>CM069596.1:26305000-27505000 GCA_035771175.1 Paratinospora sagittata | reverse complement strand
TTAACATTTTAGCATCCCTCTTTTCTCTTTTCTATTATTCACATGGTATCAGATAATCAAAGCATCGATCAATGGGACCTTCATTTGATGATGGGATGGAGATTGTATGCTAGATAGCATTGTTCATTACTTCCACAGGTTTCACAAATATATATATATATATATATATATATATATATATATTTCTGCATTTGTGTTTTTGCATGCACGCCCTATTAGGTCTATAATACCCATAAATTAAAACTTTCAATCTTCACGGGGATAGAGCTTCCACTGTTTCGAAAATGTACTGGTGACACTAGTTAATCAACTGGTGAGCCCTTCATCATGAAAAGATTAAAGTAGCATGACACAAGGAATAGTTATGAATCTATGATTTTGTTGTCTGTGCATCAGTGTGAATGTATGTGTGTGGAAGTTTAATTTTTTTTTTTTTGACAAGAAACAAAAGTATATTGTATTAACTATGAAATATGTACATTAAACGTACAAAAGGACCCATGGTCAAGGAACAATAAAAAAACCGGACAAGCATCAAATGCTATCCAAAATGGGGTTCCATCTTAATTAGTAAATTGAGAATTATAAACCAAAACAAACAAGTACAAGTAGGTTGAAATGATGTTACAAGGAAAGCAATAAAAAACTATATGACACGAAGAATTTCATAGAACTGCTAGCTAATCATGATAAATATGAAACTAAACACTTTAGGAACAAGTGTTTTTCACCATACTGATGAATGCAAAAAACTACACACACTCATTGAAGCTTTTTCCAGCATATCTAATCATACTTCTAAATACAGTCGGACTAAACTAGCAAGAAATTGTCAGCTTGCAGCAAATTCAATTCAATTAACCTGCCCTGGCCTTATTAGGGTGTAGACCCTTGGTTAAAAGATATATCTCCTACATAATATGGGTGGCAAGATCACTTGGAGCAATTCAAGTTAGGCTCACTACACTAAGCAATGTTTGTTGAGGATATTGGAAGGTGAGATCTAGAATATTTAAAATCCACATTAATTTTATTAAATCAAGTCCAGAGAATATTTAAGATTGAGAGGCTTTGATACCAATTGGTGTAGAAACAAATGAAGGAGATGAATTCATAATCAATAATTTCATTACGTAATCAACGTGTAAATTCAAATAAACTCATTATTTATTGAAATCCAAACTAAGTAATTTGGTTCCTACCACATTGTAGAAACTATAGCTAAATAATCAAATTAGAATCCTACTAAAATAAAACTACAAGACTTCAAATTAAATTTAAATCGTACTAAAAATAAATCACAATAATTAAAATCTATATAAATTAAATATCTAAAAATAAAAATTTTAAATATGTTCTATCCTCGTGACGCATTATTCTCTTCCTCTTTATCTCTAACTAGTTCAAATGCACCAAAAAAGACAAGGAAATGATGGCATCTTATACTTGTACTTTGGATGATGACCTAATTTGGCTTTCTTAGCAAAAATCTCTATTGGATTAAAACTTGCATTTTACTTTGCAGCATAATCCAATTTGATTTTCTAAGGGACTAACTTGGCAAAAGAACAGTATAGACCAGGACCAGCTTTGATGGATGGAGGAGGGTATTGAGATTGCGAAGGATAATAGCGGAAGAGTCAAAACATCGCTTCAATGTATCATTAGCATTCTCAACATATACATAAAAAAGGGCATCCTCAATGAACAAGGCTTCAGCCATTGCTGGGTTTGGAGAAGGGCAAGGTACGAAACTTCGATTTCGCCCTAAACTTCGACCTTCAAAAATCAGAATTAATTCGGAGAAGTTTAATTCGACATGGAGAATTTTTGTAAAAATTTGCTAAATTAGAGAAGTTTAGAGAATTTTTGCATATATGCTTAAATATCTAAATTTATTGTAGTATAAGCTAAAAACTAATATAAATAGACACTTTTAATACATAAAAATATCAATAAGCGACCTAATAAAATCAATCTTGTTAAGTGAGTTGATGAATTTGAATGACGGCTTTTGGTCTTAATTTGTTTTCTTTATTTTGATATTTAATTTTGTGGTGGCTTGCTTCTCGACCATATACTTTACTAGTTTGAATTCTATCATGCTTAATTTATTAGTTTATTATTTGAATGTGTTGTTTATTAATCTTGTTTCATAAGAGTTAACTAAAAAAAGATGACTTTAGGAAATCTTTTAATTTATTTTTAAGTTTTTATCTTATTTCGACTTTACCTATTTATTTATTTTGCTTCTTTTTTTTTTTTTTTTTTTTTGGTAAAGCATATCCCATAAACTACATAATTTGTTAACTTGTTAAATTATTTTTTAAAATTTATATTGCTATGTTGGTTGATGAAGTTGAAAATAATACATAATTATTAGTGTTTTTTTGTTTTTTATTGATGAAGTAACATCTTTTTTACTTCTCTGTCTAATTTCATCGAATTTTGTCGAATCTTATCGAATTTTTGCTCGAATTTTTGCATTTTTTTTTATTGAAAAACTAAACTTTTGTCAAGTTTATCGAATTTCGTTGAAGTTGTCGAAGTTTATCGAATTATTTAGCGAATTTTTGCATTTTTTATTTTACATCCCACTTTGCACTTCGATGGTAAAAAAACCGAAAAAATTCGCCTAATTTCGGCGAAATTCGGCGAATTTTTAGTCCTTGGAGAAGGGACATGTACACAGCATCACCTCCACATTGAAGAGGTTGTTTGCAAATTCAAACGTGTGACCTCATGATCACAATGGATGAAGCTTATCGCCACAATTTGTCAACGCTTTCTATGCCAACTTTCTTACAATAGACAAAACATTCTTGTTTTCCACAAAATACAATAATAGAGAATTAATGCTTGGTGAAGGAGCGTCACTTTCCTCCAAAACAAAGATCATCATGATTCATTGTCAGCATGAGGAAAAAAAAAACACTACTCAGTTGGGCTTTGGACCTGATTGCCCCAGTTGACGCTTCTACCCATGCTTATAAAGTAATGTCATTCCTACCCATGTTTGACTAGTTAATTGGCCACTTGGGCAAGGACTCCTCTTTTATTTTTTTTGTCTCGTCCATGTTTGGCGAAGAGGGCTGCTATTTGAACCCCACTTATCACCTATGACCCCACAAAACCAAAAAAAATTATTTCCTTAGCTACCCTCCTATCAACTGACCAAAATGACCTTATTTTGAACTATTTTACCATCTCTCCCACCCACCCACTAAACCTACCCACCATCTTCTTCATCTTCTTCCTTCTTCAATTCCTTCTTCAATCACTTCTCTAATCTACACATTTTCTTGCTTGTAAGTACTATTTCAAATCTCTAAGCTTCATCTTTGAAAGGTTTAAATCATTTTGAGACAATTTTAAAAGGTTTTTGGTTTATCTTGAAAAGTTAGGGCATTCAAAAACTTCCACTATCAACACATTTTGGTAGCATTATGGCACAAGAATCAAGCTCGATCGGGTGAGGACGTACATCAAGCAAAGGTAAGTTTTTGGTGTATTCAAATGGTTCTTTGGTATTTTTTTGGAAAAAATTTCACAATGGTTCGGCCACACAGAGCCAAACCTTATGAAGTAGGTTCGGCCTTGGGTGGCCGAACCGAAGCTTTTGGTTCAGCCATTTATGGTCGAACCATATCTTTGAAAGGTTTAAATCATTTTGAGACAATTTTAAAATGTTTTTGTTTATTTTGAAAAGTTAGGGCATTCAAAACTTCCACTATCAACACATTTTGGTAGAATTATGGCACAAGAATCAAGCTCGATCAGGTGACGACATACATCAAGCAAAGGTAAATTTTTTCTCGAAAAAAATCGCACAATGGTTCGGCCCTGCGTGGCTGAACCTAAAGCTTCAGTTCGGCCACACAAAGCCAAACCTTATGAAGTAGGTTTGGCCTTGGGTGGCCAAACTGAAGCTTTTGGTTCCACCATTTATGGCCGAACCATATATTTCCTTTTTTTTTTAGATTTATGCATGCAATTCTTATAATATGTCATTGGGTTCTGTAAAATTTGAGAGAAAAATTTGTTCTTCTCATTAAATAATGTAGTACAATCATCAAATTTGTTATGGAAATTTGGGAGAACGAAACAGACATCAAATTTGTTTTTTAACAAGAAAATCCAAGAGACTCTAGTACAATCATCAATAAAAGACAAACCAATATGCTCCAAAAATATTAGGAATATTAGAAGGACCCCAAATATCATTGTGAATTAGATCAAAAAGATCTGAACTTTTCTTATTGTTGATTGAAAAGGTTGCACGTTTTGTTTTGCCAGTTCACATACCTCACAATGAAAACTCTCAATTTATAGCCATATATACCTAATATGCAACATTCCTAAATTACACCGATTGTGTTTTTCCACAATATATATATATATATATATATTTATTTATTTATTTATTTATTTATTTTTATTTTTTCTTCCACATTTTTTTATAGTTATATTTGTAGTTAAAGATGCACACACTAAGTTAAGTACATGGAATCTCTTGAGGAAAAAATGAGTGCAAAAACTCATATTTTGTACCCACATGAATTGTAACCAATAGTTTGTCGTGAGTATATCAAACTTAATGATGCCAATGCCCCAGGAAATTAGCTTTGGCCAATCTCCTGCTATCCATGATGAAAAAATTACTAAACCAAGTAAATGGAAATGAAGAAATCATTAACAATTTGCTTTTGGTGTCACACTATGAGACCTGTAAATGAGTGCGAAAACTAATGTAATGGTGCGCACAAAATACTGTACTAATTGCTAGAGAAAGGAGCTTGGGGGTATTCTACATTAGAGGGCAAAAGCACTCACATTGCAGAGTAAAGGCAATCTTTGGCGGCTCTTGATGTCTCGTCTGAGATCCTTTGGAAGGTTTTGGAGAAGATTTTCATCGTTAAACCCTCTCGTTTTCTCCCATTTGTATTGTTCAAATCGCCTCACTCGACGTCTCAGGTCTTCTGGGAGTGCAATATAAGACATCCACCATTCTACATTTTTCAATTTTGATCTCATTTCTTTTTCTATTGTAATGGTATGGGACTGGAGATACATCTGTAGCAACACAAATACCAAAGTGTTGCACATTTAACATTAAATATAGAAAGTCAACAAGGAGACATTGCACCTATAATATAACATAAAGACGAAATCTCATGAAAGAAGGCAATAATAAATGCAATGCAATATTGAATATGGAAATGAGCATAATCCAGATAACAATCATGAATCAGAATATGCATTAAGTTTTAGATACTATTACTCATGCTTTCACCAATACAATCAAAGGCACAAAAAGGGGGAAATTTTGTACTAACCTGCACATTTCCAATGGATAGTATAAATAGAAGCAAGCCACAAATTGAAACTGATACAGCAAACAGAACCTCCCAGCTGAAAGTGCTTGGTTTGAGGTTTTGACCCACAGATCTGTAAGACAAAGCACATATTTGAGGTAATTGAGCAATAATTCCAAATCAACTTGCCAATAACAGAACCTTAAAGATTAAAGCACCCATGATACATTTTCCTTCATATTTCTTAGTAGGAACCATTTAAAGTGCCATCCATCTAATAAGCAAGGATTCTTAGGTTATACACCGAATTTCAAACTGATGGGAAAGAGTTTTAAGTTATTGGAATGATGAGAGACCCAATAACTTTCTTTTTTTTTTTTGACAAGAAACAGAAAAAGTATTGTATTAATCGTGTAAGGTGAAGTATGTACAGCATAAAAAACAATAGGACCTTACTCCAATACAAAAATCAAAGGCTGTCCAAAATGGGAATCCATCCCCTCAACCAAACTCCAAAGGCGTATCCTTTAGTAAGTCTACTAACACTAACCCAAAGCGAAGCCAAGAAAAAGGGATTTTCCCACACAACCCCATTTCCTTTTCTTGGTTGTCAAAAAAACGTGTATTCCTCTCTTTTCAAATAGACCAAATAACCGCAAAGACAACCACCCTCCAATAATCCCTCAATCGTCGTGGGAGCTCACTCTCATGAGGGAAAGCCCACAAAAATGGTTCATTGAGCAGCCTCACAATGCAAAATGCCTTTCCATTTGCCCCACACTCCTTTGACGAAATCACAATCAACGAAAATGTGTTGACTTGATTCCCCATATTTTTTACACAAACAACACCAATTTGGGGAGACGGTCCAATACTTGAAACAACGCTGGAGGATATCCGCGCAATTCAACTCGTCATGAGCAATAGTCCAGCCCAAGAATTTGGCTTTAGAAGTAACGTGAGATACCCAATAACTTAAAATACCCCTTTTTAAAAATCTGTCGAAGATTGGGACCATCTGTCAAAGAGAGGATACTTGAAATGATTCCATCAATCGACAACCAAGTAAACAACTTCTTAAGCATGGACAAAAACACCCTTTGTCCTTTGGATATCAGATAATTAATATAAATATATATATATATATATATACGTATAAAATAAGCTAATAAATTAGATAAAACCACATCCAACATTCTCCCACTTGGTTTTATTTAATTAATAAGCTTATCATTTCAAGATCATAATTTTTTATTTTTTTTAGCAGAAACAAAGTTAGTTATATTAATGTAAGAATAAGATATCTGTACATGTACTGTTCACCAGAGGTAAAATCAAGAACTATAAACCCAATCCTTTTTCTATATAGACACCCCAACGAGCCCCTCTCCTACTTATGATAAAATATCCATTCCCACATACATACAATTATTCTAGTTCAATAACCAATCAGAGATTGAGAAACCCTCGCCCAAAGGTGAAGCAAAGACCCATGTACTAGCCTTAAGTTTAATATCTTCCCAAAGCTGCAGCCCAGACTTTTCCACATTATGGAAAATCCTATGATTACGTTCAAGCCATATCATCCATAAGGAAGCATAAAATGTAATCATACCCAACCCTCTTTCCTTAGTTGACAAAGAGGGCATATGTTGCAAAGACAAAGCATCTTCCACCTGGTTAGGGGCAATGAACCTACGACCTGAAAAGTTGATCCATTCCCCCCATATCTTTCTCACATTTTCACATTGAAAGAATATATGATCTATGCTTTCCCCATTCTTTTTGCAGAATGTGCAACAATGAGGTGATAAACACATATTGGGAAGCCTTCGTTGCATCATTACCGTTGTATTGACTCGCCTATGAGCCAAAGCCCACACAAATACCTTTACCTTGGATGGAACATGGGCCTGCCAAATGTGAGTAAAGCAAGGGGATGGTAGATTGTGTGGTCGATCAATTAGTGTTGAGAAAAAGGATTTGCAGGTGTATGCCTTAGATGGGTCAAGGGACCAAATCATCCTATCTGGTTCTAGTGTCAAGGAAACGTTTGAAATTTGTTAAGAAGGGAGTCAATCTCAACTAACTCTCTATCCGTTAAAGCCCTGGGGAAGTGCAGGTTCCAGGAAATGTTTTGAGGATGTGACAAGGAAGAATGGTCCAAAAAAGAGGCTATGGGATGGTTATGAAGGTTAGAAAGTCAGAAACTGCAGATGGATATTAATTAAAAATGATCAATAAACAGTAAAGTTTATATGTACTGACCCCAAATTTTGTAGACCCCACCAAAAGCAATAAATTAACTTCTGCTGAAAATCTCTCGATTCCACCACGCGAGAGTGAAGAGCATCAAGGTATATTCCAAAATCAAATAGAGTTGAATTTGGCTCGATGGTGGGACAATAGGCATCAAGATATGCATTTCCTCCTACACTATGATCTCCACAGTATATTGAACGGACATCACATTTAGTGGTATTCCTACATGCTTGCAACAGGCACATGTATTTTCTCTCAACTGCAAGCAAGTACCAAAAGGCTCCAAAAACCTGACAATGCATGCATTTAATCAAAATTCAGATAGATCTATGAAAAAAACATAAATGACTTATCCTTCCTGCTCCAACTAAAAAATCGAAACATAGTCAGAAACAAATTATCATCTTTAATTAATGATTTTTTTTCAAACTTAAACAAAGGATCTGTAGAGTAAACTTCCCAAGCAAATTTTTATAACACAAAAATGACAAGAAAAACAAAGATCATGTACATCTGAAGCAGAATCATGGACAACAACCAAACCAAAAACATGAATTTCCCTAGAAGAGTTTTTATCAATGTGAAAATCAAATACTTAATTTTGAAATTTAAATAGAATGGTTAATAACTTAAATAAAAGATTTAACTGTATCAAGAGTGCGTTGTAATGAAATCAGTGTAATTGCCTTAAAGGAATAAGTAGAACCTAATTTTTTTATTCGTATTGTTTTGAAACAAGAAATGTACACAACATATTATCAAAGATGTGTCTTTCCATAGCTGTTTTTTTCCAAATTACATTCATCATAATGTTTGAACGCCTAAATGAATCATGTTGCCTAAATGACAACTCCTCGTGATTAGTTTAATGTACATGAGTACAAACAAGAACTTATCTGCCCTCTCAATACCTATGTACATCAGTATTTGTAATCAGCTAATATCAATGTAAATTTCTTAGTGAAACATATCTCAAGTGTGCATAACAATGAAACCTGCCACATATTACACTCAAAAAACAGAGAAAAGAAAATGATAGGACATTTATTGCACAAAAAGTTGCTACCAAGAAATGCAAAATTCTAGAAACTATATCTAAAAAAGAAGCAAATGCAACAAAACTTACATGACCTGCAAGCATGTAAAGAAAGAAATTGAAAGCAATTCCAATCCATGCTGTTTCAGTGATGATGATAGCTTTTCTGACTTGCTTGTATAGAGGATATATTCGAAGAAACCTTGGAAAATACTGGAAGACAATAACATAGCGCAACAAGGACTTCATATTTAAACCATCAAAGCATGTCCATGAGGAGCTGGTGATCAAAACTACCGCCTGAATAAAATATGAAAATTAAAATTCACGGTAAGGATCATTTTGTACAGATCAAGGACGTGCTAACCCACAAATAAATAAATTTATAGGAGTTTCTACCACAAATCAATAAAAGATCTCCTTGTCGGCTTGTTATAGAATCTAATTAAAAGCAATTTGAAGGGAGCTTTTTTGAGCTTACTACAACTGAATCAGAGACTGTGTGGTGCATTAACATAGGTACAAATAGCAAATGTCCACAGGGTACAGTATATTAGATTCAAGGCATAGAATAGAGTTCATGGATCACAGCAATCAACTAATCACACTGATAGATAATAACGTGATGGAAAATAGTTTGCTAATTACAGTCATTTCCATCAATGTCTGATCCCTAAAACCGGGGTTCAAATGAAATAATAATAATAATAATAATAATAATAATAATAATAATAATAATAACAATAGTAATATTTTTCTGTTCCATTCAATATAATGCAAAATATTTTCATGCTAGTTTCAATTGTCCCAAATCCATGCCCTTTTTTGTTCGATGGAATACTCCTTGTCAAGAAAGTAGAAATGTACAACAATAAATAACGACTTTAGATGCCACTCAATATGTACTCGAACCTCCCAACACACACTCACTCGCACAGAAAGACCAAAAAAAAAAAAGCCTCTGCATAAGGTTCGCTTGCACTAAGACATTTCTAAGATCCATATCGATTTTTAACATGAAGATGAAACATTAGGAGTGAGCACACCATGGGAAAGAGTAGAAGAGATCTGTTGATTAAATCCCACATCTAATTATCAAAAGAAAATGAAAAAAGTTGTAGAGTTGAGAAAACAAATTGGGTTGATCAGTCATCAAATTTATCAAGAAGATGCCCAGACCAAGAGAAAACTTTTGGTTAAGTCATATCAATAGCCAGCTAAGGAGATTTCAACTAAAACATGAGAAGGGCATAACCACAACACATTTAGAAAGTTCTCTTCCTGAATCTATGAGAACCTATGTTACCTAGACCCTTTACTTTAGCCCAACATACTAGCGTCAACAATTCATGATACTAACATGGTGTGGGATATGTGTCCGACACTTTAAAGAAGAAAAGGCAGAAAAGAAGAGAATGAACAAGTCTGACCTCTAGATATATGCTTGCATCTGACACCCATACCTGAGTCTAGGTAACATAGATGAGAATCACCATTTCATGTATTCATATGGACAATACAAGAGAGACAAGTGTTTCTACCCTCCATAAACACCAAAATAAGAGTTCCACTGAATAAAACAGGACCTAACCTAACTAAATAACTACAAACCATAATTTTAAAAGTTAATATCAAACAAATTCTATAAGAACTTCCAATACCTGTGGAAGGGGAAGAACAGCAAGAATGTCAATCAGAAAGTAAGAGAACAAGTATCGTCGTGCAATCTCTGCAGTGTCATTTACCAAAACACCAGTTCCAAACCCACAAGAACGAGAAACAATACCAGTGCGAAATTGAAATATAATATGAAGTACGTAAATGATATCTATAAAGGAACGTGCAACACAAAGTATTAACTTCAACTTCTTATCCAATGCCAGACAGTTCTTCTTGCCATCTATCACCGGGATGTAAAAGAATAAAGCATCAAGGGTCGCCGCAATGACACATGAAAGTAAGAATATCCTATTCCATTTTTTAAGAAACTTCCCCAATGGATTATAAACTTTCATCCCTGATTTAGAGCCCGCCCTATCAAATGAAAGTTTATTGACTCTCTAATGCCTTTGATAAGCTCAAACAACCATATGAAGCTTCCATATTCCCTTTCTGAATTCCAACCATGAAACCTGTAGGTTCGGGACAAAACACAATAAACTATTCAACACAAGTGTCCAATCTGCTTGAAATTAAATTAAAGCAATATAATACTGATATCCATCAAATCCCAAATGAATATCCATAAATTGGGTGATAAAAGGTGGTCCGGAAACATCAACAGATTTAGCAAGGGCAATCTCCAAGATTAAACCCATTTCAATTTACAGTGTTAGCAATAGATTAAACAGCTCTAAATTTTGGATTCAATAGTTATCTAACGTGATATCAAAGCTCAGGTTTCTTATAGGCCTTGAGTTCAACTCTCTGAGATATGTGTGTGTGTGTGTGTGTGTTTGTGAATAATTCATTCATCTCATATAAGGTTGTATCACTATTATCATTTACACATCTAACATGATATCAAAGCTCAGGTTTCTTATAGGCCTTGAGTTCAACTCTCTGAGATATGTGTGTGTATGTGTGTGCGTTTGTGTGTTTGTGAATAATTCATTCATCTCATATAAGGTTGTATCACTATTATCATTTACAAAAAAAAAAAAAAAAAAAACCTTAAACTACCTATTAACCTAGGGAAAGATGCTATGCGTATCCAAAACCAAAATTTAAGAAGTCAGGAATTTAAAAAAAAAATAATAATAATAATAATCTATTGCTACCCATAAGAACTTAAAAAGGGGAAAAATATCTAAAACAAAAAAATTAAACGACAGAGGAAGGAGGGAGATGAGATTTGAACGCAATACCCAGTTGCTATAGAAGGAGGCAAGTGATTCTCAGGGCATTAGCAACCACACAGCTGTTTATTCTTCGGCCAAAGATATATATATATATATAGAGAGAGAGAGAGCGAGAGAACATGCAATTTCTTATCAACATCCACTGTCACTGATTTATTAGTTGAGTTTGGAAGGAAGATAATTCAGAAGAAGAAGAAGAAGCTTCAAACAAGGCGGCAGAGAAGCAAGTATAGATCAAAAACGGTTTTTTGCTTGAATGGGTCAGTGTGTCTTTGTCTTCACTCTCTAGTTTCTTCGTATTCAAACTTTGTTGTTGTCTATGCAACTACTAGGATTCTGCAGAGCGTTGAACTTGACTTGAGCCTGCTTTCTCAACTCAGTCTTCTATTTTTCTTTATTTTTTCCTTTCAAAGAAAGTATTATTTATTTTCAAAAAATATATATTTTTTATTAAGTATAAAAATTATAATAACTATATTGTATACAATTATATGGTTCATTAAAACTATATAAATCATGTCAAAACTCCAATTAAGAGAAAATTAGGATGTACAAATTAATTCTTATTCCCATAAAATGAGAAAAAAAAAAGATTTAAAGAAAAAAATGATCCTATTTAACCTGACTAAGTTTCATTATTAAAATAAGTCCTATGTAAAGTCTATCAATTCCTAGTCTCCAATGAAAAAAAAAAAAAACAAATTATATATTTTTAATAAGATTATATTATATTAATTATAAAAAATATATATAATTACACATGTAACTATAATTTTTTAGCCATTGAATTATGTGTTACACACGTACACTAGTACCTTTGCAAATTCTCCAATTATCTCTCATTCTCATATAATTCCTTCATTTTTCACTTACATTGACAGAAACATTTCATTCTATAGCAGCTTTTCAAGTTCTACTTTTGAATTTACACTCTTTTCCATCAATTAAAATAATGTAATTGTGGAAACATTAATTTCCTCTTCATTATACAATCTCATAATTAACTACAAGAAGAAATTGTGAAAATCAATAAGAAAATTGTTAAGGAGATTGAAATTCTTACACATCAATTGCTACAAATCTGATGTGTCAGGCATCTACATCAAATTTATAATTTCTTTCAAATTATATTGTTTTGATGTATTAAAATTAAAATTGATGTAACAATTAATATAATATTTTCCATCCACGTAGCATTATTAAGAAAGAATGGTTACTGAGCAGCCACCCACTGTACACCCCCAACCCAAAAATAAAAAAATAAAAACTGCAAACATACTTGACGTGAGGAAGATATATGAATGATATGTATCAGGGCAGCAATTCCACATGGTTGAATATTGCAAGATTTTTTTTATCCCAAACACAAACGTACTCGATAAGTACAACATAATATTACATCGACATAAGCGAACTCGTCACATGGAATATAATTAAATTATGAATCTCTCCTTTGATAATACCAAAGCTTTTTAGAATAAAAAATAATAATAATAAATAAATAAAAACACTTATGATCCAAGGTGATTAAGTAGCAACAATACCGATACTAGTTGAAATTCAAGCCCACCAACAAATCCTATAGACAACTCCTCTCTTGTTTTTGAGTTGGTCATTATGAGTGATTTGATTTGTATTCATCCAAGCAATGCATTTCTACAATTGGAAAGTAGAAAATAATGCATCTTATAGGTTGTTGGCAGACAGAAGATGCCTCTCAAGTTGATAATAAAAGCTGCTAATGAAGATGAAGTTGAGAATAAAAGCTCCAAATGACTTTGAAAAGTTCTTAAGATCAGGGAGAGCTACATTTTTTGGGCAACAATGATATATTTCTATTGATCTTTGAACATATATTTCTATTGATGAAAGGGATACATTATTGAGCAAGGCTAAAATAAAGAACATCTTCTGAAACACTCTTTGGACCCCCGATGGTTTCATACTATTGATCTTTTTCAAATCATGTTGTGTAACACAGAATGCAAGGAAGACACTGGTAGACAAGCATGGGTGTCTCAAAAGGTGTTTCAGAAGGTGTCAGCATCGTCCTACATAATTACAGGTAAAGTCACAAGAGATTCGAGATTTGCCCATCTAATCTTACATGCTTTAAAGAAAGATCCAATACAATAGATAACTTACCAATGCACACCAATCCTAAACTTACCCTCAAAGTGGTGATACTGACACTAACGCTCTTCAGAAGAAAAATCTGGCTCAGATGGCTTCTGAAGCAGAATCGGTGGCAATCTCTCTGTAACCCTGGTCTTACGGGTGCCACTGTACCGGACGGCTCGTAGGACATTAGCAGCGAACCGTGAAGCAAAAATGGCTGCACCAAGGCTCAGTGAGCTCCCACCACTCTTAGTCAATGCATCCTGCAGCCTATTTTCCTCTTCATGTAAAGCCTCATCCTGCTTTTTCCGATGGTGCCAGCGCCAAGCTGCCTGTATAAAGCACGCAGCCCACGTCCTCCACTGCTGAGAGTAAAATCGGAAAGTGTGACGAAGTTGCTTACTATGGAGACGCCGGCATTGAGAGGCAACAAATTTCAAGTCACCAGCCATGAGAGCGAACGCTTCCACTTCAGTCAAGGTTTGCACTGTTCTGGTTGAGATGGGCAGGTGAAGGTTAGAAGAGGAATGGGGATCCAGTGCCCATGTAAGAAGCTCTTCTCCACAGAAATCCCCGGATTTAAGATAATCTGAATTTAAGAAGCCTGTCCTTCCACCATTGGTGGTCGCACTTAATAGTTTTCCCCTCATGATGAAGATCATCTCGTCAACTGGGTCTCCCTCGCGGACGATGTAGCTATGTTTTGTGTATAGTGCTGGCTTGAGACGATCACACATTGCGTCCAATAATTGATCATCCATTTTTTCAAACATAGGCACCTAAAGAAGAATGTTATATAATTAAATGACTAAGGAAGAGGGACTGAAAGACATGAATAAATATTAAATAAAGGATGACCTAAACACCACATGAATGGTAGTTCCAAACTTGTGTACAAGAAAGCCTTTTAGTTGAATTGGACATCTTTTATAAAGAAAAGTTAGATAATGTTAAGAATCAACATGTTAACTTCAGCGACTTGAATGATTCATATGATTTAATGATGAAACTGCATGATCTGAGATTAATCAATAGGAACTTTTTGACCTTTGAAGTTTAACACAAAGCAAAATAAACTATTTTCTTTTAGCAGCACCAGCATATACAATTTAAATATCCAATACAAATAACAACCCCGCTTCGAATAATTTCACCATGGAGGGTTATTCCTTGAAGCTTGCCTCAGAGTAGGATGCAGGAAAATGCCTCAAGGCTTTATACAAATTTAAATACACTCTGACTGTTCTTGTTTCTGTTGAACTTTACATATCTTATTTCATACATATTAGAACATGGATGTCTTATTATAAAGAGTCAGGGAGATCAGTGTGTTTAACATTTCCTGATTTTGCCAGATATCGGTTATTTGCAGTTATATTAAGCTGCTCCTTTATGCAGAATTCTTACTAGTAAAGGGAAGTGTAATTAAGAGCAAGAGGATGCTACAAGATCAGAATCACTCACCCTCGTTAGTAGAGACAAGCAGAGATGACGTTTAATGTCCCTCCTGAGGTCCTTGGGAAGGTTGCAAAGTAGATTTTCTTCATCAACCCCTCTAGTTTCTTGCCACTTGTACTGTTCATACCGCCTAATCCGTTCCCTTAGGTCCTCAGGCAGCAAACGGAGAGACATCCACTGCTCTGAATCTCGCCTTTTCACTCTCATCTCTTCTAATCTAACAGTGCTGGATTGCAAATATGTCTGTAATAAGGCAAGTAATGACATTCAGCAAACTAATTCAAAACAATAAAAATTGCAGTCTTGTTTTGCCTCAAAAATCTTCATGGACCCATTTACACCAATGATGTATATATATAAAGAGAATACTTGACAGTTGATAATAAAGCATTTTTGTCATTGTTGCCCAAAATACCCTTCCTCAATCATTTCACACTTAGTGTTAAGAAGGACAAAACAGTAAATTTACATTTTAACTATTTCCCCTATGCCTCCTAAATTTTGGACTTTTTTTGTTTAAATAGAAATATCCCCTAGTCTACTCTTACAACTTCCACCCTTTTACTCTTATGTAATTATATGAAACAACTTATATATATTCCTTATAGTTATTTTATTGTAATCGATAACTAGTGAAAATCAGATGCAACTTACAACAGATGAAGCGTGAACGTCAAAGGGTCAACTCCGGAATCCACAAAGGCAAGGAGATCGCAGCATCGGAGATGGTCGAGGCAGTTCAAGCTCATCAGGAGGAGGACGATGATGGGGTTGATTACAGCAAAGAACTAGAAGATTCGTGTGAATCAGAAAATGAACACGGAGATATGGTCGTGCAAGAACAGACAAAAGCTCTCGGGCTTGCCGAGATGTACACCACTGGCGATGGAGTTCCTTCTCAGGTACATCCATCTCTTTAATTATCTGGATTTGGAGCTCTCTAAATGTGGTTCCTCCCTCCCCCCAAATCGTTCCCCCATTAGCAACACCTCTCCCCCTTCTATTCTCTGCCCCAATTCCCTTCCAGAGTCCGACAATGGTTGTCCAGATGGGACTGTTGTGCCATTGTTCAACACCGGGGTGGACAGAATTGTTGAGCAACTGGAAGGAGTTGTCGTCGCAGGCAATCAACAAGTTAACGGGACTGATGGAATACCCAACTCAGCCTGCTCTGGTTCTTCCAAGAATCTTATGTGATCGTCTGACAGAGTGGATAGATTTATAAGGAAAATGAACCTGAATATGCAGAGGCTTCAACGGAAACAAGCTATGAAGAATTCTCAAAAAGTGTTGTATGCCAATAGCAAGGGCAGATTGCAATTGCTAAGCCGCGGTAAAAGGAAACCTGATGTGTACAAATGAAGATCATCTCTTGGAACGTTCGTGGTTGTGGGTCCAGGCAGAAGTGTAGGCTGATCAAGAGGACTATTTGCAAAATGAACCCTGACATTATTATATTTCAGGAGACAAAGAGACAGGTGGTTGACAGGTCCCTGATTAGAGATTAGGGCTCCAGATTCAAGGGCTGGGTGTCTCTTCCAGCGTGGGGGACAGCAGGCGGGATTTTGATCGCTTGGGACTCTAGACAGGTCAATGTTGTGCAAAGTTGGGTTGGTGATTTCTCTGTGTCGGTGCAAATCCAAGATGCGGATGGTTCTCTTTGGTGGCTTTCAGGGCTTTATGGGCCTTCTTCCTATCGGCTTCGAGAAAATTTCTGGCTGGAATTGGGTGCCCTTAGCAGTATCTGTGGTCAGAATTGGATTTTGGGAGGGGATTTCAATACTGTTAGGAACTTGGATGAAAAGTGGAACGGTTCTAGATTAACTAGATCGATGCAAGAGTTTAATTCCATCATCTTCGACTTGGGCTTACTAGATCCCCCTCTTCTTAATGCGAAGTTCACATGGTCTAACCTCAGGGTTGATCCTATATGCAGCAGGCTAGACAGATTCCTTCTTGCACCAGGATGGTGTTACATCTTCCCTAATTTCAGACAAGAAGCCTTAACGAGGTTGACCTCAGATCATAACCCAATTATGCTCAACACTAAGCCATCAAAATGGGGCCCAACTCCTTTCAGGTTTGAAAACTTTTAGACTGAGCATAGAGACTTCCATAATAATGTTAAATCTTGGTGGCGTGCGTCTACGGGTTTTGGGGAGGTTGGGCATCAGTTTATGTTGAAGCTAAATGAGTTAAAAGTTCATTTAAAACAATGGAACAAAGCGGTTTTTGGGTCAATCAAGAACAAGAAGAATAATCTGGAGGTTTTAATCAAAAGCCTTGATGATAAAGAGAGTCAGCCAGGATGGGACCATAATCTTCTAACTGCAAGAAAGAGGGCTAAGGAGGAGCTTGCAGAGGTGACTTTGCTTGAAGATCGACTTTCTTTCCAGAAAGCAAAGGTCAAGTGGCTCAAGGAAGGAAATGCCAATTCCAAATACTTTCACCGTATTCTTAGTAATAGAAGAGCAAGAAACTTTATTTCCAAGATCGAGAAAGATGATGGTAGCATAGTTGAGAATGAAGATGTCGTGGTTGGTGAGATTGTTCATTTCTTTAGAAATTTGTACGCGGATCAAGGGGAGAATACGTGGGGTATTGAAGGCATGATTGGAGACCAATCAACAGTGAAGACAGTTGCTTTCTCGAGCGGCCCTTTCAGGAGGAAGAAGTCAAACGCGCGGTGTTTAGTTGTGATGGTGCTAAGGCCCTTGGCCCAGATGGTTTAACTATGCATTTCTATCAAAAATCTTGGGATACTCTAAAGGAGGACATCATGAAGGTGATGGAAGACTTGTATGAACATGGGATCATCAATAAGAAGACTAACGAGACCTATATATGCCTCATTCCGAAGAAGATCAACTCAACTAAAGTTTTTGATTAAAATCCTATTAGTTTGGTCACGAGCCTCTATAAGATTATTGCCAAGGTTCTTGCAAATAGGCTACAAACCGTCCTCCATAATACTATTGGGGTAGCTCAGTCAACTTTTGTGCAAGACAGACAGATTTTTTTTCCAAGGCCTATGATACGGTGGATTGTGACTTTCTTGACCATGTTATGTTTCATAAAGGCATGGGAGAAAAATGGAGGAGATGGATTTATGGATTCATTAGCTCAGTCATGTATTCAATTATCATCAATGGGAGACCTAGAGATAAGTTTGCCGCCGGTAGAGGACTCCGTCAAAGAGATCCCTTATCCCCTTTCTTATTTACGTTAGTAGCGGATGTGTTGGGAAGCTTAGTCCAAAAGGCGACACAATGCAATATTGTTTGTGGATTCACCATTGGCAAGGATAGAGTGGAGGTGTCTCGCCTTCAATATGCAGATGATACCTTATTCCTCCTAGAGGGGAAAGAGCCCAATGTGTTGAATTTTATGGAAGTTCTTCATTGTTTCTGCACGATCTCTGGGTTAAAAATTAATTTAGCCAAGAGTCAACTTGTTGGTATTAATATGGATTCTATGGTTTTAGCAAACATCGCTCGGCAGATTGGCTATGATGTTGGGAGGTGGCCTTTTTCCTATCTAGGGCTCCCATTGGGAGGTAATCCCTTGAAGGAAAATTTTTGGGATCCGGTTGTTACTAAGGTGGTACAAAGGTTTAGTGGGTGGAGGAGAAGTTTTTTATCTAGAGGAGGCAGACTCGTGTTAATAAAATCAGTGCTCATGGCACTGGCCAATTATTTCTTGTCTCTCTTTAAAGTCCCAGCCATCGTGGAGTCAAAACTTGAGAAATTGATGCGGTCTTTCTTCTGGAAGGGGGCCGATGATGGAAGAAGCTTTCATTTGGTTAGTTGGAAAAAGGTACAGCAATCACAATCTTTTGGTGGTCTTGGAATTGGGAACATTAGAATCAGAAATAAGGTGCTTGGTGCAAAATGGTTGTAGCGAATCATGAAGGAGAACGATGCATTATGGGTTCATGTTATAAGAAGCAAGTATGCGTGCTCTTCATCTGGTAGGGAATCTGGGATTGCACATCATGTTACCCATCGGAGTCCATGGAAATACATTTCTAGCCTTTACCCTATCTTCCTCCCTCATATTATTCCAAAAGTTGGGAATGGACATTCAATTAAATTTTGGGAAGACTTTTGGTGTGGTGAAGCTCCCTTTTTCCACTCTTTCCCCCACTTATATCGCCTATCAAATAAACCAAATGTTGTCATCAGTTACTTCCTAAACCCTTACCCATCCGATGTCCTTGAACCCCCATCTTGGAACCTTCATTTCCCAAGAAGCCTTGGCTTGAGGGAGTCAGCTGAAATCTGTTCCCTCTTGTCAAAATGTGACCCTATTTGTCTGTCCCCATCTTTGGAAGATACTCTCCTTTGGTCATTAGACAATTCAGGCTCATACTCTTGTCGATCCTTCTTTGAGTACTTAACAAATTTGTCTTCCTCTAACCCCCCTAACCCATCTTTTTGTAATCACATTTGGCAAGCTCCACTTCCCAATAAGATTAGAGTGTTTGGTTGGCTTGTGGCTCTCAAAAGGATATGCACCCAGGATCTTCTTAAAAAATGTTTGCCTTTGTATTGTTTATCCCCCCAATGTTGTGTGCTTTGCTACCAGGATCAGGAGACCGTGGATCACATGTTCTTCAACTGCACCTTTTCTTTCCAGGTGTGGCACACTTGGGAATATCTTCTGCAGGAGAAGTTTATACCACGCACTTCGTGTGAGAATTGCTTCTTATTTAATCATGTTGTTGGACTAAACGGGAGATGCAAGGAAATTGGCAGTGTTGTGTCTATTGCTGCCATCTGGTCCATTTGGGTGAACGTAACAACAGAATTTTCAAAAATGTCTCTAGAGGTGCTGACCTCATTGCAGCAACATCCACTATAGTTGCTGCCACTTGGATTAGCTCCTCCAAATTAGGAGTTGGCTATTCAGTGTCTGAATGGCTAAGAGGTTGGGCAGCTTTAGTTTAATTCTGGTGTTGTTTTGGTCTACTTTATGTTTTCGGTTTCTGTGGTGTTTTATGTATCTGCTGGTGCTGCAGTAGCAATTGATGTTATCTCATGAGCATGTCTCATGCTCTCTCTGTTGTTCCTTTTTAGCTATTAATATAAATCTATTTGTCTCTTCTCAAAAAAAAAAAACACACGTATCCAAATACTAGTACTCCCAATCAAACAGCTATAAGTGAAATGCATAAAAAAGAGAACATTAGTAATAACCTGCATATTGCCAATGAGAAGGGCAAATAAGACCAAGCCAAAGATGCAAATAGAGACCGCAAAGGCAACCTCCCAAGTATAGGTACTTGTTTTCAGATTCTGACCCAGAGAACTGCAAGCAATAAGCATAGAAATTTTCTCACATTAGATCCAAAAGGTCAGTACATGGTTCTGCATGATGTATACAAGCAGTAAGAGAAGATAAAATACAATATGTACAAATACAAATCTGTGAAAACCCTGCACATGCAAATATAGGAAAACGAGTAAACCATCATAACCAGTCCCACCTGTGAAAGGTTACAGTGAAATCCCCATTAACTGTTTATTCTCTAGATTTCTTTTTCAAACAACCAGCCATATATTTACAATACTTTTGGCAGATTGGAGCTTGCAAGTTGAGACTCTTTAAGTATTCCCTTAAAAAAAATTTGACATCATGAGATGTATTTATGTAACACAGTGTAGCCCATATTCTTCCTGACCATCCCAAAAATAATGTAATAGAAATTAGAAAGAATACATATAATCATCCAATAAAGCAGATACTTTGTAATCTGATATCTCTTACATGGACCATCTAAGGGTGCATCCTCACACTTGTTCATGTGCTATACATGCATGGAAGCTAAGCCTGGTCTTACAATGGCAAAGCATGGAAGTGGCACATAATGTGTGTGACACTTGGCTTTGAATTTCAAACATGCTCAGTAAATAGATGCATATTAAAATGATCTGAGTCTCTGGAAATTTTAAATGGTTTTCAATATCAATTTGGAGCAAACAGAGGTTAAAAAAACTAAAAAAACTGCTATTTGATAGATAAATTAGAAAAAACAAGGGTATCTTTATATGGGAAAACCTAAGGCTTCGCAGGCCCCACCAAAGGCAGTACAAAAGCTTCTTTGGAAAGTCCATAGATTCCACAACATCAGACTTAAGAGCATCAAGGTATATTCCAAAATCGAAGGGTGCCGAATTAGATTCAATGAGAGGGCAAGAACTATTAAGAACGGGATTTCCTCCTGCACTGCTATCATCACAGTATAAAGAAGTAAGGTTGCATCCTGTTGTATTTTTACAGGCCTTTCGCCAGCATGTATCCTGTCGTTCGATTGCAAAAAAGTACCAAGATGCTCCAAATATCTAACAACAGCCAAAAAAAAGAGTAAATGAAAAGAGATATATAAAAAGAGAAGTGATTATCCTACCACTTGTTTGCAATCACGACTGAGAAGTGAGATATGCATCAAATAAATCAACAAGAAACATTGCCTTCACATCCTAGTATTTGATAATTCATTTTTCTATCTTATTTTTTGAGAGAAAATTTAACTTATATGCAGTGGGGAAAAAAAGGAGTTTAAGAGATTTAACTTAATGCCACAAAATAGTCTAACAAATAACAAAAAGAGAAATACATATGAAGGGATAATAAAGATTAAAAGCCAAGAGATACTAAGAAGTGAAAGTTTTAGGTATTTGGGATCAATTATTCATCTAAAGAGAACAAAAGGTGAGGATGCGAGCCATAGAGTTAAAGCAAGATGGGTTAAGTGGAGTAGTGTTTTTGTAGTATTATATGATCGACGCATTCCATTGAAGTTGAAAAGTAAACTTTATAATACTACTATTAGGAGTCATGCTCTATGGAATAGAATGTTGATTGTTGGGCAACAACCAAAGAACACGTTAATAAACAAAGGGCAACAAAAATGGATTTTTTTTTTTTTTTTTTTAGAAGAAACAACTTTATTAATAATAATAATAATAAAGGGTTAAAATAAGGCCCTCATCCAGGAGATGAGTACAAAGTCGGAACGAAAATGTAAATGTTAAGATGAACATATGGTAAAACATTAAAAGAAAAAAAATTAGAAATGATCATATTAAAAAAAATGGTAGGGGTAGCCCCAAATGGAGATAAAACAAGATAAAACCAATAGGTTTGGACACACACAATAAAGACCTTTGGATGCACCAGTTAGGAAGAGTGACATTTTAACAATTTATGGTAATAATAGTCGCAGAGGGATACCTAAAATAATATGGACAGAGATAATTAAAAAATGTATAATTACTAGTAATATAAATGTGGACTTAGCCGTATAGCAGAGTGGAGGAAGCAGATTTATGTAGCCAACCCTAAGTAGTTGGGAAAAGGTTTTGTTGAGTTGAGTATAAGCATGAATATATTATGAGAATTGCACACCGACTTTTACTAAACCCTTTCTTTCTTTGGTATACTTTGTCTGTGTCCTCTTATGTCATGAGAATTGATTTGTGCAAATCAATTTGTTATTTATGTTACAGGTGCCTATTGAGAATCTGAAATTATGGCTGCAATATATTGTTACACTTACACCAGTAGTGATTCTGTTAATCAATTTATATGGATTAGTTTATAGTTAACATGACAGTTCTGCAAGTCAACTTGATTTATTTATTCCACTTGGATTTAGCTGGACCCATTGGTTCAAGCTGTGGTTGGTATACGCAGGAATTTGAGCATGAAAGTATGTGGAAATGGAACAATATGAAGTTTCTAATACCGCTTAACATTAATTTGCTTATAAGATTTACCATCAATGGAAGAAACAGAAGAAAACAGAAGAAACTAATAAACAGAAATCCTAGGAAAGCACAGGTATGGAAGGAAGAAGCAGTGAACTTAAAATTCTAATAACAGCAGTCCGGAAAATGCACAACTATGAAAATATAACAATCCAATAACACAAGGAACAGAAGCAAAATAAACATGTGAAAATGAATCCATGTAGAAGAAATTGATAATCCAAAAGTATATAACTTCATAGCTTATTGTAAAGAGGCAAACACTTGCATAATTTTACTTACATGACTTGCTAGCATGTAAAGTAATAGATTAAAAGCAGCTCCTGCCCATGCTGTTTCCGTGATGATACCGGAGGTTTTCGTGACTTCTTTATACAGTGGATAGATGCGAAAAATTCTTGGCAAATATTGGAAGAAAACAATGATCCTCAACAAGTTCTTTGTATTCAATGTTACTGATCCACCCAAGTCAGGGATGATAATCAAAATTACAACCTGAACCGATGAAAAAATATACTTCAATTTGATGGTGAATTTCAGTCAAGAATCCATTCTCAGATGCAAGCAAAGCCAAAACAAAGCTAATAATCAACAGTAATTGTATTTGTATCATGAATATCAAACAATAATATTAATAACAATAAATAACAGTAACAATAACACCAATAAAAACCATGTAACATTTGTTAGTTGAAGTAACAAAATCACAAAGAAGCAAGTTTTCTCAATCAACCCAAGTGGATGATTGTTCCTCAAAATAAAAATGTACAAATTGTATTCTATGCAAATCAATGCAGAACAATTAATAATTTGAGTAATAATTTGTATTGACTTGAAAAATTCCTTTACCTGTGGAAGAGGAAGAATGGCAAGGATGTCAATCACAAAGTATGATGACAAGTACCGTTTAGCTATAGCGGTAAGATCTTCAACTATGATGCCCCTTCCAAATACTCGAGAACAAGGAGCAATAAAACCAGTACGAAATTGAAAGATGATGTGAAGAATATAAAAGGCATCAGTGAAGGAGCGCAGCACACAAGCAGTGATCTCCAAGTTCTTATCCAAATCAAGGCAAATCTTATCACGGTTAATAATTGCAATGTAAAAGAACAAGGGATCCAAGTAAACTGCAATTACACATGACAATGCAAATATCTTATTCCACCTTTGAAGAAATGGACCCTGTGGATCAAGAACTTTCCTCTTAGATTTCAAGTCTGCAATTGATGAGTCGTCAATAGAGGAAAAGTTCAATGACTTTCTAATTCTTTTGATCTCTTCGGTGTCACAGGCATAGACCTGTTGAATCCTTTCAAAACTTGAACTTATTGTTGCTTTGACTTTTCCAGAACATAGTCCATCATTTGGGGAAAATTGCTTCTCAGGACTTAAAGATGTCTCTGAACTCCAATCCTTAAGCCTAAAAATATTTAAAAGAAAAAAATCAACACGACAAGTTGTGTTGCTACAGAGCAAGAAAAAGACCAAACCAAGTCATAGGACATTTCGTCACATACCATGTCTGAATCAAAATACCAACAAATCCCAATGAGAGCTCCTACGTCAAAAATTTAAAGACATCCAGCAGGAATTAAGGTCTCTGTGGGAAGGAGGGCTGGGGGGGAGTTTCACCAACTTTTGATTCAAATGAATTTCCTAGTAAGATATCTATTGCAGCTTTAAAACAAAGTAAAGAACATCAATTAGTAGTAACAGTTTTTTTTTTTCCTGGTCTTTTTTGTGTATAGCGCATCTGTATGATAAGACACAACTCTTTATGGAAAAATATTAAAAAATATTATATGATTTTCAAATTTTTATATATTTGTTTCCCATGAAATAGGACAAGATACAATTCTAAGAAAAAATGTAAAAAGCCCCGGATATATAGCAATTATGAATGTGGAAAACTAAATGATGATAGTCAAAGACCATATATCAGCAGAAAAGAATATCAATCTGCATAATTCTAGAAAATATGTTAGGCTAGGATGGATAATTGTTTCAATCGCTATTTTGGTCATCATATTGCTTACTTTTAGACTATAGTTTTCTACTACTCAAAATTGCTGGTCATTCTACCATCAAATTACTTTTCCTTTAGGATAATGAAAAAAAAAAGCAGTTTCTTGTTCGGATTGCAAGTATAACATTGGATGAACTTTAATACAATTGTCCAAGACTGACAAAAATCTGTCTTATTGATAAAATACAACTTGGAAGTAATTGATCAAATGAGTATTCACATGATATCTCACAGGGAATAATAATTTCAGTTTAAACATTTTAATGATTCTCAAATCATCACTTCTATTCATGCTGCTTCAGCAGTACAGATAACATTAAGAAAGTGATTACACATCAAGAAACCAGAAAACACCTCTTTAGATAACAAGATCGAAGGGTGAACATTGATTCCTCTCATACAACAAAATGAGCTGAATGACCAGAATTTGGGATGGAAACATTTAAACAGGAAACAACGGACTGTAAAGATATATAAACAGTTTCAAAGGAACACACCTCACAAATTTAGGTTCTCTAGGATTCATGACTAGAGCTTATTGAAGATAGCCTGCCCAATATGGGAATAGCTTAGAATCCACGCAGCTCCTTGCTTTTGATTTGGTTAGCAGTGTCATTAGGAAGTGCCATCAGCAGCAGCTAAGAAAAATCAACCATGACACGGAGCTTCTTCCTTCTTTGTCAAATGCAAGGTGGCTAGGAATCACATTAATTAGTGAAATGTATAAGCTCAAGATCAAATGCTTCAACATATGGCATGCTCAATTCTACAGTAAATAAATGGAACCAATTTGAAAATACAAATGGATGATAACAACCTAACAAAACAACAAAAAGCTCTTTGAAAATAGGCAAAAATAAGACGTAAGAGATAACATTCTGATGCGGCTGAAATTGAACATGATGTAGCAAGGTTGAATTGAACATGTGCATTTACAAGCATAATCATTGTAGAAAGGTTGAATTGAACATGTGCATATACAAGCTTATTCATTGTAGCAAGGTTGAATTGAACATATGCATTTACAAGTATAATCATTACCAACTTTGTAAATTATTTGACTCTACTCAATAAAGACTTTTCCAACCAAATGAAGTTGGCTACAGGAAACCACCTCCTCCACTCCCCTCTATCAAGGGCTAAGTTGACATTAAAATCATAGCCGTTCACATAGTTTAATTAAGTATATTCATGTCATAGTTGATCAAACAAAGTTGCGATGGTTGTCGGCTACCAACGCAAGTTATGCAACCATCTTCTTTTATCCGGGCTTGGCACCAAAAAACACTGGAGAATTCATTTTCTTTTTAAATTAATGAAGCAAGTCTCAACAATTGACATTGTAGAAAAATCAATGAATCAATTGATATGTCCCCTTCCCCTTTCCCAAACAGAATAGTGCCATCACTCAAATAGAGATATTTGATAACTTTAAGAGACAACTGATCTAAAGCTATAGTGGCCCAACAACATATATCAAGCTATCGCTAACACTACCTCAACAACCGCTTGAACTAAAGTTATAGTTGATACGTGGAAGCCCAACTATGTATATTGTATATCAAGCAAACATAGATATTAACAATCCTCCTCACATGCATACTAACATATGGACCAGATTTATAATAGGGAAGAAAGATAAAACCAAAAATGAGAGAAAGATTTAAAAACAAAACCTTCACAATAACAAAGCTTTAATTCCATGTTAGAAATTGATTGACTTAAGTGTTATAGCTATCCATGTTAGAAATTGATTGACTTAAGAGTTATAGCTAATAGAATGGAGACCCAACTATGTATATCAAGCAAATATATGTATTACAATCCCCCTCATCCTACACGTGAAGAAACAGAAGGAGAGATAGAAGAAGAGACATACCAAACATGCATACAAAGATTATGCAAAAGCCAACAAAGAGACAAGACACTTGAACCCAATACCTCTTGTGAAACTAGAACTCTAATACGACGTTAGAGATCATTGACCTAAGAACTATAACTATCAGTGAGAGCCCCAACAATTTATATCAAGTTATCAACAACAATTGCTACATTGCATTCACAGGCAAAAAAATTGCATCCCAATTTCCTTGTAAAAGAAAGTAGCAATAAAATAGACATGTTAATTCCCCAAGCTTTGGATTTGAAGCAAATAACTTTCCAAATAAAAAAATAAAAAATAAAAAAGATCAAAGCACAAGACACTTGAATTCTCTCTTCTTCTTCAATCTCTCCTCTTTTTTCTTTTCTTTTTTTCTTTTTTTTTTTTTTTTTTTGAGGTCAGCGGGTATCAAGAATATCATGGTTCCTACTAATCCCTCTAGGGCACGGCCACAAACATCCTTGGACACCGTTGGCCAACATGGTGGTGGGTGGCATGGTTCAAATTCGAACCCCCTTCCTTCAGGATGAGTGCGTTTGCACTCAACCACTGAGCCAACCCACCATTGGTTTTTCTTCAGTCTCTCCTCATGATCACACACCTATAGAAAATCGGAATTTCTTAACAAATTAGGAAGACAAACGAAAAATCCAACCAAAACTTAAAAACTTTTCATTACTGCATTCTATTAGATCAAAATAAAATAACTGATTGGGGGACAATACTTTTTTTTTCTAACTTGTTGTATTACAACCTATGATATGGTATATTTATAGACACTAAAATTCTAATTCCTAAACTCTTACAATAAGAAATTACTCAAACAACTCAACTTTCTAATTTCTCCAACCTTCTAATTTAACTCAACCTTCTAATTTCTAACATAAATTTAACTTTTTAAATTAACACATCTCAAATTTCTAATTCCTAATCTAACACAAAATCTAATAACATAATCTAGATTATCTTCAACATCCCCCCATAATCTAGATTATCTGAATTAAACTTATTTCCCCCCATAATTAAGATTCGACGTCACCTCGATCTTCTACAATTTTCCATCGCCTCGTTTTCCTTTTTCTTTTTGTTGGACGTCAAACATGTTTGTGAGATTCTTCACACCTATTCTGAACAATTTCCAATAATTCCTTATACGCAAGTAAAAGCTTCATCTGCTTATTCCATCGATCATACTTAACGATCTTCACCTTGTAGTGACCGACTCTTTCTTTTGCTGCACACTTCAATGCAGTACCTAACGCACATACCATATTCGGCACCAATCACCAAGTCGCTGCAACACCTGAGACAGTACTCACCGGCACTCCTTCTATTCTTTCTTTCTTTCTTTCTTCTACACTTTGGAGGTGTGACAAGCGCAACAACTTCTCCAACACTATTTGTGGTTCCTTGCAACTTTCTGCAATTGATCCCGCACACAACAAAGGAAACTTTCTTTCTTGATTTTCCTTTCTAGTAAGGATACATGTGCTAGTCCTCTTTCTTACCCACGGTTCTCTCTCTACCCTTCTTTACTATATCCTATGATCTAACCTAAACGTGCTCTGATATCACTGTTGTCAGAACTCAAAATAACATAATCTAGATTATCTCCAACACATTCAACACACAAACGCAGTTGTCAAGCAGAACTCAGCCAAATTAAGCTACAAACATAAATAAACAAATAAATAAAAGTAAGAGATTTCAACCATGTCTTGACTACTTTCAAGCAAATTTAAACAAGAAAACAGCGCAGGAAAAGGAACAAAAAAACTAACATAAATCACGACTTCACAGCAGGGAAGAACGATAACCAAAGAAAAACCACAGAAAAAAATGAAGTTGAAGCACGGGAGCTTAAGCTTATAATTACCTGATGGTTCATGGAGGATTAAGACTTAGAACAAGAAATTTCTCACGGTTTGGAAGACGACTTTTCTCGTGAAACACTAAAGAAGGTTGTCCGGAGAAGTTTCGTAGATAGTTCAGAAGATAGCGACGGAGTCGTTGGGTTTGAACCCTCCCAGAGTCCATTGCGAGCACAGTCTACAGTGAGTGACACGCAGAGAGAGAGATAGAGAGAGAGGGACGTATAAGGCTGAAGAGTGGTGTACAACCCGACCGACCAAACCCGCCTGTATCGGTTCGGGTCGGGTCGGGTCTGGGTTTCAAAATAAAAGGGAATTGGTCGGGTTATTTCGGGTCGTAAATCTAGAAGAAAGGGTCGGGTTTCACCCGGCCTTATACCAACAGCAGGTAGCCCTTTTACCCTTTTCCTTCGTGCCCACCTGCAATTCTTTTTTTTTCTCTCTCTCGCATCTCTGCCTCTCTTTCTCACGAGTCCCACCCTGCCCCTTTCCGCTCTTTCTTCGTGCACCTGCGGCGGCCCCCCTTCCCCACACACCCATCTTTTCTCTCTCTCACTTATGTTCTCCTTTGCGTCTTCTTCTTCTTCTCGCTCTGCAACTCCCCCCTCTCATCTTCTTCTTTCTTTCTCCTTCTCCTTCCCCTTCCCCTTCCCTCTGCAACTCTCCCCTCCTTTCTCTCTCTCCTCTCCTTTTCCCTCTCTTTGCAACGCCCCCCTCATCGCCCCTTTTCCTCTCCCTCGTCGCCTGACCACCCCATCTCTCTTTCTTTCTCCCTCCTCTCCATTTCTCTTCGAAATAAAAATAATAATAAATAAATAAACCCGACCAATCTGACTGATCTTTAGGTCGGTCCGACGGGCACCCCAAAAACAGGACCCCAAAAACAGGAGAGACTCGGTGAGGCTCGGATGAGTTTAGGGGCGAAATCCGACCCGACCCGATTTAACTTTATATAAAAAAAAAAAAATTTACTTTTAAAAATAAATTCATATATCATTCGAATATTATTTTTATGAAATTAAATTAAATAAAATAAAATTAAATTAAAAATAAAATAATTATATATTTTATTCTTTTTGGTCCACCACTTAGCAGGTGATTTTTTTGCCCTTTTTGTAATTTACCTGAATTTTTAAGTCTGCACACAAGAAATAGTAAGGGTTTCAAAGAGGATAAAATTTGATCAGAGGACTTCTGCCGAACCAAGGCCTCATTATTGCTAGTAAATTGCACAACTTCAAGGCCAAAAGTCTTTTTTTATGTCTTCTCCTTCTTGTTTAATATTTTTTATATTTAGGTATCTGTATGTTTACAACGCTTCCAACAAATATATGATTTATTGTGCTTGACCTGATAAGTCAACTGTGCGTTGCCGTGTACATGAGGCTGGGAAAGGAAGCTTCAAGCTTCATCGTCAGACACGTCTAGCATAGTGGCATGGTGGAAAAGACTCTGGAATCTACATATCCCAGTTAAGATCAAAATCTTCGACTGAAAAGTCATTCACGTGTGCTTTCCAACATTTGAAAACTTGGCAAGCCGTCATGTAGCCCCAATTGACAAATGCTAAATTTGTCACAAAGGCTGGGACACCCAGCAACATATCTTCTTCCAATGTAGCACGACCAAGGAGGCTTGGAAAATCATATTGAGAGCAGAATACTATTTGCAGTCAAATCATAATAGGCGTCACTTTGATCTACTCACCCCGGGGACGACATTAGATAAGGCTCATTGGAAACAACACATTACTCTATTATGGGGTATCTGGACAAATCGGAATCAGGTAGTGCATGGGCAGCAGGGAATACGGGGCAAAGAGTTAGCTATCCGAACCATGGACATGCACGGGGAGTTTCAAAGTAGTAGCTGGAAGAACATCACTACACTAGTAAGGCCGCCACAACCGCAGAGAGCATTGTTATCAAATTAGATTCCTCCTGATCCGGGGGAACTGAAACTCAATGTAGATGTTGCCCTCGATATTAACAGACAGATGGTGGGATTGGGAGCAGTGATTAGAAATGACAATGGTGATATCTTACTTGCTGCTGCCAAGAAACTGAAGATCCAATCGTCAGTGGTTTTAGCGGAATGTTTGGCATTGAGATATGGAATAACGCTTGCTCTCAAAACAGGATGCATTCCATGCTGATCTTAATCGGTTTCACTTGTGGCGATCAACACTGTCAAAGGTGTCTCACCCAGTCTATCGGAGATAGTCGCGATAGCACAGGATATCAGGGAGCTCGTTCACATAAAAGGAGTTTGCCACATACCCAGATTGCACACGCCCTAGCCAACTATGACCTAGAAGTAGATGATATGTTAATTGGATTGAAGAGGTTGTGGAGTGGCTCAGAATTTCTCATAAAGATGTTTCTTTTCTTCATGCTTAGCAATAAAATACCTTTTGTTTCAAAAAAAAAAACTCTATTTAAAAGATAATAAAAATATAATTTTATTATTTTGTCTTTTGCTAACATAAAAAGTAGAAAGACCTTAAATAAAGATATTTTGGGCATCAATCACAAAAAACAAAGGTTCACCCTCAATATTTTTTTATATATCAGATATAAATGTTTAAGAAAACATGATGAAAAAGATAAATTGTAATATATACTAGTTTGGCCATGAGCTTCACATGCGTTAAATATGTAATTTAAATTATATTTTAAGTGCTTTAATGGTGTCTAAAGTTATAATAATCAAATTAATTCGATAAAACTAATCTAAAATAAGGAGATAGAGATTAAGATTAAATGCAATTTCAAGGTGAAAACATGGCCAAATGAATTATTTTGAAATAAAATAAAGAGATAAGAGATTAAGACAGAATGAAGTTTGCATGAATGAAATGTTGTTATCTAATACAATTTTAAGGTGAAAACATGGCCAAATGCATTATTTTGAAATAAAAACTTATAATTGCAACACTTTAAAAACTTGTGTATGAGTTAATTCAATGAATATCTTTTTTTGATAAAAATAATTTATTAAACAAGATAAAAATAATTTAAGAAATATAAATAATATATATATATATATATATATATTGTTCTACTTCTATCATAATTCAAAAGATCAATGAAATAATGTGAAAGTTCAAAAGAGCTAAAAACTATTTTGCCATTGTAAGGGACTATATCGTTAGTCATTGAGAAAGTTGGTTAGTTGTTCTCTTACATAGAATACACCACCACCCCCCAAACTACTTAAGATTTTCTTGGATGCTGATAAGAAGGTGGAAATCTTTGAAGGAGGATTTAAACTTTGATTAAACTAACAATAATGAAACACTTTGAAGCACTACCTTCTGAACTCCCAAAAAAGTGAAATAGAAAACACAAATTATGAGATATTTTGTTCACTTTTAAAGGATAAATGACGACAATTTAAATACCAAAACACTAAATTGAAATCATTATAGATATGTAATGGTGAAGTTCTAGTAAAAGTTTATATCTAGGAGAATATTAAATATTCACTATTAAATTTGATAATATTATTTGATCTAGAGTTTATGAAAAAAAAAATTATATAACATTTTGCATTTGTGAATATTTTTTAAACCATAGATAAATTGATTTTTAAACATAAAATTTAATAAATTTATGATTCTCAATCAAGATAGAGAGAATACTTATCAGAATTACTACTTAGAAGTTTTATATATATAGTCAAATTAAGTATGTTTATGTAAAGGTTTATAATACACTATTACACTTTGCCCAAGATCTTATGTTGACCAAGAAAGGAGGGATAGAGGAGAAGAATGAAGTATATAAAGATAAAAGGTAGAAGAAGCAAGGACTGAAGAGGAAAATAAAATTTAGGTATAAATGATAAGTTGAAGGGTAAAATAGGTATAAAAATTGGGCTATTGACAAAGTCTATAGTAGAAAAACTCCCTCTTTTATAATAGTTAATAGTTATTAGTTATCGATAAAAAAATATATAAAATTGTTATATATATATATATATATATAATGGTTTAGATTCGTTTCACAATGTTTTGTTTCAGATGTAAAAAGTACTATCAAAAACATTTGAAAAATCAAAATATTTTAGACAATGCAATATAAACATTAGCAAAACATCTAATATACATATAAATATAGAAAGTGAGTGTATGAGCAACACAATAAAAAGTAGAGGTGGCAAAATGAGCCCGGATCTATTTGTCAGCTTTCGTCCGACCCATTTTAAAACGGGTATGAATAAGATTTCTTTTAAAAATCGAGACGGGTACAAACAAAAATTTGTGTCCATTTTAAAAATCGAGTTTGGTCCGGACATAAGCTCAAAAAATCAGGTATCCAGTTCCTACTTAATAGAAGGGAAATATTTTACAAATCATTGTTTTAATTTGTCCATACCCAATTTCTTTCTTCTTGTTATCTTCTTCCTCTTCTTCATTTTTCATTACTATTGGCATGAAATCTCTATTTCTTTTACTGAAAAAATATATTTCACCACTATATATTTTAAACATACGGGTATGAACAAAATCGGGTTACTCGATTTTTTAAATTCATGGGTACAGATGACACTTATTATTGTCTGTTTTTCAAATCAAGTCAAGTATGGACATGTTATATGTCCATTAATATAAGACATTGTATGTACTCGTATCAGTCTGTATCCGCTTTTTTGCCACCTCTAATAAAAATACACACTTTCACATTGGTACTATCATACATAGACACAAGTTTGCTCACTTCCATATCATAATATTATTAATATTGTCAAAGGTTCAACTTTTTTAAGTAGAAGAAAAAGGTTCAAACATTTTTTTTTATATTTATTTGTATAAATTATTGAATTATATAATCAAATAATTTATGATAAACTAATTTACATTATTACTTGTAATTACAAATGCGACAAGTCCATCACAATACCCCAAGATTTTGGTACATGGATAAAAATTTAAATCGTTAATTTTAAGGTGTCCTCTCTATAGGATAGGATGAAATAGATTTATGAGTATGCTTTAATGCAAAAGTATTATAATTCAAAAAATTGTATATATAGCGTATGTAATTGTCAATGCTTGCAGTTATTCCTTTTTTTTAAATTGTTTATAAAATGGAGCAATTAAATATACCACATTAGTTGCTCCCACTACCACACTTACTACTCTTACCCCACCTAATATTACACTTTTTTTTTTACCCCACAAAAAAATTTCAAAACTTCCCAAAATATCTTTTTCCCTTCCACCGTTTCTTCATCTTCTTCTTCCAAGCTCCAAACCCTAGCGCCACCATCACCATTGCCAAGCTTCACTGCTCAAGCTTCCTCTCTATGCAAAAAGTCAGGATCCAAGGTCGTTTTCTTCTCTTTTGATTCGATTCAAAGCGTCCATGCCATCGTTGTTGGATTTCTCATCCAAAAAACTTCAAACTTAGCCCTAATTTGAAACACCCATCATTTTGGCGTTCTAACTCTCAAATCGATCTTGAAAGGGGTTAGAACGAAGTTCTCAATATCATCTAGGCGCCGTTTGGGCATTTTAGAAGAATATTTTGAACCTTTTAAGGCATTTTTTCTTTTGATAGAATTTTTGAGTATATTTGTGTATTTGTGCATATGCATTTTTTTTGCATTTTTCTTTGTATTTTTGTGTTTTTCATTGTAATATTGTGTGTATGGCGAAAAAAGGGTGAAAGTGTTATTTTCGCCCTGAAAAGCATGGTTCGATAGGGAACTGCTGAACAGAACTGAGGGATTTGGTTACCGAATCATTTTTTATTGTTTTTTATTGTTTTTTTTATTTTAGGTTTTTTTCATTATAACAAATTATCCAATGAACTTTTTTTTTTTTATGTGGGATATAGATATGACGAGGAAGAAGGGTAGGAAGATGGCAATAGAAGAAGGGTAAGAAGATGACAATGTAAGAAGAGTTTAGGGTTTATGGGAAGAAGATGAATGAGGTTTATGGTGGTGGGTAAAGTTAGCAAATGTTTTGAAATTAGGTGGGAATAAAATTTATGTGAGGGTATTTTAGACAAATCATAGAAGGATATTGTAGGAAAAAAATATTTTTTGGGGTGTGGTAGCAACAACAAGTAATGTGGTATGTTTAGTTGCTCCCTTATAAAATTAAGCAACATCGGTTAATTCTAATATAAATAGATACATAACATATATTGTAATTAAATTATTATTATGAATTATATGGGTTGAAGAGTTTTGTTACCAATTTCGGCGAGGAAAAAAGAAATTTTAGCAAATTTCAATTTTTATTGCAATGTTAACTTTATATATATAACAACATTATTATTTTAAATTTCACAACAATTTTTCAACAAGTGTAATATCTATATTTATGATAATAACATTTGTGAGGTCAATTGCAATGTTAGTGTTAGCCTTGGTACAACCTAGCGGTGACAATAAAGTTGTTAAGTTTTGCATAAATAATCAAAACAAATATATCATTCTGAATACAATGGTTTAATGTGGTTTGACACCCCCTACTTCCATTGATTACTTAAAATCTCTTACCAAACTTTTCTCAAACCTACTGACTATTTTCTTTACCAGTGAGAATAAAACTTGCTTGTGAAGGATGGCTTGTTCTGAAATAGAATAATTATGTTCCTCTAAAAAAAATTGTTCGTAAAAAAGTACATTCATTTTGTTGAACCATAAGCTTTATCTAGCAGAGAACACAATAAAGAGGTTGTAGTGAAATTCAAAAACTTTGACAGCTCAATACCATGCCAATAACTAAGTACGTCTCAACTACCTAAAATAAAAATCTTAGTACCATTGGTCAGCCAATAAGTATAAAAATCATTTTTATGTCATCATATCAATTATATCTTATATGTTTGAAAGCATGAATGTGTTACAAATGTTTCAATGATGCATATGTTGTAAAACTCTAAGGCCTAGTTGGTCTTGCCTCTGAAAAGAGTTAAGTATGTCCTACAATGACCTAAATGACTTAGTGATTGACAAAGATACGCCTTGTAGGCCCTTGCACAAGGGACAAAACAAGACTAGCATAAGAGAAGGAAGACTTGACTTTGCCATAGGAGGGTTTTAGAAATGAAGTATTTGGGGATGAGAACGACACGGTGAAACAAACGTGCCCTAGTAACCTCAGATGACTATGATTGGGAATGAGAACGGTACAGTAAAATTTACGTGCATTAGTAACTCCAATGCATATGGAATGTGGATCCAAAACGAAAGGCTTTTACTTGCATCAAACTTTATTATAAATGCTTGATATTTATATGTTATGAGCTTTCAATCATTCTGCACATTGCATGCATACATGGATTATATTGATGAGTATTGATGGTATATCTGAATTCTATTCACTGTGCACTATTGACTCATCCTCATTTCCCTTTTTCAGGTCTTTCTGTTCCGGATAAGGCAAGTGAGTAGTTATCTCTTGAGGGCTTTGCCGACGAGAGAGTTTAAGGCTTCAACGTGAGTTAGGAGGCAAATATTTTTGTGAACTTTGTTTTAATTATGATATAACCATATTTTGTAGTATGTAATTATAACACTTACCACACCTTGTAGTATTGGTGAGTTGGATTTTTGTTATAGGTCATGTGAGCATTTGATGATTTTGTACCCGTAGTCTTGGACTATCACGTGTATATTCCTTTGGATGGACTGTTTAGATATGAGATTATTTTATAGATTATCTTTTGTCTTAATGATTAGTATGAATAGTACATGTTTATCAGGCTATGTTTCGGGTTTTGTATAAGGCTCATCAATCGCCTCAGATGTGTTGTGGAGAGGTTGAAGGTGCCTACGTTGGGGCGTCCCGCCCCGACGTTCCGCACGCCATCCCCTGTGGGGATGGTTGTTCGGGGGTGGGGCCGCCAAATATATGATAGAAATCCACTAATTAAGTTTAATGATTAAAACACTTTGAAAATATTTTAAACAATTTATTTAAGTCTAGGTTTAAAAACAAGTTAGATTTGACAACTTAAACCAATAAGTTTTTTGAAAAACTTGAAGAAATGTCATTTTGATGAAATCGATATAAGTATAATTCAAAAGGGTTTGAAATAGTTTAAAAACATAAATTAAACATGTTTGAACACGTAAAAAAACATTTTGAGAGAAATCTTAATGCATGCATAATTTTTGAAAAAATGATTGAGCAGTATAAAAGACAAGTAGGTTTACAACATTTAGGAGTAAGGCAATGGGAATGGTCTTTCATCCTCTTCTCTTCATCTTCACTTGTTCAAACTTTGATTTTGTCTTGACTTAATCTATTTGATTTGAGTTGAGGTTACTTGAGTGTTGTATTAGCTTAAGACTTGATATTTGGTGCTAAAATATACTAAATTTAGATATTAGCACTAATAGTTATATTATTTGTTAGCATCAAAATCCTTAGAATAATTCTAAGTGTAAACCACTTAGGTTAACAAATACTAAAATGTCACTTTTGTATTAACTATTTATTTTTCTTGCACCTAGCCAGATCGTTGGGAAGATTATGACAAATACCATGTAATTGTTTCTCTTGGATAGAATTTTAATTAAATCAAAAGGCAAATGTAGTACAATACGCCTTAAGAGAAAATGACATTCATGATGTTGCATGCTATCAACATCCACACAAAGAATTAATGTGTGGGAAAGATCCCAACTATGCCGCACAGGAACAACTTTTGGGTCATTTTCACATATCTCAAATTGTTTGCCTATCAATTTTATATATTTTTTAAATAATGCTAAAATAATATTTTAAAAAAGTAATACAAATCACTAATAAAAGATAATTAAGAAACATCAAGCTTCTTATAATTTGAATGTCAATAAGCACATTCACATAGCTTACTTCATTTAATTAAAAAAAATTATAATATTTTTTTTAAAAGAAATAATATTAGTAATTAGTTATATAACCAACTTTATATTACACCGTACATTCAGGAGGGTATCAAATCTGACTCATTAATTCCTCTCATTCCTTAAGATGAGACAGTGATAAAAATTGAACCTGAAACGTTCGAGTTCCAAATAATATTTTGTTAATAATTGATACTTTTATAAGGCAAAAAGTTTGAAAATTCAAGGCGTATTCATTTTTATCATTTTCCCATAAATATTCTTAAATGCTTTATTGTAATTTTCAGCTCTGAGTCAATGCAAAATTTTATATTATAAAGCTCAGGTGAAGAATATTAAATTAGAGCTAGCAAGACACGTAAAGGAAAATATATATATATATATATATATATATAAAGAAAGTATATGGTGGTTAGTTAAGTAATTAAATTATAATATGTGCTACACACTTTAAAATACGTTAATTACACTTAAATTATATATATATATATATTTTTAGGTAAATTAGTATTTTTCATAAAAATAAAATGCGGATTACTACAAATAGATAACAAAATTAACATAACTTTTCACTACTGCACCACGTGGCATCTGAACACAGCTTTTCCCACTTAACTAAACAAACCCGAGAAACGGTCCATCTTCCACCCCACCCAAGCGACAAATCAAAGGAAGAGTCCCGTACGCACAATCTCTGACGTTGGATATTCTGTTTATACAGTGGATCCCACAAAGTAAAACAATTCACGTGGCACAGCACGTGAGCATCTGCATGAGCTCGTGCCACGTAACTCCAGCTTTTCGTGGCAGCCAGCTGAGAGCCGTCGAGGCGCTTCGTCTCGCCTTTCTATCCCTCTCTCTCTATCTTCACAGTACATTCAAAAAGTAATCGAGTTTCGGTTTCTTCGCTCTCTCTCTCTCTAGGGTTTCAGATGCCATTTCAAAGGACAGAGATAAAAGAGAGATAAATATTTCTTTCTTTGTTTATTTATTTTTTTGTTAATTTTACTTTTTGATTTGTTGGAAGAAAAAAGTTGTGGATCTGAATGACGAATCGTTGAAAAAGCCGAGAGATCTTTCTGTCATTCTGACAAAATCTTTGAATTTCTTCATATTCTCTGATTGAACGGAAAAGTTTGAATTGAAGCTTCTCGGTGACAGGTCTGATTGGATCTTTTTAGATGCATTTAAGGAACTTTGGTTTTAAAATTTTCTAATAGAATCTTAATTTTTGTGAATGGTTTTTTTTTTTTTTTTTTTTTTGGGTTTAGTGGAATCTGTTGATGGATCTGGATCTTACTATGTTTTGTGCAATGTAAGAAGCGGCGAAGCAGAGAGATCGAATCGAGGATCAGGATCGGAATCGGTATTATTTTCGTAAATTATTATTATGTCTTTGGTTTTGTTGAAGGAATCTTCGGATGTACATTTGTTGATCCTCATTTTTTGTTTTTTTTGTTTTTCAGGTTTTGTGGAGAGCAAGCGATCGGCGGTATACTTTTAGCATTGTGATCAGGGAACTGTTATTGATGTTATGCAACGGTAGCTTGAGGAGCGTAGTCGTCGGAGTCGGTGGTTGTGTCGGGAACTTTGCGAGAGGGAGAGAGCAGTTGAAGTGTATCGGGAGTAGTTTGAATGCGATACTGAGGCAATCATCGTATCATTCGAATCGGAGATTTAGAGGAAGTTTCGCGATGATGATCGATTGTGGTTCAACGGCTGAGCAGGGAGCGATTGCCAACGTGTTGACGGAGAAAGAAAACGTGGAGGACGGTGGATACGCTAGCGGAGGATGGAAAAGGTACTTACATTATTTCTCGTTTGTAATTTGACCGTATTTTGGTGATTTTTTTTTTTCCTTTTTGATGAGAAAAATCGTTGCATTAATCTGAAACAGAATCACACTGTACAACATCCAAAACAATTGTAGGAGATTCCTCCAGCCATACCATTAAGTCCTGAATACTCAAGGCAAAACGGTTCAGTCTGTGAGCGGCCATATTACATTCTCTGTATACAGAATTTTGAGAAATGTTAGGAAAATTACAATGCATCTGATTACAATCTTCTACTATTAAAGAAAGTTCATCTAGCCCAGAATTGCCTGACGACAGTGCCTTCATTACTTGAACAAAGTCTCCTTCCAAAATGTTTACTGGAACTCCTACGTCCATTGCAAACTTCAGCCCTTCTTTGATGGCCATCGCTTCAGCACTTGCAGCAGATCTTGGACTTTGAATTTTCTTTGCCATAGCTGCAAGGACAAAACCCTGAACTGTCTCTGATTATAGCACCAACTCCAGCACAACAAGCATTATTTCTCCAAGCTGCATGTATTTCATCTTGATCGTGTCTCCCAAAGGTGGTTGTCATCTGGCTGTGGACTTTGGTGAGCCACCTGACATTGATCTGTGAAGAGACTTGAATTGTTGCAGCATGTACAAAGCCCTGTCAGGTTCTTCAAGGCTTCTGCGCACGTTCTTACCTCTAACCTGCAAATTCCTAAAGTGCCAAATGTTCCAACCTAACGTGATTATAACCTCAGCTTCTTCTTTATCCTTCAAATCCAGAACTGCAAAAAAAATTTCTTTAGTTAATTGATCCAGATTCATGTTTTTGAACCACCTGCAGCCTTGGGAATTCCAAATCTCGGCGGCATTGGAGCAATTCCAGAGAGCATGGTTGTCTCAAAGTCTTCGCCACAGATTGAACACATGGGAGAGCTTATGATTTTTCTCTTGAAGAGGTTAACATTCTGCGATGATATCTTTGAGAACTCTTTAGTAAAAAATCTTTACTTTTGGAGGAAGGTAGAGGTGCCATAATACTTTCCATCTTCCGTCCAACCCTCTAGATGCCTGGCCATGCTCACCTTTCCCTTCTTGAAGAAGCCAGTACCCACTCCGAACTGAATACTTGCCATCTTTGGTGTAATGATAAACTAATTTGTCCTCAACTTCTCTGTTGCCGATGGGAATTTGGAGCATATTATGCACATCTTCTTCCCACACTGCATTCCTTAGCATATTGACGTCCCATGTTATTTCTCTTGTTATAAATTGTGCCACCCTACAATCATTGGCTTGAGATTGAGGAGTAATGATCATAAAAGTGCCTAGGGATCCATGGGTTGTTTTTGGTGTGAATCTTATTTCCATTGCCCACTCTCCATCTTAGCCTCTTTTTAAGAAGGCCTCTAGCCCAAATAATTCCTTTCCAAGCATGAGAAGACTTGCCATTTGCTGAAGCTTCCAAGAAGTTTTCACGAGGAAAATATTTGGATTTAAGAATGACTGCAAGAAGGGAATTTGGCCTTTTCAAAAGTCTCCGGTCCTGTTTAGCCAATAAAGCCTTATTGAAATCTCCCAAATCTCTGAAGCCCATTCCCCCAAGAGCCTTTGGTTTGCATAAATCTGCCCCACTTTCTCGGACCTAATTACGTGCACTATAATGGAGTGCGACTCACCTAGATCATCCAATCAGAGCGTGAGTGTCCATCATTTTAGGTTAATGCCCTTATAATAAAAATATTTTAAAATTAGTGAGAACACGTGTTTTAAGGGCATTGCCTAACTCTAGTCTTATTGTGCGGGCCTGCAAACTCAATTCATCTGAGACTGAATGTCTCTATAATTACCTTAGTCTCACCATAGACCTTAATACATTAATTTAACCAAGAAATGCCTATTGCTTTGACATTCTTAATCTTGCAGACATCAAAGACTAGATCTATTTTTAATTTTGACATAATTCATCAATAGAGACAAATTTATTAATAGACATTTAATAATTCACATGGTATTGGATTAATTAAAATTATACATATGTCCACCATGTTCTGACATAAATAACATTGAAACTAGTTGCCATACCCTTAGCATAACACTTGACATGCCAAAATCAAACTAAAATACCAATATTGTTTCTATTGAAACAACTACTCTTACTAGTAAGTACAAATGACCACTACACATAGTCAAATCTAAGCCATCGATAGTATTAGCTACTACTGTTCTTCAACCCATGGATTGCTCATGCTGCATTATTCATTCCTGAAAAAGAAATGGGGGTGACCTAATACCCAGTGGATGACCTTAAACAATATTCCTGAACTCTTATTTATTAATAGCATCATACATCAAATCCAATTAGATATTTAAACAAGTGCATATATTACGTTGTAGCAGTAATTTGTTTTAAGTGTTGTCGCTAACCATCCATTTGGGTTGTGGATCACCCAGGCGGAATCACCTTTCCTTCGGAACTCCTCTCGAATGGAGTCCAAAATTCACCGACCATTATGACACATAACCTTGGCCTTTCGAAACTCTCCAGGCTAGGAAAAAATACCTTTTATTGTATTGTTATCTTTTTAGTGTCTTTAGTGAGACAAATAATATGACTAACATACTAACATAATTAATGTAACGTATTAACATATCATGACATTATAAAACTATTACCGAATAACACCCAACAACTCATATCATGTCATAATTCAACAATAATCATTTCATATATATGAATAGTACTGTATATGTGAATAGTATACGTAAATAGTATCATATCACAAGGCTGCTCCAAAAGAATAGTTCTCAATAAAATTAACCAGACTAGTCTCCAGGCTGAGTGGTGGAGTTATAATGGTCTCGTCTAAATACCACTAGTCTAGAACAGCAAGCTGCCTCCCGTTCACTATTCAAAGGTACTTGGGATAAGACTATGTTTGGCTAATTAAATCAATTACTAATTCAACAGAATCATGGTATGGCGCATGAATTTCATATATACTAAGATACATGCATAAATTGTATGGTGTATGTGAATATCAAATATAACAAAAAATGCATGATAGCTTTATGAAAAGACATAATATATGTATCATAATAATGACTAACATGTAAATAATTTAAGAAGGTAATTCACACTTACCCATCTAACTAGATAAGATATAACATACTAGAAATAAATAAAAATAAAGGAAAAAGTTAAGGTCACACCCACATGTATGTGCGTAATTCATATTCCTCGGTACTTGTTGATCTTCACCTAACCGTACACCAAGCTCTTAACCTTCACCTAGTTGCTTGTATGCTAGAAGTGAGAGGAGGATGAGTGTAGTTAAGGGAATGAGATCTATATAAGTGATGGGGTTGTTGTTGGAAGAAGGGAGGAGAACACTCAAGAAAATCTTTTCTGTTGTGGAAGATCAGTTAATACCGCAACCACAGAGCATATTAGGAATTTCAAGAGAGTTAAGGAGAGGAGAATACTCAAGAGCACTCAAGAGAGAACTTGCTACTTGATGCTCAAACCTCTCATTTAAGGGGGTATTTATAGTTGGTTTATGCTAGGTTTATATAATCCTCACCACTCAATGAAAAACTCTCAAAAAATCACGACCTTACACTTGTAACCCACTTTTGACCACTTGTTCACCAATAATTCCACCAATAATTTCTATAGTATTGGACTTGGGCTTTGGGCTTGGACTTGGGCTTGATCTTAATGTTGATCTTGACTTTATGTTGGGTTTGGCCTCCGGACTTGACCATGGACATAGGCTCAAAATAAATTTATACTATACTAATTTTCTTATTTTGTGACGTGTAGATAGTAATGGTGATGAAAATATTGATTTTTACTTATTTATTTATTGGTTATCTATTTTATAAGTTTATGAAAATTTTGTAGTATTACATTTTCCAATGAACTTTTTGGCCTGTTTATGAAAATCCTCACCAAAATTTAGCCATAAGAGCATTCAGCTCATTACATAGGTTCACTGGAAGTCTAAAGCATCTCATAGAGTAAGCTGGTAGAGCTTGGGCTACAACTTTTGGGAGAATCTCCTTCCCTCCAATAGAGAATAGTTTTTCCTTCCACCTCTGGAGGCAAATCCACAACTTGTCTTTGATGAAGTCAAAAAGCTTCTTCTTCTTTCTATTACACATCATTGGCAACCCAAGATACTTGGAGTGTCCATTGCACCTTTTAATTTGGAGGATATTCAAAAAATCAGCAACAACACTATCTTTTTTGTTTGGACTGAAATATACTGCTGACTTGTCCATGTTGATTAATTGACCGGAGGCCCTAGCATATGTGGATAGGATCTTAGAAATAGCTCTTCCATTTTGCACATTGGCCCTAAAAAACAGCAAGCTATCATCAGCAAACAATAGGTGGGTTATAGGCTTCGCCTTGAAATTTTGACACCCTTCAACAGATTTTTTTTCTCCGAGATAGCAGTCAAGTGAGACAAGCCCTCGGCACAAATAATAAATAAATATGGGGAGAGAGGGTCCCCCTGCCTTAAACCTTTCTGGAGAAAGAAATCACCTTGAGGAACTCCATTAACAAGAATAGAGTATCTGATAGAAGAAACACACTTCATTATTAAGGTGATCCATTGTTCCACACAGCCCAACTTCCTCATGATTGCTGCTGGAAATTTTCACGCAATCCTGTCATATGCTTTACTCATATCGAGTTTTATAGAAGCCACAACCCCCTTTCCTTTTCTCTTATTCTTCATGAAATGCATTATCTCGTGAGAAAGAAGAATGTTGTCTAAAATCATTCTCCCTCCAACAAAAGCACATTGATTGTCAGAAATGATATGAGCCATGACAGGTTTGGGCTTATTTACAAGCACTTTCGCATTCAACTTATATATAACATTGCATAAACTAATTGGCCGATATTCAGCCATTGATTTGGGCTTACTAGTCTTGGGTATGAGCACCAATAAAGTCTTATTTAAATCCCCAAGAGGTTCCTTTGAGTTTAAATATGGAGACAAGCCTTAGTGACCTCCTCTCCTATATCATTCCAATATTTTTGATAATATAAGGCTGGTAAGCCATCTGGGCCTGGGCTTTTTAAAGGGGGCATTTGAGAAAGAGCTTGGGAGACTTCAGAGATGGTAAAAGTTTTAATAAGATTGACATTAATAGAGCTGGAAAATTTGCAAGGCATACCTTGAAGGACTATCCCTATCCCCAATTCTGATGGGTTTGCAAAATAGCTTTTTGAAGAAGTGTTCAACTTCAGCCCCTATGGCCTTCGGATCATCAAGCCAAACTCCTTGATCATCATACAGGCTATGAATATGGTTTTGTCTTCTCCTCTCACTAGCCTTTTGCATGGAAGTATCTTGTGTTTCTATCCCCATCTTTTAGCCACTCCTCTTTGGCTCTTTGCCTCCACAAGGCATCTTCTTTACTGCATAAGTCCTCCAACTGAGCTTTCAGATTCTTTATAGAAAGCCAATTTGATTTCGAATATTGGCTTTCATAAAGTCTTTCTAGTTTCTCTCTGACAAATCTGATTGTTCACAGAAGAAGGCCAAACTTATTAAAACTCCACCTACGCAAAGCCTCAAGGCTTTCAATATTGGCCATAGATACTTTAATGCCAATATTTTGATGATTAAGCCTCCCCAGGTGCTTCGGATTATGGCTGCAGCCTCCTTTTCATCAGTCCACATTGCTTCAAACATGGGTGTCCTTTTGACTGATTTTGCTCCAGCTTGGTTCCTGTTCTCCTCCATATTGGTAAGAATAGCTTTGTGATCTGATGAGAAGAAACCAAGATGATGACACGATGCATGAATGAACTTGCTTCTCCAAGAAATATTGCAGAGAGCTCGGTCAAGTCTCTCTTTAACATTTTTGGGGCCGCATCTCTTATTGCACCAAGTGAATCTGGATCCTATAAAGCCAAGATCTTGTAAAGAACAATCTTCCACTGCTTGTTGAAAATCCTCCAACCGTATTGCTAGTTTAGGGGCTACTCCTTTCTTTTTCTCGTTCTCCAGGATTTCATTAAAATCCCCAACAACTAGCCATGGGGAATCTGACCCATCATTCAGCTTCCTAAGAAGGTCCCAAGTGAACTTCTTGTTTGAGTGATCTGGCTCTCCATAGATACAGGATAGCTTCCATATAAAACCCTCACTAATGTCTATAACTACATTGATATGTGCTTCCGAGAAAGATTTAACTAAAACTTTGACCGGGTTCTTCCAAAGGATCATGAGCCCCCCACCAAACCCTTTCCTATCGTTGGCAAAACAGCCACTGAATCCCAATTTAACTTTCAACGTCATAGCTTTTGAATGAGATAATCTCGTCTCCATAATGAATATGATGTTGGGATCTTGAGTGCGCACTAGCTCGCGCAAATCGCGGAATGTCCTGGGGTTCCCAAGCCCACGGACATTCCAACTCAAAATCCTCATCTTCTGGAACTATGATGTTACTAACCTCTCCCAGCTTCCTCTTCCCTTGAGATCCTTCTGTCGTCTCCCTATCCATTGAACTCCCATGTGAAGTGCTTTGCTCGTCACTATTTTAAAAGTTGGGGTCCACGGGCTTACTCTGTTTAAGAGTAAATAAAGAAAGCTCTTGGGTTTCTTCAATCATTTGGACCTGGTTTTGTTGCAAGAGTTGTTGGGCTGCATTTGTGATAGGAGCTGACTGGGGGCTTTTAAAAATCGGGTCAATGTGGGCCTCATTTGAAAAGACTTCAAAAGCCTCCGACCCATTAATTCCTGCTTGTTCCAACTGCAACTCGGTTTTGTCTTCATATTTTGGTGAATTTGAAGCAATTGGAATAAATGCCCCTAAGAATGCCCAATAGGGCCACAAAAAGCCTCCAATATTGGGCAGTCCCAACTATTAATACAAGGAATAAATGCTCGCATCATTACCCAATAGGGCCACAACAAGCCTCCATTATCCTCACCTCATATGAGGCTGAGGAGATTTGAACCCCTCACTTCATATGAGGGAGGGTAGATGCCTATCTGGGTGAGCCACCGATCATTGGCTCGGGGAATTCAGATTGATTTAATATATTTTTGTTTTTCTTAACTATTTGCTTTCACCAGCTTAGATAGGTTATGTCCTTTGCATGGGTTTTTCGAGACCATGTAATTCACCTTTGTGAAAAATGGGGGAATTCAGCTAATGTGTTGAGTGTTTTGAGCTGTAACATATGACCTCTATGAACATTAAAGATACATGGGCTGCTTAGGTCAACCATTAGTTTTTATTTTAATCTAAAAAGATAATCACTGAATAAGTAATGGAAAAAGGTTGCAATGTCTACGCGGTTCTCTTGATTGCGAAGTCCCCTACCACATCAGAGAGCACCTTGCCCCTGATGTGGCATCCCCAAAAGACAGACAAATTGCACTATTTTTGAATCTGTTAAAAACAACACTGAAATCAAGAGTAGTAGTGTATTAGTCCCTTTTTGGTTTCATTCTTCTTTCTTCAACTGATGCATGCTATTTATTTATTTTGGACAAAGAGAAAGTGAAATCTGGCTAACATTCTGCAAACCTATGTGGATTGGTTTGTGATTTTATGATTTATGTAAAGGAGAGTCTAGATCAGCATTCTTGTGTACTTCCTTTTGCGTGTCTAGTTGATAGATTGTGTTAATCAGAAATTTGATAAGACTGTGGCCTGTGTCTCATTCATAACTAAATAATTACGTAATCTTGGATTTGCCTTATTTTCTTCATGTATCCTTTCAGCTGATTCGCCAGTTTTTGATGAATTCTTTCTTTTACTGTCAATGAGAAAGGTGAGCCTCCTCATTTGGGTGGATGCTTTTTCATTTGGACTGCTAAAGTAAGTTAATGGTATTATGGTTGATTGCAGCGAAGATGGAAAGTTGAGCTGTGGGTATTCAAGTTTCAGAGGAAAGAGGGCTAGCATGGAAGATTGCTATGATGTCAAGATGTCCAAGATTGATGGTCAAATCGTCTGTCTATTTGGAATATTTGATGGTAGATTTTATTCCACCTCATCTCACAGCATAGTTTTGGGTATTAATGTTAGTGTATTATTAATGATAATTGCTATTAATGCCAGTGTATTGAAAGGTGATAATTGCTTATATATTAAATGCGTGCAAACTTAAAGTTTTGCAAACTTGGGGTATTTGGAACACTCGTCGATTGATCCCACCTAACACTCTGATCTTTGTTACCTAATTTCCAACTTTTATATTCATTTTTCTTTTAAAAGAATGCACAAGAAGAAGAAACAAGAATTTTATATTTACATGTGGGACTCAATATCTGGCCTACTTTGAGCTGATGTGACTTTCTTTTCTGGCACTTAACTTAAAATAAAAATTTTCGTTATATTTCAGTTTTAATTTTTGCTAAAACTTTTGTTATTTTAAGAAAAAGAATTCCATTTTGTTTATGATTATGATTTTGTTATCAGGGCACGGTGGTTCTCGCGCTGCTGAGTTTTTGAAGGAACACTTATTTGAGAATCTCATGAAGCATCCACAATTTATGACAGATACCAAATTGGCCATAAGTGCGTTCAAGTTTCTTGACAACCTTTTGATATAAGTGTGTCACTTGACTGATGCAACAGGTTAAATGCCTGTGGTAAATTTGTTGATTGAATTTATTTATCTTCAATTTTCATGCATGGATGAACCGCTTGGTAAAGGAGAAGTTGGCTTATGCCTGCAAAAACACTTGGAATTAGGAATCTATCTATATATGTATCATTTTCTGCCTGCAAACATGTGACCCAGTATAGGAATTAGCATTCAATCATTTTCATTTTGTAATGGGCATTTAATCATTTTCATTCTGTAATGGCCAACTTGCAGATGAAACATATCAAAGGACAGATATGGATTTCTTGGATGCTGAGAGCAATACATACAGGGATGATGGTTCAACAGCTTCGACAGCTGTGTTAGTTGGTAACCATCTATATGTGGCAAATGTTGGAGATTCAAGAGCAGTCATATCTAAGGCAGGCAAAGGTACTCTTTTTTATTAATTTCTAAGTATGCAGTTTCTTGTTTTGGGAATAGTTTTGGAAAATATTTTTTAATCAAGGATGTTTTAATTTGGAGCCTAAATTGAAGGCAATACAACAGATACTGGTGGGGTGGGGGGTGATATGGCTCTAAAGGCATGCATGATGCACTAGAACAGCTTTACTTTTGAACTATCATACAGTAAACTGGGAATGGAAATATGCTGCTGCTGCTGCTGCATGTGCCAAAATTAAAGTATGAGGGAGAAGAAATATAAACCAATTGAAGGAAAAGTTGGCTGAATAGTATGGACTAATTAATATACGATATTTGTGGAATTCCATTTAAAGACACTTCCTCTTGAGCACCCTAGGTAATATAGGTGTAGAATCCACAACTATGTTGTATAGTCCTTTTGCTTTTTGGTTATTAGTTGAATGCCAAGTCTTCACCTTTCTTATGGTGCTGTTCATGTTAGTCAGAATCATGATTCGAATCCTTGAATCGTACAATTCACGATTTGATTCACCCAAAACAATTTGAATTGGATTCTTGAACTGCTATGCTTGTGAATTAAAAATAAATTGGTCTGAATCGTAGGTGAATCAGTCCAAATTGGTAATGAATCATAAGTGAATTGAACTGAATTGCTAGCTGACTTGGTCCAAATTGTTAATTAGCTAAAAAACACTAATGTCTCTATAACTCTATGGGTACGTAATATATACAAATATACGATTTACATATGTAATATGAATCTTCTGATTCACCAATCTGAATTTTGATTCCATTCGTCAGGCCTTAAAACGTTTCGGTTGCGATTAACGATTCTGACAACCATGGTGCTGTTATGTTGTTGGGCTGTTATGATCAAAATTACTCCAGTTGACTATGCTCTGCACTTATTTCTGTTTGTTTTCTGGGTTTTGGAAAGAATAAGGTCCTCTATGCTTTCATATGTAATATGAATCTTCAGATTTACCAATCTGAGTTTTGATTCGATTCATCAAGCCTTAAAACGTTTCTGTTGCGATTAACAATTCTGACAACCATGGTGCTGTTATGTTGTTGGGCTGTTATGATCAAAATTACTCCAGTTGACTATGCTCTGCACTTATTTCTGATTGTTTTCTGGGTTTTGGGAAGAATAAGGTCCTCTATGCTTCCTCTGCAAGGGATGGTACTTGTTTCTTGGAACTTGTTTTAGCTTTTTGACTTTAAAATATTTTTGGCTTTAGTTTTATGCTGGGAGAGTGGTTGAAGAAACCCCAAAAACATTGCATCAGCATGGCAGTGCGTCTTTTCAATCTCTCCGCTTGTAGACAACAAAGTAATAATTCCTATTATTTTTCTGGCATTAGCAATCGTGTCGTTCCTCCTTTTACTTAAAAACATGTCAGATTTTCTTGTCAGGATTGTCATTAATGGAATACTTGTTGTGGGTGTGTGGCATGCGTTAGGCATTAAGAGCGCATTTTACGCTTTTCTGGAGTGCATTAATATTTTTTTTTAAAATTAATAACAGTTAAATTAATCAAACATAATAAAATTAATTATTAGGTAGCGTTTTTATATAAATGGTTGTGGTGGTTTTTATTTTCTAAAGATACGAATGTCTCTTTATAGAAGTATTTGTAAAAATGTCTTTTTCATTTGAGAATGGGAAGGAGGGTAGAGAGAAATCACAGTTAAAGTAAGCCAAGAAAACTAAGAGATGTAAAAAGAAGTGGAGATCAGCTAAATGTCTAGATTATTATATTGCCCTTTATAATGCTAATTTAACTTTTCTTTGGAATAATGAAAATAAAAATGAGCACATGGTGAGCTCTTCAAGGTTTTGTACTACATATAGTGTAGACGAGATCCCTCATTATACTTAAACCATATACTGGTATTCACTACAATATGAAGTAGCATATTGCACTAAGATCTGTTCATTTTTAACTCCTTTGACAGCCATACCTCTTTCTGAAGATCATAAACCAAATAGAAGTGATGAGCGGAAGAGAATAGAAAGTGCTGGAGGAGTTGTTATGTGGGCTGGTTAGTCTCCTTTTATTTTCAACACTTCAAGTGGTGCCTATTTGCGCAGAGGTCATATCAACTGTCCTTATTGATGGATGCTTGTTAGCCTTTTTCTTTTTCTGTTCTTTCAGGTACTTGGAGGGTAGGAGGTGTGTTGGCAATGTCTCGTGCTTTTGGGAACCGTTTGTTAAAACAGTTTGTTGTTGCAGAACCCGAGATTCAGGTAAATGGAGGACTTCAAGTTAGTTGTAAACTTGGATCTACCTCTTTCTAAATATCTACAATTTATAAATGCTGCATTTTAACTTACTGTCTTTTAAAATGTACTGTCACAAAATTGTCATGCATAAGCGACACCCAACTGAGAGTGGTTTCGCATCATCAGATGGAACAACTGATGGATTTCTTGGATGAACAATAAATATGGGATAGCTGGTAAAGTTTGCTTTGATATGTTGAACAGTTTAAAGATATACATATTAATGGGCATGCTTATCCAGCTGGCTCATTTTTATTTATTTTTAGCTTGGGAAAAACTATGATCTGTTTGTCAACATGGTGGTGATTGGACTTACCTCAAAATGCTAAAGGAAATAAATAAAATAAGGATTCCTTCTTGTTACTAATTCCTGCTCCTTGTTCCTTAAAAACTCGGCTTCTTGTATGGTGATTATGGGAAGGTTAGTCATTAGATTTCAACATTTTATCTACATGGAAATGGAGACCTTTAAAGGATCAGGTTGGGTGAAAAGGAATAATGGGGATGATCAACTTTCCTGAGTTTCCTCTTATAGGAAAGTTGATCAGAAAAATTCATGCAATCCTAAATAGAGACTGAATTGCTAATCTTCATGTTCTACCTTGACGGATGGTTCTCTAACCAATTGAGCTACAATTAAGGAAATAAGGTGTGCTACATGCCTATTCTGATTTCTTTTTTCTGTTACAGTCATTGTGTTGTAACATAGAAATGTATCATTACTCACATAGATCTTGACTTCACGGATCTTGATATGAATCTTAGTCATGTAAAAGGTCGTTATGTGTGGGAATGAACTAAAACAGAACGTGGTTTCTTTTTCTCCGTTTTACTATTTGTATCAGAGCTTGTTTCAGGAGGACAAAATGGTTTTATGATCTCAAGATGGTTTGGTTTAAATTGGGCTGAGCCTGATTTGAACAAGTAACGACATATTACTGATGATGTATTGTTTCTCCTTATTAACCATTATTAACTACTGACACAAGAAGAATCCATTTTAGACTAATGGACAACCCAAAATCAACTTCCTTTTGCAATTCCCCCCTACCTAAAAGGAGAGGCATGCCTACCTGATTGTCATGGATCAGGAGGTTCTTCTTCGTCTTGCTAATTGTATAGGCTGCTCCATTGGTACTTGGCCAATGTCTTATCTCGGGCTGCCCCTTGGCAGCAATCCCTCCTCTACACATTTTTGGGATCCAGTTTTATCCAAGATTAGTTGGAGGCTTGGTGGATGTTAAAATAGCTTCTTATCAAGAGGGGTAAGGCTTGCCCTTATCAGATTTGTGATCTGTCTTATCAGCTATTCCCTCATACTTCCTTTCACTCTTTAGAGTTCCGGTAAGTGTGGCGTCTACAATTGAAAAGAAAATTTGGTTCTTCTTATGGGAAGGTCAAAAGTTTTGCAAGGGGAGCAAAGGTCACCTAGATAATTGGGGGTTGGTCCAAAGGCCGGTTGCTAAGGGAGGGCTTGGTATTGGCAACATAAGTTTGAGAAACAAGGCGTTAGCTTGAAAATGGCTTTGGAGATACACGGAGGATAGTCATTCGTTATGGGCGTCTGTTGTCATGAGTATCTATGGCATGCCACTATCTAATTGGGATCTACCTAGACCTCCAAAACCACCCATAGAAGCCCTTGGAAGTTCATCTTATCCATCCTTTCCGACTTCCTTCCCCATATTTCTTCTATAATTGGCAATGGGTGCCTATTTACTATTTAGATTTTGGGAGGACAAGTGGATTGAAAACACAAATCTGGCAGATCTCTTCCCTAGACGCTGTTGCATATCCTCTTTGCACAACCATACCATCTCTTCTTTCGCTCCCTGCCCTCTTCCCTTGCACTCTCCCCACATATCTTGGAATTTTCACTTCTCAAGAGCTCTCACCTGTCAAGAACTAGAAAAAATTGGCCCTCTTACCTTTAGGCTTGAAAATATGAGGGTTGTGTTTGGTTTATGATTCGGAAACAGTTTTTTGTATTCGAAAATCTTGGAAACACACAAAGCATGCTTGGTTGGTTGAAATCCGAAAACAGGGTTTTTATTTATTTTTTATTTAATTTACAAAGAAAACATGGTGTTTTCAGAAAATGACAAAATGTTGTTTTCTGAGTTTTCACTTTCTGAGTTGTATCTAGTTTTCGGATCACGAACCAAACGCACCCTAAGGTTCTCCAATACTCCGGATTGATAGCTGGTCCCCTCACTTCATCTGGAAAATTCTCTTGTAAGTCCTTTGAATCTCTATCTGCCTAGCAGGATTCATTTGGATTTGGAATGCTCTTATTCCATCAACGGTGAAGGTCTTTGGGTGGCTATTAGCCCATAGGAAGTTGAATACCATGGATGTACTGCAAAGATGTCTTCCCTCTTATTATATTTTTCCTCCATGTTGCCTACTATGCAAGAGGGAAGCTGAAACTAGTAACCACCTCTTCTTCTCATGTTCCTTAGCTAAATCCATATGAAGAAATTGGGAGAGTTTCTTGGGGGAAATCATTAGCCCGTCATCATTTGATGAATGTTTTTCCCTCAGTCAAATCCAATCTTTGTCATCGGGGGAGAAGGAAATTAGTAGAATAGCAGCATTTGCTTCAGTTAAGTCCTTATGGCTAGAACGTTATAGGGGATGCTTTGATAACACTACCAAGGATCTCCACCAACTTTGGGAAGAAATCAAATTCTCAGAATCTAATTGGTTTGCCGCATCCAAGTTCGGGAAAAGTCTTTCTGTTGCTGTGTGGTTTAGGAATTGGGAAAGTTGCTTGTAATCTGTTCTGTCTTGGTTTGGTGCTGTTTTTGGTTTTTCGTATTTAGGGCCATTCACATCCTTGCTTATCATTTTGTCTTGTTCTTTTCCTTTTGTACTGCTGTTATGCTCAGTCAATTTGAGCACCACTGGTGCTCAGTTGTGTGTGTACCTGCTTATTTATAGCTAATAAATTATTTTGTTTCCTCTCCAAAAAAAGAAAAGAAAAGATAGTCATGATCATTTGAGCATGGTAAAGATTACCAGTATAAAGAAAATGCAAACTTGAAGGAGGAGGTCGATAGAACTATATTAAAGCAAAGAAATTGAGTTTAGGCCATGACCACCCATATTGAAGCAATGTTATGTTCAGCGTTCTTGTTGAAAATGTGGAAGAAATGGGATGTTCTTTTTAAGAAAGATCATTTGGTTTCATAAAATTTCTTGTTGATTGCTTGGTATGTATTTATTCCAGATAAAACTCTGCTTGTTCAATCTTTTCGACATGGAAATGGAAACCGTTTGAGAATGAGATTAGGTGAAATCGTGAAAAGGAGAACTGGAAACAAAAGGAAATAAGACAATGAGTTCTATGAAAATTTTTTCAAGTCTTTCTAATTCAAAGTAGAAGCCCTCTTATCTTATGTTGCTAAAAAATGTAACAGTATAACGATAACTTGTTCAGAAACTTTATTGCGGATGGCTTTTCACTTTTTTCTTCCTGCTATTTTATGTGTTCCGGCGAATTGCTTCTATGTTAATTGGTTCATATACTCAGGATAACCTATTTTTCCCATGGTGGGACCATCATGGATGTGGATGTTGCCATCTTCATTCAGTGATCTCAAATATGCCATTAAAAGGTTAATCTCATAAAGATCTTCAAATATACCAACCATCTAACATCTGCACAGATGGAGAGATTATACACTAGGTCTCATCAATATATTTTCAAAAATCATACTTGCTGGTTATTTTGAATTTCTGGTTCATTGCTTCAACTTTTTTTTAATTATTTATTATAATTAATTAATTAATTTTAAAAAAAATTTGACATGAGTATCCCTTAAACTTAGCATGTGCTGCTGACTACGCTAAGGATTTGGATGGATTCCCACAGCCTCATTGTTCTTGTATATTGCATACTCTGGTCATTCACTACTCACAAGAACACGGAAATTTCTCACCGTTTAGGAGTTTGATTGTTCAATGGTGAAGATCACCTGTTCAGTGAGAGACAGAAGGCTTGATTGGTTGCTTATTTTTTATTAGATGGTTTTTAATAGTTCTAGACTCCCTGTAGTCTGGTTGATGAGTTATTAAACAAGATGCTTGAGCTGTGATGTATATTTGTGCTGCTTATTATGAAAATTCCCAAAGCAGTATTTTAACTTTACCAATGTGCTTGTGTCCTCAGGAGCAAGAAATTGATAAGGAATTTGAATTACTGGTGCTTGCTAGTGATGGACTTTGGGATGTCGTACCAAATGAGGTCAGCTTCTCCATCGTTTGTTACTCTCACAGATTTCTATTTACTGTCTTCTTTGTTTCCTTTTGGTTGGTGAACTCTTGTGAATCCCTCGATATGCAGTTGCAATCTGATGCTTCTGCTATAGTTTGTTAAGACGAACATTCACATTAATATCCTCATTGAACATTCTTTGCTTCATCAAAATCAGAGCTGAATTTTGATTGCTAAAGGAAAATTTTGGTTATCTGTGATTGTCATTTGTTGCCTCTACTTACTGCGGTGGCCTCTCAGGAGAGACCTACCCACTCCATTCAATAAATTGGCTCCATTGACTTGTGGGAGATAATATGCTTGTTTGTTGCATGACATTTGGCATCCAGGATATCTGATGTGAACCCCAGATATGGGGGGTCCAAGCTAACCCTCAAGTTAGGCTTCCCTATATTACTTTAGTGAATGGTGATCAGGTGAATAGCATAATACAATTTTATATCATATTGTTGGCCACTTTATGATTTCTATTCTTGTTACTACAGGAGGGTAGTATGGGATGTAATATGAAGTCTTGTGTTTTTTCTTCTGGAGACAGCTTCACTTAATAGCTGTTTGGACGCCAGATGTAGTTTATACTTTTCACCCTTTTGTCATTAGTGTGTTGAAGGTAATTTAATTATGATACTTTTTCCCCTTTTGTTATTAATGCGGTGAGGGTAATATAATTTTGAAAAAGTAAATCATCAATGAACATCATTGATAAAGATGTTGGTAGGAGGTTTAAAATGGAACCTTGTTTTGTTCCAATCTGAGTTAAGATTATGGACTTATGAGCATTAAAAAATTTCAACAAGAAAACGAGAAAATGTTCCCCCAAAATTTCTGTATTTATTGGAAGATGAATCTGAAACCAATCTAGTTGCTTAAAGGAGATAAAATCTGGGAACAATTCATGGTTCTGTGAAATGGTATTTTGATGGTAATGCTCTTAATTTTGATTATGGTTTATATGTCTCTGTGTCTCTGTGTGTGTGTGTAGTTTTTCTTACGCTTATTTAAAATGGTATATGAATACTCTTTAGGTTTGGAGGAGGGTATTCTGCCCAAGAGAAAACCTGTAGCTTAATGATCATTTAACTGTAAAAACTGCCAGGGACCTTGTTCTCATTATGACTTGAGCGTGGTTGACTTTGTTTCTCTTTATTTTAGGATGCTGTTTCTCTTGCAAGATCAGAAGAGGAACCTGAGGCAGCTGCTCGGAAGTTAACTGAAACAGCTTTTACACGTGGAAGTGCTGATAACATTACTTGCATTGTGGTGAGATTCCACCATGAACGACTGGATACAATGGAGGAGTGAGACAATTCTTTCGATTATTCAATGCCATAGTTTGAGGTGGAAGCCTTGATGTGCATAGTCGCCCGTGTGCAATCTTACATGCGAGGCAGGTGCTCTTTTATTTCATCGGTTCTTTTACTTATTTTCTTTAATCTCTTGGTGACTCTTGGGAGACATGAACCTTTGCTTCTTGTGGCTTTTTGTCTATAAGTATGTTGTGCATAGAACTGGCGGGGATGCTGTTCTGCCCGCCGGGTCCATTCACATGTAAGCTTCTGTACTTTTAACCCTAATAATTTATTAGTTTATCATGGTTTGCAATTCTTAAGATGATTAATGTTGTGGATATTATAAAAAATATTGACCTACATTGTTGAGACTGCTGTGAAAGTTAATGTAGAGCAACAATCTAGGATCTACATTTCAAGTGTTTTCAGATGCATTCCTTATGCACCATCAGGAATTGAAAAAAAAAAAAGAGTTGCATTCTTATCCTTGTAATGATGATTCATTGTTATACCAACTCAAACAAGTGTTGAGTATGCTATTACACTGTTGCATTAGACTTTAGCAGGGCTATCAAAATTCAAAACTGGTTTTTGAGCCCAGTAGAGAGTGGTGGCTTCTCATCAGATTGCATAGAAGCTGCCCCAAATGCCTTTTCATGGATTTAAGGTCATTTTTTTTTCTGATTTCTGCCCACTTTCTTTTGGTAAGGTCTATTGCATGTTGAATTTGTAGTCGAGGGATTTGCTTTTGGAACCAAGAAAGGAAGCAAACTAAATCACATTTTGTACTAAAGATAAGCCCAAGTAGCGAATGTCAGTTTACAGTTGTCCTGTACTTTTGATATAGTATGTGATCTGTATGGTGATTGACGTCGCCTGGCTCAACAGTGGCTACTGAACTTGATTAAACACTTTATTTTCATAATCTTATAATTAATTTAATCTTATTATATGTATATTAGTGTTTATACATATGCGTTATATATAGTTTGTATTATTTATAATTCAAAATAATATACCGGTAGTGCTCGACTCCATTATGGATGGATGATAAGATCCCACCCTCTTAACCATTCATTAAGGCTATATATAATCTTTTCAAAAATTCTCACGTTTCTTTCTTTCTTTCCCTATAAGCGCCGAAGTACCACCAAGCATAGTTTGATTTTTTTTTGAAATTCGGTGAATTTTTACTAATTTTGTTTTTTTTTTTATAATTGAAGTGTGAAGTGGATGTAAAATAAAAAATGCAAAAATTCGTTGAAATAGTTTGACAAAATTTGATAAATTTTAATAAAATTTATATTTTTTAATTTAAAAATGTAAAAATTTGACAAGAAATTTAATAAAATTCAACAAAGTTCGATAAGTAAAAAAAATATTATTTTATTAATAAAAATAAAAAAAATATTAATAATTATGTATTATTTTTAACTTCATCAACTAACATAGTAATATAAATTTTAAAAAATAATTTAATAAGTTAATAAATTATGTAGTTTGTGGGATATGTTTTATTAAAAAAAGAAGAAAAGAAGTAAAAAAAAAAAATAAAGTTGAAATAAGATAAAAATTTTAAAATAAATTAAAAAAGTTCTCAAAGCTTTTTTTAGTTAATTCTTATAAAACAAGATTAAAAAATAATACATTTAAATAATAAACTAATAAATTAAGCACGGTGGGATTCAAGTTAACAAAGTATATGGTTGAGAAGTAAGCCACCAAAAAATTAAATATCAAAACAAAGAAAATAAATTAAGACTAAAAGTCACTATTTTAAATTCATCAACTCATTTAATAAGACTGATTTTATTAGGTCACTTATTGATATTTTTATGAATTAAAAGTGTTTATTTATATTAATTTTTTAGCTTATACTACAATAAATTTTTATATTTACGCATATATAAAAGAATTCTCTGAACTTCTCTAATTAGGAATTTTTTATAAAAAATTTTCATGTTAAATTAAACTTCTCCAAATTAATTTCAATTTTTAAGTGACCGAAGTCAAGTTGAAATCGAATTTTCGATCCTTGGATGTACGTTAAACAATGTTAATGTAAAAATATATGTTTCAACCTATTATATTTATACTTTTATATGTGAAAAATATCTATTTATATTTGTTTTCATCATTTTTAATAGTAATTATGCATATTTTAACATTTATATAAAAATTCTTTAAACTTCTCTATGTTGGCGAATTTTTATAATAATTCTCTAAGATTTTTTAAACTTTTCTGAATTAATTCTGATTTTTAAAGATCGAAGTGCGGCGAAATTAAAGTTTCGAACTTGCCACAAAGGACTAAATTGTTCAATGTTTCTCGAGCCCGTGACGAGATAGTTGTGGGACAGAAAGTAGCTCTTCCAAATTGTGAAAGACGGGTGGAAAGCTGGAATAAAGCACTTCACTTCTCCCCAACGAACATTGAATGAATGTATACTCCGAATGACTTTAGCCCATAAACTCTGCCTCTCTTCATTGAACCTCCGAAACCATTTTGCGTCCAAGGGCTTGTTTTTATTAATGATGTTGCCAATTGCCAATCTCCCTAAGCCATTCGTTTCTGAACATTGTTCCACTCCATGAGATAACTTCTTGAGCCTGCTTTGTCGCCTTTTCACCAAAAGTTGTGCATTTTCTGTTCAATCAGAGATGTTACCTTCTTAGAAATTTTGAAAATAGGGGAGAAATAGGTCGGGACCGTGCTCAGTACCGCCTTCAGGAGAGCGAGTCTGCCACCACTTGAGAGAGAGGAAACTGCGTTTCCCAAACCATTAAGTGTTTTAGAAATTCTGGATCCCAAAAACTCAAAGTTTGGGGATTTACCCCTCAATGTCAATCTGAAATAAGACAAAGGCCATTGACCACTTGTGCAGCTGTAGAGCTGAGAGAGACCATGAATTTCGTCAGGAGTTATATTAATGCCCATAACCTAACTTTTAGCCATGTTTACCCTAAGGCCAGACGTTCCACAAAAGCAACTCAATGTCGTAATTATGTTGAGGAATCACTCTTTATCATTCTTAAGGAAGAACATGATGACATTTGCAAACTGAAGATGAGAAATTTGAATCTTGTCTTTTTCAATCATGAAGCCTTGCACCAAATCACTATCACTGGCCTTATCCATCATGCCACTAAGAACATCAACAACCATGGTGAATAAAAATGGCGATAGGGGATCCCTTGACGAGGACCTCCAAAGATTTTACCCCTTAGCCTTCCATTGATGAAGATAGCATAGGAATAGGAGCGAAGAAGTGGCTTCAAAAAGTTAAAAGATTTCATTATGTATGATGGTATAAATAAGTATTACTTTTTGTTTTTTGGGGTTTACTCAATATTCCAATTTCATCATCCTAATATTTTTACCCGTTTGTACCTTGTATTCATATTCGAATAACAAGACGACTTTGCCTCCCACACTTAATAAAATACATTTGGATAATTATGAAAAAAATTTCAGAATATTTAGTTTTAGTTTGCTCGATTATTTTAATGCTTACCATAATAAAACAGAAAGTAATAAAGTACAAGTCCCGTAGTGTCGACAGTAGGGTTCGAATATGCGTGGGCGAAGGCCAACAGAAGTCTCTCCTTCCCCACTCGGACATATCGACTTCTTGTTCTCAAACTCTTAAAAATAATTATTACACATGTACGATCTTGACACCATTTGTCATGCTACAATATACTAACACTATTTTCTTTATTTGCGCTGGGAAAATCATACAAAAAATAAATAAAATAAAGCCTTGCCCAATGTATAAAAAAATTACTCTAATATTTGTATACTTGATTCTAGATAGTTGAGGCATTTTTTATTTTATTATTATTATTATTATTTTAATATAATCAAGGTAAATATTATTCAATCTTTATTTGTAAAGGGAAATAAACTTAAGGTGTACACAAAATTCATAACTTATGATGTGGACCAACATAACATAAAATTAGAGCATCACTCCAGCTAGAGAATTAAAGGAGTAAATTGCTTTGCTTGCCAAACTTAATTCAACTCAACTAAATTTTTTTATAATTACACGTAATTAGCTATATGAATTTACTTTCTCTACCATGCTTTATCAAGAGGCAAAAATTTACATTCAAAATTACAAGTATTTATATATTTTTAATTATTTCTATCAATACTAATTTTAGGTCTTTTTCTACCTCTATCAATATCATAAATTGTTTATAAGTAACTCTTCATAACTAAAGCATTTAATAGTCTTTATTGTATGTGCTCAAATTACCTTAATTGATTTTCCCTTATTTTATCTTTAATTGGGGGATACTCCAACCATTTTCTTATTTTATCTTTTAATGTCTTACCACATATTCATCTTAACATTTGCATTTTTATTACACTTAATTTGTTCACGTGTTATTTTTTATTGCCCAACATTTTGTTTTATATAGCATAACTGGCCTAATAACAGTTTTATAAAATTTTTCTTTTAATTTTAATAGGATGTGTCGATCATGTAATACTTCAAATGGCTCCATATGAAGCCCTATATGGACGACCATGTAGGTCACCATTGTGTTGGGCCGACTGGGAAGATAAGGTACTTACAGGACCTGATATGATAATGGAAATGAACGAAAAAGTGAAGTTGATCCAGGAAAGGCTAGTTACTGTATAAAGTAGGCAGAAGAGCTACACAGATAAGAGACGCCGACCTTTAGAGTTCCAAAAAGGTAATAAGGTATTTCTGAGAATAAGCCCTCAAAAAGGCATCATGAGGTTTGGTAAGAAAGGAAAATTATCGCCGCGATTCATTGGTCCGTTCAAGATTAGTGATCGAATTGGCGAGAATTCTTACAAACTAGACTTGCCAACTTAGTTTATCCGCCATCAACAATGTGTTCCACGTGTCGATGTTGCAAAAATATGAACCAGACTCTTCCCACACCATCGATTGGAAAGAAGTAAAAGTACAAGCTGATGCCACCTATGAAGAAGGACCTTTAAAGATCCTAGATTGGAAAGTTCATAGTTTGAGGAACAAAGACATTCCATTAGTTAAAGTGTTGTGGAAGCATCATGGAGTTGAAGAAGCCACTTGAGAACCTGAAAGTGAAATGAAGGCCAAATATGCCGACTTATTTCAAAGAACACTCTAGGTAATTAATAGTACTCCATTCTATGTGCGTACTATCAATTTTTTTCTTCAAACTCATCAATGGGTTGGTAAACTTAATAGACTGCTAACGGAATATTTTCAACGTTTTAGGTTTCGAGATACAACTGGTCAACAGTGGAAAAATTTTAACATCATCAAGTGAGTAAGCTTAAACTTTAATTTCGGGACGAAATTTCTTTTAAGGCAGGAAGAATGTAATCCCCTGGAAATTTAAAAAAAAAATAAAAAAATAAAAAAAATATAACTCACGTACTCGCCTTCTTTGCCGCCTCCGACGGCATCGCCCTCGAAAAAAAAATCCCCGGCCCCGTCGCCGCAAGAAATCGCCATTCAAGAACGTCGCAAATGCTTCGTCGGTCGTCTTTGCTTCGATCAACAACTCGATCTACGCTTGTCATCGCCGCCTCATCCAAATCTTCGCCAAGACCATCGCAATCGAGAACATCCCTTGTTCTTCGGAGTCGCGATCTGGTTCCGCGCGCACATCCCGGACTCTCCTTCCTTATTAAGGAAACTAATCGCCAAACTTCTCTCTCTCCGCTGCAATCTCGCCCTGCAATCCTTACGCTCTCGCTGCAATCTCGCTCTCTCCGCTGCAATCTCGCTACAATCTCGCCCCTCTCTCTCAAAACCTCAATCGCACAAGCCCCTCTCTCTCAAAACCTCAATCGCACAAGCCCCTCTTTCTCGAAACCAATCGCACAAAAAAACCCAACTCTCCCTCTCGAAACCCAGCCGCACAAAAACCAATCGCCTCTCTCTTCTCTCTTCTTTTCTCCGCCATCGCACGCTGCAACTCCCATCTGGTTCATCGCCACTGTTCAGCCACCGTCTGTAGCCGCTGCTACTCATCACTGCCGCTCATCACCGTTGTTGCTCATCGCCGTTGCAACTTCGATTCTTCTTCTTCTCTCTCTCTGTTGGTCCGTCTAGAGCCATCGCGCCTCAAAACCCCAATCGCCAAATCTCTCTTTCTACTGGTTCGCCGAAAAGCAAGTTCTTCACCGTGGAAGCCGTCGTCAACAACTCTTCTGTAAGCTTTCTCTCTCGCTCTCTCTCAACCATGTGCTCAAAAACCAAATCGTCTCTTCTCTCTTGCTCGAAGCTCTCTTTCTCTCTGCTTGCTCCGTTCCCCACGGCACATCGCCACCACCACCTCTCTGCAACTCACCACCATCAACGCTTCCCTTTTTCTTTATTTTCCCTATTCCATTTTGATTTTTTTAATGTCCCACAGCACACCTATTATAGATTATATTGTATATCACACCTTTTCAAAAGGTTTCACACATCACCACACCTTATATATATACCACATATTGTATTATACCATGTTATACCATACACATCAATATATCATATCACAAGGCATTATAATATGTTATCTTATATATATATACTTGTTTAAACATACCACCACCATATATATGTATATATTTCTACACTCATAATCGTTCTTATGAGTATTTATATTAACAAACGTATTATACGTGTACAGGTTGAGTACTAGATGTGACGAGAAATTTAAGTTATTTGGAATTTAGTGATTCAGGTGAAGATGATTCTAGACCTTCATAATATTTTATTTTGATATATAGATAGGAATGTTAAATTAATTAGGTCTATAATATCATTAGATTGCTTATGCATGTCTGTTGTACATAATTTGATATATACCATGCTGTGATTGATAGCCATGATGATATGTATGTCAACATGACTTCTTGTTTTGATTAGATGATAATTGGATGCATGCAATTTATGTGATATTTGAGACTCATTTATAAATTATAATGCCTGATAATGAAACGTATGACTTGGAATATTGGCATAGTAAGGTTCATGTGTTAATACTATTATATTTGGCATTGTGACATGATACTATGTGTAGTGGAATTTGAATATGGCTTGTGAATACAATTAATAACATACTTAGGTTGTATGTATGGTGTGACATCACTAAAGAACATAATTAAGATAAGAACCACACATATGGGGCAGTTATTCTAAGGAATATCGTCATTGATTATTATGGGACAGTTATTCTAAGGAATATCGTCATTGATTATTATGGGGCAGTTATTCTAAGGAATATCGCCAATGTTTATTATGGGGCAAGTATTCATGATGAATATCGCCAACGAGTTTCTAATTTTTGGGTAGTATCACCCTGTGTTTGATTTCCTAAAGGTAAAAATTCTCGACTCAAACAATCTAATGTTGCAACGATTAATGTGTGAAACTTGTTTGTAATGTTCTTGTGTATGTATCATAATAAAATGTTGTGAATCGTTTAGATGACCTACTAGGCTTTCAAGCTTACCCCTATTTTTCACATGCAGGTACTTAGAAAATAAAGTAGCAAGTTGTGACGTGGTTCAGTGATAGGGGTAGGATGGTAATATGGACAAGATTCTAATTAGTGAATAAGTTAATTACTTGTTTAACTTTGTGAATTTTTCTTTAAAAAGGGTTGTATTGACACTAGAAACTTTGATAAAACTTTATTATGATTATTGAAGGGATCATGATTTACTTTAAATGTATATGCTTTGGACTTGAATTCATTAATTCTATTTGATGAATGTATTTAAATGTTGTGTCCATAATAAATGGACAAGGGCAAGTACCATCATAATTCACTATAAAAATTTGTATAGTGAAATTATGTGGTCTCTAGCATGAAGATGAAAGAGTATTCGTTTATCTTAACCAGTAAGTTAGTTGAAAGAATATAAACTCATAGTTTTACAAATTTTACTATCTATATAATGATTATGGGTTAAGATAGACGAATACGATTTTCATTGATTTTTCTCGATAAAATTAAAATATTCATTAATTTACAAAAAATTAAGTTTTCAAAATCGGGGTGTTACATCTCATGCTTATGATGTTTAAATTTTCAGCTCTTGTAAACAAATACATAACCTAAAAAGTTTAATATTGCTAAGATGATAAATGATTTTCTGCAATCCTTTATGGATGGCCAAAGTTTAAAAAATTAAGAGTTAAAAGTTTGGACCTGACATGAAAGTTCTTAGGCAAGTAGCAAAACTTGACGCTCCATGCACAAGAAAAAAACTAAACATTTGTAGTATACAATGGTTTTCAACTCAAACTGTCAAACCTAAACTTTGGGATTTCAATGGTTGATTAACCAACCAACCATTTTACAATCTCTTTAAATTGTAGTTGTATTTTAAATTGCAGTGGTGATGATAGCAATAACACATACTATCATGCATGTTTGGACAAAAGCTGAACTAGATCTCAAGTATAAACAATGTAGTAGAAGCTAGCTCTCAATTAACTAGTATGTTGCAGGACTGATGAATGAGATGTGAAACCCACAAAATACTAGTACCAGAAGAATATTTGCAGTTTGAACAATGTACCTGCTAGTAAATATAAAGCCAATCAAGTATACAAAAAATGTAGAAGAAGCTACCTCTTAGTTTATAAGTATGTCAAAGAAGAACAAAGAGAGAAGAAATTGCTTAATTAGCCTTTCAAAATTTTGTTTGAGAAATAGCAAAAGTAGCACAATTGGAGATAAAAATGAGAGAACACCGATTAAGGCGGTTTGAACATTTACAACAAAAACTATTGGATGCGGTAGTTAGTGTTAGAAACCACTCAACCTAAAAGCTATAGCTGTCAGATAAAAGCCTAACAATGCATACCAAGCTATCATTAACACTCCCCCTCACTTGCAGCCTCATCCTATACGTGAAGAGCCAGAAAAGAGATAAAAGAAGAGAAATACCAATTATGCAAATGGGAAACATGCAAATGCCAATAATGAGACTTGCACCCAAGACCTCTTGCAAAACCAAGGCTCTGATACCATGTTAGAAACTACTCAACCCAAAAGCTATACCTGTCAGATAAGGGCCCAACAATGCATATCAAGCTATCATCAACAATTAGGAAGAGTGGCCTATTCACAATCCTTGGTCTTGATAGAGGTAGAGGAAGACCAAAAATAATATGGACAAAGATAATTAAGAAAGATATAACTACTTATAATATAAATGTTGATTTAACCCTTGGATAGAGCAAAGTATAGGAAATGGATTCATGTAACCGACCTGTATAGTTGAAAAAAGACTTTGTTGAGCTGAGTTTAGCCTTTCAAAATCGTTTCGCAATATAAACATAAAAAAGTATTTCAAATGGGCCATGGATCAAATTGGCTAAAACCAAAGAATTGTTGCTATTTCTTTTAACAGAAATGTTTCTTTAACAATGTCGCCATATGAATAATGATATGATGTAATGCAATTCATTGTTTAGATTAAAATAAAACAAGTTAGAAATGACGAGAGAAAATTCAGACAGTAAGTGAGAGACTTTATTATTAATAACAATGTTTATTCAACATCTAACCTAAATAGTAAATACAAAATAGCATGAAGCAGCTACAATCAACATGCTAACATAAGCCAAATAATAGTTACCCTCGAAAGTGTGCAATTTAGCAATTAGCAACTTACTACTCCTAAAGCTGACATCTAACGACAAAAACTATCCAGGCTTCATTTTATACTAAACCTAATCTACTAACCTTTAGAAGTTAAAAATAAACAAAAAGGAGTTCACCTCAGCTGTCTAAGATTTCTCTTCATCTGACTGAGAGCACTGCCCTGGGATGGAATCGACGAAGAACTCCTCAACTGAAACAGAGAACATTACATTCATATATGAGATGCTGATGCTATAGTATAAAAATACTCCTAACTTTTCCTGAAACAATTGATTCAGGGAAACACATAAAGAGGACACAATCTTACATACCTATATCATCATGTTCTGGGGAATCAAGAAAAAGATTAGAATCAGAAGGCAGGAAGGGTGCACCAGGATAATTACCAAGAGCTCCAAGATCTGTAATTAATGCCAACATAATATTTGGATTACTAACTTTCTAAACGTAAATACTTGGCTATCACCGCATAATGCATCTCTGCACTGAGTTATCATGTTATACTATAGAGATAAACAAGCACAGTATCATGAATATAGCAGTTACTGTTCAGTTCAATTTCAGTGTCTATTGTTATAGTAAACAACATGAAATTAGACCATGTTATTAAAATAAATCGTTCACCCTCATTACCATTTGACATAGCTTGGCTTACAAATGACCACCCAACAGACTCTTTGCTTATATTGAGTAGGATCACTTCTTGCAAGAAAACAGTAACAAAGAAAATATATATATGTAAAAGCCACTTGCTGATAAAGGACTGTTAAGTGATACATTTTGGACAGTTAAGCTTGATCCAATATACCATTTGTACTGGTTTCTATATTGAAACACTTTCTCATTTCACCTAAAGTATAGTTATGCAATTCTTCTTCCTAAGACTGGTGATTAGCTTGGTCCAAGCAGAATCACTGAGCATGCTTCATTCACAATATGCAAATTAATTAATTGGTTTAGCATTTTCCAAGCAAAACCATTTTCACAATAGTAAATCTGTTGCCTAGCGCTCACATTTGAATTGTGATCAAGACCAAAATTAACTACGATCACGAGAATGGTAGGCATGCTTCACTAATATTTTGTTTGAATAATGCAAAAATCTCATTTCTAGTTTGCTAATCATTTAATTATTCATGATTCAAGGAGATTCCAGTCAGTTTATCAAGAGAGTTCATTTTGTCTTTGAAAATACCAGTATTGATAACATAAAGAGCAGTTATTTTTGAAGGACAGACATCAGACTTTAGCAAAATTACCTCCCAAGTTTGACAAGTCTGCTGGTAGATCTGACAAGCTGAAATTCCAAGATATATTGGCCAATGGCATGAGGTAATCTCGCCCATTTTCTGCTGTGGCATCTTGTCCCAGATGCAATCCTTCAGTACTAGCCACATCGGTTGTGAATGCTGCCTCAAGTGCTGATGCTTCTACACTCATTCCTGATATCTCTGGGGTGAATGGAAAATGACCACTGGATGCTACTGATGCAGGACTTACTGCCATCTCTGACATGGATGACATTCCACTGCTGGGAGGGATAATGGGCGACACATCTACAGCATTTTTCTCCATCGCCACGCTTCAACAAAGATGGAAATGATTAAGATCAGGCAAAGGCTGATAGAAAAATAGAAGGGCGCCTTAGTGCAATGGTTGAGGTTGCTCATTGTGACCTGGAGGTCACGGGTTCGAATTCAGAAACAGCCACATATTGAGGTAAGGCTCTTCTTAACAGGTAATGAAAATATCAATACACTGGTGACATGGTAAAACTGAGAAACAAATGAAAAAACAAAGAGGAGCTAAGGCTAAGTTCTCACTCATTTCCAGAATTCATCCAAATGGGATGGAAATTTGCTGGTGCAGGGACTCCATTTACCACATGACAGTTGGAAACACCACCCATGGAATCAAGATGAGGTTGACCTGTTGCTGGCATTGGAGGCTGCTGACGAATGGGGTACCCCATAGGTAAATTGTTAACTGCACTGCGAAAAGGTTGGCATTGAATAAGAATGATACTTACAAAATGCTTGCGATATTTAACTGAATATTTTGTTAATGAAACAGATGTATAAGCATTTTTTTTTCTTCAAACTAAAAATCATTTGACATCCTTATCTGAGAACTTACCAGGCATTGGATGAATCCCATTCTGTATTGGGGCCAATGGGACCTTGGTCAGTACAGGATACTTCATGAGACGGTATTGATGCTCAAGCAAATGATTGAACAAGATAATTTGTTTCTTTAACTTTAATCTGATGTAATAGGCTCTGAAAAAGTCCGCATTTTCTTCTTCAAGTTTCTGCCATACTGAGTCAACAGAAAAGACCAAGGTTAGACAAAAGATAAAGCATATTTGCACATAAAGGAGCAATATAAAGAACTACTCCTTTTTTTCTAGGTTAAAGAACTACTCCTTGTTATGTCTGTTAGATTCAACTAGTACTAATGGTGTAGCCTTTATGTTTTCTGCACGTGAATGGGAGAGAGGGTAAAGGAACCTGTATAACAACGTGAATTCCAGTGATACCAGTTTTCTAAGAGAAAAAAATGACATCTATAAGATTTTAAAAAAATTATTTGTACCATTTAATTTTAGCCAGAGTAGAATAATTCTTTCAGACATTGTAAGTACTCTTTGATACTGAATCATGGGACAAACTAAATAAGAAACAGACCTGTCTTAATTTCTAAAAATGACAAGATGCGCATGAACCCTGACAGAAAGTTCAAATCGAATACTGCAGTATGTTCATCTCACACATTTATTGTAATTGATGATAATAGTACCTCAAAATAAAACAAAGAGAAGATAGAAAATACTCCTTGACTGACATGCCATGCAAAATGATCAAGACAAATCTAATATAATAACGCATCCATATCTATATGTTAAATACATTTACATACATCAAAATGTTTACAATAATATATTAAAATCAAATGAAATACATAAATAAAATATAAAAGATGAAATATTAAAATCATATTACTCTATGATGAGACGAATGAAATTCTATTAATGTGGTTCAAGCCTATGTTACATGGACTCGGGTATGGTGTCGGATACGGGTTCATATCTAAAAGTCCAACTTGTTTATTTTTAAATTCTGGGATACGGGGACTCGGTTATTTTATATGTTGCTCTTTCCTTTTTTTCTTCTTTTCACTCATTTATTGTCCATTTTGTTCTCCCACTTAAGTGAATTTCACCTATTAGTCATTAACTTCTTTCATGCTTTTGCTTCTTTCCATTGGTGAATCTACATAGTAGTATTCTAAAACCTTAAGAGTCGGACACATATCCCATACCTATGTCATATAATGAAGTGTCGGACACAGGTACGTTCGGGTAACATAGGTTCAAACATATATATAAAGAAAAATTATTACGCCACGGAGATGAGGGACTATGATGCAATTCAAGGAGGCCAAAATAGTCAGTATGGAGTATGAAGTATATGAAAATGCATGCATTTACACCTCAACTGAAAATGTGAGCTCAATTAGAGTTCACTGATAAAAGAGGCCTTCTGCAATAAATCCTAATATATCGGACAAATCCCTTGGGTCTCAACATAGTAAACAACTTTCATGCTATTACTTTCTTTTAGTAAAAAAAAATAGGTGTAAGTAGTGCACGAGGCTCCCAACATTGTAGAGTTCAATGATAAAAGAGGTCTTGTGCGGCAAATCCTAATCTATAGGACAAAGAGATTGCTGTTTTTTCATGCCTACAGAGGTACAAAGTGATTATTGTTTTTTCGTTAGGAAAAACCATAAATGTAAGTAACCTACCCAAATTTGTAAATCCCGGCTCTATTCTTGCTCGATTCAAGAGAGTTTTTACCACCTCATCCCTATTCATATACAACTGTAGGCAGCGTTCTATTAAGTTCTGAACCTACACAAAGGATAGAACCAAACTTTGAATAGAAAATACAGGATCAGATAAGCTCAAAAGAAGCAACAAAAGTTATAAACTAACAACTCTTAAGAAGATTCTTAAAATAACTTCTCTTACAAGTTCTATATCTTCACGGGAAACCTTCCTGCTTTCATTGCTTGAAATAGATATTGAACCAGCGTCACCTACAGGTGCTTCAGTTGCTGCATTATTCTGTTGGTCACCCAGTGAATCATGTGAAACTGGCACTGAAGATTGTGCTTCTGGCGTGCTCTGTGGGTCCTATAGAAGCTCGCTTGAGTTAGAGTTAGAGTAATTTTTCAGAAGAAAAGCAGTGCAAGGGAAATGCATGACTGAGCATGGGAGATAAGTGTACATCATACTAACAAGGTTAATGAACAATTGTTTTATCAAAATGAGTAAAATTTTATTACAGCAATGTCTACACTTTCCTAAACTATATGAATGGTAGTACAAATTTAGCTAAAGCATTTTGAAATCACATTATTGGAGCCCAACACGTCAGAAAATATTTGAGTCGTGAAATAAATTCTAAATGAAATAAAGGAACTCTAGTACAAATATAAATGTCAAAGTTTCCAATTGTGATTAGTGATTCAGTATAGTAAAAGAACCTGCAGGGATTTCATTTCAGCTCAATGCAATCAGAGCACATTGTCTTAATTCGATTCTCATGACTTTGTCACTGCTTCTAAAGCCACCTGCAGGTTCAGCATTTTCATTAGAATAATCAATAATATGTGTGTATACCAGCAAGTGCAGCTATTAGATGCAATGCCAAAAACTAAGTTACAATAAACAAAAACAATTATAAGTGCAAGAAGGGAATAAGAATAATCATTTACTCATTTAGTATTTCACATTGTTCAGTAAAATAGAAACAAAAAGATAGTATACATTATTAAACAGAAATTTTTTTCTTGATGAATCAATAATCCAAAAACACCTGAAGAAAATGCATTACGCCATCAAGAATTGAAAGTCCAATCATATATGCAAACAGAGACCAAGATTCAGTACATGGACATTCCAAGTAGAGAAAAAATCGGCACAAAAGAAATGTATGTAGCTCAATAAATAACAAAAAACCTAGACATGACAGAGGGAAAGAACTTCATCTGCAGCATAAACAATATCTCACAAGAAAAAACAATGAAGAAAAACAGAGTAGCAGACAAGAATATAAAAATGGAAATAACAGATGACTTTCAGTTAAAATTAAAATCCAAGCGACATTAAACACTAATTTATAAGAACCGGACACGCAAGCAATCAAAGAATAGTTGCAAATACACGACCTCAAGAAAGCACGAAGAATTCACATCTATCTCTCATTCTACACCACTCACACACATCAGAAACAGCCTTCAACACTACAGTCAGTCATTTCATGTCTCAGAACTACTCAAATTCCACAAAAAACCCAAATTCTTACTATCCAAAACAAACTCTAGAGAGTACGGAAAACTAAGTAACACAACAAGAATCACGCGATCTAGCAATTGTCTTCACAGAAGCTCCAAAGCCTCTGAAAAAAACATCCGGTGAACAAAAACAACAAGAAATCACTCATCAGGAAAAAAGACTCCACGAATCCATCATTTAACCAAAGAAACAACCATAACCTGCAACTTTGAAACTTCTTTAAACCAAACTCTTCCATTCTAGTCAGAGATATATATATAAAACATATGTCTAACAGTAACCGACAAAATTAAGATCAAACGAAAGAGGAGGAAACGGGGAAGCAGGATTTACAGCGGAGAAGATGAAGAAATAACGTGAAGAGAACATCGATTCCGATTTTCTCAGTGAAAACGATGCGCGCGATCTTCTAGATTTTTCCCAACTTCACGTGCAGACCATGCTGCCATGAGGAGGTTGTGTCTGCAACCTCATTGAAAGCCAACTGAAACAGACCATGAACAACACACAAACAAAGAAACAAGGAAGAAAAACAAAAATAAAAATCTTCTCTCGAACAGCGTTACCTCACACTGCTCAGCTTTTATACCTTTTTTGTTTTTCCTTGTTTTGTATATCTATCAATAAATAAATAAAAGAAATAATAAAGTGTATGAGTGGTTCAGGGGGTTATATATATTATGGTTTTTAACCGTAGGATGATGTTAAGTTTCGAATCAGGTTGTATATAACAGTGCCACGTAAGCACCTTGTTTAAAACGTTGACTTCGGCTCCGGCTCTTGTTGGACCCGACGTCTCACGCAGTTTGTTAAATTTATATCAAACTCAATTATTACTATCAACATCTAGTTTAAAATTTTTTGATGTACAAAGCTATTATTTATTAAGAGAGTTTTGCACATTTATGGTTTAACACAGATTAAATCTAGGTAAATTAGTCTATCTACAAAACGAATGAGAATACCACAAGTACATCTCAACTGTAAAATCTAAAAAAGAAGAAGTAATTATTACTATATATATATATATATATAAATATTTAACATTAAGAGCTTATTTAAAGAATTTATTGTGAGCACGTTACATAGTAATAACCTTGAACCTCTTGTTTTGGTTTTATATTGATTTTTTTTTTTACCAAAGTTTTTTTTTTTTATTTTACTGTTGAACGACACCTAAGTGGTATCTTCTTTCGTCTAGCAAAAAGATTAATCTATTTAGATTCGACTCAGATTGGACTATAAAGATATAAAAATCTCTTAACAAATAGTAACTCTATACACAATCAGAGTTTTTACCAAAATATTTCATTAAGTCATATTTATATCCTAAGATTAACCTTAGGAATTATTATTTAATTGTTATGTAATATTTATAATTAACTTTAGCATCATTAGTTGATTGCTGCAGTACTTACAATAATTAACAATATAAGATAATAATTGATATATATATAATCATGTGTTTGTTGTTTAATGATAAAGAGATTTAGAATACAGTAAAAAGTAGTCTTTAAAGTTGGTATATATATACTTTTCAAAAATAAAAATAAAAAAAGTTGGTATATATATATGCTTCTTAATTAATTTAATGGGATATTGTCACTTCAATGTCAACTCAATATTTTTAGATGAAACCCTAATTAATTGATTATGTGATGTCTAATCATATTTATCTGAAAACTTAAAACTGACGTACGTTATTGGAAGATTTTGGCTCTCCTCGTGTGGCCCAATGAAAAGCCGTACAATTGCTTCTTAACAAGTATATTTTTCATACAAGATACCTAGAAATACTTTTGGAATCATTATATAAAAAACAAATAACAAATACAATAAACCATGATACTGTTATAAATACTTTCTATGTATTAAAGTTAAGAAGTTATGAGCATGGCCACTTCAGACATTTTATGAGTGCTTAAATCAGTGACTAAGATAGATTTTTTTTTTTTTTTTTTTAGTGTTGACATAAGGTCAGAGGAAGTTGACATTAAGAACGGAAAAAGTTAGAACTCTTCAATAAGGCTAAGAAAACGGACACAATGATAAAAAGTATAAGAGGCCCGAATTATAATCATGTTAATCAACTACCATAGTTTTGCTTCTACTTTTATTAACGAAGGGAAAACTCTACTTATTTGTAAGAAGAGAGAAATCAAACTCTTAATTTTGAGTGAAGAAGTTCGGATGCATACCGTTAGAGTTAGCCAATATTTGTCAGTGATTGAGATAGATTTATTTGAATTAATCTACACATTACAATAGCTTATATTTGAATTATTATCCAATATGATGATTAGATAGATAGAGTACTAGTTCAACATCTCTTTCATTTTTCATAAATTTTAGTATTTCCAACATTAGTGGGGATATATTGTCACACTTAAGTATACAGCACACCGCACTATCTAGTACCCCAGGATGTGATGGGTACCTCATACCGAGCGTACCCCAGCCGTTATATACCACATAATATTGTCACATCCCAGTACACAGCACACTGCAGCGTCTAGTACCCCCGGGATCATTTGTTCATAGTGAATGTATGGACAAAGGATCCCGGGGTACTAGACGTTGCGGTGTGCTGTGTACTGGGATGTGACAATATTATATGGTATATAACGGCTGGGGTACGCTCGGTATGAGGTACCCATCACATCCCGAAAGTACTAGATACTGCGGTGTGTTGTGTACTGGGCTGTGACAAAAAAACCTTATGTATATAGTTATCATTTTCTATAGAAAATCTAAATTTAAGTTAAAGATACGCTATTAGAAATTCGAATGGAAACCCAAATATTTTTTGTTCCTTGGATCAACATAGATGTATTATATAGATCTAGGATGATCTAAGGAACACAAGATGTTCGAATTTTCACTTAAGTTTCAACCTTTGTACCCCTATCAGTACTCAAATATGAATTCTCAAGAGACTCTTGTATATGTATATATTATAATATTTGCATACGTGCGTTGTATGTGATTTTAATTATAAATTAATTAAAATGGTGAAGTTGTATAAAACAGAGATGAGGGTAGGTAAGATTAAAAAGTTGAAAATTAGAAAGATATAAGAGGAAATGCGAGAAATTAAAAAAGTGTAATATGTAGGAGACATATGTGCAAAATTAGAAAGTAGTTAATATATAAAATACTATATAATTTTACCCTGATTGATAATAAAAATTTATTTTTTCAACAAAAACTGAAATAAACTATAGAGGCATTGAGTAGCAAAAAAGATTCATCACCGAGTGCCCAAGTATTCTTTATACATATTTATATATATATGAGTGAAATTAGTTTGTATTAGGAGAAATAAATAATTAAATAAAAATACAGATGAGAGAGATACAAAATAATTTCAATGTTAATTAGTATGTAAAACTTAAATTTATTGCTACCATAGAATTAATGTTGTTGGTAAAGAAGTGACTTTAGAACTTAAAAGTTTTGTATTTAACTTTTGTTATTGTCTCATCGTAGAGGATAAGGGGATTAAAAAGTCAGGAACGAACCTGATAACTTTTCGAAAGTAAAGTCTAGTAATAAAGCCAGTTATATAACAAACTCTTCATTAGAATCTAAGAAAATGAATGGTTGTAAATTGGACCGGTGTTGCTCTAATTCCAAGCATATAGCACGCAAGAATGATCTTGATATAAAGATTTCCAAACCCTAATAATGTTGATTTTTCAGAGTGAGTTCTTTTCAAGTGGGACCCTTTTTTCTCCTTTAATTAACAAAGAAAGAAGAAAGAAAAAAAAAGACTTAGAAAAGTTCAAAATAATGATGGCCTTTCATTGGGACGTCATTGTAGAATAATTGATATTCATTGGTATTGCCTTATTGGTGGCAAAAGATAAATTTGTAATAAGTGGAGACTCCTTTTTTATATGTATATATTTTTTTCAGATTTACTATACTACTTTTATAGTCATCAAATTATATATATATATATATATAATGAACTGTAGTTATACTATTTTAGTCAGAATATTAATTTTTTAATTCTTTTTTAAAGGTTAACATAATTAATCTTTAGGCTGCTCTTAACTAAAATAAATTTTAAAAAAATATTTTAAAAATATATTTTGTTGACATTATCTTTAAAAATTACTGGATCGTCTCGAATTATATATTAATACATAATTTAAAATAATTTAATATATATAAAAAAATTGTATCTAAATCATAAATAAACACATTAAAAAGTAATTTTTAATTATTTATTTTTGTCTATATTTTAATAATTATTCATTTTTTCAAAAGGAGTTTTGTAAATAGAAAGCGAAAAATAAAATAAAAGAAGAAGGTAAAAGAAAGAGTTTAGCTAGCTTAGACAGTTTAGTGGGCCTGTGAATGGATACACATGTCAGATACTGCATTGATGTGTGTGTACACATCAAGTGCACAGTATCAATGCAATTGACGAATTTTTTGAGTCTATTTGACGGAAATTCGGCGACAAGTTGAAGTTGGGTAGGGACTTGAGAAATGGACTCGTCGAGCATTAATACAAATTAACACCAAGTCAAAAGAGTATAATATTCGATAAAATCTTGTATACTTGTATTGTTAAGACGAAGTTAAATTTATTATTATAAAAAAGTTATATTTTAAAAAATTATTATATAGTTTTAAAAAATAGTATGCATAAATTTATTTAATATTAAAAAATATTAAAAATATAAAAAATAATCTTAAAATTTTAATATTTTATATATTTTTTAATATTTTTCTCTCAACGTAAATTTTATAAATATATTGTAACACAACCCTTTAATTTTTAATTAAATTTCTGTCTCAAACAACTTTAGATAAATATTTTATTTCATCTTAAACTTTTAATATAATATATTTTTTTACAATATATAGTTAATTATTACTATGTAGAGATAAATTTCTTTAAGACGAGACCTAGAAAAATTATAATTTATTATAATATAAAATTCATTTTTATTTATAACTGATCTAAGTTGAGACTGAAATTTTTTATGATTATGTAAAAGTTATTCCTTTATAAAATAATCTCTCTTTCAAATAACAATAATAACTTTTTTTTTCACATTTTAAGACAGTAAGATTTATGTGAAGGTCCGAATAAAATGGATTCAAAGACCCAATAGAACACAAATTATAGGACCTAACATAAAGCTATATAAGCTCACAACAAATCATTGGATTGTAATTTATTATTTAACTATACAAACTTTATTATTATTTTTTTATAAAATATTTACTATTACTTTGTATTTAAAAAACTTAGTTTAAGAGTAATTTAGTAATTTAATTATTTAACTATTCTCAACTCTCTTTAGCTTTTGCAATAAAAAAAAAATCTCCCTTTAGCATTTTCAATTGACCATTATAAGAGTTCTTGGGAGCGACAAGTGATAAAAATATAATGCTCCTTTAATTGATGAACTACCGGTATCAATATGTGTGCTATTGAATTACTGACATCTGCACAATACATTCATAAATATTGGTGATTCAATATTTACGAGAGCACTTGCATTTCTATCATGCGTTGCTTTCAAGTACATTTATCTTTTCTCCTTTTTTATTTACTCTTATCAATATTCCTTTTCCATTAATTTCACCTCATTGTCACAATATTAATTCGTAAAAACAAAAGAAAAAAAACACAAAAGAAAATACTAAAAATAATCACACTTAAAAATTATATTATAAAAATAGGGACAATATATAAGATGCATAATCTTTTTGTGAAAAGTAATGTTTGACTAACATACTTAGCAAACACATTTTATTAATATTATTTTTAAAAATTGTTAAATCGTCTAAAATAACGTATCAACATGTAATTTAAAAATTTTTAAGAGCAATACCAATAAAATGTATTTCTAAAATATTATTTTTTTGTAAAGTCTTTTTAGAATTTTTGACAAGAAAACAAATATCAATACCATTTCTACGTGGGCCCTATATACCAATGCCACGTGGGACGCCGTGAGCTCGAACCACAGTTCTCAATAATAAAACTCGTACCAGCTCGCTCGCGAACCAAGCGGGAGCGTGAGTCGTTTCCACGTTTTTTAACTTCCTCGCCGTGACGGTTTTCACGACGGTTAAATAACAGAAATAACTAACAGTAAAAAAAAAAAAAAAAAAACAGAAATAACTACAAACCTTGAAAAAGTAAACAAAAATATATTATATTATTTTATTTTTTAAAGATCTCGCTCTTCAATAAAAAAATTAAAAAGGCACAAAAACAGTGAGACAGGAGAACAGGGACATTCAACTCAGAGAGAGACCAGAGCTGTCTGGTGGTCAGATGGACACGTGTCATAAGGGAAGCGACGGAACGTGGCAAGCAGAAGACCGTTCATCTGCGAAGGGAAGGTTCTTCTTCTCTTTCTCGCCAAGGCGACAGTGAGGAACGACTTTCAAAATACCCGCTAAGGTTGTCTGCATCATCTGTGGGCCCCATGCAACCTTAGTTTAATTGCATACCCAAAGGTTGTCTGCATCATCTGTGGGCCCGTGCAACCTTCGTTTAATTGCAGACCCAACCCCACCAGAGTCGATTAAATCCAACGGAATCCAACAAGACTAAAATTTTTTTGGAGCAAGATTAAATTATTATTATTATTTTTTATGATATAGCATTGTTTCTGTAGCCTCTTAGAAGTACTTTTATTTGTTTTTTCCATGCGACACTTAGAAAAAAATTACTTATTCAAAAATAAACTTTACTTTTCAAAGTAAGTCATTGTTAATATCAAAGGTTTAGGGCTTTAAGTTAAGAACTTAACAGAGGATGTTAGAAAGATGAGGATAGAGGTTAAGTAAACGAGAACGTTGAGTATACATTGGAATCTTAAAGAGAGGAAGGTGAGGGTTGAGAGGGAGAATAAAAGAGGGTTTGAGGATGACACCTATCAATGCTTAGATGAATGATTGACTTAATTATATTATGTTAAGAGGAAAACTAAAATAACCCACAATACATATTCAAAAAGATACCATGCTCGTGTGACAACATGTCAAAACATCACATTATGGAAAAAAAAAGTAACACCTATCATTTACTCAGAGTTTAATTTTAAGTATAATTTTTAAATAGTAAAAATTGTCTTTTTATGTTAAAGATGGTGTGATTTTTTAATGAAGAGTGCTCAAACGACCTATAATACATACCTAAAAATGTATCTAAGTTAATGACGTAACAATACACTAAATCATCACATCATGAGAGAGAAAAAAAAATACTTATCATTCATCATACACCATATCAGTATGAGTATAGTTTTTGATATAATTTGTAAATCTTAAAAGTATTTTTGTTTCTGAATTAAAGGAGTGAAGCATTAATTATAGAGTTAAATTTTCTATTAATCCTAGAACTATATTACTTTGATTTTATCGAAAAATATTAAAATCCAAAAATTATTAACTCCATCAAATCAAACATCTCATGATACAACTTAATTTAGATAGATAAATAAATATATATATATATATATTTCTTATTTATGTACCATGCGACAAGTTACTAATTTTTAAATGTTAAAAAGAAATAGTACGTCACATGGGCATTAATGTGATGGGCAAACAAACAGTTAAATCATCCATCAAATCTATGTGTGGGGATCATGAGACATTGAGATCAAAGCAAGTGCCTTCCACAAGCGCCGATACAGACCCTTGTTTTGATGCAAGGGTTCTTCAATTCCACAAGATGGCTTGGATGGTGACACCCTTCTCTATCACAATATATATATAGGGTTGTGGACCGACCCAATAATTGTCCTTGTAATTGCAAAAAAATTGGCCCCATTGGCTCCTCGGTTGGTGCAACCCACATCAACCTTAGAGGCCTTCTTGTTTCCTTTCATTGGGATACTTTGCTGGAGCTGTTAAAAGAGAGCAATCTTTGACAACCCAACAAACAGAAGCGAGTTGAGATGGTAGGAGGGGTGACCCATCAACCGATGAAGAGCCAATGTTGGAGGAACATGAACATCACTCCCAATCAAAACATTTGATTTTTTCATCGGATCATGTAACAATACATGATTTAATGCAAGTTAAAGGTAACATGGGTGTTGGAGTTTACACTACAAACAACGCTCTAATCAATTTGACATTATTCTTGTGTACAAACGAGAAAAGTATAAAAGAAAAATATATCTTTATTGATTTAAAATGACAAAAAATAATCTCAAAAATAGATTCAAGTAACAGAATGTTATTTCTATCCGTCATTGAGTTTCCTTTTTTTTTTTCTTCTTTTGTTAATATCAAGTACTATCTATACTCAATCTTTATCATTCATAGCCTTGACCTCTGAAATAGGGGTGGCAAAACTTGTCTAAATCCGAATTGTTTGATTTAGTCAGACCCAAAATAAAATTGAACAAAATTATTAATAATTAGGTTGGGTCTATATGTTCGAATTTAAATCTAGGCTGAGTTTGGACAAAGCAATCTGGAGATCTAGACACTTTTCATTCGAGTTTTATCTTATAAATTAAATTATTTTACATATCGAACTGGCTCAAACACATCATATATTCGTTAATATAAGATGTTGTTTAGACTCAATTTTGTTCAGACTTAAATTTTTGCCGTCCTTACTCGAGGGGGTTGTTTGGGACATAAGATTAGACTATTTTTAGTCTCAATCCAATGTGTGGAGGTAAGGTGAGATGAAATTATTTTTATCTCACCTCATTATCCCATTATTGTGGGATAAAACAATATCATTTTTGGTGAAATTGTTTTATCCCCCTCAACTTCTTTTTTTGTTTTTTGCTACAACTCCATCGTCACTCCTGCATCTTCTTGGTTTTGCAAACCAGATTTTTAAAAAAAAATTTGTGTAATTTTAACTTTTTTTTAATTTAATTACTTTTTTGTTTCAATCTCAAACATACCACCAATCACAACATAACTCTATGTTTAATCTCATCTCATCCAATTCCATAAAAATAATCCTATATTATTCCGTGCATCAAACGAGCCCTTTACGATTTTATATTTATGATGAAAACTTTAAATTTTTATCACAAAACCAAAAAACTTAATTGCTCAATTATTATTAATTTTTTTTGCGAAGAAACAAATTTTATTATAGGAAAATGAAGTACAGCATAATTTTATTGATTGCTCAATTATAATGGTCTTATAGATTAATAATACATATCAACATTGTTGAACAAAAGAAATTAGACAACTATGTTATTCGTATGACTATATATATAATAATCTTAAGTGCTACACTTGAGCTTTTCAAATAAACATTTTAAACATTGTTAAGATATTAAATTCCTTGGGCAGAGGTCGCAAACTTGTTTAAATAATTTTACATGACCGTTATGTCACAATAAAGTGACCTCAACAGTCGCGTCAATACGTACCCTTATTTGTTTGAAAAATTGATGAAGAACATTACTCATTTGTTTCGTTTAATATAACAAATTCAACCTTTTCACATTGGAGAGGCAAGATTTTATTTTTATTTTTTTTTATTTCTCATGTGATGTCCCCCTTTCATAAAAGACTAATCCGAATTTGAGTACTGTAGGGGTATTAAACGGCTCTCCCCAAGTGGGCTCGACTAAAGTGGACACGAGTTTCGATCCTGTAACCTCCACCCCTCAATAACCTTTAACACAAATCTCCGACCATATGTACTGCATCACTTTCGGTAAAAACAAGATTAGATACACATGCCGATCTCTTAAGCCTACAATTACAGGAGCCTTCTCCACTAAGTTACACCATCAAATAACACAATTTCCAAATTCATCAAACTAATCAATTCCCTTGTCGTGGACTCGACGCCTACCAATAACACAAAGCCCAGATGGTGGATTGACTAAACAAGGGGACCAATATCTAAAGGTACGTTGCTGTTAGGATGCACAACCTTCCTGACAAAAAGCTATAAAAGGTACAGATTTCATGTGCCAGTGTTATGGGGCTTGCTTGTCACTCGAAATGACTAGTCAATTCTAATTCTCTCCCCTGCATCCACTTATACCACCAATGATTTTCCTTTCCAAAACATCAACTTGTTTTCAACGTTTTAAGGCCAACAGTCCTTGGTTTTGTAAAAGACGAGAGAAAAAACCTTGGGTAGTAGAGGATTCTCAGTTTTATAGCTCTAATCTTACCAGTAATTAAATTCCCTTTTAAATCTTATTAGATAAATGGTGTCTCATGTATCAGAATGGAGGATATACCAGACTTTGTATACACAACTTTTACTTCAAACTTAGTCCTAAACCTTTCTATTTTTATTTTATTTTTGTTTCAAAGGCCAAGTGATTTTTCCAACAAGCTTTTTCATACTAGAGGCTAATCCATCTCCTAGGGTTAGTCAGAGGCAGGCCATTCATGAAGAGCCTGAAAGGTTTATGAGAAAGTAACCTGTTGGCCTAGTCTATGAACTTGAACTTTGATCAGTAATGTAGCAAAGTTAACCCTTTGAGGCCTAAAATTATTGTTATTATTGTTTTGGTCCTTTTGGATAAGTTAAAAAAAAGAAGTCTATCTTCATCTATGGAAGAAATGTCACTTGCTGGAATGTATTCATCATCTTCTCTCAAACATCTCTAATCATTATTTCCACCATGAATTCACAAAGTCATGATAGGCTGATAGCTATAGTATCATTGTTTTGCTTGATATGTCATGAATTTTTGTAAGAAACCCTCCATGGGAACTTGGCACCCAAACCTTGGATGAATCTATCGAAACAATCCGAGGTCACTTCTTGGGTGTATCAAGGTTATATCAAGTTTTTGAATAATAGTAATAAAATCAGTTAGCTGACCCTAAATAGCTGGAAAAAAGCTGTGCTGAGTTGAATAGGACAGTAAGATCAGTTAATCACGAACAGTCTGCTAAGGGGATTTTCGGCAGAACGGGATTTTCCAAGAGCCAACAACTCTCAGAAAGATAAGCTGGCTGTGCTAATTACACCTCCAGGGAGCTAACTGGATTATTTCTTACTAGTTTGTCTCAATATAACTACATAATTCTCCACCAGTTTGGCTCAGTCTATGTTACCCAGACTCTTTACTTTAGCTCGACGGACCCGTGTCCGACACTTTATGATACAACATGGGTATAGGATATGTGTCCGACTCTTAAGATTTTAAAATACTACTATTTAGATTCTCCAATGGAAAGAAGAGAAAACATGAAAGAAGATAATGACTAATAGGTGAAATTCACTTAAGTAGGAGAATAAAACGGACAATAAATGAGTGAAAAGAAGAAAAAAAAGAAAAAATAACATATATTATACCCAAGTCCCCGTATCCCAGAATTTGAAAATAAACAAGTCGGACCTCTAAATATGTATCTGTATCCGACACCCATACCCGAGTCCAGGTAACATAGGTCTCAGTATAGAATCTTGTGACCTTCAGAAAACATATTTTTAAGCTCCTGAGGAACATCTTATAATCACCTTGTCCTTGATCAATGATTGATAGATTGTAGCCTATATCCATGGACTAGTAAAAGATTATTTTGGATGCTTAAGAGGGTCTAGATCAAACAGTAATCATCTTGAGTTAAGAGGCAAGTTTATTTCCATCGTTTTTCCAAGTAGGTCTCTGTATGTGGGTTTTCCATGTAGGTCTCTGCATGTGTATTGAATCTTGAATTGTTCAAAAGAGGAATTACAGAAATCCCAAGTAACTAGGTAAGGCTCTGGTATCATTGCTGTCTTCAAATTGCTTTAACAACAAAGATGAACAGTTTCCAATTATCTTAGGAGACAATACAATAATTCACTAAATGATGATCGGAAATACACTAGGGTTTTGATTCTGGTCAATAGTGGTGGTATTCGGTGGAAACACTCGAGAATGGCAGATCATTTATCAGGAAGGAACCATCATAACAGTCGAACCAGAAACAGAGATAACACTCCACATTATAATATCAAATGCTGAAATTGTTCTTTCAAACCATGATCATACACAGAAAGGCTTAATCCAAGAACAAAAGAACTATCCTATATTAATTATGTGTTTTTTTTGCTTAAATTTAAGTGATTAATTTACTATTACAGGGCGCCATCTAGAAAAAAGATAATTGGATGACATAAAATAAAATAAAATAAAACTTTTGAAAAAAAAATTAAAAGATGGAGCCAATGAGTCGAACCTATTCTTTCCAGAGTTTCACGTTCGTTCTGGTTTCGTGTCCTTATGTTTGAGGCAATTAGTCTTTCCATCCATCCTTGCTAAGCCGTCGAGAAGCAATGCGTTTCGAAGATAAGCTTGGGGTAATGGATTTTGAAGGTGTTCTAGGTGCCTCTTCATCATCCCAACTGTCTCCCCAACTGTTGTCCCATCCATCAGTTACATCTGATTCTGTCTTCCCTGCGCTGGATACAGGCAACTCAGTTTCAAGCTTTTGATACGTAGGACTACCAGCGATGAGGTGCTTCCGTCGGAATCTCACACTCATCCAAGCTGAAGCTATTAGTAATAATGCACCAATGAACATGTATGCAAATACGACTGAGGGAGCTTTTGTTAGGATACTAGTGAATGAAGACTTTGTGATATATTGGTCTTCCTTGTCTGAATAATGTGAGATCAGATCCCTAAAATCAATGCTGCAATTACCATCTCCGGCTTTCAAAGTGATTTTGGTGTCATAATTGCCCTTTCCTATGGAAACTTTCATCTGCATTATGGAAATCACCATTCGCGACCTTAATTTTATAGATCAATAGACAAATCTAAATTATTTATGCGTTCATAGATTACACCAAAGTAAATTTATTTCTTTTCAATAAAGTCAATGAAGCATCCCCAACATATGGTTCTGTAATAACTTGAGGAACAACTAAGGTGATTTCCCCATAAGAGATGAGCCATAAAACTCATATAAAGAAACACAAAAAACTCAAAGAACATGAAAAATTCTAAAAACTACATGCATAATTTAAACATAAAGAAATATATGTAATTGAATAGTTGAGCTGCAAATGTTAATTTGTTCTAAACATCAGAGAACAGATAAGTGAGTACAAACTATAGGTCATGACACCATACATTAGGTCTTTAATTACTAAACAGTGGTAAATAATAACCAAATAGAGAAGTACAAATTACATGTAGCGTAACTTAGAAGCACATATGAACCTTTTAACAAAAATGAAAATAAAACAAAGATAGGAAATGGTAAAGGAACTAATAAAAACAAAAATAAAAATATGTTGTTTGGGTTATAATTGGTGGGACTGGGACCCCTCACAAGGAATTCGCAAAAGCATTTTGCAGTAAATTTCAATTTGTAACGAGCTTGCAATTGTTATGCATGCTCTCAAGGAGCCTACACAATGCCTATTTTCAAAAGGTAAACTATTGAAATGTAAGTCACAATTTAAAAGGCTTCAAACAAATTATATAATTTGAAAAGGTAAACTATAGAAATTTAAGTTATTAAGAAAGTTAATTATTTGCTCAATGAAGCATCAAAACAAACCTTTTAGAGCTAATAAAATAAAATGACTTGAGAAAGAAAGAAGACAAAATAAGTACAATTGCATCTCAACCAATTTTGTTTTATACTAATTAAAAGGGATTAAGGTTTGATTAGAAGAAACGGATAAGACATATCACATATGTATATATGTAATGAATGAACACGTTTACTTCTATACCACCTATTCTCGAACACTTTTTAAATTACCATAAGCTTTTGAATGAATTTAAAACAAGCCCAAACTTTCTAAAAATATCAAATACCTCCTTACCACCTGCCTTACTAACTGCCTAGGTGATTTGGTCCTAAAATGCGTAAGCATTGACTAGCTGATGCCTTTAATAACACTGATTTTTTATTTTTATTTTTTTTCACAAGAAAAGCCAAGCTTGAAAAAAAAAATGGAACTTTTTTGTTTTAAAAGGTCATTAATGGACATGCTTTGAAAACAAGTTATTTTATAATACAACAAAGTTTTGAGCAGCTTTTTTACAGAAATTGAGGCATATGCCCAATGTGTACACTTCATTTAGGTGAGGGCTGAGGCATAAGCCCTTTGAGGCCTCGAGCAATTTTGGTAGCTTTGCCTAAAAGTGTGCATTGAGGTATATGCCTAATTTGATCTTTAAAACCGTGACCTTACATGTATAGGTTGCTCACCATCATTCCCTCATAGAAATATGAATTTGGCATAGCAAATGCAAGGATAGTTACACAAATACCAAACATCTTCAATCAATTTTGTTTCCATGTTTTAGCTGTGGCATGGGAAGTTTAATTCCAAATTACTGCCAAGGAAGATACAAAAAACTCCCAACATGATAGGTCTACAAAGGAGTCGGCTCAACTCTGTATGCAGTTGAGATTATCTAAGGTAGATAAAAGTTTGCATCATGATTTTGGGGATCACATCAGCCAGTGTTGATGACATTTGTTGACATGTTGGGCTTTACAATAAAACCTTTCTGATTTTGAATTTTATGTTATCAATTTAGGTAAAATATAAAGGGCATGTCTTGGGACAACAGTAAAGTTTGTTTCATTGTGGCATGAAGGTCAAGGGTTTGAATTCTAAAGCAGACTCTCAACAATTTAGAGGTAAGGGTATGTACATTAATTCTTCCCTTGGGCCCACGATGTTGGGAGCTACTAATAGTGATTAATGACCATTAGGGATGAGCATAAAACCTGACCACCCACCCAACCCAACTGAACCGATCTAATTTGACAGGTTTTGACATTATTTATGGGTCGTTCATGATTGGAAATTTAAGCCACTCAAAGGGTTGGTGAAGTATTAATTTAAATCAGACATGCCCAACATACATATCAAAGTATTATATAATCTATACTTAAATAAAACCTGTTTTAAAAAGAAGCCATTCAAGACTTCATGTTAGTCCACCATGGGGAGTACCACTTCAACCCCAAGAACTTACGATGTTTGATGTCAGAAGAGATTGGTTACGTGTGGAGAAACCCACTCAATCCTAACTCTTATCCATCTATCCTTCCTCCTCTAACTTGTTTCTCTTTTGTTCATTTTAGTTCAAAACAAAAACTCAATCAGTCAAAACTAATATAGGGTCGTTTGGATTAATTAAATAAGGCTGCATTTGGTTGGTGATTCAAAAACAAGCATTGAATTTGGAAATAGAAAATTTAGAAAACGACTTTTTATTGTTTCTTGAAAATAACTTGTTTTCTTACAAAAGGTTGAAAATTGTTTTCCTAATTTACTCAACCAAACACATTTTTGTGTTTCCAGAATTTTGGATACAAAAAACTGCATCCAAATTGTAAACCAAACGGGGCCTAAACCTTTTAGGGTTTGTTTCAAGCGGCCAAATTGTTTACCCAATAAGGTCAGATCAGATGGAAATTTCTTCCAAAACCAAACCAGCTTATGCTATGCACACCCCTAGTAACCATAGTGAAGAAGTAAGCATCGAATCTATTCAATTTTCATAATAATTAGTAATTCTAGGGATTAACATCAACTACAACTAGGAAATTGGAATACATCTAGATTCAATCACATCAATTTCCAACTTAGACTAAACTTGAAGTCATAGTTGGTAGGATCTTAAATTGGAATTGAATTGTTTTGCTTGGTAAATCAAATCAAGTTTCGAATCTGTGAATCAAATTCACATACTTGATGCAAATCGTGTACGTATATATACATATCCAGGTTAAGAATTATAAATTCATGAAATATGGCTAAATGTTCTTTTTCCCAAGTTAAAGTTCCAAAATGAATGAATATTTCGTAAGGATAGTTTAGTTTATGAAAGTAATTGTCCTTACAAAAATTAAATGTGTTCTAAATTTGTACCCTATTTAAATTACTTCTAATGTTAAAACAAAAATAGATATTTCATATTTATTCATCTCTCTCTTATACCAACTTTCACCAGGCTTGGAAATGGGATAAACTAATTTCTAAATTACAAAATAATTCTTACCGAAGAACTTACCTGAAGATAAGTTCATCAAAGAATTTTTAACAAGGTTTAATAGTCCAAGTTCATGTCTAAAAGTTCTATTAAATAACTACATGTTCTTTACATTTAAACTATGTTACTTGGACTGGGGTATGGGTGTCGGATACGGGTACATATCTAGAGGTCCGACTTGTTTATTTTCAAATTCTGGGATACGGGGGCTTGGGTATATTATATGCTGTTTTTTCTTTCTTTTTTTCTTTTCACTCATTTATTGTCCGTTTTGTTCTCCCACTTAAGTAAATTTCACCTATTAGTCATTATCTTCTTTCATGTTTTCTCTTCTTTCCATTGGAGAATCTAAATAGTAGTATTCTAAAATCTTAAGAGTCGGACACATATCTCATACTTATGTCGTATCATAAAGTGTCGGACACAGGTACGTCGAGCTCAAGTAAAGAGTCCGGGTAACATAGCATTTAAATAATAGGTATGAAATGCATGATATCTGAAATCAAAGATATACAATATATGGTTTTTCACTTTTTGTTAGAATCAGGTAAATTGTTAGGCATGAATCTTGGATCGTAAAAATTTTGCTACTTTTTTAAGGATTCACTATAAGATTCAAAAGCATGATGATTTCATGTTAATCATTCGATTCCCTTCAATCAAATCGTGAACAATATTTATAATTCAAATCGAGATTCTAATAATTATGCTCCCACTAAAACATAGACACAAATAAATAAAATAAAATAAAAAGTAATATCTATTTTGAGACTTAAATCTACAATGGTAATACTAGTGCAACAACCCATGTTATATGCGTATATGTATATATGTAATTTTGGCGAAACAATGCATGCATGAATATATTGTTACTGGATCTTGATGTAGTCAATTGAATTGATTCAACTAATGATTTAGATTGACTCAATCAGACTCACTTCCAATTCACAGGTGTAGCAGTTTAGAAGCATGAATCAAATCAATTTTAGTGAATCATATGATTTATATAGTTGCATCACAATTTCGATTACTATGTTCATAATCTTTCAATATATCCTAGACTTTTCAGCTTGTTCATTTTTTATTTGTATTGTTTTTTAACATCAAGATAGTGACAAAAAAACTAAGAAATGACAATCAATAAACTTTTAATGCTATTTTCTTTCAAAATGATGTTCTAAGATCATCTCAACAAAGTCTTTTTCCTCTGATCACCACTAGGTCTGGTGGTTAAGAGCATCCCTCCCCATCATGAGGTTGTGGCTCCAAGTCTCTTTAGGAGTAGTTGTGCCATGGATTTTAACCATGTCTTGCAGTTGGCCTCTTTGTGCCCCATGTGGTCTATTGCCTCACATGCCAATATACCACAACCAAGTGCTTATTTGCATGAGGTCCAGTCTTTTACATGATTGAAAAAGAAAAGCAATTTTTTGGCTACATGAAATAGAGTCCACTTAAAGAACATAGCTACTACTCCTGTCTATGACTCTATCAAGGGTCAAATCTTTTGAAATATCACTAGTGGTTAAATTTTTATTAATTATCTCTACATTATATTTTAGGACTTAATTTTCACTTATCGGTTACATAAATTATTAAAATGTTACTCTTCTTAACTAACGTATCTAATGGACTTGGTTGTATGTATCCAAACTACCTTCATTGATTTCCGCTTCTTTTATCTCTAATTGAAGTCATTCCTATCGTCTTCTAGATGTATTCACTTCTAATTCTATCCTAACTTCTAAGTTCCTAACATTTGCATTTTCGTTGTATCTATGATATCAACATATTACTTCTTTATTACCCAATAATTTGTTTCATTAAGCATAATTGGCCTAACAATGATCATATAAAGCTTCCCTTTCAAATTTGATGAGGCATATGATCATGCCATACTTTTAGAGGCATTCCTCCACTAGGCCCAATTTGCTTGGATTCTATAATTAGCATCATCTCTTATTTCTTTCCCAAATAATTTTTTTAATACATTAGCAAAAATGCCTAAAGTTTTCACTCTTTGATATATCTTGACTTTAATTCTTTCCCATCTTTCCATTTGTTCGTGTGTATTTTGTCCTTCTTTATTTTCTGTAGTTTCTTTCCATATATAGATATATTTGGTTTGGAGAGAGCATATGCTATCACATTCACAATTGTTGTTACGCAGTCACAAATGATAATTGCAGGACTTTTTCATGCCTTGTAGGTCAGAATGAGAAGGGGAAAGGGAATAGAAGGTTTCAATCCAACAGGGACAGCTGAATTTACGGGGATCCTGAAGCTACAAGTGATTAGTTATTCAATTTAGGAGCAATGTCCTTAATTCCAAGGATTCATAATCTAGACATGATGTTAGGTAAGATTTTTTAGGTTTTTTTTGGGCTAAAGGTATGTATTATTGTCATTTAAAGTTGGAAATTTTTTATTATTTTCTTTAAACTCAGAATAGTGCCTTTTGGTCTGTTGTATTTCAAATTAAATCATATTATTGTTGTTATTATTGAGAGGAAACAAAAACAATATGTTAATTAAGAGAAGAAGAGATTACAAAAAGGAGAGAGTACAAGAAGTACTCAAATGGAGAATTTTGGAAGATAAGCATGTTTTCACAGATGTCAAGGAGCTTACCTCATGTCTTCTTCAATAAAATCTATGTATGGCAAAAGAAAGCACTCATGCGCACAGCTTTTTTAAAAACAAATTCTTCCATATTCTAATGATACCATTGTATTCTTCCAGCAAATGAAGAAGGAAATCCTTGTTAATTATATTAATTATATCATAAAAACTTTTTCCACAGTATTATTCCAATTTAATTTTGTTATAGCAGCCTGAACAGTAGATTGAAACCTTGTCTTCCCAACAATTAAGACCATGCTAAAGTCACTTTAGATAGGTCATGAACTGGTGCCAATTGGCTTGGGATAAGTTATTATTAATAAGATAAGAGCTTGCTTCTAATGCTTTTGGAGTAAAACATAATGCTCTTTCGTACGCACCTTTTTATCTTTTTTGTCATCGAAATGAACAGTGGACTTCTCCAAATGCACAAAATCAGGAGCCAAAATCTTAACAGTGAGGGGGATTTTCCCCTTGTTCTGAATCAGAAGTGAAAGGTCTGGCGATTCTGGCAATCACAAGCTAATATTAACTTAGAAATCTCAACATAACCTCAAAACAGAATCACAATTTGAAATTTACACTCTCAAGTTTAGCAGAAGTCGCATTACTAGCTAGGAAATGAACAATATAGTAATGCAAATAACAGGTGACTGATTTGATCATTCTAGTTGTCAAGTGTATATGAACTACTCAAACAGTTACTCACCAAATACTACTTATATAGAAACAAATGCCCAGCAGTGAATCAAGCATAGATATTACCATATTTTATTCTAGATAAGCTATTAACATCAAACCAAATATGCTCCTCTCCAAATATATACATATACAGATGAGACAAAATTTCTATTAAAATGAAGAGAATGTACTAAAAAAAGGACCAGCAGTCCACCAAAACATAAAAAAGAAAGAGAAGGGGTTACAAAAGTATCTGCCCACCCTCTTAACCACTCCAACAAGGAATAACCCTGACCCACTTATGATTTCTGCATATTCCTGCTTGAAAGCTACATATTGTAGGAGTCTTCATCATTGGTCAATTCTGACTACTGAATTCAACACAACATGCAACTTTCATTTAGCCAATTGGTTTTATTTCTCATTGCCATTCTCAGATTCCTACTAATGGATTCTACAAGCGTCATATGAGAAAAGAGGTGTCGTTGTTGGCCAACTAGTAAAATTTGGAGTCAAAGATGATGGTTGACAGGTATCCAAGTAGGCTGATGGTGATGGTTTCAACACCTAGGGTTGTGGTCTGATACTTGATATTGAAGTTGAAGATGGAGCATGAAACATTCATGGTCAACAATGAATGTTGTATCTAGGTGCCTACTCGTTGTGCCTAGCTCATTGCGATGGTTGCAATGCAATCCTATTCTAGTTCGGTCGTCAATGTATGTGGGTGTTGAGTGAACCTCACAACCAGGTCATGGAGTGAAGATGGTATCAATCTCCACAATCATGGTCGAACACCCGAGAGATTGATTGTCAAATTTAGATCCCTACTTCAAATTGTGGAGTTGAACACAAGGTTGCCATGAAAACCTGTGCTCTTCTCCTGTCATAGACAAAAAACAGATGCTTGAAGTTGTTGCGATAATGTCAAGCGTGAAATAACCTCCATCAGTTGATTCATAGTTTTGACTTGGTTGGTTATGAGTTCTTCTAAGTGATCCACCCAAAGGGTTAACTAGGGGTCTTTCCTTTCTTCTTTGGAGCAATTGTTGAAGAAGGGCAAAATCAAACCTAGATATGATACCAATTTTGGTGTCAATTTCTTCATGAAAGCAAGAACAAAAAATAATCAAACAAGCAAACGATTAACTTCCTTCAAGAAAGAATTCTCTTAAATCAAAATAGTTGTCTTTCCTAATGGTCAATAGTCTTATTTATATTAAAACAAGACTCCTTAATTGAATGGAAAACTAAGAACCAGTGTTATCAAGGCATGCACCTTAGTGCGCCTCAAGCGCGCCTTGAGGCAGGGCGCACATTTGCACCTCAATACTTGATAGGCAAAGCACTTTTACTCAGGCGTGAGCCTTGGTGCGCCTCACTTTCTTGCTCCCCTTATAAAAAAAATTTTTATCACGAAATAAATATTGTATTGCATACTTTCTTTGAACAAATATAAAACATGAAACATTAAAGGAAACTTGTATTCCGCTATTATAACAAAAATAAGAAGTTGTTACAGAGGTGTCATAGTTGCCATTTATTCTTCTTTGCTTTTGTGTGTCTTGCTTCAATTCAATTTTAAATATCAAAAGAAATAAATCAAATATTGATAACATTTAAGAAATACAAACATTAGCGCTACTATGAATATTATGATGTATGATGAGAAAATTTTAAAACTTTTATTGATTTTTATCTTTTTTTCATTTTCTTTTACCTAAAATTAATATATAATTAGGTTTTTCAAGAATTGTGCCTCTCTTCACTTAGGTGTGCGCCTCGCCTTATGACTTGCGCCTCAGGTGCTAGGGCCCCTCATCGCCTTAAGTGAGTCTTGCGCCTTCAACTACCTTGCTAACAATACTAGTAAAAAGTCCAAAGTAGCCTAAAAATAATAAAACGTGGGCCGAACATAATGGGTGTGTTCTATGCATGTGATCCATCAAGAAATCCTAGCATTGTCCTATCTCTTTTCTTAATACCTCTTTGCTTCTCCTTTTGTAGCTCCAACTTGATGATTTAACCTACATGACCCAATCTATTTTGGTTGGAGGACCTTATATTCTCATAATTTCTCAAGATCAATTAGATGCAACATGTGGCCATTTACTCCACCCCAACAATATTCAAGTCAGTTGAGATTATGGTAGTCAAGATTGGGGTCCACATCATACAAAGGTTGTTTTCCCTCCCACTTGTTTCATAAACTAAGCTATCCCTCTGCCTTTGATTTGTGTTAGACCAACCTAAGAGTGAGAGTACACTATCGCTAGGGCTCAAACCGATGATGGAGTGAGGGGAGCACTAGTCGCTAAAGAAAGAACAAAAACAACTAGCAGATTCCATTCCATTTGCAAGTACTTTCTTCTTCTTCCTTGTCTTCTTCTTATTCTACCATCTTCCTCTTCTGTTGTGTCCTTGCCTAGTCTTTTTTTTTCATTTTTTTCCTATTTTTTTGGTTTTCTTCTTTGTGCTCCTCTGCGTATTTGCGACTTTTTTTCCTTCTTTTTTGCTTCCAATCTTCTTCTCTCCTTCAATCACTTTTTTTTTTGTCCATTTTTTCCTTCTCTCCTACAACTACAACTATTAATTTTTCAGAGGACTTTTTCCATTTCGTCATTTGGTTCTCTTATTTTTATTCTACTTTGGTGTCAACTGCATGTACGAGCTCTTTCTTCCAAACTTTTTTTTTCTTTTTAATATTGTAGTGATAATTTCTTACAATTTTCTAAACATTTGGCTTCTCCTCCATTGCATCAAAATTTTGATACATTATCTCCAAAATTATATGAAATTGATTTGATACATGGTACAAGAAATGCAAGATTCAAACCATGATCTCCTTGTCAACATTTTGTAGAATAGGGCTTTACTTTTGAACCAAGTTTCCAATATTTTAATAAATTTGAGTGCTAGAAATGTTATTTCAATTTTATTTAATGTAAAAGGTGTTTTAGTGCACAAGGCTCCCACCACTGAAGCGCCAAGGAAAATAAGCGTTGTACATAGCCTTACCTTCATATTCCCTCTCTCACCCTCATGGTACCTAGCCCAACTATCGACCCAAACCTTTCTATACACCTCTTGTTGAAAATGGATATTTAGGGATCTCTCTTGTTCATAGATCATAATCGAATCACTATCCATTCTTCCATTGATCTATCTATCAAGTTCAACTCCTAGACAAAGCCAAAGATGGAAGAACAAGGATCCTTGACCAAACTAGATTATTCACATGCAAATCCCTCTTTGCAATACTCATTAACCCAAACCAACCTTATTTTTCAACTGCCACTTTTATTTGATCAACTCAAGTACCATCCAAAATCAGGATTCTAGGTTGGGTCACAGCCCATCGAAAGGTTAATATCATAGACACAATTCAAAGAAGGAACCCATCCATTTGTTAGTCTCCTCAATGGTGCACCCTATGCCATCAAAAGAAAATCAGCAGATCACATTGTCATCCACTACCTCTTTGCAAGAGAAATTAATTAAGCATGATCAATAGAGAAATCACATTGCAAGCCTTGAGGAGTTATTTTCTTTCATCACAGTTAACAACGACCATTGAAGAACCAACAACACATGGAGGATTGTAATTTTTGTAGCAAATTAGCAGTGTGGTCGATATGGCTTAAAAGGAACAATAGAATGATGAGAACAAATATCTAGGCAGTTTGTGCTACAAACCATCCAAGTGATATGTGGAGGTAAGTGTAACTAGGACCAACTCTAACTCCATAAGTCATATGTTCGAAATTCACCACCCGCCAAGGAATTGGATGGCCACTGGGGGTGTCTCTTACTCGAGCAACCAAGGGCCCAAGGGATTCGTCGGACGAAGCCTAGACACCCTCGGTAATATATTAAAAAAACAAAAGAAAAAAGCAAGTTTGCAATATAGCTAGACTTAGAGCTTCTAATAGGATCATAGTTAGAACCTAGCTAATGGTCATGGTTTTTTTTTTATTGGTTAAGTAGTTGGTCTAACTTGATGTAGGTTTCTCATGGTCTTGTGGGTTGGAGGACTCCCTGTTCCGAGCCTTCATTTTTTAAACTTGTTGACCATTTTTAATAATAGATTTTGTTTATTATAATAATAATAATATTTTATTTTTTATTTTTTGATAACCAAGGTATCCGGTCCCAACTAATCCCTTGGGCCCCTGGTTGCTCAAGCGGGAAACGCCCTCAGTGGTCAACGCTACTGGAGAGTTGAACTCGTGACCTTGTTTCCTGAGACGAGCACCCCGAGCCACTCAACCAACAGAACATTGGTTAAAACCCGATTCCATAATAATAATAAGAAATTATAAGTTTGTATCAGAAAGTATGGAAAAATAACCCAATTTCATCTACAAGTTTGTTTATCAATTTCAAGATTTTTTCCAATGAGATTTCATCTATCTTATGACTCAATCTTTTTCTTTCCTTAGTCACTGAAAAATGGTTGTTCAAATATAAGCAAAGTCCAAAACAAAGAAATCAACCATTAAAATGCACTCTACTAACCAGTAATATTAATGAAAGATAAAGGGCGAGAAGCTTACCATTTCCAGGAACTCTTAAACAGGCAATCAACTTGTTCTTCTCATCTATACACTTATTAGATGCACCACATTCCTCACTCGGAGTACTCTCCTTAATTAATGGCTTCGAAGACACTGAATCTCCATCTTTGTTGAACTCTTTAGGCTTAGATTCTGATCCACTTTTAGACCCTTCCTTTTCAACTCCCCTCTTCTTACCCAATGATTCCTTACTTGGACCACCATCACTTGCATCCACCTTAGGAACCAATTTTGAATTGGTATCTTTAGTCGAGCTGGTCATCCCAGGATCATTCTTGTTTTCTCCTTGTGGCATCACTTTCTGATTCTCACCTTTCTTCTCCTGCTCAACTTTTGAAGGATTCACAACTGATTTTGACTCCTCAGGTTTTGCAGTTGTACTATCATTTGAGGATGACGGTTTTTCATGGCCAATTCCAACATTTGAATCTGTTGTGCTTACCTAAATTTGAACCCATTTATCAGGGAAAGAAGGAACAAAGAAATGTGCTAGCTCTTACTTTAATTTTATTTTAACAACAGAATCACATTTGGATCACAAAAATAATTCCTTCAAATTTTTCTTGCCTCTTCAGCACTGAAGCAAATGACAATGGTTCCGGAGAATACAAGAAGCACCAGAAGAACTCCACACAGCTTCATTTCTTTGAGATAAACTTAATTCCTTTGACTACATGACAACCTTAATTCCATCCATTGGATTGAACTGATACAAATTCAGAAAAACAACACAATAAATCCATGAAACAATGACTTTTAACAGTGGATTAGATAATTAATATTCAATTCAAGGAAATCCCTAGTTCTTCCAGAAAATAAATCCTGTGTTTCTTAAGATTTAAACAACAAACATTGTTTAACAAACTACGCCGTTTGAAAAAGCTTTAGTTTTGCAATTGTTATTTGATTTTTGAGACATGTTTTATTGCAAGATTGTAGTTAATTATCATCTCTACTTGTATTTTGTGATACCAAGTTAAGGTTGCAGCTCAAAGTTAATTTTATTATGACAAATACTTGTTTTAATTGATGTACAGAATTCTGATAACTGTTAAATTTTTTTCTAATTGTGCGTCTACATATTAGCATTAATTGTACATTATAAGTGCTATCTAATTTTAGTCTAATTAAGTGATCAATTAAGCTAATTAATTATTGGGTTTTTTAAGTCATCTCTTATTTGGTATGGGCTTTGTAGATAAGTAAAGACTCAAATATTTTATTTTATTTTTATGATGAGCCAAAATAAAATAAAATATATTACAGTTATAAATAGGTTGTGGTCCCCAGTCTAAACCATACAGATACGTATTGTCATTCTCTCAAATCCCATCAGTGAGAGAAGTGAGGTTTTCTCTCTATAAAGAAAAGGTTTAAACGTGAAAGACAATAACCCCAATCTGCCACGTCTCAATGGATTCAACTACACTTCCGATTAATTCTTTCCTGATGATTTAACATGAGATCTTGATTTTGGTGATAGTTTTTATCAATTAAAGTTTTTTCCAACTAGTGGTATTAGAGCCACTCGTGTTGAATCATTAGGAAATATTTCTCCATTGATGATTCAATTCGTTTCGACCATGATTTGTATTCACGATCATTATATGTATTGAAATTGGGCATATATACATATATATATAGTACTGGTAGATGTACCAGTAATCAGTATTAGAAGGTTGAGATTTCGGTATGCTTTTTTTGCCTATTTTTTTGTTGATTGTGATTGTATTGTCAGTCTTAGAAACCTCGAAAACTTAATAAAAAAATATTTCAGAATTCGTCAAGAAGATGAAGAAGACGGTTTTGGTTCGGTGTATTCGTGGTTACGATGAACATCCTGGAAATTTGGCATCAATTAACTTAGTCAAATAAAACTTCAATAAATTAGAAGATGGAAACCGCGTAGTAACAATTTTGGATGGTCACAGATCCCAAGTTTTTCGCTATTTTAATATAGCGTAACTCGCACATTTATGGGATACGACGATAAAAACTGTTTAATTACTATTCCGAATCAATTTATTAATCAACACTCAGATCTATGGGATAAAAGTTTTTTTGAATGCTAGATATTAAATGATACTAGAAAAAGGAAGTTAAAGTGCGCTACACGTTATGATTTATATATTGCTCACGTGTTGATTACAAGTTGCGTGATTGTGGGCATGATTCTTGCTCACGTGTTGATTGCACGTTCAAAGCTTTCTTTCTAAGAGCTTAAAATCCAGTACAAGGATTTTGATTAGAAAACAACACTAAAGCCACGTAGTGTTACAACAATTGTACCGTTCAAGATTGATTTATGCTACGTGGTTAATTTTTAACTAAAGTCCAAGTACAGAAAATTACAAAAGAATTGTGTTATCTTTTTTATTTTACTTTTCAATCTAACTGGACCTTGAGCCCATTTGGTTTGCTTTTGGGCCTAATGAATGGATCTGATGGGTCTTAAGTTAATGGGTTAGGATAAAGATTCTTTGGGTTTGGGTCTATGGGGTCAAGTGATGGGTTTGGATTGACAAGACCTAACCCAATTTGACCCAATTCGATTTGACCTGAACTGTTGACTTTGACCCATTTGACTTTGACTGTTAAGCTGTCAAAGTTGACTTTGACCATTGGCCAGTTTAAGTTGACTTTGACCGACCCGAACTTTAAAAAAAAAAAAACCAAAACAAAACACTTTTTCTTTAGTGTTTCCTTTGTGTATTAATATGTAATGTTTCAATTTAACTAAATTAAAATAAAATGCCACAAAAGTGACCATTTTTATCTAGATTTATTTATTTTGAAATATGTAGACATTGCTAAAGAAATTTATATAATTGTGTTTTTTAAATCTATGCGGAAAATAATCGACCCAAAAGAAGACTATTTTTTGGCCAGATTAATGACACGAGTGGTAGTAAATATGTGATAAATTTTAATGTTCTCTGTGCATGCAATATGTCAGTCCAAAGAAAGGCATATTGTTGGCAGGATTTATTATCAATATTTACTAACCAAAGTTAAAGAGTACCGCTTACAAATTGTTATTTTTGTCAAAAGACTAAATTTCAATATTGTGTTTGGTATCTTATAATGGCCCACAACGTTACATCTTATGACGTGTATATATGTATGCAATTAATTTTCTGACATGTATGCATGATCCAATCACATAGTTTATTGATTGTGAGTTTGTTATTTTGTTCTATATTCAGTGAATGCTTCTTCTATATTTGCCAATTTGAACAACATTCCAGTGCTTAATGGCACTAACTTCAAGAAATGGAAAGAGCACATCACCATTGTACTTGGGTGCATGAATCTAGACTATGTGATTAGGACTAAACGACCTCCCACCCTTACTGATGATAGTCCTGCTGAACAAAAGGCTAACTATGAAAAGTGCGAGCATTCAAACCGCATGAGTTTCATGATCATGAAACACTCTATTTCAGATACTATCAGGGGCACAATGCCTAAGGAGGAAAATGCTAAGAAGTTCCTCAGTCAAATAGCAGACCGATTCGTTGGTTCTGAAAAGGTCGAGAAGAGCACCATTCTTGCTAAGCTCGTTTCATTGCGATATAAAGGCAAAGGGAACATAAGGGAGTACATTATGGAAATGTCCAATCTTGTTACTAGACTAAGGGCACTAAAATTAGAGTTGTCTAATGACATTCTTGTGCACCTGGTCTTGATCTCTCTTCCCGCACAATTCAGTAATTTTAAGATAAGTTATAATACTCAAAAGGAAAAATGGACTCTTAATGAGCTCATTGCTCAGTGTATCCAAGAGGAAGAGAGACTGAAACAAGAGAAGATAGAAAGTGCTCACTTAGCAACTTCTTCCAATGACAGTGCTGCCAACAAGAAAAGGAAAAGGAACTATAAAGGAAAAGGAGTTGCAGGCAATGGAACTTCACAACCTAAGGAGCAACAGAAACAGAATAAGGTTGTCACCTGTTTCTTTTGCAACAAAGTTGGTCACGTGAAGAAGGATTGTTCCAAGTATGCAAAATGACTCGTAAAAAGGATAAACTTCTCAACTTTGTTTGTTCTAAGGTTAATTTGGCTTTAGCACCCAGTCACACTTGGTGGATAGATACAAGTGCAACTACTCATATACGTGTGACCATGCAGGGTTGTCTAAGGAGCAAACTGTCAACTGATGTTGAAAGATTCATCTATGTGGGTGATGGAAACAAGGCTCCTGGGAAGGCAATTGGTTTATGTAGATTACAATTAGAATCTGGTTATTATTTGGATTTGCATGAGACTTTTTATGTACCATCATTTAGACATAATTTGATTTCTATTCCTTTTATGGAAAAATTTGGTTATTCTTGTTCACTTGGAAATGGAAAGTTTAGTCTCTTTCAGTATTCAAATCTTATTGGTATAGGTTCTTTAGTTGATAATCTATATAAATTGGATCTTCATCCTTCACAAATTAATGAAACTCTGCATACAAGTAACTATGGTACAAAATGCAAATTAATTAATGAGAATTCTTCCATGTTAGGGCACAAGCGTTTAGGCCATATTTCTAAACAAAGAATTCAAAGGCTTGTGACAGAAAGAATTCTTAATTCCCTTGATTTTTCGAATTTCAACATATGCATTGAATGCATTAAGGGAAAACAAACAAAAATCAAAAAAGCTAGTGCCAACAGGAGTTCGAACGTCTTGGAATTAATTCATACAAATATTTGTGGTTCATTCCCTGCAACTTCTTGGAATGGTCAGCAGTATTTTATTACTTTCATAGACGATTACTCTCGTTATGGGTACCTATACTTGATTCATGAGAAGTCTCAATCGTTGGACGTGTTTAAGGTTTATAAAGCTGAGGTTGAAAATCAGCTTAGTAAGAAAATTAAAGTCGTTAAATCTGACCGTGGTGGTGAGTACTATGGTAGATATGACGGATCAGATAAACAATGTCCAGGGCCTTTTGCGAGATATTTGCAAGAATGTGGGATCGTTCTTCAGTACACCATGTCTGGGACTCCAAGCCAAAATGGTGTAGCTGAGTGACGAAACCGGACCCTAAAGGATATGGTTAAAAGTATGATAAATCATTCTTCTTTAAAATAATCACTTTGGGGAGAAGCCTTAAAGACTGCAGTGTACATCCTTAACTGAGTTCTAGGCAAAGCAGTAGCTAAAACCCCATATGAGTTATGGACTGGTAGGAAGCCTACTATTAGGCATCTTCATGTTCGGGGTTGTCCAACTCTATGTTACCCGGACTCTTTACTTTAGCTGAACGTAGCCGTGTTCGACACTTTATGATACGACATGGGTATGGGATATGTGTCCAACTCTTAAGATTTTAGAATACTACTATTTAGATTCTCCAATAGAAAGAAGATAATGACTAATAGGTGAAATTCACTTAAGTGGGAGAACAAAACGGATAATAAATGAGTGAAAAGAAGAAAAAAAAGAAAAAACAACATATAATATACCCGAGTCCCTGTATCCCAGAATTTGAAAATAAATAAGTCGGACCTCTAGATATGTACCCGAATCCGACACCCATACCCGAGTCCAGGTAACATAGGTCCAACTGAGGCTAGGCCATACAAGTCTAATGAAAAAAAATTGGACTCGAGAACAAGAAGCTGCTACTTTGTTGGGTACTCATAAAGGTCGAGGGGTTTCAAGTTTTATGATCCTTCGAGCAGGTCCCTTTTCAAGACGGATAATGCTAAATTCATTGAGGATGTTGAATTTAGTGGGAGTACTAAACTCGGGAGCTTTGTCTTTGAGGAGGAATATGTTACTATTCCCACTGTTACAATTGAAAATGGCCCGACAATTGTGCCTGTCATTATGCAGGATGCAAATATGGATAATCAAAACGCCCCTGAGTTACTTCCCACTCATAATGAGGAACCCGCTCCTTTTCATGTAGAGGAGCAACAAAAATCTCAATTGGAAGTGTCATTAAGAAGATCCACTAGGGAGAGGAGATCGGCAATTTCGAATGATTATGTCGTGTATCTCCAAGACCATGAGTTTGATATGGGATTGGAAGATAATCCAATATCTTTCAGTCAAGCCAAACAATGTTCGAACTCCCAAAAATGGATAGATGCCATGAAGGATGATATGAAATCAATGAAAGACAATGATGTTTAGGATCTAGTCGAATTGCCTGAAGGAGTGAAACCGATTGGTTGTAAATGGATTTTCGAAACCGATTGGTCGTAATGTATTTTCAAAACCAAACAAGACTCGAAAGGCAATGTTGAAAAAGACATAAAACACTCTAGTCGTCAAAGGTCTCACTCAAAAGGAAGACATTGATTATAAAGAGACTTTCTCTCCAGTTTCATCAAAAGACTCTTTTAGAATCATTATGGCACTTGTAGCCCATTATGATTTGGAGCTACATCAAATGGATGTTAAGACTGCATTTCTCAATGGTGACATTGAAGAAACTATATATATGATGCACGTGCAACCAGAGAATTTTGAATCCAAAGATTCAAAACATCTGGTGTGCAAATCGAAGAAGTTCATCTATGGCTTAAAGCAAGCATCCCGTCAATGCTATCGGAAATTTGATCAAGTGATTACCTCTTTTGGTTTTAAGGAAAACATTGTTGATCAATGTATTTATCACAAGATCAGTGGGAACAAGTTTACTCTTCTGGTATTATATGCCAATGATATTCTGCTAGCAAGCAAAGATATAGGGCTATCGCATGAAACTAAGAGATTTCTTTCAAACAATTTTGAGATGAATGATCTTGGGGATGCATCTTTTGTACTAGGTATACAAATTCATTGAGATCGTTCTCGTGGAATACTTGGCTTATCGCAAAAGGCATATATCGATAAGGTGCGTAGTAGATTTGACTTGAAAGATTTTGCGCCAAGAGATACGCCCAATGCTAAGGGTGATAAATTTAGTTTGCTTCAATGCCCAAAGAACGAAATTGAGAAGAACGCGATGAAGAAAATCCCTTATGCGTCAGCAACAGGGAGTCTCAAGTATGCTCAAGTTTGTACGAGTCCAGATATTGCATATAAAGTTGGAATGCTTGGCAGATATCTAAGTAACCTAAGAATGGATCATTGGAAGGCAACAAAACGGGTTATGAGGTATCTACAGAGAGCAAAAGATTTCATGCTCACATATCAGAGATCTAATCATTTAGAGATCATGGGATATTCCGACTTCAACTTTGCTGGGTGTCTCGATAGCAGAAGATTCACTTTTGGATATGTTTTCATGTTGGCTAGAGGAGTTGTGTCATAGAAGAGTGTCAAGCAATCACTCATAGCTTCTTCTACCATGGAAGCAGTATTTATAGCTTGTTATGAGGCATCAAACCAAGGAATATGGCTGCGGAATTTTATCACTAGGCTGCATATTGTCAATGGCATTGAGAGACCATTGAAGATAAATTGTGATAACAAAGCCACTGAGTTGTATTCTAAGAACAACAAAAGCTCGTCAAATCGAAGCATATTGACAGAACGTTTCTTGTTGTTTAGGAAAGAGTTCAGAGTCTTCAGGTGTCCATTGAATATATCAGTACAAACTTCATGATTGCGGATCCGCTCACCAAGGGTTTACCACCTAAAGCGTTTCGCAAGCATGTGGCTTGTATGGGTGTGGTTCATCTTGATGATATGCTTGTTTAGTGGGAGTTTATCAGTTGATGTTCATTTGTTATTGACATTTTTTTTCTGATCAGACTTAAGTATTGTTCTTGTTTTGTTTATTGAAAACTCCGAAGTAAAGTTACATTCTTTCATTTACAATTATGTGTAACGTTTTGAAAGAGTGTTGTTTAACTCTTTTGAGTTATAAAGTAGGACCAATTAGAAATAGGCATGTTCAGGGATCACATTTCATGAAATTTTCATGTTACACATCCACACTTGATCTATATCGTTGATTATATTGATATATGTGACCATTGATGGGTTTAGTTACGAAATATGTGACGAAGATCGCTTTGATCCTATATTGGTATGATTGATGTGTCACGATTTTTTATTTTTTTTTTTGAGAACCGTAGTATCCTTCCTTATCGTCCGACTAATCCACAGGGCCGCGTATCCACCCACAGACCGCCCACCGGGAAACGCCAGGGCTAGGGGGCCCACCACACCACCCAGAATAATTCCAAAATGGAGTTTACCACACGGAGATTCAAAGTTAAGACCACCCGTTCACTATAGATTTTCACAATATCCGCCGACCACTGAGCCATACCCCTGTTGATGTGTCAAAGTTAGTGCATCTTAATGTCCTATTTTCAAGGAGCAAATTTCAGATTGGGTAGTTATTAGTTTTGTTTTTCAATTTTAATATGTTTCAGTGTTTTTAGCTTATTTAACATGTGATTTTTTACTTCGTGGGTTGATGAGTAAGTTTAGTATTGACTTAGTCTAAGGTGGTTTAGCAATAGATATTATAAATAAGTGTTATGTAGTTTCAGTTTTATGTGAAAATATTTGCAGTCCATTTTATTTCTCTGTTTTTCATTGAGTAATAAAAGTTTTCTTCTCATCTTAATATTTGTGTTATGGACCTATGGTATTAGAGCCAAGTTGCTCAGAGATTGTTTGATTTTATTACTCATTGAAGTTTTTTTTTTTTTGTTAGCTATTCCTTGTTGGAGTGTTTCTAGTTTTTCTTTTCTTCTTTCTCAAGATGAATAGTAGCAGTGGTTTTTCCTAGATTTCTGTAGAGAAGCTTGTTGGTAATAATTACCAATATTGGAAGCTTTGTTTGGAAGCTTATCTACAAGGACAAGATTTATGGGATCTTGTTTCCGGTGATGAATAGGTAATTCCGGAGGACACTCCACAAAATGTTGAGTTGCGGCGAAAGTGGAAGATAAAATGCAGTAAAGCTTTGTTTGCTCTACGGACATCGATCAGTGAAGAATACATTGATCATGTTCGTGATTTAGATTCACCAAAAGAAGTGTGGGATACTCTAGAGAGGTTGTTTACTCAGAAGAACACTATAAGGCTGCAATTCTTAGAGAATGAGCTTGCTGCAATTACACAAAGTAATATGTCAATCTCAAAATATTTGTTGAAAGTTAAAAAATTTTGTGCTGAAATTTCAGAATTGGATACGGAGGAGCCCATTAGTGACTCACAATTGCGTCACTACCTTATACGTGGCTTGCGGAAGGAGTTCATGCCTTTTGTTTCCTCTATTCAAGGATGGCAAACACAACCTTCGATTATAGAGATGGAAAATTTGCTTACAAATCAGGAGGCATTGTTTAAACAAATGTCCAGCAAATCCAATTTCGGTGTTGATGATGTGCTCTTCACCAAAAACAAGTGGAAAAATAAGACTACATCAAAAGCTCAATTCCATGACGTGAAGTAGCAAAGAGTGGATAATCAAAAAGTAATTACAAGATTACTTGTCATAGATGTGGCAAGATTGGGCACATTTGAAGAAATTGTCGTGTGAAGGTTGTGTGTAATAGATGTGGAAAACCAGAACACATCAAGTCTAATTGCCGCATGAAACTTGCGGATGATGATGCAAACATTGTTCATGAGATTAAAGATTGTGATCAATCAAAATGGGAGGAATGCTTTTCTATTGAAGTTATTGATCACCCAGAGAACGTGAGTTCATTAGTGCATCAAACCATCGCACCTCAAGATGCTCATGTTGCAATTAATTATGAGAAAGAGTGGATTTTAGATTCTAGTTGTTCCCATCATGCTACCGGTAATGCATCTCTTCTTTACGAAGTTCGCCCACACAAGGAACAATGTTCGATTGTTACAGCTGATAATTCCATTCATCTAGTTAAGCAAGAAGGTGACTTGAATATTCATGCTACTAGTACCAATGGTGATCACCTTGCTCTCCAAAATGTTTATCATGTTCCTGGATTGAAGAAGAATCTCTTATCCGTTTCACAAGTGACAAATTCTGGAAGGTATGTTCTCTTTGGCCCAAATGATGTTAAGATTCTTAAGAATTTAAAGCATTTTACTGCTGATACTCTTTTCGTTGGCCAAAAGAAAAAATCTCTCTATGTTTTGTCTGCTAACACAACATATGTTGAAAAGACAAGCCAAAATACTAATGCTTCACTATGGCATGTTCGATTGGGACACATTGGTTCTCAATCATTGCGTCAAATTTCTACCAAGAAATTGCTTGTTGGTGTTTCATTTTTCAAAACGATATACCATGATGTGGAGTGTCCAGGTTGCCAATATGGAAAATCTCATCGACTTCCTTTCCAACGATCTTTAAATAGATCCTCTACTTCATTTGAGTTGGTGCATTCCGACCTTATGGGACCTACAACATCACCAAGTTATAGCGGATATCACTATATGATGATTGTCGTCGATGATTTCTCTCGCTATAGTTGGGTGTTTTTTCTAAAGCATAAAAGTGAAGCTTTTTCGCACTTCATCAAATTCAAGACGATTGTGGAGAACGAGTTTGGGTCCTTTATAAAATGTTTAAGAACCAATAATGGGGGAGAATTCTTATCTGATGAATTCTTCAAGTATTGTTCTACTAATGGCATTCATCGCCAAATGACATGTCCAAAGACTCCACAGCAGAATGGAGTTTCTGAACGCAAGTTGGCACATCTTACGACAGTAGCTTTGTCATGGTTACATGACAAAAATCTTCTAAAAGAACTATGGGTTCAAGCTATGCAATGTGCATCGCATGTGATAAATCGCTTGCCTCCATGGCCAGGTACATCAAAATCTCCCTTTGAAATGTTATATAACATCAAACCCAATGTGAGTTATTTTCGAATTTTTGGTTCACTTTGTTATATTCATGTTCCAAATTTTTGGTTCACTTTGTTATATTCATGTTCCAAAGAGTGATCGAACTAAACTAGATCCCAAGGCTAGGAAATGTGTGTTTGTTGGGTTTGATCCTCACAAGAAAGGTTGGCGATGTATGGATCCAATAACCGGGAAGTTCATTGTCTCTAGAGATGTTGTATTTGATGAGGTCTCCACTTATTACTCAGCAGCCCCCCATGGTGAAGCCTCATCTTTTGTACCATTAGAAGGTGTTGATTCTGAGCAATTTCCAATTGAACACGCGTCCAATGAAGAAAAGCAACATGATATCGTGCAAGGGAATACAAATCAGCTTGATGATGTAATGCTTCGGAGATCAACAAGGCAAAGGCAACAACCTGGATATCTAAATGATTATCAAGTGTGCATGAACTATTGTTTTGTTATTTCTTGTTTTCTTATGGGAGATATATGTGATGATGAGCCCACATCATACCATGAAGCCAAAGGATTGCCAAAATGGGAAGAAGCAATGAACGAAGAAATTTTGGCTCTAACCAAAAATGCTACGTGGGAGCTTGTACCAACTCCGAAGGATGTTGACATAATTACTTGTAAATGGGTTTACAAGTTGAAAAAGAAAATTGATGGGACAATTGACAGGTATAAAGCTCGACTTGTTGCACGCGGTTTTTCCCAACAATATGGTTTGGATTATGAAGAAACGTTCAGCCCGGTTGCAAAGATGGTGACTGTTCGTATGATTATTTCTTTGGCTGAGAACAAAGGTTGAATTTTGTGGCAACTTGATGAGAAGAATGTATTCCTTTATGGTGAACTAGATCGTGAAGTTTTCATGGAGCAGCCACAGGGATTTGTTTCCAAAGAATTTCCAACTCATGTATGTCGTCTCAAGAAGGCGTTATATGGTCTTAAGCAAGCTCCACGAGCTTGGTATGGTAAGATTGCACAATATCTTACATTTTGTGGCTTTACTCCTTCAAATTCAGATTCCAGCTTATTTATTAAGAAGAAGTTATCATTATACACAATACTTCTTTATGTGGATGACATGATTATTACCGGAGATGACAAAGATGAAATTACTCGTCTTTGCGATGATTTGTCTATTCGTTTTGAAATGAAGAATTTGGGAGAAGTTCATTGTTTTCTTGGCCTAGAAGTTGCAAAATCAAAAGGTTATTTTGTTTCTCAAAGAAGCTATGCAACAAGTTTATTAAATCGCTTTCGTATGGTGTCCAAAGCGATGGCCACTCCAATGGAACCTTGTCTTAAGTTACTGAAGGTTGAAGCGCAATTATTAGCAAATCCAACACCTTTTCGGCAACTTATTGGTAGTTTATTTTATTTAACTATCACTAGGCCTGACATTGCATATTCTGTAGGAGTCCTTTCTCAATTTATGGACAAACCATGTGTTGGTCATCTCATTATAGCAAAGCGAATTCTCCGCTACATAAAGGGCACTATAAGTTTTAGCCTGTTATATAAGAAGAATATATCATACTCTTTATGTGGGTATGTTGATGCGGATTGGGCTGGTGATGTGAATGACAGGCGCTCCACAACAGGTTTTTGTTTTCATATAGGATCTGCCGCCATATCATGGTGCAGTAAAAAGCAACAAACTGTAGCTCTTTCAAGCACAGAGGCTGAATTTGTGGCCACTCCTATGGCAACTCAAGAGTGTGTTCGGATCAAAAGACTACTTCAAGACATCACTATGATTGTGGACAGTTTTGCTCCATTGTGATAATGAAAGTGCCATCAAGCTTGCTGGAAACCCAGTTTTTCATGCACGCACGAAACACATTGAAGTTCATCATCATTTTGTTTGAGAAAAGGTGTTAAGTCACGATATTCAATTGCAGAAAATTCGAACTGAAGATCAGATTGCTGATATATTTACCAAAGCTCTTGCGAAACCTAAATTTGAAAATTTTCAAAGTGCTCTTGGTATTGTTGATCCTACGTATGCACTAAGGGGGAGTGTCAAAGTTAGTGCATCTTAATGTCCTATTTTCAAGGAGCAGATTTCAGATTGGGTAGTTATTAGTTTTGTTTTTCAATTTTAATATGTTTCAGTTTTTTTAGCTTATTTAACATGTGGTTTTTTTACTTCGTGGGTTGTTGAGTAAGTATAGTATTGACTTAGTCTAAGGTGGTTTAGCAGTAGATATTATAAATAAGTGTTCTGTAGTTTCAGTTTTATGTGAAAATATTTGCAGTCCATTTTATTTCTCTGTTTGAGTGTATGTCTCTGTTTTTCATTGAGTAATAAAAGTTTTCTGCTCATCTTAATATTTGTGTCATGATGGACCAGATTGTTTAGAGATGTTACCTCATGAAGATAGTGAATATTGAGCTCATAAAGTTATTTAATAGTGTACAATTGTAAAGTAACATATGTGGCCCAAGTGGGAGATTGTTAGAAATTTTTCTAATTGTGGGCCTACATATTAACATTATTATAAGTTCTATCTAATTTTAGCCTAATTAAGTGATCAATTAAGCTAATTAATTATTGGGCTTTTTAAGTCATCTCTTATTTGGTATGGGCTTTGTAGATGTGTAGAGACCCAAAAATTTTATTTTATTTTTATGATAGGCCAAAATAAAATAAAATATATTACAGTTATAAATAGGTTGTGGTTCCCAGTCTAAACCATACAGATACATATTGTCAATCTCTCAAATCCCATTAGTGAGAGAAGTGAGGTTTTCTCTCCATAAAGAAAAGGTTTAGATGTGAAAGACGATAACCCCAATCTAACTAGTCAATGGTCAAATGGGTCAAAGCAAACAGGTCAGGTTAAACTGGAGCGGGTCAGGTCAAACTGAATTGAGTCAAACCGAGTTAAGTCTTGTCAATCCAAACCCATCACTTGACCCAATAGACCCAAACCCAAAGAATCTTTATCCTAACCCAATAACTTAAGACCCATCAGATCTATTCATTAGGCCCAAAAGCAAGCTAAATGGACTCAAGGTCCAGTTAGATTGAAAAGTAAAATAAAAAAGATAACACAATTCTTTTGTTGTTTTCTGTACTTGGACTTTAGTTAAAAATTAACCACGTAGCATAAATCAATTTTGAACGGTTCAATTGTTGTAACAATACGTGGCTTTAGTGTTGTTTTCTGATCAAAATCCTTGGAGTACTGGATTTCAAGCTCTTAGAAAGAAAACTTTGAACGTGCCATCAACACATGAGCAAGAATCATGCCCACAATCATGCAACGTGTAATCAACACGTGAGCAATATATAAATCATAACGTGTAGCGCACTCTAACTTCCTTTTCTAGTGTCATTTAATATCTAACATTCAAAAAAACTTTTATCTCATAGATCTGAGTATTGATTAATAAATTGATTCGGAATAGTAATTAAACAGTTTCTATCGTCGTATCCCATAAACGTGTGAGTTACGCTATATTAAACTAGTGAAAAACTTGGGATTTGTGACCATTCAAAATTGTTACTAAGCGGTTTCCATCTTCTAATTTACTTAAGTTTTACTTGACTAAGTTAATTGATGCCAAATTTCCAGGATGTCCAACGTAACCGCCAATATTCCGAACCAAAACCGTCTTCTTCATCTTCTTGACAAATTCTGAATTTTTTTTTTTTAGGTTTTCGAGGTTTCTAAGACTGAAAATACAATCACAATCAACAAAAAAATAGGCAAAAAAAGCACACCGAAATCTCAACCTTCTAATACCAATTAAGGGTAGATCTACCAGTGCTACATTATATAAATATATATATGTGTGTGTGTGTGTGATCATATATGCCCAATTTCAATACATATAATGGTTGTGAATACAAATCATGGTTGAAAAGAATTGAATCATCATGGGAGAAATATTTCCTAATGAATCAACATGAGTGGCTCTCATACCATTTGTTGGAAAAAACTTTAATTGATAAAAACTATCACCAAAATCAGGATCTCAAGTTAAATCATCAAGAAAGAATTAATTGGAAGCGTACCTGAATCCATTGAGACGTGGCAAATTGAGGTTATTGTCTTCCACTTCTAAACCTTTTCTTTATAGAGAGAAAACGTCACTTCTCTCACAGATGGAATTTGAGAGAATGACAATACGTATCTGTATGGTTTAGACTGGGAACCACAACCTATTTATAACTATAATATATTTTATTTGTAGCTATCTTTAGAAAAATATAAATTTTATAAAAGCTTTTAAAAATAGTAATTGAGTAAATGATTTGCAAAAGGAATATATTTGTAACAGTTGTATAAGTTGTCACTTCTATGTAATATTAAAATTTAAACATCAACAAACATCAGCTTAGATCACTAATCTTCAAGTCATGCAAACTCTCAGCCCTCTCAACTAATTTTTATTTGATTCCATAGCATACGAGAAGTTAAAAAAAACGAAAATAGGGTAAAATATTCGAGTAATGCAATATATTGACATTCGTAGGTCACATCCATAGTATTCGTCACCTTTATGCACTATTGGATTTTTGTTGGTACATGATGCAAGGCGGTCTAACGGTGCATTCATGGAAACATTTCTACAGATGCACACTATGGATGTCACTTGAGCATTTTCCAAAATATTCCACTCAATTTCCTTAAACTAAAACTATAAATTGGAAACAAAACGTCGTAAAATTTTAGAATCTTGATGAACTTAAACTGTAAATCATAGCATAATCCAAACTTAGATTAGATCTCAGAGCTCGAAGTTTATACAGAGCATAAGAATTCCTCTGCGCTTTCATTCAAGTCTCCAAACTCACATCTACACCATCAAGAAACCCTAATCTCAACAAGGTTTAACATCAAGCTGAAAAGCAGATTATCAAAATAGAAAACAATTCAAACTTTCAAATCTAGCAATATTAAACTGTAAACTAGAGCTTTAATTCGAGCTTAGAACACATCACATACCTCTGAAATTCTAAAAAAAAAATAGAGAAATCTTGAAGAAATTGGAATCTTTTCGTTTCTCCTCTATGACGCGTTCGTCTTCGTGAAGAAGACGCGCAGCAGGTAAACAAGCGAGTCTTGCGAAGAAGCTTCGTCCAGATATTCGAGTTGAGAAATTCTGAAAACCACTTGAAAGTTAAAATGACATTAACTCGGCCGACTCAAGCTTGACACAGAGGGCTTAAAGCTGGATCGGGCTGCTGACCGGGACAAGGATAGTCGTAGTTAACTCGCTGAGTTTATAAAGATGGGTATAAACCAAAAAAACTCAATGGATCAGCCCACGTGAATCTGCTTTACACTTGGACCGGACCGAGTGATCAGTCCCCAAGCCCAACCCGGCCCGGTGCAACTGACCATGTTTGAGATGGGCCCAAGTTCATTACCGTGTACTTTTTTTTTTTTTTTTCTTACAACTATTATGTACCCTATTTTTTATTTTGGGTATTTCTAAATGTACCCACAAAAAACAGTAGGCGTTAATGGTTCAGCCAAAACCGCAAAATCAAACTGAATAGATGCTTTCGGTTCGGTTTGGTTCAGTTTAATTTTTCACATGTTTGGCTCGGGGAAAACCATACCTACCCAAACGGAACCGCCCAAAATTAATTTATATTAAATATATTAATATATTATTGTTATGTTATAGAAATATAGTTTTTGTTTGTAAAATTATATGATTTTGTTATATTATCATCTTTAGATTTAAATAAATATTGTTATAGCTTAAAAGGTCGTAACCGATTAACCCCAAATCAAACCAAATAGACTTTGTTCGTTTCGGGTTGGACAAGTGTTCGGTTCAGTTGCAGTTTAAGCATTAAACCGACCCAAATTAAACCGATAACACCCCTACTCTATACTCACTTGTTATGTATCATTGTTGAAATTTTATAAAGCATGTAGGTAAAGAAAATGTTTTTGGTGGGTACATTTAGAATTTCTTTTTTATTTTTATCTTTCATCCTCTTCTTTTCTCTTTCTCTTGTGGCTGCTAGTAGAACCTTCGTTCCTTTTTCTTTCTTTCTTTTTTCCATTTTCTTCATTTTCCTTTGGCTCAAATTGAGTTTCTTTATTTAAATCTAGGGATTGAATAAATATATGTTGAGTAGAGGAATTTCCACAAGAGATAGGGAAGATGATTAGCTTGAGACATATTTAGTTCTGGACCTTTGTTGGACAACAGTCCATGAGTGGAATAGAGCAGGTATGGTGGGTGTTGGTGTTCATGACCTGGTGAGATATGTTTTCCATCTTTTGATCTTAAACTTTTGCAGATGTTCTCTATATTCCTCAATTTGTAAATTAAAATTTGTAGTAGATACCGAGAAGAAAGTTTGAACAAAAGTCATGCAATCTCCCCCGTAACCCCCTGTTCTAGTTTTTACCCTCTATTTTCTTTAACCATATTTCCTCGAGCTTACTAGTTCTAGACTGCAATGGCAGACTTCAAGTTGTTAAGCACTCTTTCATCTTCTTTCAAAGCTAATGGTAAAATTTTTTTCTGTCGAATCTCGGTCCACTGGAAGTTTGTTTTCTCTAAAGGAAAATGTTGGGAAAAAATCCTTTTACCTTAATATGTCGGCCTCATCCTTGGAATGGGTGCTTAATCAGTTAGGGTTAGCATCCAGATCAAGACCAGTTGGTGGTTTTAAGAAGCAACTTAGAAATATGGATGAAGTCATTATTATTAAGGTGTTAAAAATTGGTCATGGAAGCTTCCTGAAGATTTCTAAAGTTGAGCATGAGTGTCTTAAGGCGATCTATGTTCCTGAAAGTAAACTAGGAGGTGGATGGACTACCTTTGAAGAATGGTTCTACAATGCCATGGGAACCAAAAAACAATCTATGAGTAAGACTGAACTCAAATTTGATCAAGAGAATTGGAAGCTTGGGATTGTGATATTCTGTGCAAAATCGACACTCAAATGGAATATGGTTGAAGAGAGTTTATTCTCTGTAGTGGGACGAACGACCCAGCTTTGCCCGATGTTTGATGATAGGGCTATGTTCTGGTGCTTTGACAGGGAAGAAAAGCAAGTGGTGTTATCGTCCATTCAATCAAGTAATTTCAGGTCGGTGGAATGGCACCCATCGCTACAATGGCACAAGGGACAAGTTCGATGTTCCCAAGATTGGGTTGGAATCGGCTAAATTCTGATTCAGCACTGGAATTTGGAGGTATTTCAAAATATCGATAACTTGTGTGGTGGCTTGCTTCAAATCTTTGAAGAAACATCCGACTTCTCATTTCTCTGGTTTGCTAAAATCAAGGTCCAAGGTGATCAAGATGGCTTTGTTCCAAAGATGTTGTATTTGTTATTCGATGGTGAGTATACTGGTATAAAGATATTCAAGCTTAACGGTCGCCGAAAATTGGCACCATTCGGCAAGCGCCTGTCTCTCCTGAACAGGAAGAACGTGCAATGCCCCAAAGCCAACATCCATGCAGAGGTCGATCAACGGTTGCAATGGTCAACGCCCAAAACCAACCAATGACGTGGAAGACGGTTGTACAAAAAGGCTGTGGTACGGGTCCAATAGTTGATCGACAGGATCACCAACTTTTTCAGAAGCCTAAAAACAAGATCTGTACGGGTAATTTCAATTTGAGCGGGAATTCTTTGGCACCTTTTTTAATTTAAGGTGGGCCTAGATCAGCTACTACCCAAAACCCAATTTCAGATCCAAGTTCTCAGCCTTCAGATGACGTTGGGCTGACCCAAAACCAAAACTCTTCTCCTAAGTCTCTGCCTCTAGTTTTTGTGGGGCCTGTCCAGAGTTTAATTCAAGATCCAGGTCAAAACTTCTAGATGGTGACGTAGATGGACCGACCCATAACCAAACCTCTGGTCCACGTTATATGTTTCCTGTTAATGGTGGATTGGTCCAAATTATGTCTCCTAGCATGAATATCAACCCATGCCCAGTCATCTCTTCAAATCTTGGGATGACGCTGGATGTTATTCAGGTTTGTGGCTCACAGGTTGATTTTATTCCCCCTACTCATGAACCAGAATCCCCCCAATCAATTGTGGATATTTACCATTTCCGTATGATCTTCTTTAGATACTACCACTAAGAGAGTGTAGTGAGGTGGGTTCAGAGTGCTGCAAATCTTTCTCCCACGTCTCTGAAATAGTCGCTTCTAAAATGGGCATCATGGAAGCAATCGACAGAGGTTCGGCGTTACGGGTGAACGAAGATACACTCCCTGATCTATCTTCGTTTTCCCCTTTTCTATTTGGTTTTAAGCATGGTAAGATTAATCACACAGACGAAGATGGGTGCTGCTCTAGCAATATGGGGAATATTTTGGACAGGTTGAGTCAGAGAGTCGTTCTAATGGAAGACGACAAGGGTAGTTGGTCGAAAGGTACCTATATATAAGGAGAAAGGTGCGTTCTCGACGAAGTTTTAGGAGGGAAAGATCGAAGTCAAATGAAGCGAGGAATAAAGAAGGTGATAACAACAAATGGGAGAAACAAGATGTGTTGTGGGTGCACTCCTCTTCGAAAAGCAGCTCTGATGTCGAATTCCTGGTGGGGGTCGATGTCGCAGAGATCGATGATCCTGTGATGATCGGAGACGACGGTCCTTTGCTGATTGGTGACGAGAACCGCTTTGAGGAACCGGGACAATCAAGCTAATGAGAATGTCAATCACCTATTCTTTGATTGTTCTTTCTCATCTGAGTTGTGGCGAGAGTGGCAATCAAGATTGGGTAGCAGGTTTACAATACCCACTTCGTGTAATGATGGCCTCACTATGATGAATTGTCCTAGTATTAAAGGTGTGAGTGTGAAGATCATGATAATGGCGTCTATTGCAACGATGTAGATGATTTGGATGGAGCGCAATAAATGAATGGACTAGTAAATTGGGAGTTTTGTATGTAGTTGATGTTTGGCTTTTGTTTTTGTCAGTGTGCTATGTTGTGTTGGTGTAGTTGTCTTATTTTTTCATTTTGTTGTTTTGTCTTTGTACTATTGAGCATTTCTGGTGCTCTTTGACTTTTATTTTTATATGATATTTTGATGTTTCCTCTCAAAATATATATATATATGTTGTTAATATGTTTTACAAGCAGAACCTTTGCTAATATTCTAATTCAGCCTATGTTTAGTATATTTCCATATCTTTAAATACATTTGGTCCCAGAAAGGCTTATGTTAGGTAGTCAACACCAAACTTTGTGTTTAACAATGAAATGAATCTACTAAATCAAACTATGTAAAGGGATAGATCGTTCACCAACTTAACACTTGATTGAGTGGAGTGAGGTGAAGAAAACATATTTATGCAATTGACCGAAAAAGCTTAGTTAAATTGAGTTGAACTTCTTCTTTTTTTGTTTTTTTTTTTTGCTAAGATGAAAACAAAGAAATGAAAAGAGGGTATGCCCAATTTTGTCATTTCACCAAAAATTATTTGATTTTTACAAAAATAAAATAAACACTAAATTGAGAGAAGTGAGTTTAACCAATATTGAATGTAAGTAAAGGTTTTGACTCGAGTTCACTTAGGGGTTGTTTGGTATACAAGAATCTCTAGATGAGACGGAGAATTAGATTTCTGAAAAAGTAATTGATGGAAATGTGAGAATAGGAATATTATATTAATGTGTTTGGTTACGCATGAGAATCTTATACAACTTTCTTAGGAAAATCACATTATTGTGTTTGGTTGAATATCGAAATCTTAGAAGATAAATTAATTTTTTATTATAATTAACAAAATAAATTAATTTTTTATTAAAGATAATAATTTTTGAAAAAAATAATAAAAGTTTTTTTATTAAAATAATAAGAAAAAATTTAACAAAAAATAAAAATATTTTTTATTAAAACAATAAAATTAATTTTAATTAAAATAATATTTTTTTTTCTTTTGCCTTTTTTTACAACTTTTCCTTTGGCACATACATATCTGCAACTCCTCCCAATACAAACCATAACGCAGATCCTATCCACTTCTCTTCGTAAATCCACACACACACCAGAAATCGAACAAGCAACAACAAAATCAAGATCAATTAGCTAGAGAAGATGATGAGGATGTCAGTGGCGTCAGATATGGCGATGATCGGAAGGAGAGCGTAATGCAACGCATTGGAGGGAGTGGAGATTAGAGGTAGGTACACCGACGAATTTGCGAGAATTCTGATGAAGGAAGTGTTGGGGTTCGTGGCGAATCTGCAGAGGGAGTTTAGGAAACAAGAAGAATGAAATCGTGTTTTTTTTGCCTTTTTTTTACAACTTTCTTGTGGTAATTATTTTCCTGAGAATATGAATACCACCTATGAGGATGGGAAAGCATTGGTGGGAATTTTATTTTCCCAGAATTCACTTTTCCTTTGGAAAAAAATTGAAAGAGACACATGAATCCTTGAGATTTTCATTCCTATCCTTACCATTACCTAATTCCAAACACCCTATTAGATGAAATCGACTAAAGTCTTGTGTGAGATATATGTAATCTAACTATATATAATGTTGCAAATGACCATTTAGTTTAGTGAGCACAAGCATTCATGTCCACATAGGTGAGCAATGTTTAAATCTCTTTAGGTTGAAAAATAAATTCTATTTGCAACGGGTTGTGTAGGTTTATAAACTAAGGGTGTAAGTGGGTCAGGTCAGGTCGGGTAATGGCCCAAACACCCACCCGACCCGCTATGGTCAAGTGGCATTGAAATGGACTCAATGCCACCCGACTTCAAGTTGTGAGAAGGCCCAACCTGACCGACCATTCGGGTTAGGTCAATCAGGTTGGGGAAAAGAGAGAAGAGAGATGGGGCAACTAGGCGTGGGAGTTGCAGAGAGAGAGAGGGAGAGTGAGAGAAGAGTGTGAAAGAGATGAGGCGTTCGTGAGTTATAGAGAGAGAGTAAAAGAAAAAGAAGAAGAGAAAAAGAGAGATGGGGTCGAGGGTGAGTTATAGAGAGAAATGAGATAGAGGAGAGAGAGGAGAGAAAGGAGAGGAAGAAGAAGAAGAAGAGAGAGAGAAGAAAGAGGAGAGATGGAGAGAGATGGGGTGACTAGGCATGGGAGTTGCAGAGAGAGAAAGGGAGAAGAAGAGAAGAGAATAGAGAGAGAGGGAAAATGAGATAAGAGAGAGAGAGAGAGAGAGATGGGGAGTTCGTGAGTTATAGAGAGAGAGAGGAAAAGAAAAAGAAGAAGAGGAGAAAAAGAGAGATGGGGTCGGGGGTGAGTTACAGAGAGAAAAGAGAGAGATGAGAGGAAGAAGAAGAAGAAGAAGAGAGAGAAGAAAGAGGAGAGATGGAGAGAGATGGGGCGACTAGGCATGGGAGTTGCAGAGAGAGAGAGGGAGAAGAAGAGAAGAGAAGAGAGAGAGAGAGGGAGAGTGAGAGAAGAGAGAGAGAGAGATGGGGCGTTCGTGAGTTATACAGAGAGAGAGAGGAAAAGAAAAAGAAGAAGAGGAGAAAAAGAGAGATGGGGTCGGGGTGAGTTACAGAGAGAGAGAGAGTGAAGATAAGAAAGAAGTTTTTATTTGGTTGAGTTGGGTCGGATATCTGAGGTCGGAACTGACTCAAATCCACGACCAGACCCAATTTTATTGGGTCACTTAAAAAGCAACCCGATCAGGTTTGTGAACCTGACCCGAAATGGTCTGGTTTGGTCGGATCGGGTCGGATTGGTCAAGTTGTTTACACCCCTACTACGAACCCTCTTGTCACAAACATATTTTAGGTGTGGTTATATGAGCTTATAAGCTCATTTGTTGTCTAAGAAATCCACTTGTTTCTTATTTGTTTGTATCAATATCGTGGATTCCTTGGTAGCTCAATGTGCGTAGGCTTCGTGCAAGGTTACTAGAAAAAAAGAAAAGAAAAAGTTATATATATAATGATAAACTTTGGACTTTGCATAAATTTTAAGTATTACCTATATAAACATTACTTTTATCACTTGTTTAAATAGTTTCAAGAGATACTATAATTATTTAATTTTCAATGTATTTGGGAAGCTAACATTGCCTTTGATAAAGATTTTAAGAAAGTTGGGCTAATGCGAGCTAGTTGTGGGTTTTACATACTCAACTCAAGCCCAAAATTGAAGATGAATTTCTAAGTTTTGCTAATGTGGTGTAAGGACTCTTCATGCACAAAATTCTTTCTCTGTTTCCATTTTTACCCTTGATTTTCATTTTAAATTAATATAATTTTTCATCTTTTATTTTTTATTTTTTATTTTTATTAAAGAGTACATTCAATCCATGCAATTTTCAGCATCAGTGCTAATTGGGCGTGGCACTTCATCACTTTGCTTAGCTAGTTTTTTTTTTGGTCAGACATAATTTTAATAAACGATATACCTTAGATTATGCTTTGAATAGCTAGTCTTTCAAGTTTTAGTTCTTGCACTTTCGATTAGGAAATCAAGATAGCAATTGAGCTAGATTTTAAAGATTTATTGGATAAGATGGGTATTTTCAAATAGTATTTTTCTAGAAGCACCTTATGAAAAAAGTATTTTTACAAAATTTATATCAAACAAGTCTTAGAATATGTATTTGAGCTATAAAACAAACAATCAACTTTTGCAAAATGACCATGTTGACCACATTCAAGACCTCACCTTTGATAATGTAACACTATACTCCAATGATACTAGCCAAACCAATCCCTTCCAAAATCTCTATTCTTTCAATAATTTTTCTCATCAGAAAAAAAAAAAAAAACTTTGCTATTGTTTACATTTATACTCCCTCTTTATACTTTTTCTACTTGTGAAAAGATATTTTCTCATATTTAATCAAACAAGGAGAGCATGCTCCGAAGAAAATTTTCTTACAATATTTTTCTTTTCTTTTTTCTCTTTTAAGCGAACAAGTTAATTTAAGGTTGTATTTGATTTATAATTCAAAAATCATTTTCAATTTTTAAATAGTAAAAGAAAAAGAAAATAATAAAAAACATGTTTAATGTCGTAATTTTTAAAAAACACTTTTGCAATCTTCTCTCACAAAAAAATGATTGTACTTTTTGGGTACCCTGAAAACAGAAAAAAAATTATTTTTGAATACCCAATCAAAGACTACCTTGAGTATCTAGACCAGGTTTAAAACAAATCCCAAATAATCAAAACTAAGCTATTAAAGCTATATATGCTTAGTTTGTGATTTTTTTTTTTTTTTTTGAGAAGATGCGAGGTTAGTAAATTGTCGTGCAACCTGTTTCATTACCAAATTACACTTTCAAGGAGATATTAAGCTTGTTTTTAACTCATTAAGCCCCCTCGACCCCCTAACATGAGGCGTGACAAGAGTACTTGAAACTAGAACTTTAGAGCTCAAAAATAGTAATATAATTCAAAAAATAAAATTTTAAAAAATAATTTCTATCAGTTTTATAACATGGTTTCCGAGCAAAATATTGTTAAGTACATTTTGGTGTTTTTTTGATTTTGAGTAACAACTGAACTGGCTAAATTATTTTTAAAAAAGAAAAAGACAGGTGTCAAAACAAGAAAGAAAAGCTACTTAGCCAATTGGGCGGTGCCAAGCACACTAGATGAAAATAACTTTGTATTATTTTTTGGGCTCTAAGTGGACAATAGGATGTTCTCAAAAAGCTTGCTTTCTTTTTCTTTTTCAAATAAAAAATAATCGAATCCAATCCACTAAGTTAAAAAAGAACTATAGTATCCCTCCCTTCCAAGCAGGCGTGTAAGCGTCCGACACAGGCTTCGTTGGACGACACGTAACAGAGGAAAAGTCGTGTGGTTAGTCCCATAACTGTCCAAGTACCAGGTGGAGAGATAATATTGGGTGCACGTGGAGTAGTTTGTTTACTTGTTGGGTTGTAAGTGGACAGACCAATATATGATACTTTTTATCCCAAACGTTGTTTTTCTTTAGGTATGTGTTAAAGGTTCTTTAATTTCTGGATTTAAAGGGGTCCTACATGTTGTTAAAAGGGCAACTGATCCTGTGGAACCCGGAGTCATGTTGTACTCTCTACTCTCCACCCCATATTTTTTTTTTTAACGTAACTAATAATCCACACTTGCTTGTCTTATTTAATTTTTATATTATTATAATAAGAATACTTAAAGTAGGTGACCATGAAGCTTTTTGTCTACCTAAAATATTCTTATTTTTTGTTACGCCTGTGAGCAAACACGACAGTTGGGTCCGTGAACCAATACAAGCAAACAAGGTGACCAACCAACACTATTTAACTTGTGATAATAAAATATATATATATATATAATATTATAAAAAATAATATTCTATTCATAATTTTTAATTATAAATAGGAGCTTAAATTTTAGTTTAGATACGAGTGATCATAAGTATATTTAAATTCTCAACAGAGAATTTCATTGTTCTCTCCTTAAAAGTAAAGATAGTAGTAATTTTTAATTTATAGTAAAGTTTTTACATTCTGCCCGTAGACGTAGGTCTCAGAACTGAACCACGTAAATCTCTTGTCTATCTACTATTTATAATTATTGTCTTTATTTTACCACTTAGTAGTGCAATATTATATATATGTTCTCCAAGAAGCGTTGTCAGAACCTCTGGAAAATTTTTAGTATACTCTGTGGTTGCGGCCTTGACTGATCTTCCATATCAGAAAGGTCTTTCACCTATACGACATTATTCACGTATACGATACTATTCACATATATGACATTATTTACCTATGTGACATTATTCATATATACGATATTGTTCATAAGAAATAGTGGGAATTAGCGTATATTAACTATTCTCGCATATTACTGATCAACTGTGTACCATGTCAAAGAATCAATACATTATACTGTTACTCTGTTGAACCGACAATCAATATAATTTTTCAAATTCAGTTTTATCCTTAGTAACTTTAAATAGTGAACGAGAGTCAGCTTGCTGCTTCAGAAGATTTGGTATTTAAGCGGGTCTATTGTGATCTCACCTCTCAGCTTGAGAACTAAACTGGTTGACTTTATTGAGAACTGTTCACTCTGTAAATGAAAATATTAGATGTCAAAATGAGGCACACAAATAGAGACACCACATGTTACTAAACAACTTGGCCGGTTCTAACTCAGCACGTCCCTCTAATTTATTACTATTTGGTGTTGGTCAAATCTTACATCAATATATGTTTTTTGAAAAATTAATTTTATTGTCAATAGGGCTAAAATAATAATTTTGTAATTAACTAATTTTTAGCTTTTTCACATTTTAGGCTTTTAAAAAAATATTTTTTCTAATTTACTCTTTTTAAGTTTTAAGTTTTAATCCTAATTTTCCTCATCAATATTTTTGAAAGATTTTAGTTCATTTTAATCATATTAAAAGAAGAAAAAAAAACAAATAAAAATTCTTTACTAATGAAAAATTATTTTATTTTTTTGAAAATGAAAGAGGTACAAAAGAATAAAAAAAAATAGAATTGAAAAGACAAACAATTTAAAGACTTTTCTATCAAATGCAAGTAACTTTTTGTGATTTTCTTGTTTGAGATTATATTATTTGTTTTAATATACAAACATGCCCTTAATTTCCACGATTTCCTTAAAATTGAATTAACTCCTTTTTATATTTATGAGTCATCTAGTAAAAAATAAAATAAAATATTCATTGTGTTCTCACTTTGATAGTTTTCTACAACTATCATTATAAATTTCATTTTAATTTAGGGTATACAATTTAATTTTAGTATTAAGGGGTAATTTAAGAATTTAACAATCCCACATCTCTCCACCCTTTGGCCCATATTTTCTTTTTAACATGTTCTTACTGATATTTATATATATATATATATATATATATATATATATATTCTTTACTATTATCCTCTACAAATTATTATTCTTTTCTACCCTTATGGCCTTATTCTTATTTTAATTAAGAAGAACAATATTAAAATGCAATGATGATATGATATTCAATGCAAAAAGTTTTTTAAAAATTTAAACTACCCACCTACAAAAGAACTATTAATTTCAGAAATAAAGTTAATTTTTCTAAACTAAAAACAAGATCCGAATTGTTGTCAACATCACAAGGGATCACAGCATCTCTAATGCAAATGTAAATTGTCAAAAAAGTAATTACCACATAGGATAAATAGACAATGTAAAAAAAACATTCTTCAATACAACTATTAACATTCAATATCAAGTTGAGTTGGCAAAAATAAAAATAAAAATAAAAATAAAAATAGAGATTGTCAGTATGACCGTTTACTCTGTTGGACAACTATTTATTACTATAATTATCCCATTAGAAAAAGAAAAAAAAAGTATTTCACACCTTATCAAAATGTGTATAATCTGTAAAAGTATTGAAGACCACTTTTTAACTTAATTGTCTATGAAATTTAATTTTATGTCATGTAAAAAGTAAGTCTCTTGACATTAATAATTTGATATATATTTTTTTAAATATAATTTACTTTTGCATTAAAGATACTAGGAGTAATGTGCATTTTGACACGGGAGAGTATGAGACGGAGTCGCCAAGCGCAATAATCATTGGTTTTTAGTACATTTTCAAGGAGTCTTTTAGGGGTGGAGATTATGATCGGCTTCGTGTACTTGCCTCCTTTACGCGATGAAAGGAAAAGAAAAAAGAAGCCATAATAAGGCACAAAAAATTGCTTGCTTTAGAAGAAGACATATTTTTTTTTAACATAAAAATAAAGTGACATGTACTAAAGGTTATATTGACATGTACCCATGTTTATATGGTACTAGCTTTTTACGATTTTAGATTTTATTTTGTTTAGAAAATTTTAGTATATAGATTATTGATAAAGTACTTTATCTTCATAACTCATCTTTAAAAATGATTTATAATTAAAGAGAACATTACATATAATTTATACATTACACATCATAATCGTACGCTAACTATATGAGAGACTATGTTAATAACTATAAAATAAAATTATTTAACTAGGCGTTGGTGCCGAGAACCAACGACAAAAGGCAAGAGTAGAACATGATCAATATATATATATATATCATTCTAGTGTTTGGTAGATGTTTCAATCAGTTATTGAAATTTACATATATTTAATTTAAAATTAAGTTGAATTGGTTACACTAGTTCTATTTATAATTCTTGTTTTCATATTTTGTCCAATTGATCTATCTACAACTATATTATATAGATATTGTGAATTTTGACATAAGTTATCCACTTTATATATTGTGGTTGAATGGATGAATTTAATGAAAGATGATGAAATAATTACCATCCGGTAGCTAAGAAAATTCTTTTCAATAAATGTGAATTTTTAAGAAATTATAATATATTTGAGAAATTTATTTTTCAACCACAGTTCAAACTCATAAGGTAAATAAGGGTTTTTCTTTATATATATATCTATATATATATATATATATATATATAAAATGTTAATCTAACTGTAAAATAATATAACTACATTACAACTACATGTCTATGTTAATTGGATGTGTGTAGTTTATATATTTCAATGAGTATAATAAATGATGTAATGAATATAAACATGTAATTATATTATTTTATAATTAGATTAATATTTTTCTATATATATATATATATATGATTAATTCCTTAAGGTGCTTTCTTGCACCCTCCAAGACAATTATAGAGCTAATTGTCACATGTGACTTGTGAGCATGCAATTATAGTAGCCGACATTTGATGAAAATAATGTTAAAAAAAGGATTGAAAAACTAAAATAAAATCTTATTACAAGAATATGTTTAATTAGATGTGAGCTTACCAATCGAAAGAACCAAGCCAACTGCAAAAAGAAATGGCACAAAGCAAACCTAAAACATGTGAAAAAATTATAATATAATGAAGCCCTTCATTATATTATAATATATATATATATATATTTAAGAAAAAAGGGATAAAATACAAAAGGTTGTCGATGCATGCTAGGGCGGAGCTATAGCCCACGTAGCCACTTTGCAAAAAAACTCTATAATAGTATTAGTCCATGTAAATATTTTGGATAAAAAATCACTGTAAATTATAAAACCCCAATCGCAACCCCCAAATCTCTGTAAATCGCAAAAACTAATTGCCAATTGCAACCTCCAAATCTCTCTGTATATTATAAAAACTAATCGCAATCCTCAAATCGGCAAGTAAAATTGCAAAATAACTAAAAATAAAAAATAAAAAAATCCTTAAAAGCCCCAATTTTTTTTTTGTACCGTTGAAATTTGTTTAAAATTATTTTTTAGCTCACTCCGAGGAAAATCCTGACTATGCCCGTGGATGCAGATATTGTTATTAACAAATTTTTAAAGATTAAATAAAGGTGTCAATGATTAAATTAAATGTTGGGTGTCGTCACATGGAAAATGAAATGATTTTCATAATTAAAAACCTTTCAAAATATTTCTTAAAATTAAAAAGATCACGTGATTCTATGCTAATAAATCAAATTATTAAAATATAAAACTTAATCAAGAAAAATGTCAGAAACATATAAATATTAATCGTATATTCTTGAAATATACTCATCAATTTGCCTGAACAATAGTATATATAACAAGAAAAAGCTGAACTAACATTAATGCTTGACAACATCCGCTTCTTAGAGCCACAAATTTTCATATTATACTTCATAAAATAAAATAAAAAAATGTAAGGTTTTCATAACATCTCCAATATTAATAAATCAATTTTTTTATTTTATTTGAGAGTATATATAATTTATAACAAGAGTAATGGTTGCTTATTTATAGGTCAAATGCGAGGCTTAAATAGCTAATTAATACATGCTGACTTAGATTCAATCCCAATAATCTTTGTCAAAATGTAATAAATGTATAATACCTTCTGCATTGCACATGGAAACTTATATAAATAATGTGACCAAACATTTGATGTTATATGTCTAAACGAGTGGCACAGCTGTCCAATAAGTAATTAATATTGAGTTCAAATAATATAAATTAAACGGGAAGGAAGAACCAAAGAAATTAAAAAGGCTTAATTTGTTTTCATTAGAAGTGGGAAGGGTGTCTAAAACAATAACTTCATCTTATAATTTCTAAAGATTTTTTTTTTTTTTAGAGACTTGGGTATCCGGGCCAGCTTGCGTGCATCTGACTAATCTTAAGGGGGTGCAAGCCCCTAGCCCGCAAGGGGTCACCCCTGAAACTCCAAGAAAAATCTTCGAAGGGGGAACAAATAGATGAGATTCGAACTCATGACCTTTCAGTAACTTATCCCTCTACCCTACCCATCAGGGTATTGGCCTGATGGTCAGGAGGAGAGACAAAAAACGCTAACTAAGGCAGAGGTCTGGAGTTCGAATCTTGGCTTGATGAGTTTAACATGTTGGCCCAATATAACTGTCTAAGAGGGGGGTGAATTGGACTTGGCGAATTTTTGTGTTACCTTTTTAATATTTTAATTATACAATTAAAGTGCGCAGTCGGTAACAATCCAAATAACAAGATGCAGGAAATAAATGAGCACAAAGGATTTAAAGTGGTTCGGTTCTTCTTGAACCTAAGTTCATTACCCAATCACATCGATCTGGATTTTTCAATCCACTATTGGCTACACTTACGGGCGGATTAGAAGCCGTTTAGACTAACCAATATCAGGGTCTGGTTAGAAAGTCACTACAATGCTAACCTACACGAGGGCTTGGTTAGAAAGCCACAATCTAGCCTACATCAGGGCTTAGCTGGTAAGCCACAACTTGCAACCAACTTATGGGCGTGGGTACGTGTCGTACAAATAGGGTATTACCCCAGTTGACTTAACCAAGTCAACAATACATTAAGATAACAACGATATAGAGAAGCGAATAACAACACTCTCAACAATTTAAGCTTATATAATCTTGAATGAGTTAATAATCACTATTCTAACCACTATGATTCTAAATGAAGTGCAATGTTAAAATAGTTTCTCAAAAATACATGCAACCAATTCAAAGTATATTTATGCAAGTTTAAGAATCGTATGCATACATGTATTTCTAAATATTGATTCTAAGTATGATTAATGAGACACAAGAATCAATATGCAAGTTGTTGATCAAAACTTTTCGATTAAAAAAAATCAATGTTCAAGCATGTGAATCAATATACGCAAGTTATGATAAAAACAATCGATTCAAACAATAAATGTATTAGCACAAGAATCGATGTTAATCAAACCACATGAAACCACTATCAAGATAAGATAAGATGAAAGCAAGTATGATTTCACACAGGAGAGAAAAACGGTTTTGATAATATGTTAAAACAAACAATAAAAATTGTTTCTAGTCAAAGCATAAACACTAGAATCGAAAAAGAAAAGTTACGTAACTTAGGTAAGATGAAGATTGTTGATTCTCCAAGGCGTATGTGGTTGAGAGGTTTCTCTTCTAAGAATGATCAAGATCAACAAGAATGTGATGAAAACATTTAAGAACATCTTGATCAAACACACTAGAACTCCTTTCTAGTTTCTCAAAGATTTTGGAATGGTTAGGAGAACTCTTTAAAAGATTGAAAAAAAAAACATAAATGTAGTGAACTTTTGCTTTGAATAAAGGATTAAATGGCTCAAGAACTTGTTTAGGACGAGTATAAATGATGTAGAAAAATTGGCACAAGTTTTTTTAATTTTGCGAAAGTTACTCTTCAAATGAGCAAGTGTGATATTTATAAAAAAATACCACACCGAGGCACAAGCTGGTTTAAAATTTAAAAAATTAAGTTTCAGATTTCTCTCCAATCAAGAAACGCGTTCCTTATTTAAGGAGCACGTTCCTCAATATGTCCGTTGGGCATAAGAACGTGTCGTGACCCCTCCTGACCAGGTGACGTTACGACTGACACAGAACCCCAAGTAATGTCACTCTAGGACAAAATATGAGGCCCTGCTAAGCCTCTATTATATGCGTTGTCAAAATACTTATACAATAATTACAACCTGTATATAACATCATAATTGAACCATAATATTTTTTAACATTTCATCCACAAACAAATATATTATCCTGAAAACATGTCATATACATACCTCATATCCACAATTCATCTATATAATATATATATATATATATATATATATATATATATATATATATATATATATATATATAATGTGATAGTTATATACATAATCCAAAATAACAAAAGAAACAAGATGTCCCAAAACCCGTGCTTGCATATAAATCTAAAAGATGGAAGGCTGCAAACCTGCAATCTAAGCTTTGGCCTTCCCTTTTGAATCTGAACCTGAGAAAATAGGGAAAAAGGGGGTAAGCAAACAACTAGCTCAGTGAATAATTCTCACAAATAATTTTCATAAATGCACTTAAAAAGTGTGAATGTCATTGAATAACGATTTTCAAATTCAAATGCATTAGTATAAAGATAGCATATACATGTTTCAAACTAATACACATAAACCATGCACCAGTTTTGGAAAATTATGCAAACACCTCAATTGAGGTCACCAAAGGATCATTCAATTTACACACTCATATGTTTCGCGACATCAGAAGATAGTTAGAACAAAACATCTAATTTTAATCATTCTACCCTTGCATTCTTTAGTAACGGAAAGTCCTTTCCACGGTGTACTACCCAAGTAACAGAGGCGACACGTTTCCTCAAAGAACAAGCAAATAGAAAGACAATACACACTACAATATTTAATCCAAAATACCAAGGCAATCCAATGCATAAAACCATTTCATGATTATAAACATGATACACATATATCATAGATGCATATATTTAAACAAGTCAATTATATATATATATATATATATATATATATAATGCCATAAATAGAAAGTAAAAGTGAGAAATACTCACAACCGATACCACACATGTCTTTGCCAATCACACACAAAACCAAACTATCTATTAAGATCCTGTAATGTCAGAATCATTCACACTTCATCAATATATATATACCCACATATATAAGAAGATATAAGTATCCAATATCCAACATCAATTTCTAGCTTAAGTCTTACTCTTAATCTTAAGCTATTACATTAATTTCAATACAATTAACATAGAAATGTTGTACGCTCCATTATTTCCAATTCCATGTAACATAATCCATTCTCTTTCCAATGTACTCATACTATGTGTATTTCATTAATTTAAGCACATGCCTATCGTCTCCATCATATTAGGATCATCATAATCATAGTAGAATTATCATAATTTAGCACATATAAAAACATTAATTAGCCGAATTCATACTTAATTACATCAATTAGGTCTAACTCAACATAATCCAATCCAACTATAATTCTTGACAATTTTATGCCTAATTGGGTACAATTCATCTCAATTTGGGTCCAATTTATTAATTCTCAAGTCAATTACATCAATTGACTTTAACTGGAGCAAAGCCTCAAATGTATGCATAACCCATATTATACTACACATAGCTTTCTAACATGTACATTTACTAATTAACATCATAATTTACTTCTAATTACCCACTTATTTAACATATATGACATGCATATAAACCTGAAAATTCTAGACCAAGTTTCTAAACTTAGGTTATTTACAAAGAATTCACTCAAGTCCTTACAATAGATGAGAAATTTTACCATCAATATACTCCAAATCACATATAGATTCACCTATAAAACACGTAAGTTTCAATTCAAACATTCATTCCTCCGCCACTTCATCAATTTTCCAAATTGATCAAACCAATAGCTTAAAAATATAAGAATAAGAGGAATTACAGAAAAAAAAAAAATTAAGGTTTTATATCTCAATTGATGGAGTTTTGATGCAAGTAATCCCTAGGCTCCAAGAACTCCAAACTTTCTTTCCTTCTTCTTCTTCTTTTTTTCTTCTTTCTCAATTCACAAACTCTCAAATGTCTAGCAAGAAAGAAATGAACTTACATACACTCTTCATACCAAGTGTATGGTTAAGGACTCATTTGTTAACCACATGACCTCTACTCAATCACAACCTCACTTGTAATCTAACCCCAAATCATTAAGCAACAACCTATTTCTTATTTATTTATTTATTATTATCTTTATTTATTTATCAAGACATCTCATGGCCCAATAGCCCATGTTTAAGTAATATGATATTCATATTAATGTGTTTTAAACGCGTAATATGATATTCATTATTCTAATATGTTGCCCACATGAAATTCCTAATACACATGTATATATTAAGATGACCCATACATAATTTACAATATACACATATACACATTTATATTACTATGATCCATATGAAATGAATAGTACACACATTATTACTAATGTATTAGTATGCTACTATTAATGTCTTACTTTTAATAATGGGCATTATTATCACTATTAAGGTCATTGACACCAAAAATGAAAATGATAATTAAAATAGTGTGCATTGATAATCTATTATGGGCACGTAGAGTCGGACATACACGTCATCATGACGTTAGGTGAGAGAATGGGTCGTTACAGAACGAGTTCCTTCAACAAGAACCACTGACTCTTAAAATTATTTCCATTTTGCCCTGAGCAACAGGAGTGCGTTCATTTTCCATGATAAAAAAAAATTTGAGTCTCGAAAAATGCCACTTGAGCACGTTCTTACAAGGAGCACGTTCCTTAACCCTGATAAAAAAATTACTGAGTCTCGGGTAAAAGCTCCGGAGGGTGTTCCTCACTATAGGAGCGTGTTTATTCACTGCCAAGTAAAAGAAACTCGATTTTTGATCATTTTAGGTTTAGGACATTGTCAAAAACTTAACCTACCATTTTAAAATATTTAAAAATATTTTTGACACGATTAAGGTATAATTAACGCAGTTAAAACATGAGCAATTTAATCAATTAAACCAATGAAAAAGTAATAAGTACAAAACATATGAGACGATAAAACCATGCAAAGTTGTCAAGTCAAATGCATGTTAAACAATTATATATGATAAACAATTATGACTAAGTGATAGCATAATTATCAAATTAAAATAAGTTTATGCATGATTAATCATATAGTATTGTATATGCATAAGTATTTTAAATTAAACGAATGATTTTTGAAAAGATGCAAATCACGTGTAGTTGGAACAAGCAACAATTACTCTACAACATTAAGATTCTAGTAAAATAATACAACCATAAAACTCTTGAATCTTCGTAAAGTATTGTTCCTTCCACATGCTTTGACATTACAGTTGAATCCATTAGATATATCTAATGAGCACTGAAACAACTACATCAAAAAGATTAGATAACACATATATGTTGTTTGCAATCATCAAAATAAAATTGGGTAAGAGTAGTTACATCAACATAACACCCTGAGTATCCCGAACTAATACGTGATGGGTGCGTGTAGGGCCTAGTGGATTAATGAGACTAAGACTATAGGGGGTGGGGCCCTTGGAAATAGATACCACTGTCTCAAAAATAAATAAATAAAAAATAAAAAATATTGCCCTTCTACCTACTAACGCCTCTTTAATTTGGTCTTATAATTTCTAAAGCTAACAATAAGATTTGAAGATGTGTAAGTAATCAAAATGTTTAAGGATATATAGGTAGAATGATTTTCATCTTAATTAAGCACACATCAACATATTAAAATTCTAAGCTAATTAATAATATTACAACATATTTAAACATGCTGATAAATAAAGGTCATGCTATTCATAAATACTTTGTTGTTTTATTTATTATTATTATTATTATTATTTTAATATGGAGTTTTGGATCTCTGGTCACCAATTGGTTATGTTAAAAATGTTTTTGACCATCATACAAAGTAATTATTTACGCTATTTATATATTCTTTAAGCACCCATTTTCAATGTATAACCTATTATATATTAGAAGCCACCCTCCACTCGATATACATGATTTGAGGATATTCAAGTATATAATAGATTATGTGCTAAAACCATAAGCTACGGAGTCAATAAAGTTGGTGAGCAAATTAGGAGAAATTCGACTCCCATCTATAATTTTTTAAATTTAAAGTAGTGTGCATTTGTCAAGATACATTTAATTTTGAACTTAAGAAATGAATCACCAAAGACAATTAACAATAACAAAGAAGTTTACACGTTTATCTATATATGCCAGCTAATTGATAAATATTAAAGAAATTAAATGCATGTAGATTGCAAGTGTTTTAATTATGATTACTTAATGTTACTTAGAAACACAAACTTAAATTATTACTATTTTTTTTTGCTAGGTTAATTATTATTACTATTTTTTTAACTCTTGACCTCTTTAGAATATAATAAATAACTGTGTGTGTTCCTACTGATATAAAAAAAATCACATCATGTATTTTTCCTTAGCCTTTTCATGTATTATATATAATAATTCTTTTTAATGAATTTATCTCATGTTGTGAGGTCAGAAATCTCAGCTCAAGTTCATCTTGAGACTGATCAATTGTACTTATGGAGGATGCAGGGTGTCTAGATACAAGAATAGGATTAGTTACAACCAGGTGAAGAAATTGTTATTACAATTATGACTTAGTGAGTTGTTCTCACATCCCCCCTCAGTTGAGATGGTGGTGGAAGCACCTTGAGATTGGACCTGAAGTAAAGGAACTTAGAAGTTGGTAAGGCCTTTGTGAGACAATCAACAGTTGGCACATATAGCACATCTAGTTCTTTCTTAAGCACCTTATCATGGACAAAATGAAGATAAAGCTCAATGTGTTTGGTTCGAGAATGAAACACAGGATTGGAGGCCATTGCGTTTGCACTCATGTTATCACACCAAACAACTGGACATGTATCAAGAGGAATATGAAGTTCAGAAATGAGAGACTTTAACCATGTTACTTCAGAAGCTGCATTATCAAGAGATTTGTACTCTGATTCAACACTGGAACGAGTAACAACTGTTTGCTTCTTCGATAGCCATGACTCCAAGCATGAACCAAGAAACACACAATACCCCCTAATCAATTTACGGTCATCTGGAGAACAAGCCCAATCAGTATCGAAATATGTAGTGAGATGAAAACGATTAGACGAAGTGAATTTCAATCCATAATTCACAGTCCCAGCAAGATATCGAAGCACTTTTTTCATAGCCTGCCAATGTGCCATAGAAGGATGATGCATGAATTGGCTCAGTTTGATGGTGATATAAGAAATATCTGGTCTCGTATAGGACAAGTATTGCAAAGCTCCTACTGTGCTACAAAATAGTGTAACATCTGAGAAAGGGTCTTGATCATCCTTCACAAGTTGTTTTCCTACAGTAGCAGGTGTATCATAGACTTTAGCATGAGCAAAGTCAAGACGTTTCAGCAGATCAGTGCTATTTTTTCCTTGGGACAAATGAAATCCCTGATCATCACGATGTATTTTCAGGCCTAGAAAATAGCTTAGTGCACCTAAATCCTTGAGTGCAAATTGTTGATTGAGTTAAGTGACAAGATTATCAATCTGACCCTTATCATTACCAGTAATTAAAATGTCGTCAACATATATCAACACATATAGACACATTGATGCAGCATAAAACACAAATAAGGAAGTGTTTGCCTTAAAATTCACATATCCCCAGCTAAGCAATGTGGGTCTTAGACGGTCATACCAAGCTCTTGAAACCTGCTTGAGACCATAAAGAGCTCGATGTAACTTGCACACATAATCAGGTTTCGATTGATCTACAAACCCCTCAGGTTGAATCATAAAGACCTGTTCTGAGATGGAGCCTTTAAGGAAAACATTGTTCACATCCAGCTGTTTAATTGGCCAATTGAATTGAGTAGCAATTGCTATAAACACTCAAACTGTAGAGGCTTTAGCAATGGGACTGAAGGTCTCTCCAAAATTAATGCTTGGATTTTGATGAAACCCCTTGGCTACTAATCGTGTTTTGTAACAATGTATAGATCCATCTGTGTTGTGTTTTACTTTGAACACCCACTTATTACCAATAAGGTTGTGAGAAGAATCCTTAGGAACCAAGGTCCAGGTTTTGTTATCCATTATTGCCTTGTATTCATCTTCCATTGCAACTTTCCAATAATGACAGTTTAAGGCCTCTTTCATGTTGACATGTTCATTAGTAAGTGGAGAAGATGAATGTTGAATGGAAAAAGTTTTTGGTTTGAAAATTCCATGCTTGGCCCTTGTTATCATAGGATGAGAAGGTTGAACAGGTTGTGGCAATAGAGAGGAATGAGTTGAGGTACCATGTTGAACAGGATGTAACTCAGAGTATTAGGTACAACAATATCAAGAACATCAGTATAATGCACATCAGTTATAGGATTAGAGGATGAAATTGGTAACTGAACAGAGGCATAAGAATTAGGTTGAGACAATGGAGTAGATGTGAAAAGCTGAGGGAACAGTTTAGTATAAGGAAGACTCTATTCATTGAATACTACATTTTGAGAAGTATAGATCCTGCCAGTTGAACTCAAATACAAATAACCTTTATGGGAGAGGCTATATCCCAAGAAAACACACTTAGTTGAGTGAAATTGGAATTTATGTTTTTGGTAAAGTCGTAAGCATGGGAAACAAGAACAACCAAAACATTTCAAGAAATTATAATCAGGAGGATACCTGTGTAGGATCTGATGAGGAGATTGTCCTTTTAGCAATGTAGTAAGCAAGCAATTGATTAAATAGACAACAGTCTAAACTGCTTCCCACCAAAACTTTAAAGGCATTGTAGCTTGTGCTAACAAGGTAAGAGCCATTTCGACAATGTGCCGGTGCTTCCTTTCTACTCCGTTATTTTGTTAATGCTCATAGGGACGTGGATGTTGAAACTAAACACCATGTTTATTAAGAAAAGGTAAGAAACTCCTGTATTCTCCACCCCAATTTGCTCTTAGTGTTTTAATCTTGCTGGAAAATTTGTTTTCAACCAAACTTTTGAATATGACAAAAAGCAGATAATGCCTCAGATTTAGCTTTCAAAGGATATACCCAGGTGAACCATGTATGATTATCTAGAAAGTGAACGTAGCATTTAAAGCCATTATGTGAGGAAACTGGTGCAAGTCCTCACAAGTCTGTGTGTATGAAATCAAGCACATGAGAAACATGTTTCACAGATCGATTATAAGGCAAAGAGTGAGCCTTACCATATTGACAGGCATTTCAAAATTTTGAATCTTTATTGATTGCAGAGGGTGATTTACAAAATGAAAGAACTTGAGACAGTACATTGTGTGAGGGGTGGCATAGTCGACGATGCCACAAGACTGTGTGTGAACAAGATTTGCAATATGTAGTTGTATTGGTTGAAGAACCAATGTCAGCATTTTGAGTAAGAGAACAAGTCTTTAGTTGCAGAAGATAAAGTCCATGTCTGGCACATCATTTAAGCAGAATGTCCTTAATTTGATTGTCCTTCACATACCATGAATCAGAATGAAACTCAATAAAAACTTCATTATCACTAGTAAACTTTGATATACTTAGGAGATTCTTCTTTATAGAAGGTGCACACAAAATATGTTTCAAATCAAGATTAGTACAAGATGATTTCAAGATAGATCTGCCTATGTGAGTTATAGAAAGGTTGGAACCATTTCCAACAGTTAAAGAAGAAGTACCTTCATATTTAGCAGCATTAGTGAGGTTTGTAGATTCATTAGTAACATGGTGAGTTGCCCCACTGTCTAGGACCTAGGCTGGATCATTTACTGTGGAAAAAGTTGCAACAAAAGTTCCTGGTTGAGAATTTGGCTGAGAGGATGAGCCTATGTAATTAAAATATGTTCGGTAATAATAGATTGTTGCAGAGTGGCCATATTTTCCACAAATTTGGCATGTTGGTCGTGATGAGTTATTAGATCTTCCTCATCGACCACGTGATTTACCACTACCACGTTTGTTTCCACCAGAATTTCGACCTTCTCCATTTTGATTTCCTCCATAGTTGTTACGCACATTGTTGTTATTCCCATCATTTGTTCCTTGTTTACTAATAGAAACATTTATTGTTGCTCCACCAGATATTGATAGAGAAGAAAGTTGATTCAGTTGAACTAATTGTGCTTCAAAATTCAGAAGAGAGATTTGTCCAAGATAAAGATTTTTTTATCTTGCAACAAAGTTTTAATTGGGAAATACACAGATCCCAATCCAACAATTGCACAAGAAACCCAATCTGCTACTGGAAAAAGATTTCCAGCCATTGCTAGGCTATCAACATAATCTTTCATTTTTCCAAGATATTGAACCATTAATAAGGAATCTTTCCTTGTTGTTTGAAGGCCAACTTTGCATAACTAGATTCCTACACGATTGTGAGCACCACAAAGTTCCTCAATAGCACACCAAGCTTTTTGTGATGTGTTAGCTCCAACTATTTGTACAACTATAGTCTCTATTAGTGAATTGAATATCCAACCTAATAAGAATTGATTACGACTTGTCCATTCATCATACTCCAGATTCACTTGAATCTCAAGATCATTTCCATTCAAAACTTTGATTGTAGCAGAGGGACATGGCTTCGATCCAAAGATGTAGCCATCTAATTTGTGTCCTCTAACTGGTAACACCATCGATTTCCACAGCAAGTAGTTATGTTTGTCCAATTTTACAGACATTGACTATGTTAGGTTTTCTCCAAGCGTCTGATGCATTGCAGTTAGCTTAGCATTGAGACAATGAGTTTGAGGAAGAATCTGCCATTGGTGATTGCCTTAACATGCTATGACACCATATGAGATTAGAAATCTCAGCTCAAGTTCATCTTGAGACTAATCAATTGTATTTATAGAGGATGCAAAGTGTTTAAAAGCAATGAATAGAAGCGTCATATAACTCTAACAAACTCTACCAGAATTATAACTACTTAGACTTCTAGAAGCTCCAATACATAGCTTAGTGATAACTAGGTGATGAAACTGTCATTACAGTTATGACTTAGTGAGTTGTTCTCACACATGCCATGTATTTTAAATTTTAACTATGTAAAATAAATATTTCGTGTGATGGGTAATGGTTAGAATGAAAAGTAGATGTATGCTACGGCCCATAATTAATTATTTACATGATATGAGGGATTTATGTTACATATGATAAGTGTCCTTCGTAATTGGACACATGATCTCTACTTTGCCTAAAATGTTCGTAATTGTATATTATAAGAGTAAATAAAGGTAAAAAATATATATATAAGATTTTTGAAGTAAAAAATCACCTACTTATATTATTAGCATAATATATACTTAGTGAAAAATTGTTTGATTCAATTACAATAGTACTCTTATATCATTTGCATAATATTTTAAAAGTAAAAAAAATAATAATAAGATTTTTTAAAGGTAATTTTAAATGTAATTAATAATAATCTACTATCTAAAATGACCTACTTGCCAAATGGTTCATTAGTGGGAAAATGAATACAATTATTTAATCAGAAATGCTAAAGTTAACTGATACTCCAAAAAAAAAAAACCCAAAATATACTCAAAACAATCTTATTTAATTAATTACAACTACTAAACTAGGTTAGAGTGCACATGTATATCTGTTGAACACTATTTATAGCTCGTGGATTCACATTTTAAACAATTATGTAATGACTAAAAAATTTTTTGTCGATGACAAAAAATAAATAAATAAATTCTTGTAACATGAACTTTACATGTGTGTGTGTGTTTTAGACATTAAGCATAATTAAATATCAAGTCTTAATTATAATCATATGGAATATTTATGGTGAAGAAGGTTGGTCATCGAATCTTCTCATGTAATAAATTAATTAACCACAAAACTATTAAACTATAAATAAATTAATACTTTAAAATGGAATGTATATCACATGCAAGTCTTAAAATAAAGTAAAGATTAGGAAAGTGTTAGTATTGCACCTTTCATGGTTTTTTCCTTTTTAGTTTTTCATAAAAAAAAAAAAGGTAAATACTATATGTATCTTGCAAGTGGTTACTATGACATATATGCATGCCGTCATTAATGATCATTAAATAGTATATACTTTATAAAGCTCTTAGTGGACAGTCTAATATTTCATGTAACGCATTTTTGTTTTTTTTTTCTTTTTTAGTCTTTGACCTTTCAGTATCCCCCACTAACCCCTTTTGCAGGGTCGAGACTATTTTAAAGTCTGAAATAGTATGCTACATTAGTCCCTCCTCAGAGTGGACACATAGACGTGGGCACGAACTCAGACTCAAAATTGAAACTTCGTCCTCCTTCAACCATAGCCTATATCTTGTTCTGCAACCAACGAGACTACCTTTTGTTTACCTATATGTAAAACACGTTTTAAAATTCAATACCACTATCCTTACATTAAAAATTACATCAACATATGCTACAGTATATATATCATGTACATATATCTAGTAAACATATATTATATATTTCACACATAAAAATAATATCTTTATTAACAATTATTACTCTTTCCTGTTTTTTTTCTTTTTTTGTTGAAGCTAGAGGGTTAGCTGTTGTAAACATTAGAACAAATTTAATAATTATCAATATTCCAAGAACACTTCATGACTGTGTCAAAATCAAATACTCTTTGCACATAGATTTATATGTAAATGTAAATTAATAGGTATATACTAAATCCCTTGATTCATAAACATCAAACTTACAATATTTACCTGCCACAAATTCTTAAACATTTTCTTTTTCTAAATTAAAGTCCAATTTAATACACGTGTCACAATTTAAAAGCGTAGTAGCATTAATCAAGAGGTAAATACACATGAATTTCTCAAATCACTGTAGAACTACCCAATACAAGTGGCTCTAAGATAATTTAAGGGATGAGAAATGTTAGTTTAACTGTAAATTTTACAATTACATATGCAACTATACAGATATTCATTAAATATTAATATTTTACATATTTTAAGATGTGTAATAAATGAACTAATGAATATATATGCATAATTACATATATAATTATAATATTTTATAATTATATTAATATTTTCTTCCAAGGGATAACCAGAGTCCCTAAGTCGTTTCTCTAATTGAATTAATTAAAAGTAATAAATTCTCTTCCTAATTGCAATATAAAAGTAATTAATAGCCACATAAATGATAATAATTCATTGCAACCATTATTTACACGTAATTAAGGACAATTTGGTCATTTAAACCATTTTTTTTTCTCTTAATTACTTTTCTTTATTATTATTACTTTTTTTTTTTAATTTCATGGACAATTTGGTTGTTTTGGAATTTAAAAAAAAAATTAACCTCTACCCGAATTAGAGGATACATGTCTAAAAAAATAAGTAAAAAAAATTAAAACTTGTAAACTTTTATTTTAATTAGAAATTTAGACGAAAGCGAAAGAGCAAGTATCCTGTGAAGAAAACAAATAAAAAAAAAAGATTCTAAATCTCTCATTTTCGCCTATAAATAACCCCCCTAAACCCGCTATAGTTCTTTCCCCTCCTCTCTCTCTCTCGTTCTCTGCTCTCATTTCTCCATTTTCCAACATTTCAAGCTCGTCGATGTATCGTCTCTCTTCTTCTTCGTGCTCTTTCTAGAGAGATTACAAGACGAGATTCTTTGTATTCTCAACAGTTTTATCGGTAAGCAAAACTCGGTAAGTTGTTCTGATTCGATTCGATTTTCAACTTTTCTTAATGGCTTTTGCATTATAATATGATGATACAGATTGTTCTGTTTGTGTTCTTCTTTATATCTCTCTGTCTGTCTCTCTGTTTTTGTTACATTGATCAGGAAATGTTCTTTCAAGTTTGTAATTCTAATTCGATTGAATGCTGCATCTATGCACGTTTTTTGCTTCGGTTTCTCGACCAGAATCTTAAGATTCAATCGAAATCGATCTTGTAATTTCGTCGACGATCATTTCAAGATCTCCGGTTTTTGGATCGATAACCGATGCACTTTTCTTGTTTTCGAATGCTTAAATGCAGAAAACTAAAACTTTATCAAAATCATCTACAAAACGTAGCTTAATTAATTGAGTTTCGTTAATTTGTGAGTTATTTTGAGAATTTTCTTCTCTTTCTTTTTTTTTTAATTTTTTAATTTTTTTTGTTGTTTTCGATCTTAATTATTGTCATCACCATTAATGGAGTCTCATCTTTTGGACTGGACGGCGCTGCTCATGCGCTATGACGATGATCTGTAGCTTTTTCCTTCATTTTCAAGAGCAGATTTGTGGAAAATTCTGCGATTTCTGACTCTCTTCACTCACGTCAGAGATGAAAGAAACTGAAAACGGTTGATATTTGGTTACAATTTCTCTTCTTCTAAATGAAACAAAGCTTTAATTCAAAATGACCAAAATATCCCCGTATTATAAAAATAATAATTATAGATTAAAGGTTATTATTGGTAATGAGGGGGAAAAGGCACAAATAGTATTTTATTGGTTTGGAATTGAAAACTCTTTCTCTTTCCTAGTTTCCTTCCATGAGAAGTCCTTTTCTTAAAAAGAATGCCTCTCAACTCTATATCGTTAGATCTGTTCCTCGATTCTCTCATTGGTTTATGATGATATGGAAATGCTTCTCCTGAGGCTGACACCAAATCTCCTCGGCAGGCTGCTACGCTTGTCTTTCCAAACCGTCCATCAAGGTGTTCATCCTATTGGGTCAAAAGTACTCTCGGAGATTCTTCTTTCTCAAGTCTTCTCTTCTCGAGTCTTCTCTATCTTTAATTTGGTCAATAAATTTGTGGTCAAAAACTATTGTTTAGTTTTGGAAATAAAGATTATATACAGAGTTGAATGTTTGACAAAGTTATTTTTGAAAATTTCAAAACTGATTTTGAATACAAAATTAAAATATAATAAAAAAGAAAGTAGAAAACAAATCTGGGTTCAGTTTGTGATTAGTGTATAAAAATTTTAAAATAAAAGAAGTATTTGGTTCGAAAAATTTAAAAACATTTCCTAAGTTTTTATTTAGAAATTAACTTATTTTTTAAAATATGATAAAATTCATTGTTTGAATTTTTAAGTTTTAAATTTATCCTTTTTCTTAAAATTTAAAAATTCATTCATTCAAAAGTCTAACTCATTTTTTGAAAATAATAAAAACTATTTTCTAAATTTCCATTTTTGTATTGCATCTCTATTTTATTAACTTTTATTTGTTTTTTAAAATTAAATTACATAATTTTTTTTCCCTTCTTTTATACAAAAAAAAATGTTTTTCAGAAAAATCAAGTATGCCCTTATTTTCTGAATTTTATTTTTTCTAAAATTTTGAATTTTATTTCATTTTGTTTTTTAGAGGATGGGGTTGAAATTAAACGATTGATCAGTTATTATAGGTAGAAAATATAGGGCTCCGTTTTTCCTCTAAGGTCGTTTGGAGGCATGTTTGGATGTTAGGGTTTTGTTATGCAACATGATAGCACCTTTTTAACAGGAAGAAAAAATAAATAAAGTCATAGGAGATTGTTTTGAAACAAATAACGTCATAAATTGTTTTTTGGTTAGAATTTTAATTTAATTAATATCTTAATAATATGAGCTCATATATTATTGACTATTTAAATTAAAAAGGCCAAATAATTAATTTATTAATTTAGGCTCTTAAATATTTATTGGGTATGACTTTGTAATTTGTAAAAATCATTACTAATTAATTAAGGTTGATGAGATTCTAATTAACCTAATATAGTGTATAAAAAATTTTATAGAGTTATGGTTCTTAAATAAAATTATTCTTTCAACTTTTGTTCTTTTCTTCTTTTTTTATCTTAAAAAAAAATATTAATTGAACAATATAGTGATTTGATTGTGAATATGCTAACTGCTTTAATTAATTGAGTTTAAATAAAAATTTATAAAAAATATATAATTTATTAATTAAGTAAAGGATGAAGAATAAACAAAGAACTTTTGTTATTTGAGATGCAACAAAAAAGAATTACTTACACATGTAATAAAAATCTTCAACTACTAAATAATTAGTTGAGTCTACATAAAACTTGATAAAAAAAATATGCATTTATAATTAATTTTTTTTGTGGAAGCTAGAAAGTGATCTAATAAATTTATTGTTTTCCGAAATGTTTGGGGATGCGTGTGAAATCTATTCAATATTTCTGGCAAAGAATTTTAAATAGTTTTGTTCAAAGTAAAACTAGAGACAAATGTTTCTGTGTGGTTGGAAAAATTTGCCAACCTCCTGCATGACCTTTTGATAGAAAGCGTAAGGTGACGTGTCGCCCATACATTAGCTTCAGGTCCAATCCCTGGACGAGAAGCTCTACGTAGGCAACACGTGGCACATATCTTGTCAGGTAGCGTAGTAACCGCCTTTCAATTCATAAATTTCTTTGCATATTCCAAGAAGAAGAGAAAAACAAAAAAAGGATAAAATGATAAAGAAACGCAATTTTTGGAAAAAAAAAACAGTTGATGGGAACACCGAACGCAACAAGTGTCTGGACATGAGCGTGCTTGTGTCTGGACACGGTGATGCGTGTGCATCCGGTGTTTCTGTTTTGTCCGTTAAGATTAAGAGCATCACCAAGTTGCGGATGCAACGTCACCTTGGTGGTCGTTATGACTTTCGGTTTCTAACTTTCTAGATAGCACAAACAGCATATAACGGTTGAATGGACTGCCAAGGCTTTCAAGTCATTCTTTTTTGTCTCACTTTGCCTACACTATTTCGTGTCAATTTACTAGTGTTACAAGTTTCCCATGATTTGTACATCATTATCATTTGCTGTGTGTATAAATTTAAACAGAAATATTTTTATGACCTACTACTCAAAATTATACTCATGCCTTTTACTGTAATCCATAATATATTATTTTTAGTTCATATCACAAATAATAGCTTTTTTTACTTGTCTAAACTTAAATTGTAATCAAATCAATCACAATTCTAAAATGTACTAAAGACTACATGCATGATGTGTAGTACTTCCCTATACTTTGAACATGTGAATTGAGTTGGCCAAAGTGAGAAGTAGGTGGGTAGTGTCAAGGATGATGCTGTATCTATGTACTATATATAATATATATAGTTAAGTTGGTTGTAGCGGTTGAACCAAGCTCAAGTCCCTTTCAGCTGAATGTGGTTGATGGTAACCCTGGTGAGAGATCATTTCCCTATCATCATCCATCTCATGCTGAATCATGTAATCTAATTTATCATATATTTAATTTCTATCTTTGTTTTCTAATTTCTTTAACTGTTTTCAGGTTCCATGATGACAACTATTATTATTATTATTATTATTATTATAAGAAATACTGCAACCATCCTACCTAAGCTTTGATTTTAAAATAAAGGAAGTCGATGAATAGTGGAAGATGCTTAATTAATTAACTAATTAATATTATAATACTTATGTTATAAAATAATAGTTTCATGTTGTATTCAAGACACTTAGAACAGTTAAACCATACATAATCTATTTATGAGACTTGAAAAACGGCTAAATCAATAGGAATTGAGTGGTGTCTTTGTAGTCGTTGTACGTGTCTAGGAGTTGGTCATATATTTATTAGAAAGATGTAGCTTCCTTTTCCTAATATAATTTTTTTATTTGCCTAACAAAAACAATTTCAGTAGGTTAGATTTATTTTAGGTCTCTTGCACATACTTTGACTTTCTCTTTGGGTGATTCCTTTTCTGCCCCGATTATGTTATTTATTTTCTATTCTACCCTTTCATAATCTAAGAGTGTGCATGAGTCGATTGGGATCAAATTTTCAACCAAAATCAAAATCAACATGCTAAGCTATGTTTAGCATAGTCCCATGATGCTTAAATATAATTATGATGTACAATGTATAAATTGTGGACAATCCTCTTCTTGTAATTCAATTTTCAACTATGAGTTAGCCTTATCATATGGTATTAAAGCATGTTTATACTAACGATAGGTCAAGTTTGTATTTTTAGTTTGACTTTGTTTGTGGTGTTGAGGGATAGCTCTAGCATAGTCCCACAATTATAATGTGTAATATATAAATTGAGGGCATACTTTATTTACAAGCTGCTTTTTAAGGATCTGCCGTCCATGAGCTTTGTCAAGCTAAAGTGAATCCTTTTTCGACCTAATAACCGAAGGTAAATATTCAACCAATTCATTAGTTGAATTAGGTTGCCATTGGGTCAAGTTAGAAAGTTTTCCAACTTTCAACTCATAGAGATAAATTTAACAACCCAACTCCTTAACAAATTGTCAGTTTAAGTTCACACCAAATTTTTTTTTCAAAGGCCAAAGCGTGAGGCATGAGCGTACTGAGCCCTTGAAGAAGCAAACTAGGATTATGTTACAAATATCTAGGGCTGCTCTCGGGTTGGATTTGAGTTGATTTTAGACCCAATCAACACCCAATCTGATGCAATCGAATGGCATCGATGTCCACTCGGTGCCACCCAACCATCCCTTAAATTGGGCATCAACCCATACTTAGATCAAGTCAGTCAGGCTGGTTGGGCGACCCACTCAAGGGTCTGCAACATCCAAGTTCCCATCGCCAATTCATTTGATAGAAACCATCCAAACCATCCAAAACTCCTAATTCCTTAATCCATATTCCATTGGAATGTTCAAACTTTAAAATCTATTTTTACAAAGTTATATTACTGGGTGTGTGGGTTTGTTCGATACAATTTTTGAAAAAACACTTTTTTAAGGAAACTGATCTCCCTAGTTTATTGAAAACTTAGAAAAACTACTTTTTTACCACAGTTTGGTCCAAAAGTAGTTCTTGTGAAATAACCTGAATTTTTTTTTTGTCTAAAAGTAATTTACAACCCCTCAACGACGAGCAGAGCATTCATTATAAAAAAAAAAAACAGGGTATTGAAGGTGGTACAAGCAAAATATGTTAGAAAAAATGATATATGACAATTTAAGATGTATGCATGGCACAATACTTAACATATATTAAGTAAAACTCAAAGAGTATTTTTTAAGAGTTGTTACTCTCGATCTAAATTGTTTTTACCTATGACACGCCTTTCAATGCAATTAAATATGTTCCTGGCCTAATCACTTCGTATCCAACATCAATCTACAAATAATTTTAAGTTTGCTGGTTTTCAGAATGAGCAACAAAGTTTGCAGATGAGACATGAATGGTTGTTAGGGTTGAAATTATTTTTCTACATAGGATATGGCCATTATTGCTCTCCCCTATTTCATATTTTGGATGCTCTTGAATTTTTTTTTTTTTTTTTGAAAGTAACCACTCTTTCCCTATGTATGAATTAAATAGCATTTGATCCTTATAGATAGTCTATTACTCACATTCTTAATTTTGTAATTAAGAAACTCATTTTAAAAAATAGGAAACCTTTTGGATCTGAAAAAAATAAAATAAAAAAATGCATGGGGTAAAATGGACATGGGCCACAATAAATAAATCCTCTCGTAACCACACCATGCTTGTCATATGGACACATTCACGTTTTCTCTTTCAGGGATAGGGAAAGAAGCAACCTGTATTGGGTAAATAACCAGACACGTGGACCTTCCCAAGGACCACTTTATCCCATGACCCCCTCTCCATGCACATAGTATAGTAGTCCACTGTATTGGGTTCAACTCCAACCGGACCTTCACTAGAAGCAAGTATATATATATATATAATATTTATTATGTAATTACACGTGCAGGTACATTTTACATTTTTATGAGATTATTTATTATATATATATTAAGACGTAGAAAATATGCATGCATATATTATATTTAGTGGTAATGCAAACACACGTATCTTTATACGTATATAAAAATCACTCTGACCCGGGGATCGGGAAACCGATCGAATCAACCACCCATTCTTATTGGACGCTAAACTTAACGGACCGCAAGTCAATACATCTAGGGAGTAGAGAAGAATCACGAAGAAGGTCAGAAAGCTGAAAGCAGAAAAAGCTGAATGCTGAAATCAGAGGAAAGGAAACTGAAGGCTCGGACTCTGCTATCTTACTTAATCCTCTTGTTCTACACAACGATCAAGTTCTTTCCTTTCCAGGTTGCCCTTTTGATTTATGAATCCAAAGTTATAGAAGCTTTTTTTTTTTTTTTTTTTTTTTCATGTTTTAACTTTTTTAGATGAATGTTTGGTACTTTCTTTTTTAGTCCAGGAATCCTTCAACTCCTAGTTCTCTGTTTTTTTTTTTTTTTTTTTTCTGTTTCTTCCAACACTAGTACTCTCATTTGCAGGAGATACTATTAGCAGTACTGTACTTTGGTCAACCAAGCACCAGTTACAATATTCCCCCTTTCTTTACTTTCCAAACAAGGAAGAAATGAAGGCCCATTTTATTCAAGGATGGTAATGGAGCCAAATGTCTTTCTCTAGCACCTGGTTCAGAAATTTTCTGACCTATTTGGTTGTTTTCTATATATGTTTATGTGTGTGTGTCCTGCTCTAGATTTTTGTTTTTGTTTCTTTAATCGATTCTACCCAAAATCTCATCGCTCTCTAGTTCTCAACTTGCTTGCTATAATTTGATTTTTTCAATATGTTAAAGTTGAGTACTTTTAGAAACTCATTTATGATGTCATGAATTGACACCAAGACGGTTCAAGAAGTTCACAAGCTGCTGTGGATCATAAATTTATCATAGAATGGCCTAAATTTGGCATGTTGAAGAGGTTGAAAAATAAAAATGAAAATAGTAAAAAAAAATTTAAGCAATATGATTTGAAATACCATTTTAGTTATTAATGATTGAACTTCTTGATCTTTCTTGCATCATGTCGTAGTGTGCGAGTAATTTAAGAAAGGTTGATGTTGCTTTATCATCGATATTTTAAATCGTGTTAAGTTAAGTAGCAGTGCTACATTGATATTTATGACTAACATAAATAGAAACATAGCCATAAATACACTATTGGATTGTCTAAAATTATGTGTAGATGATCAATACTCTCTAATGATGCATTGATAAAAAAATTTGTATCAATGTCAGCTAGAAATGTCACTTAAGCATTTTCAATGTAAAATCCTTGTGAATATTTTGCACGTGCTTCCATGGTGCATTGGTCCGTGAGTATGTGTGGTGAAATAATGTCAGTTATTTTGTTAGTTGGCTGTTGGCCCATGTACATGGATCCTATTAAGTTAACCCAACATGCATTCTGGCATCTACTTGAGAGCCAACCATTTTGGGTACTTTAAATGCTAATTTGGTATATTTGTTCATGCGAAACCAATCATGTGTCATTTCATCTTATCCAACTCCATCTATTTGGTATTTCTTTTTTCACGTTACCCCGTGGGCCATTGGAAGACTCCTTGTGGGAGACGAAGACTGAACCCTCCATGTAGTAGCACTTTAAGGCTTATGAAGGCCTGAACAAAATGAGCTCAAAGACCCAGTATTAAGCCACCACTTAAGGTTAAAAAACTCCCGAAAGAGAATTGAAATCTCAACCTTATGGTTGAGGAGAGAAGTCTTCGCCACCAAGGCACCAAGCCGAGTGATGATTGACATCTATTTGGTATTTGTATATATCCTTTTTAGGAGATTATCAATTTATCCATAAGTGCTTTGGTTATTTTGGATTTAGATAATTCATGCAATCATCCAAGTTTTCACATTTGATGAAATTTTAGTTCAATCTTTGATAATATCATGTTATAATTTGATTGCAAAATGAAACTGCTAATACATACTGTCCAATTAATGCAGGTTAATCTATATATAAAGTCTAATTAGGCAATGGGATTATCAGAACGCACTGTTGGAGCAAATCAACAAAACATGGACTATATCTCAAAAGCTAGGTGTGATGAGAATGATGATAGAGTTTGCATTTCAAGGACTGAGAACATTTGTGATCTTCAATCAACTAGAGAATCTGATCATCAAAACAATATTAATGGAACATTAGATCCTGAATACACCTCTTGGCTTGTAAGTGTAAAATTTTGTTGCAATTATTTATTATACACATTAAAAAGCACTCTCATTAGCTGCTATAACATTCTAGTTGACTGCAGCCAACTTTTAATGAATATATTGCTTTCCACAGTATTCCTTATGTATCTATGGGATTGGCTATATAATTCTGTTAATTTACTCACTCAAATTGGGGGTTGTTCCTTTGAACATTGATATCTCAATATTTACTCTGTTCAAGATGATTTATAGTTTTTCCATTTACAAAGTTCTTGATGAAGAATTTGTAGCTTAAAATTGGATAATCTATTCTGTTGTTGTAATTGTTAGAACTATGTATGTAGAAGAAGCATCCCTCGGCACTGTGCATGTTTGAGCAAATGATGACTTCAGCAAGAGGAAAAAGAATAGTTGTGTTTCTAGATTATGATGGGACCCTCTCGCCAATTGTTGATGACCCTGATCGAGCATTCATGTCTGATATGGTAATTATAATTCTTATGTATAATGAGTTTTAATATCAGTTTATTCTATAGATAAATAGAACTCTTTTCTTTGTGGTCCTTTTGTTGCATCTCAATTTTAAAATTTTCTAAAACATTTTTTTTCCTTTACTAAAAGTTTTAGAAATCTTCACTCCCAATGTCTTTCTTCAATAGAGCAACAATCCATCAAATTGATTGTTCTCTTCTTTGCAAATTTATCTGGTCATCTTTATGTTTTTAACTCCTAAATATTTCTTTCTTGTGATGTGTTCGTATAGAGGACATTTTAAGTCATTGAAACAGAATCTCCTGCCATGCCATGCCCATGTTTCATGGTTTTCCTTTTGAGTCATGGTTAAGAAATTTGCTTTTCATTAAAATTTGATCAGTTGTATTATGCAGTCGAGTCGAAAGCTATCCATTAAAACAATTAATTCTAAATTTGTTCTGCCCTTCATCCATCTCTTTCTTCTCATAATGTGTAAGTGTGTCACAAATGCATATATTCTTTCCAATATATGCAGATGCGTGCGGCAGTACGTGAAGTTGCAAAATATTTTCCAACAGCAATTATTAGTGGAAGGTCCCGCGAAAAGGTAAATCCATTCAATATGTAACTACGAAACATTTTCTAATTAGTGACAGCTTCAATCTAAGACACTAGTCAATTCAAGTTAACCCAGTTGATGAACCTGATTAATAGCATCACATTCAAGAACATGTAAGCCAACATTATTAACATGAAAACTGATGGTTTGAATTCATTTTTTTTTCAGGTATTTAAATTTGTGCAACTAACAGGAGTGTACTATGCTGGAAGCCATGGGATGGACATAATGGCTCCAGTACTGCCACTAACAGCAAGTGATGCCAAGCATCAAGTAAGAGTAGATGATAAACAGGTTGGCTGTATGTTCTGTAATTCATATATGCACCGACTGATTGTGTTTGTTTAAACTGTATAAGTCATTTACTTGTTTTACAATCACATGATTAATTCTGATCATGTAGGGAAGTGAAGATGTGCTCTTCCAACCTGCCAAAGAGTTCTTACCAGCAATCCAAGAGGTCTTTAAAAATAAGCCCAGTTCAAGTTTTATCTTTGTAACTATTATGATAAGGGCATGTCTTATTGACTTCGTTTATGGTCTTAGGGATTTACATTAATGTTCTTTGTTTGATAGATTATAGTGGAGTTGGAGGAAAAGACCAAAAGCATTCGTGGGGTAATTATAGAAAACAATAGGTTCTGCATCTCTGTACACTTCCGGCGAGTTCGTGAGGAGGTGTGATGTTTACTTAAATTCTTTTTCCATTTTTAATTTATATTAAAACTTAAATACTTTTCTTTTTTTTCTTCTTCTTTCTTTAGAGAATTGTGCACTAAACATGTTAATACTTCTTAATTTAGCAGTTATCCTGGTCCAAGTTACTGTGGAATTAACTCTACGAATTTTGTAACTCTACGAATTTTGTAACTCTAATTACTTAAAAGTACATATAATTTTTTTTGGCATCTGAAACTGAATGATTCAAAGGTTGCACACAGGATTTTTGCAAGTTGGAGGAACTGGTCAAGTCCATTGTTAAAGACTACTCTAGCTTCCATCTTACCAGGGGTAGAAAGGTATGGCAAGCCACTCAAATTTGTGAATGGTTTAAGAATTTCTTTCATGGTTTTTTACTGTTTTACTACAGATATATAGATGAACTTTAATTTTCATAAATAAATCTGTTCATAGGTTATGGAAATACGCCCATCTATAAAGTGGGACAAGGGTTATGCCCTGGAATATATGCTTGAAACTCTAGGCTATGGAAACTCAAATGATGTCCTTGCATTTTACATCGGAGATGATCGTACTGATGAAGATGCATTCAAGGTACTTGTTAATGTCTACGTTCGCTTGTTATATATAGTTAGGCTTCTGCTTATCAACTATAACTTTTGTGTTACACAATTTCTAACAGAACTTTATTATTCCAGGGTCTCACGTTCAAATCTCCTCATGAGCATTTGTTTATTTCTCTCGATCGTATCTTTCCTCTCTTTCATAAATCTAGTCCACGTGCAATCGTGCATTTCTAATATGTTATATTGAAATGTTATCCCATTGTGTGCTTGGTAGCTGAGAAAATTATTCTTAAGAAATTTTCTCAAGAAAATTATTCTTGAGAAATTTTCTCAAGAAAATTTTCATGAGAATTTTTTCATGGTTATTTGGTTAGAGATGAGAAAATATTTTAATCGCATAACCATGACATCCCCTCGGATATAGCTACTTGAGAAAATTATGGTAAGAAATCTTTTTTTCCCCTATCTTGCCAACCAAATGTTAGAATTTATGATTTTCTCAAGAACATCCCCAATTTTCTCAAGAAAAACCTAATTTTCTCACCTACCAAACGCGCCCTAAAGGTTTTACACTTGAATATTGAAAAGCCTCTCTACAATGTCGGGGTGCATAAACCCATCTTTCTCCAGACTTTAAAATAGTAGGAATCTCGTGCACTAGGTATGCTCTTTTTATTAAGGAGCTTGGACATCTAAATCTTATTAACTTAATATTTGGTGATTTGGCAGGTTTTGCAAGCTAAGAAGCAAGGGTACCCTATAATAGTATCTTCAATTCCAAAGGAAACCAATGCTATTTACTCACTTAGAGACCCATCAGAAGTGATGTCTTTCTTACTTCACCTTGCTAGATGGAGGCGGAACTCTTCTTCTAGCAGGATTGTTATATAAAAATGTATAACAAAAACAAGCTCTATATATATATATATATATATATATATATATATATATATATATATATATATATATATATATATATCCTATATAATTATTATCTATATATATGTATATATACTGCAGAAAGAATTATAAAGAAAAATAACAGTTAAAGAGAGGGGAGGTAATTGAAGCTTGACCGGCTTTTTGAGGGCAGTCTTGGGGTATTTCTAATAGGGTATAGAGAGTTGCTTGTGAGAAGCTATATTTTTGTATGCTTCTCAGATCTCACCATTTTGTAATTCACTAATTTCCTAATTAGTGCATTGTAAAGAAAAGTTGTTACCGTTGTTGTTGTTGTTGTTTTTTTTTGTTTCTTTTTTTTTTGTATTTTCCTTGTACCATTATATAGCAACATATAAATTACTATACAATGCAAGAACACCAAAAAAGAAATAACTAAACAAAATAAAAGTGCTCTTAGTGGCTATTTGGTATCAACAATTAAGGGGGCAAGGTCCTTTCAAAGATCTCCAAAAGACTTGATGGTTGGAAAAGAAGCTCTTGTGAAGGGGTGGGAGATTGGCTCTAATTTGGTGTGTCCTATTAGCTCTCCCTACATATTATGTCCATGTTCAAAATTCCCCAAGGAATTGCAAAACAAATTGAAAGGATGCTCAAATCCTTCTTTTGGAGAGGAGTGAATTCTAGCAATGAGATGCATCTGATTCGGTGGAAGTAGGTTCAATTGCCTGTGCAAAAGTGGTCTTGGCATTGGAAACATATGCCAAAGGCACATAGATCTTGCAGCAAAATGGATTTGGAGAATGCTAGAGAATGCTATAAGCAAATGTGTCATTGTGGTCTCAAGTTGTTACAAGTCAGTCATGGGGATTATGGATTTGGTCAAGTGACAGGGGGAAGTAGTAGACTTACTTACAATAGTCTATGGAAGTTCATATCATTCTCGGCTCTAGGGTTTTGGCCTTTCATTGTGCCTGTGGTTGGGACCGGCCAATCCTTTAGATTTTGGAAAGATAGGTGGCTTGTAGAAAATAACCTTGCATCTTTATACCCTTGCATGTACAAATTGTCATATTTTCATAACCATAACATAGCCGATTTCTTCTCCCTTTCAAGTAGCCCATGCCCCCGCTGGAACTTGCATCCTTGTAGATCCCTTCCCCCTAGAGTTCATGATGAAGCCAACCAAATCCTATCTAGGTTAGAACCTATTTCCCAATCGGAGTGTCAAGACCATTTTCAATGGTCAATCGAACCATCGGGTAAGTTCTCTTGTAAGTCTTACTTTGAAGCCCTTACTATTAATACTTCCATTCCCGACTTTACATTTGCTTTTGCTTTTCACATATGGAGTGTACATGTTCCTACTAAGGTGAAAGTGTTTGGGTGGACACTGGCTCATAATTAAGATCAAAATAGGAGATATGCTCCAAAGGTGCTTCCCTAGTATGTGCATTTCCCCGCACTGTTGCTTCTTATGTTTTTAGGATGTAGAATCCTCAAAGCACCTCTTCTTTTCCTATACAGTTGTGAAAAGAATATGGTCAAATTTGGATCCCTTTTTCCAAAGGTAGAGTGTGCATACCTAGGAACATGGAGGAAGGTTTGACATTTTCTCTTTATACTTCGGCATCCAGGTTGGATAGAAAGCTTGGTTTGGTTGCGTCATATGTGACTTTATGGTCGATATGGATTGAACGAAACAATAGGGTGTTTTGTGGCTCTCAAAATATCCATTGGTAGGTTGTGGGAGGATGTCAGTTGCTAGCTTGTACATGGGTTGGTGCTTTCCCTCTTTCTAATGGATACTCGATCATACATTGGTGGAGAGATTGTGAGGCTTGTTTGTAAAAGTTTGTAAGTGTTGTAATAAAAAAAAAAAAAACGAAAGAAAAACCAAATGAAAGAAGTTGCTGGAAGCAGAAGAGGAAGAACCGAGAAGGAAGAAGGAGAAGAAGAAAAAGGGGAGGGATTCGCGCAAAATCAGGACCTGCGGTAAGTGATTTTTCCTCTATTTCTTCGTAAAATTGATATCTAAGCTAGATGTAAACTTTCTAGTGGACTAATTTTAGCTATGGGAGTCGTTTTACGACGTTTTCAAAAATTGAGTTTTGACCCAATGTGAATGAAAATCCGCTAGAAAGGTTGAAAAATACTCCCTGGACTGTCGGGACCCTGAATATGTGGTTAGGTTCCATTTCATGATTTTTGGAGACCGTTTGACAATTTTAATACAATGTACATGTTTCGAATGAATAGTGACGAATAGAACTATGAATAGTAAATAGTGAATAGGGAATAGTGAATAATTCGAATAGTGAACAGTGATGTGAATAGTGAATAGTGAACAGTAAACAGTGATGTCAATAATGAATAGTGAATAATACTGTAAACAGTGATGTGAACTGTGATTTGAAATCATAGAATCGTAGAGAACTGAATTCCAGACGTTTCGATGCTAAGATTGTGATTTTTGGATATGATTTTTGGATATGGTTTGATAGGATTTGGAAATCTATTGTCACTGTTTTTTCTTGTGGAAATATCTAGATTGACCACAGAAACGATATAGTAGTTTCTTCAACTGCTTATGAGTCCTAAATGAATTTATTATTCGTGATTTGAAGTGAGTTGAGAAATTAAAGATGTAAATAGATATGAATACATGAAATTGAATTATGGAGTGATTATGACAGGTTAAATTAGTTGGATTTAATTTGGAGCTAGACTCGAAAGCGACAATGATTGGGTTTAAGTTGAACGTGTTGTACTGTGAGTATAGTTTTCTTGATTTGGTTCTTGTATGACATTATACGCATATAAAATGTTTGATTGTATGCATGTGATAGTTATATATAATGCATTGAGTTTTATGGATCATGCAAACTGATTTTAGAAATTGGAGTTTGTAATGATATCATTTCGTTAGGAATTAGACCTGGATGAGGTTTTGCGAGTCCTCATTGTCAGTAGGTCTGTCTTAACAAGGGTTGCGATCCTTGAAATGACTGTGAATTGGGTAATGAGAGGCTGTGGCTATCTTGTAACGACCATACAGGGTTTAGACTCGCTCTCTTGCCTTGCGGAGGAGGGAGATTGTGCATTGTGTTATTGAAAACTCATGCAATTTATGTTGTTGACATGTATAATATATTCGTTGAATGATGCATGTGTTGAATAAGTGTTTGAAATGATTTTAAATGTCATATTTCTCTAAATGTATATAATTGTCATCTTAAGAACTATATTCACTGAGTTGTTGTTTGCTCACCCCATTTCCTCCAATATTTCAGGTATTGAGTCGAAGGGAAAAGGAAAATCCGTGAGCCTTCGTCTGGTATGTGTATGTATGCTTGGAGGAAATAACTTATATTTTTGTTATTTTACTTATCACACATTATATATATATGTATTATTATCTAGATGAGACATGTGGGCATAGATAGCTTAATATATTAGATGATGAAATGAAAATGTGATGTGTAAATGAATGAACTATATTGGATTTGATTTGTGGTATAGGAAAAAACAATTTCTGTAAAGTTTGGGATAGATTGTGAGAGTACGTGAAGGCTGACAGTGAATTATATACTGTATATGAGTATGTACAGTGTATAATACGCCGTGTCGGTCATGACGTCAGCCTACGTCAGGGGCGTCGTGACACTTTGTGTAGGTACAAAAATATTATGTATTGTGTTATACTTTTTTATGTATAGAAATCGATGATTTGCCTTGTCTAGATGATTAACATTGATAATTGTTCATTGACAGGTTATTTTGGCCTCGACAAGTCTAGTGCTACCCATTGTTGCAAATTCGGCGAAGTACCATCTATCGTGCGCTAAGGGTTGGGACACCCCATATCTAGATAGGATTTTGCATTTTACTGGTATAGTTCACAATGTAGCAACCATAGAAACAATTGATGAGAATTGAAGTTTTTTTTTTTTTTTTTTAACTTACAACAAATGTAATACATGTAATTTTTTGTTCATTGGCATTAATGAAATTATTTGTTGAAGTTCAAAATTCATTGCACAAAATATCAAAAATATGTTGATCCAAAACTTAAAAAAATAAAAAACATCAAGTCTATTATCGTCTTCTTCGAATTCTTAATCGAAAGGTAGGCACTTCGGCAGCTGCATCTTCTTCAACTCCATGCAAGCTCTCACCACATTCAAAGTGCGTAATTGGAGTCTGTGACTGTTCTTCGAAGTGGAGAACTGAAGTTTGGGCTCGTTCTTCTTCGGTAGGTTCCTCTTCTTTGTTGATGCTTATGTCGACTAAAACTATGATGACGTCGTCAATCCCTCGAAACATCAATCGATGTCTCAAGTCCTTGAGTTGCTCTCAAGGACCTCAGCATCGCTAGACCACGATTGTTGCGCTCCCTCTGAAATCAATAGATTAATTAATGTCAAATATAATTAAATCAGATATATTAATAATGTTCTATAGATTTTGATTTATTACCAAAATCTCTATATTCTCCGTTGAAGTTGGCGCTTGAGTGGATTGTCGATGGGTTCTGTACATTTGGATGTGAAATCTGTTCGAACCACTCATGATATTCTGGTACGACATCCCATGAATTAGAAACTTGTTCTCCTTGTGCAGTCCCTTGTAACAAATGGTAGTTCCAGCTCTCCCAATACTAATCAATGAACATGTGATGGACGTTGTAATCACGTCTCCTAGCATTCCTCTCAGCTCGAACATGACGTATAAGAGGACGTGAGATCTTCTGTACATGTCCAAATTGACATAGAACTTTGTCGAGATGGTAGGGCTTGACCACATCAAAAAAATTTACGCACGAGGTACAAAATGTCACTTCATGTAGAGGGCTTCGGCCCTACAATTTGTGTAAGGGTCTCATGCAACCCGAGCTAAATAATAAAGACCTAAGATATAAGTTGATGTGTTGTATATATTAAAATTAATTTAAAATAGTAGAAATATTTACCTAATTTGGCTAAAGATCATCAATTGTCTCGCGTAGAACTTCAATGGAATCTTCTGCTAGACCTTGTTTTTTGTAAGGTTTCCACTTCATGGCACGCGAGAGGTTGTTCTTATATCCACGATTTACGTACGGTCTAACGAATGGGAAGTGCTCGTATATCCATGCCTACCAAACATAAGAAAGACATATACTATAACACAAGTATATTTATTTCAAGTTTAATTTACTTAAACCAAAATGATTGAAATAGTTATACCTCCAGTAACATCATGTAGCCCGCAATCTATTGCACATTATATCTCGTGGCACATCCCAACTGACGATACAGATTCACCAGACAAGCAGCTCCCCATGCAAAATTGACCACCAAATCCAGATTCATCAACAATGGTAAGTAAATTATGTTCACCCTTGTACCACTCTTGTCTGTGAAAAGAGTGCAACCTAGGATGAACAATAGATATGTTCTCGTAGTATGCTTGGCCGAAAGATATTATTTGTTTCTTGGAAGCTTAGATCCAATTTGTTTTGCAGCCAATCCAATTGAACCAATTGACCTCGCTTCTTTTTCAACTTATAAAATGCCTCTCGTGCCGAAACCCCCAGAACTTCTTGAAGTTTGATCACTACTTTTGCATTGCTCAGTGCATCTCCTTGCCCAATGTTGGAATCCTAAGCAAGACCATTACATCGTCCATTGTAATGGTCATTTCATTGAATGGTAGGTGAAATTAATTAGTCTCTGGTTGCCACCTCTCCACGAAAGCAGCTATTAACGGCTTGTTGGCACAACCACTTAATGATAGAGACCAGTGTTTGTAACTATCTCCGTGACTTTCTCTCTCTCTCTCTCTCTTTCTCTCTCGGGATGTTCACTGAGGTCTCAAGAAGCTAACTTTGCCCCGTGGTTTTGACACTTTCGTATATTCCGTTTCTATGTGAATAAACAAAAAATTATAAGAATCTACCAATATTTAAATTTAATCATAACGCCAATTGAATTTAAATTAAATTATGAGAGTGATATACCTGATTTAGTGTGACGCCCCGAAAATTATTTCATCTAGCCCATAACCCAATTGCACTTTGCCCAAACTCTATGTGTTGCCTTGATATGGTTGGTGTTTGTTTGATGGTTGTTTAATGTTTGTATAGTTGATGCTTGATAATGTATATAAATATGTGTATTGTAAATTGTATATGGGTCATGTTAAATTAAAGTATAATGCATATGTTATTATTTATGCATGGGTCCATTAAACCATGAATTGATATGGGTTAGGATTGATTGAATAAAAGGATAAATGAGAATGAAAATTTGGTGTATTAAATGGATTGAACATTTAAAATACATGGAAACATGAGATTGGTTAAAGTACATATGGTTGGTATGGGTAGTATGAGACCAACACATGTGAAGGTTGGTGCATGAAAGTGGACAAGTGTCTCATGCCCACTTCTCTTCTCCAAGAATGTGCTAGAAAGTGAGGTGAGTGGAAGGAATCCAAGAATGTGCTAGAAAGTGAGGTGAGTGGACGGAATCAAGGAAGTGCTAGAAAGAGAGGTGAGTGGAGAGAAAGGAAAAAAATAAAAGAAAAGAAGAGAAAGAAAGAGGGAGTTGCAGGAGGAAAATCTCTGTGACGTTTTCATCAAAAAGCTGGATCTCCGGAATATATGGTCAGATTAACCTCAACTTTTGTCAGCAAGTTCGTAGCTTATGGTTCTGCATTTTGAACGGTGGAGATCTTGATTTGAGGTTTCTTCTAAGAGATCTAACCTCTCAAACCAAGCTGGTCGGAAAGTCTGGATTTCTCGCGCCGTTTCGCTCAAACTTATAGATCATCTCAATCTACCGTTGGATGGATATCACATTTGGTTATGTAGTTTAAAAACGATATTTCTGCATTCTTAACGGTGAAGATCTTGATTATTGGTTTCGTCTAAGAGATCTAACCTCTCAAACAAAGCTAGTCGGAAAGTCTGGATGTCTCGCGCCGTTTCGATTAAACTTAGAGATCATCTCAATCTGCCGTTGGATGGCTATCAAATTTGGGTATGTATTTTATAACTGATATTTCTGCATTCTAAACGGTGGAGATGTTTATGAGTTAAGTATGTTGTGTGATATAGTCATCTGCGTTTGAGTAATTGCAGTAGGAAAGGAGAAATTATTTGATTAGAGACTTGTTCATCAAAGATACTTATCTTTTCGGTCCACCGTTGGATTGGGCTGATATTTGGACAGAAGGTTTGTTGCTTCACATACTTCAATCTGTACGGTTGATTTTGTGGTTACATATTTCTGTTGGTAGATTGATACATCTGAACCGAATAATAAATGAAGAATTGGTAGGGTTGCTTGTATTAGACCTAAATTTAGAATATGAACTTAGACCTTTCCAAATAGCTTGCATGTCAACTATGTTGACCTAGTTGCCATTGTTGATGAACCCAGGATGCAAAATCAGTGATATACATGGCTGAACATGGTGACCTAGTGTAAATCGGCAATATGGCCTAAGTATGAAAAATTTCATATTTTAGGGCTTTTGATGCTTTTGGCCTAGAATCATTGAATTGATGCAACTTATGTTTAATTAAACATGATTAGGTTGATTATGCTACTGATTTGGTGGTTGTGGCCATATCATGGGTTAGGCCTACTTGTGATCAAGTGACCCAATTTGGGCATGTTTATGCCTAAGGAATTGAAAATCAGTATTTTTGATTAATGGAATGGTTTATGAATGAGAAGTATGCATTAGAGGCCTAAGTATGTGATTTGAGGTGAATGATGGGATTAGATGAGATTTAGGCCTATTGTCTATATGTGGGCTGATTTAGGGTTGATGTGTAATGTCTATGTAATTGAGCATAGAAATTGATGTATGGTAGGATATTGATGAATGTTTCAGGATCTTGATTGGGTTGATTCGGTTTGGTGGTCGTGTGTGGTTAATACTCTCGCGAGGCTTGGTTGTGAGTAGACTTCATTTATGATTATAGCTTTTATGTCATCATATCACTTATATATATTGTATGTTGAAAGCATGAATGTGTTCTAATGTTTTGGATGATGCATTGATTTGAGAAAACCTTATGACTTTGGTTGGGCCCATCTATCTGGCTAACAGGGGGACTTAACCTTGTCATAGGAGGGTTTTAGGAAAGGAAATGATTGGGGTCAACGGTACGGTGAAATAGACGTGCACTAGTAACCCGAAATAAACATAATTGGGGCCAACGGTACGGTGAAATAGACGTGCACTAGTAACCCAATGCATGTGGAATGTGGATCCAAATTGATAAGCTTTTACTTGCATCGAACTTATTATAAATGCTTGATATCTATATGTTATGAGCTTTTAATTATGCTACACATTGACATGCATACATAATATTTATTGATGAGTATTGATAGCATATTTGAATTCTATTCACTGGGCACCGTTGGCTCACCCTTGGGCTCACCCTCATTTTCCTCTTTCAGGTCCTTCTGTCCCGAATAAGGGCAAAGGAGTAGTCATATCTTGAGGGCCTTGCCTGCGAGAGAATCCAAGACCTCGATGTGAGTTGAGAGGCATTTTGATTGAACTGTGTTTTAAATTATGAAGTATTATATTTTGGATTATGTAATTATAACACTTACCACATTGTAGTGTGGGTGAGTTGGGACTTGTTAGATAGACCATGTGGGCATATGACGGTTTTTATTTGTACCCACAATTTTGGACTTTATGTGTATGTCAATTTTAATGGACTGTAGGGATTATGATTTTATTTATGCTTCATTTTTTATGGATTATCTCTTGTCTTTGATGATTAATACGGTGGGTAGTTTTGTTTAGTACCTTTTGATATTATGTCGTTGTTTGAGATAAGGCTCGTAGGGTCTCAACCACCTCACGGGAGTTGAGGAGTGGTCGGATATGCCTACGTCGGGCGTCCCGCTCCGGCATTCCGCACGCCATTCCCTGCGAGGTTGGTGGTCTGGGGTGCGGGGTTGCCACATTTAGCCACACGTAGTATGCTACGTGTCCCTTGAAATGGGTGAGAACTGAAGGATCAGTAGGTCCCTCGGAGCAAATATCCTTCAATAGGCCGTCATTTTCTTCTCCCTCCACCCCAACTTGCACAGGTTTTTCTTCAGATTGTTGTTGTTGTTCTTTTTCATGTATAACAGGGGTGGTGGTGGTGGTGACTCACGTCGTCTTCTTCTCTCTAAGCTTGACAGCCTTCTTCTTTGCGAGCTTTGCTCTTTTGACCGACCTCTCCTTGTTTCTCTTGGCGACATATCTATCAAAATGGTAAAATACATACAAAAACTATGCAATTAGGACAAACAGTTGATATTTAGCTTAAACAAAAATAAAAAAATAAAAAACCCAAAAAATGCTCTATTCGACCTTAGTGGAACGCACAGAGCAAGGTCGGTCCGACTTGTCAGAGTCAGACGTATTCATGTGTGTCTGCCCCTGACAAGTCAAACAAAGAGCATTTGTCCGACCCAAAAGGGCAGACGCACATTCATAATTTTGGACTTTATGTGTATGTCAATTTTAATGGACTGTAGGGATTATGATTTTATTTATGCTTCATTTTTATGGATTATCTCTTGTCTTTGATGATTAATACGGTGGACAGTTTTATTTAGTACCTTTTGATATTATGTCGTTGTTTGAGATAAGGCTCGTAGGGTCTCAACCACCTCACGGGAGTTGAGGAGTGGTCGGAGATGCCTACTCCGGGCGTCCCGCCCCGGCATTCCGCACGCCATTCCCTTCGGGGTTGGTGGTCCGGGGTGCGGTGTCGCCACAGTTGGTATCAGTGCCTGATTTTACTAGGTTTGGTCTATGTATTGGACTTAGATGACTTTGACCTAGGAATTGGGTGAGAGATTTAGGTGATTAAGAAAGCTTAAAGGAACTAACTTAAAAGCCTTACTATCATATTTTCTGCGTGTATTATATGATATGGGTAGTTATGAGGCTTTGTTAATGTTTTAAATGTGTGGTGGTTGCTCGTATTTCTACTTCTCAGTGTCATGAGGAGGAGCGAGAGATTGGGACAGCCATGCACAGGGCCATCCGATGATGACCGGATGGGGAGGATGGAGGAGATCATTCAGGCACAGGGCCGCTTGATGGCAGCCCAGACTCCATAGATACAGGCGTTAGTGCAGCAGGTTGAGGCTATTGCTCAACAGTCACCTCAAACAATACCTCAGGAGGCGGGCACTAGTGGGGCCGAGGCTAGTGGAGCTGTAAGGGCAGCAGGACCTCAAATGGCTGTACCTCAGCTTATGCCTACACCTGCTCTTATTGTTGTGGAGAACCCCACTGATCGGCGGATCAAACTGCTAGAGAAGTTCATGAAGCTAAAGCCTAAGGAATTCACTGGTGGGGTTGACTTGAAGAAGGCCGAAGATTGGCTGAAAAATGTCGAGAAGATCAGTCGCTCCTTAGAGCTTGATGAGGAGTCTCAGGTCCTATGTGCTGCTCACACACTGAAGAGTGATGCAGAGGACTGGTGGCTTTCAGTGTTGGATACACAGGGGGCAGTGAAGAGTTGGGACACCTTTAAACGGTTGTTCTTACAGGCTTACGTTCCAGAGACTGAGAAACAGGCTAAGCAACTCGAGTTTTTTTAATCTCGCATAGGGCACCATGTAAGTTAGGGAGTACGAGCTCAGGTTTAAGCAACTCGCAGTTTATACCCCTGGGTTAGTTCAGACGCCGAGTGACAAGATTATGAGGTTTTCTTTGAACCTAAGGCCTGCGATCCGATAGGCCTTGTCTGTGACGAAGATGACTGATTTTACCACAGTGGTCCAGAGGGCCAAACAGTATGAGTTGGCTGAGCGGGTTGATGGTATGTCTACACGAGCAGCTCCAGGTGAACCGACTTCACAAGCAGAGTCAGGGGGACAGTTCCAGATTCCGTGGAAGAAGGAAAGATGGGAAATGAAGAGAAATTTTTTTGGAAGAGCACAGTCTGATGGTGCTCAGAGTAAGGCATCCCAGGTTCAGACTGGTATGATGGCCTCACCAGTGGTTTCCTCTCCTATCTCGATTCTTATTCAGGCACCGAGTGCACCGAGACCTCCATTCCCACAGACTGCTGGCCGAGGCAGAGGTAGAGGCCGAGGAAGTTATGTGACGACATCTTAGACTGGGTCATTTGCGCCCAGGGCTCCGTTCTTATGTTTTCAATGTGGGCAGGCTGGCATAGGAAGTTCGAGTGTTCGTATTTTCAGAGAGCTCAGGGATTTGTGCAGCAGTCCAGTGTTAGAGAGACAGCGAAGGCAGCTACTGAGCCAGACCCGACAGCATCCAGGACTTTGGTGGAAGGTACTCTTATTATTTGTGGTACTTCTATGCATGTATTATTTGATGTTGGGTCTACATTATCATTCATGTCCTCTTTATGTAATTTTTTGTCCAAGTTGAGCTTGTATGATTTTCATCAAGCTCCAACTTGAGGGGGGATGTTAAGATTAATTGGCTAATAGCTACTTAATCTTAATTTACACTTATGACAGAGTTTTTGTTTTAGTTAGTTGAGTTACAGCTGTAAAAAGAAAGGTAACAATAACCTCTTCTGTACACGTATGGTAGATAGTTTGCATTTGACTCCCATTAGGGCTAGTACATGGTTAGTGGTGGGTACTGTAGCTGGGGAGAGGATCTACCCGAACATGATCTGTAGCCAGTGTGTGGTTCAGATTGGTGATGTTGAGATGCCTATTGACTTTCGAGTCCTAGAGTTTTTAGAATTCGATGCAATTCTAGGGATGGATTGGCTCGCGGCTTATCACGCAGTTGTCGACTGTTTCGCGAAGAGAATCATTTTCCAGATCCCCGGACACCCAGTGTTTACACTACAGGGTAGAGCTTCGAACCAGACAGCCACAAGGGGTAGATTTGTGACTGATGGAGACAGGGAGATTTTGGCTGGGTTAGTGCCTGATGAGGAAGAGACTAGTGAGGTGATACTCGAGGATATTGCCATTGTTAGGGACTTTCCAGATGTGTTCCCTGCGGATCTTCCAGGATTACCACCGAAGCGAGAGATCGATTTCATTATTGAACTAGTCCCTGGCACACCAGCTGAGTTGAGAGAGTTGCAGAAACAGCTCGAGGAGTTATTGGCTAAGGGCTTTATTTGCCCGAGCGTGCCACCCTGGGGAGCTCCAGTTCTTTTTGTGAAAAAGAAAGATGAGAGCTTGCGGTTGTGCATCGACTATCGCCAATTGAACAGGGTGACCATCAAGAACAAATATCCTCTCCCAAGGATTGATGACTTGTTTGATCAGTTGAGGGGAGCGAGGTATTTTTTGAAGATTGATTTGCGCTCCCGGTATCATCAGCTGAGGATTAGGGAGGAGGATGTGCCTAAGACAGCATTCAGAACCCGCTATGGACATTATGAGTTCCTTGTGATGCCATTTGGTGTGACTAATGCACCGACGATGTTCATGGACCTGATGCAGAGGGTCTTTAGGCAGTATCTGGATAAGTTTGTCATCGTCTTCATTGATGACATATTGGTGTATTCCAAGACTCGGGCTGAGCATGAGGAACACCTTAGAGTGACTTTGCAAACTCTGAGAGAGCATAAGCTATATGCAAAGCTGAGCAAGTGCGAGTTTTGGATCACCGAAGTGAAGTTCTAAGGTCATGTGGTGAGTTCTGAGGGGATTTCAGTTGATCCGTCTAAGGTCGAAGCCATTATCAGTTGGCCTAGGCCTACCACAGTGACCGAGATCAGAAGCTTTCTTAGGTTAGCTGGTTACTATAGGAGATTCGTTCAGGGATTCTCCAAGATAGCTACGCCTATGACTAGGCTCACCCAGAAAGATGCGTCCTTTTATTGACCGAGAAGTGTGAGAATGCCTTTTTAAAGCTGAAGAAAAGATTGACATCTACGCTAGTGTTGATTTTGCCAGAGCCTGATCAAGAGTTGGTTATCTATACCGATGCCTCTCGCATCGGCTTGGGTTGCGTGTTGATGCAGAAGGATAGGGTCATGGCTTATGCATCGAGGCAGTTGAAGGTGCATGAAAAGAACTACCCTGTTCATGACTTAGAACTGGCCACAGTGGTTTTTACTTTGAAGATTTGGAGGCATTATCTCTATGGTGAGAGATTCACTCTGTATTCTGACCATAAGAGCCTCAAGTACTTGTTCTCTCAGAAGGAATTGAACATGAGGCAGAGAAGGTCGTTAGAGCTCCTCAAAGACTATGATTTTACATTGGAATACCACCCACGTAAAGCCAATGTAGTGGCTGATGCGTTGAGCAGGAAGCGACTAGAGACAGTTATGGTAGCACGCCAGATGTCTCATGAGTGGAGACTACTTGAGGCGGCTACGGTTATGAGTATATGTGCTACCCCTTCAGATCAGATTGTGATATGTGCTCAAATGAGAGCTCAGCCTACACAAGTCCAGGAGGTGATTGACCAACAGAGACTTGACGTTGATTATGTGATGTACAAGTCTTGGGCTGAGAGCAGTGATTTTACTGATTGGCACTTGTCATCTGATGGTGCCTTGAGATTTAGGGGACGTTTATGGGTTCCCGCAGATCCACGACTCAGACAGAGTGTTCTCCAAGAGGCTCACAGATCTCATTATGCTATTCATCCTGGCAAAACCAAGATGTATCATGATATGAAAAGAATGTATTGGTGGCCTGACATGAAGAGAGAGATAGCTCAGTTCATTCAGAGGTGTGAGATATATCAGCGAGTCAAAGCTGAGCATCAGAGGCCTGGAGGGCAGATGCAACCGCTTGCCATTCCTGAGTGGAAGTGGGAGCATGTCACTATGGACTTTGTTGTGGGATTACCCAACACCCCGAGGAGACATAATGTTGTTTGGGTTATTATTGATCGCTTGACCAAGTCCGCTCACTTTCTACCGGTGAACACTAGGGATTCTATGGACAAGCTGAGCAGACTCTATATGCGAGAGATAATCAGATTACATGGAGTGCCAGTTTCGATTGTGTCAGATAGGGATCTGAGGTTTACATCGGTATTCTGGCAGGGGTTGTAGAGGCAGCTCGGCACTAGACTAGATCTCAGTACCGCTTTTCACCCCCAGACGGATGGCCAGTTTGAGAGGTTGATATCGATTTTAGAGGATATGCTTGGAGCTTGTGTCCTTAAGTCCAGTGGTAACTGGGAGGAGTACATACATCTGTGTGAGTTCGCGTACAACAACAGCTATCAGTCCAGTATTGGCATGGCTCCTTTTGAGGCATTGTATGGTCGACCCTGTAGATCTTCGATCTGTTGGACGGAGGTAGGGGATGTTGCGGTGATGGGACCAGAGTTTGTACAAGAACACACAGAGAAGATTAAGAGGATCAAGCATAATATGAAGGTAGCCCAAGACAGGCAGAAGAGTTACACTGATACCAAGTTTTATTGAAGGTCTCACCTCAGAAGGGCCAAACTAGATTTGGGATAAAAGGCAAGCTCGCTCCGAGATTTATTGGGTCGGTCGAGGTTTTAGAACGAATTGGCCCTGTCGCTTACCGATTAGCCTTGCCACCTCAGTTAGCAGCAGTCCACAATGTCTTTCATGTGTCAATGCTGAGAGTGTACAAGAGTGATTTTGATCACGTCTTGGACTGGAGGAACATTGAACTGAGGCAGGATGAGACTTATGACGAGGATCCTATTCCGATACTTGACCGAAAGGTCCAGAGGTTACGTAACCGCGAGATTCCGATGGTTAAGGTGAGATAGCAGTTCCATGGCGAGGAGCAGGTTACTTGGGAGCGTGAGGACTACATGATGGAGCACTTTGCCGAGTTCATGGGCTTAGGTAATTTCTTAACCTTAAAACTTTGAGGACGAAGTTCATCCTAAGGTGGGTGTGATGTGACGCCCCGAAAATTATTTCATCTAGCCCATAACCTAATTGCACTTTGCCCAAACTCTATGTGTTGCCTTGATATGGTTGGTGTTTGTTTGATGGTTGTTTAATGTTTGTATAGTTGATGCTTGATAATGTATATAAATATGTGTATTGTAAATTGTATATGGGTTATGTTAAATTAAAGTATAATGCAGATGTTATTATTTATGCATGGGTCCATTAAACCATGAATTGATATGGGTTAGGATTGATTGAATAAAAGGATAAATGAGAATGAAAATTTGGTGTATTAAATGGATTGGACATTTAAAATACATGGACGCATGAGATTGGTTAAAGTACATGTGGTTGGTATGGGTAGTATGAGACCAACACATGTGAAGGTTGGTGCATGAAAGTGGACAAGTGTCCCATGCCCACTTCTCTTCTCCAAGAATGTGCTAGAAAGTGAGGTGAGTGGAAGGAATCCAAGAATGTGCTAGAAAGTGAGGTGAGTGGAAGGAATCAAGGAAGTGCTAGAAAGTGAGGTGAGTGGAGAGAAAGGAAAAAAATAAAAGAAAAGAAGAGAAAGAAAGAGGGAGTTGTAGGAGGAAAATCTCTGCGACGTTTTCATCAAAAAGCTGGATCTCCGGAATATATGGTCAGATTAAGCTCAACTTTTTTCAGCAAGTTCGTAGCTTATGGTTCTGCATTCTGAACGGTGGAGATCTTGATTTGAGGTTTCTTCTAAGAGATCTAACCTCTCAAACCAAGCTTGTCGGAAAGTCTGGATTTATCGCGCCGTTTCGCTCAAACTTATAGATCTTCTCAATCTATCGTTGGATGGATATCACATTTGGTTATGTAGTTTACAAACGATATTTCTGCATTCTGAACGGTGAAGATCTTGATTATAGGTTTCGTCTAAGAGATCTAACCTCTCAAACAAAGCTAGTCGGAAAGTCAGGATTTCTCGCGCCATTGCGATCAAACTTATAGATCATATCAATCTACCGTTGGATGGATATCAAATCAGGGTATGTAGTTTAAAACTGATATTTCTGAATTCTAAACGGTGGAGATGTTTATGAGTTAAGTATGTTGTGTGATATAGTCATCTGCGTTTGAGTATTTGCAGTAGGAAAGGAGAAATAATCTGATTAGAGACTTGTTCATCAAAGATACTTATCTTTTTGCTCCACCGTTGGATTGGGCTGATATTTGGACAGAAGGTTTGTTGCTTCACATACTTCAATCTGTACGGTTGATTTTGTGGTTACATATTTCTGTTGGTAGATTGATACATCTGAACCAAATATTAAATGAAGAATTGGTAGGGTTGCTTGTATTAGACCTAAATTTAGAATATGAACTTAGACCTTTCCAAATAGCTTGCATGTCAACTATGTTGACCTAGTTGCCATTGTTGATGAACCCAGGATGCAAAATCAGTGATATACATGGCTGAACATGGTGACCTAGTGTAAATCCGCAATATGGCCTAAGTATGAAAATTTTCTTATTTTAGGGCTTTTGATGCTTTTGGCCTAGAATCATTGAATTGATGCAACTTATGTTTAATTAAGCATGATTAGGTTGATTATGCTACTGATTTGGTGGTTGTGGCCATATCATGGGTTAGGCCTACTTGTGATCAAGTGACCCAATTTGGGCATGTTTATGCCTAAGGAATTGAAAATCAGTATTTTTGATTAATGGAATGGTTTATGAATGAGAAGTATGCATTAAAGGCCTAAGTATGTGATTTGAGTTGAATGATGGGATTAGATGAGATTTAGGCCTATTGTCTATATGTGGGCTGATTTAGGGTTGATGTGTAATGTCTATGTAATTGAGCATAGAAATTGATGTATGGTAGGATATTGATGAATGTTTCAGGATCTTGATTGGGTTGATTCGGTTTGGTGGTCGTGTGTGGTTAATACTCTCGCGAGGCTTGGTTGTGAGTAGACTTCATTTATGATTATAGCTTTTATGTCATCGTATCACTTATATATATTGTATGTTGAAAGCATGAATGTGTTCTAATGTTTTGAATGATGCATTGATTTGAGAAAACCTTATGACTTTGGTTGGGCCCATCTATCTGGCTAACAGGGGGACTTAACCTTATCATAGGAGGGTTTTAGGAAAGGAAATGATTGGGGTCAACGGTACGGTGAAATAGACGTGCACTAGTAACCCCAAATAAACATGATTGGGGCCAACGGTACGGTGAAATAGACGTGCACTAGTAACCCAATGCATGTGGAATGTGGATCCAAATTGATAAGCTTTTACTTGCAACGAACTTATTATAAATGCTTGATATCTATATGTTATGAGCTTTTAATTATGCTACACATTGACATGCATACATGATATTTATTGATGAGTATTGATAGCATATTTGAATTCTATTCACTGGGCACCGTTGGCTCACCCTTGGGCTCACCCTCATTTTCCTCTTTCAGGTCCTTCTGTCCCGAATAAGGGCAAAGGAGTAGTCATATCTTGAGGGCCTTGCCTGCGAGAGAATCCAAGACCTCGATGTGAGTTGAGAGGCATTTTGATTGAACTGTGTTTTAAATTATGAAGTATTATATTTTGGATTATGTAATTATAACACTTACCACATTGTAGTGTGAGTGAGTTGGGACTTGTTAGATAGACCATGTGGGCATATGACGGTTTTTATTTGTACCCACAATTTTGGACTTTATGTGTATGTCAATTTTAATGGACTGTAGGGATTATGATTTTATTTATGCTTCATTTTTTATGGATTATCTCTTGTCTTTGATGATTAATACGGTGGGTAGTTTTGTTTAGTACCTTTTGATATTATGTCGTTGTTTGAGATAAGGCTCGTAGGGTCTCAACCACCTCACGGGAGTTGAGGAGTGGTCGGAGATGCCTACACCGGGCGTCCCGCTCCGGCATTCCGCACGCCATTCCCTGCGGGGTTGGTGGTCTGGGGTGCGGGGTTGCCACATTTAGCCACACGTAGTATGCTACGTGTCCCTTGAAATGGGTGAGAACTGAAGGATCAGTAGGTCCCTCGGAGCAAATATCCTTCAATAGGCCGTCATTTTCTTCTCCCTCCACCCCAACTTGCACAGGTTTTTCTTCAGATTGTTGTTGTTGTTCTTTTTCATGTATAACAGGGGTGGTGGTGGTTGTGACTCACGTCGTCTTCTTCTCTCTAAGCTCGACAACCTTCTTCTTTGCGGGCTTTGCTCTTTTGACCGACTTCTCCTTGTTTCTCTTGGCGACATATCTATCAAAATGGTAAAATACATACAAAAACTATGCAATTAGGACAAACAGTTGATATTTAGCTTAAACAAAAATAAAAAAATAAAAAACCCAAAAAATGCTCTATTCGACCTTAGTGGAACGCACAGAACACGGTCGGTCTGACTTGTCAGAGTCGGACGTATTCATGTTTGTCTGCCCCTGACAAGTCAAACAAAGAGCATTTGTCCGACCCAAAAGGGCAGACACACATTCAACCGTCTGACCCTGATAGGTCGGACGGTTGCGATTCCGTCGTGCGAAATGGGTTTTTGGTACCCATTTCCGCCGCTTCTATTTCACAATTTTCAACCATTTTCTTTGTACAAAAACATTCCAATCCAACAATGTAGCATTCAAATCAACTTAAAACTTGAAAAAAATCAAGATTTACTTACCAATTTGGTTGCTTCAAGTTCTTGAATCACTTTTATTTTGAGGCCTCCAAAACTCTAAATAACACTATTCTTAGCAAGATTTTACGAGAAAGTTGCTCATAAACCTTCCTAGAGGTGTTTTAACCGTTTGAATGCCCTAAAAACTCGAAGAAATAGTGAATCAACGGAGATGGGAAGAGAAGAAACTAGAAAGAGGGAAATGGAATAGGGCGTTGGGGTTTGAAAATGTGAAGGGCATAATAGGAATATGGGTGGGTGAAGAGGGAGAAAATGATTGATTTTAAATTTCTGGGTGGGTGAAGAGTGTAAGTGGGTGAAGAGATAGAAAATGGTGGGTGAAAATAGTTGGACCCTAAATAAAATGATTGTATTTTCCCGCTTTTTTTTTTTTAAAATAGTATTTTCCCATTTGATTACTTCTATTTGTACTCATAAAAAATATTCACTTATCCGCACACTTTGTATCATGATTGAAAATTTATTAAATAGGTGCATAAAGTGAATATATTTGGTGGGTACAAATGAAAGTACCCTTCTATTTTTGTGTTTTAAAAAAAAAACTAGGAAGAAGATTGAGAGAAAAGGGCCGAAAATTAAATAAATAAATAAAAGAAGGCTGCAAATAGGAAAAAAGAATAAAAGAAAAAATATCCCAAATAAATAAAGAGGGCTGAAAATGATAAAAAAGAATAATTCTTAAAATAAGTCTTATGTTTACTAATATTAGGAAAAAAATCTTTTAGTGTCTTATTACTAAATTACCCATAAATATACATTTTTATATATGTTTATTTGACATAGAGTATATAAAGATATAAGGTGACAACTAAGTACATTGGATTGATAAAAGACATATATGATGAGACAAGGACCATTGTAAAATAAGCAATATGTAAAACTAACGAATTTTTAATTACAGTAGGTTTACACCAAGGATTTGCTTTAAGCCCATACCTTTTTGCACTACTTATGGATGAATTCACTAAACATGTCCAAGAAGATATTTCATGATGTATGTTATTTGCTAACAATATAGTATTGATTGATGGAGCTGCATCTAAAGTAAATTCTAAACCAGAGGCTTAGAGAGAGGCTCTAAAATCTAAAGGGTTCAAAATTAGTAAGATTAAGACTAATTATGTAAAATGTAATTTTAGAGGAAGTACAAATACAAACAAAAAGATAGTGAAGATTGGAAGTCAAGAGATACCAAAGAGCAAAAATTTTAGGTATCTGGGATCCATTATACATAAAGAGGGAGAAATAGGTGAGGATGTGAACTATAGAGTTAAAGGGACAATTTGATAGAGTTGCTATTAGGTCAACCATGCTATATGATACAAAATGTTGGGCGATTAAAAAATAATATGTTAATAAATTAAGTAAAATAGAAATGCAAATGCTAAGATGAATATTTGGTAAAACATCAAAAGAACATAATCAAAAAATGCTAGAAGTTGTACCAATGGGGGATAAAATGAGAGCAAACCAACCAAAGTGGTTTGAACATATACAACATAGGCCATTTGATGAACCAGTTTAAAAGAGTGACCTATTAACGCTAAATGGTAACAATAGAGATAAAGGTAAATGTAAAATAACAAGGACAAAGATCATTAAGAAAGATCTAATTTTTTGTAATTTGAATGTCAATGTAACACCCCGAAATTTTATACACCTACGTTGATTGATACTATATCGACGCATATACGTATACGTATATGTAAGTAGAAGTTAAATGTATGTGTGTATAAGCATACATGAATTAAGTGAATCGTATTATTAAATTCAATAATATCACTAGATTATAAAATATTATATAAATGAACTTGATAATGAAGTAATTTAATGAATGAGGAGTTGTTAAAGTAATTGAATAGTTGAATAGTATGAATTAAAGTTAAATGAATGATATGAATTAATATGGGGAAGTTGGTTTGCTATATTAGATGAGGAGCATGGGATCATCATTTTTAACACTTATCTCACTTTTAATCTCTCTCTCTTTCCAACGTTACAAAAAAAAAAAAAAAAAGAAGAAGAAAGAAACAGAGAAGGAAGAATGAAAAAGGAAGAAGAGGAGAAAAAGGGAAACGTCGGATTTATGCCAAATCGGGACCCCCGGTAAGTAATTTTAACTCTATTTCTTCGTGAAATTGATATCTAAGTCAGATGGAACGATTCCCTCAAAGTAATTTTTGCTATGGTAGCCATTTTACAGTGTTTTTAAAATCGGGGTTTTGATCCGACTTGAATGAAAATTTGTTCGAAAGGTTGAAAAACACTTCCTAGACAGTAGAAGCCCCAAATATGTGGTTAGCTTTCATTTATTTGTTATTTGTTCATTTGGAATTTTTATGGCGGTTAAAAGTTAGATTTGATATTGGAAACCTTTTGAACCCTATTAAAACCTGATGAAACTCTGGTTTGAGACTGTAGAAAGATAAATCTATCAATTTCGGACATTTCGATGTTAAGATCATAATTTTTGGATATGCTTTGATATTTTTAGTAACTAAATATATGGTTTTGGTGAGTAAAATTGACTTTGGATACCTCCGCGAACATGTAAAACCTTAGTGAAATACCCGTTGAAGGTGGTAGAATGATAGTATGATTGATTTTACACGTGTCGATGTGGACAAAATAATTTTAGGAATGTTTTATAGTTTTAATAAAATTGATATATGTTTCCAATAGAAAATAAAATTAAGAATTAGTGGAAATATGATTTGGAAATCTATTTTCATTGTTTCTTCTTGTGGAAACATCTAAATTGACCGTAGAAACAGTATAGTAGCATCTTCAACTGCTTATGAGTCCTAAATTGAGTTCGAATTTAAATTCATGGAATGTGTATAATATTTTTCAGGTTGCTAAAGTACGAATTAGTGGTGAATGAGCAAGACTTGGATCAAATGAAATGTATTTGAATGAATAATACAAGTAAGTATAGTTAAGTGAAATAGATTCAAATTATACATGAATTGCAAATGTTTATTGGTGTTTTAGTGAGATTGAATGGTGTTCAGTAGTTTATAATGATTAAGTGTGGCTTGAATTTCATATTTGCATAGGAATTGAAAATTGAATGTGTTGGTGAATAATCGGGAGGGAATATTGATTCTGGAAAGGTTGATGGTGCAATGAATTTGGTGACGGTCATGGTGATTCGTTGTGCTGAATATTACTGGGTTCATTGACGTAGAAATAACATTTAATCACTGTGAGTATATTTCTTGATTTTGGTTCTTGTATGACATTGTATTTATATGAACTGTGTAAATGTAAGCATGTTATGTATACATCTACTGCTACATTGTGTTTTAACTTGCAATCATAAATGGTTTTGGCATTGGAGCATGCGAGACTTGCGAAGGCAAGTTGAACATGATATCATTTCGTTAGGAATTAGTCCCGGATGAGTCTTATGCGTAACCTCATTGTCAGTATGATTGCCCTAACAAGGATTTTAGATCCTTGAAATGATTGTGACTTGGGTAATGGGAGGTTGTGACTACCTTGTAACGGACATACAAGGGGGTTAGACCCGCTCTATTGCCTAGAAGGAGGAAGATTGTGGATTTTGATGAAAATTATGCATTGTTTTATTGAACAAGCATAACATCTATCTTGTTGGCATGTATGTTATCTTTGTTGAATAATGCATGTGTGTTTAATAAATGTTTTGAATGATTTTAAATGTCATGTTTCCCTAAATGCATATAATTGTCATGTCAAGTTATATATTCATTGAGCTTGTTGTTTGCTCACTCCATTTCCTCCAACATTTCAGGTAAAAAATCAAAAGGGAAAGGAAAAGTTAGAGAGTGATTGACACGTAACCAGGATTTCACCTTTGTTTATGTATGTATGTGCGGAGGAAATGGGTTATACTTCTTTATTTTGATATGTATGATTATCACATTACTATGTATATAATATCACATAGATGAGTTGAGTAGTAATGTAGCTTATGGTTTGATAATGTGACTATGATGAATTAGAATGATGTATGGGATGGACAACATATTAGTATGATGCTTAAATGGTGGGTGAAATGGTTTGATCAATGAATGAATGGAATGAGGAGATGAATGGATGAATATTGTGGATGATTATATGTATATATATATTGGATTTGATTTGTGGTATATCAGGGAAAATGTGAGATGTCCAAATTTATGGGGACATGCTGTCAAATTTTTTTGAAAATTGTGTAAAATTCTGTTGAGCTTGATAGTGTATTGTATACTGTATACGGGGTATGTACAGTGTATAATACACTGTGCCGGTCATGACGTCAGCCTACGTCAGGGGCGTCCTGACAATATTGGTATCAGAGACAGGTTAGAATTAAAAACATGAAAGATTAAAAACCTTACTATATTATGATTGTTTGTATGGGTATATGTATGGGTAGTTAGCTTTCTTTATAAAGAAATGATTGGATTGTCTGACAAATATTCTTCTCTATCTCTGCGAGTGGCAGATTGAAAGGGAGTGTCAGCTAATCATGGATTCTCAAGAAGAGAGGTTAAAGAAACTGGAAGAAATGGTTGCAGCTCAACAACGACAAAATGCGGAGATGATGAGGATGATGACTCGCCTACAGGAGAGTCTACAGGGACCTACAAGACCTGTAATACCAGCTGTTGGCGCCAGTAGTGCTGGTGCATCTATAGAGCGGCCAATCACAGTGCATGAGATAGTAGGGTCACATGAGGATTTAGACGAGGCTCGCAGATATGAGGACGTGATGAGGGCTTTTAGGAGGCATGAACCGCCTACTTTTGATGGCAGTTTAGTACTGGAGATTGGTGAGGATTGGCTTCTGCGTATTGAAGCCATTTTTGAGGATATGCATGCACTGGATAGGGACAAGATAAGATTGGCTCGATTTAAATTCTCGAGTAAGGCTAAGAGGGGATGGCAGACTACAGGCCGAGCTCAAGAACCCATTGATACATGGGACAAGTTCAAAAAGGTATTCTACAAGACCTACTATCCCCCGTCTAAGGTTGATAAGAGGCATCAACAGTTCATAGAATTGAAGCAGGGGAACATGTTAGTGAGAGAATATGAACATGAGTTCAACCGGCGAACATTGTTTGCCCCAGAAATGGTTCAGACAGATCTGATGAGAATGAAACGAATCAGGGATGGTTTCAATGACCCAATCAAGAAGGGTTTGGCTCTAGCGGGTGCACCGACCTATGAGCAGGAAATGCGACAGGCACTGGATTATGAGGCGGTTGAGATGACAGACAGGCCACTGTAGGCGGCACCCCCAACACAGGTAGTTATGGAGCAGTAGGTACCCTATCAGGGTAAGAGAAAGAATAAATGGGGCAGAAAATGGTGGGGAGATAAAAAAAAAAGAAAGATAGCTGAGATGCCTACTGCTTTAGAGACTCTAGTTACTCCTCCTGTAGCAGTAGCAGTACCACCACCAGCAGGCAGAGGATCACAGTATGCTATGAGGCCACTTACACAGGGATCATCTGTTAAGGTGTCGTGGCCGTATAAGGGAGCAGGCACCGGGAGTGGTTGGTTTCTCATGCCAGGCACTGAGTCACAGATAGCTTCATCTACACCTCGCCCACCTATCACATGTTTCCGATGTGGAAATAAGGGACATAAGGCATACCAGTGTCCATTCCAGCCAGCTCCGTGGACTCCACCTAATCCATATGCTATTGTTACTGTCCTCACTCCTACCAGAGAGCAAGCCAGGACGATTACAGAGCCAGATCTAGAGGCGAACAAAAACTTGGTGGAAGGTATGATTATCAATTGTGACACTATGATGTATGTGTTGATCGATGTTGGATCCACCTTGTCATTTATTGTTGGCCACATGGTAGATAGGTTGCATTTATCTCCTGTCAGGATTAGTACACCATTGATTTTGAGTATTGCAGCAGGAGACCAAATCTACCCAAACATGTTATGTGAAAATTGTGTGTTGAAACAAGAAAATCATGAAATGATTGTGAATCTTAGGGTGCTAGAATTCATGGAGTTTGATGTTATACTGAGTATGGATTGGTTAGTTGCCTATCATGCCCATGTTGACTGCTTTGGTAAGAAAGTGGTCTTCTAGATACTAAGACAACCCGCATTTGTTTATAGTGGCAAGACATCTTCAAAACCTCCCACTTGAGGTAGGATGGCCACTGATGAAGAGATAGGGATGTTGGCTAGTATAAAGCCAGTGAAGGAAAAGGATACATGCATTCAGATATCAGATATTCCTGTGGTGTGTGAGTACCCGGTTGTTTTTCCAGATGATTTACCTGGGTTACCACCAGTACGAGAGATTGATTTTATTATTGAACTGATGTCCAATACGAAGCTTATTTCCATTCCACCCTATCGGATGGCACCCAAGTAGTTACAGGAACTCAAGGTGCAATTAGATGAGTTGATGACAAAAGGGTTTTTTACTCTGAGTATGTCACCCTGGGGCGCACCAATACTATTTCTGAAGAAGAAGGATGGGAGCTTGAGTCTATGTATCGATTAACGACAGTTGAATAGGGTGATAGTGAAAAATAAATATCCTTTACCCCGTATTGATGATTTGTTTGATCAGTTGAATGGTGCTAAATTCTTTTCTAAGATTGATTTATGATCTGGATACCATTAGCTGAGAATATGGGAAGAGGATGTGCCAAAGACTGCGCTCAGAACAAGGTATGGTTATTATGAGTTTCTTGTGATGCCCTTTGGACTGACTAATGCACCAGCCATGTTTATGGACTTGATGCAGAGGGTATTCAGACCATATCTAAACCAGTTTATTATTGTGTTCATTGATGATATTCTCATTTATTCCAAGACTCAGAAGGAACATGAGCAGCACCTCCGCATCAGTTTGCAGACACTGAGAGAGCATCAGTTGTATGCTAAATTCAGTAAATGCGAGTTTTGGATGAATGAGGTGAGATTTCTAGGTCATGTGGTTAGTGCAAAAGGTATTTATGTTGATTCTGCTAAGGTTGAGGCAATCATAAATTGGCCAAGACCAACCATAGTGACTGAGATTCGCAGCTTTCTGGGTCTAGTAGTTATTATAGAAGATTTGTGGAGGGCTTTTCTCGATTGGCTACCCCACTCACAAGGCTGACTTATAAGAACATGTAGTTTGTGTGGACTTCAACATGTGAGGATGCTTTCACTGAACTGAAGAAGAGGTTGATTACTGCTTCAGTTTTAGTATTCCCAGAATTTGGAAAGGAGTTAGTGATTTACACTGATGCATCACATTCAGGTTTGGGCTGTGTATTGATGTAGGAGGGTAGAGTGATTGCTTATGTGTCTAGATAGTTGAAGATACATGAGAAAAACTACCATGTGCACAATTTGGAGCTAGCAGCTGTTGTCTTTGCATTGAAATTGTGGAGGCATTACCTCTATGGAGAAAAGTTCACATTGTACTCAGACCATAAAAGTCTGAAATATTTATTTGATAAGAAAGAACTGAATATGAGACAACGTAGATGGTTGGAATTCCTAAAGGATTATGACTTCACACTGGAATATCATCCTGGGAAAGCCAACGTTGTAGCTGATGCATTGAGCCTGAAAAAGGTTGAGACCCATGTGGTAGCTTGTCAAATGGCTCAGGAGTGGCGACTTCTAGAGAAAGCGACTATGATGAGTGTTCTCTTCATGGCTCCACACATTGATATTTGTGCTCAGATGCATATACAATTGACAGATTCTCATATTTAGAAGATTAAGGATATGTAGCAACATGATCCTCATCTTAGCATGTATGATTCTTGGGCAGATAGTGCAAACAGAGCAAATTAGCTGAGAGGTCCAGATGGTGTCCTGCAATATCAGGGGAGATTATGGGTACCCGTAGATTGAGAATCGAGGGCCGAGTTACTAGAGAAGGAACACAGATCTCAGTATACCATTTACCCAGGGTCTACTAAAATGCATCATGATATGAAAAGAACAGTATGGTAGCATGGGATGAAGAAAGATATAGCTGAGTATGTGCGAAAATGTGAGGTGTGTCAGCAGGTGAAAGCTGAACACCAGAGGCCATGAGGCCAGATGCAACCATTGTCCATTCCATAATAGAAATGGGAGCACATTACTATGGACTTTATCACAGGGTTACCCAGATCTCAAGGTAGATATGATGTCATTTGGGTGATAGTAGATAGACTGATTAAGTCTGCGCACTTTCTTTTGATGAACACCAGAGACTCGATTGATAGGCTGAGCAGATTGTATGTGCGGGAGATTGTGAGATTACATGGGGTACTTGTTTCTATTGTGTCGGATAGAAATTCGCGATTTACATCGAGCTTTTGGCAGGCCGTGCAGACTCGATTTGGTACTCATCTCCGCCTTAGTACAACGTTTCATCCTCAGACTGAGAGAGTGATTCAGATGCTGGAAGATATGCTCAGATCATGTATCTTAAAATTTGGTGGGACTTGGAGTGAAAGTTTACCATTGTGTGAATTTGCTTATAACAACAGCTATCAGGCCAATATTGGCATGGCATCTTATGAAGCCTTGTATGGTAAACCGTGCAGATCTCTAACTTGCTGGTATGAGGTTGGGGAATCACAGTTATTGGGGCTGAAAGTTGTTGTTGATCACACTGAACAGATCAAGCAAATTCGACAGAGATTGAAACCTACCTAAGATCGACAAAAGAGTTATTTTGATAACTGACATAAATCTTTAGAGTTTGCAGTAGGTGACCTGGTATTGCTTAAGGTTTCACCACAAAAAGGTCAAATGTAATTTGGGGTAAAAGGGAAATTAGCTCCTCGTTTCATTGGACCGTTTAAGGTCTTATAGTGAATTAGTCCGCTAGCATACAGGCTCACTCTGTGTCACACCCTGGGTTGCACAGCGTGCCCCCTACCTAGGTGCGGACGCACCACCGCAGTGGAGAACGCCTAGCCATTATATATCCACAGTTGCGAAATCTAACCTTATGAGGAAGAGGTTGCGAGTTCGAACTTGGCGGAGGCCCCTGGACTGTGCAGTGTTCTGCTTAGGGAAAGGACAAAGGTCGTTGGGTGCGTGCAGTGTTCTGTGGACCCCAATGAAGATAATACTGTGGATATATAATGGCTAGGCGTTCTCCACTGCGGTGGTGCGTCCGCACCTAGGTAGGGGGCACGCTGTGCAACCCAGGGTGTGACAAAAAGGCCTTATGTATCCCCAAGTTCGAACTCGCAACCTCTTCCTCATAAGGTTAGATTTCGCAACTTGAGTACCCATTGAGCCAATGGTTCAATGGGTACTCAAGTTGCGAAATCTAACCTTATGAGGAAGAGGTTGCGAGTTCGAACTTGGGGGAGGCCCCTGGACTGTGCAGTGTTCTGCATAGGGAAAGGACAAAGGTCGTTGGGTGCGTGCAGTGTTCTGTGGACCCCAATGAAGATAATACTGTGGATATATAATGGCTAGGCGTTCTCCACTGCGGTGGTGCACCCGCACCTGGGTAGGGGGAACGCTGTGCAACCCAGGGTGTGACACTCTGCCTCCTCAGTTAGTCGGTGTTCATAATGTATTTCATGTTTCTATGCTAAGGAAATATCATACAGACCCAACTAAGTATCCAGACCCGACCCACATTCTAGATATAATACAGTTACAAGTTGGGGAGGATGCTACTTATGTAGAAAAGCCAATTCAGATTCTTGAAAGAAAGATTGAGAAGTTGAGAAATAAAGAAATTCCTTTGGTCAGAGTCAAATGGCAATTTCATGATAATGAGGAGCAGACCTGGGAACGCGATGACCAAATGAAGGAAACATTTCCTGATCTCTTTGCCACTTGAGGTATGTTTCCCCTTATCTGTTAAATTTTGAGGACGAAATTCCTTAAGTTGGGGAGATTGTAACACCCCATAGTTTTAATTATATAACTACGTTAACTGATACGTATACAGACGCGTATACGTATGTAGGAGTTAAATGTATGTGTGTATAAGCATACATGAATTAAGTTGATCGTATTATTAAATGCAATAATATCACTAGATTATAAAATATTATATAAATGAACTTGATAATGAAGTAATTTAATGAATGAGGAGTTGTTAAAGTAATTGAATAGTTGAATAGTATGAATTAAAGTTAAATGAATGATATGAATTAAGATGGGGAAGTTGGTTTGCTATATCAGATGAGGAGCATGAGATCATCATTTTTAACACTTATCTCACTTTTAATGTCTCTCTCTCTCCAACTCTCTCCAACGTTACAAAAAAAAAACAGAGAAGGAAGAAGGAAGAAGAGGAGAAAAAGGGAAATGTCGGATCTACGCCAAATCGGGAACCCCGGTAAGTAATTTTCATTCTATTTCTTTGTGGAATTGATATCTAAGCCTGATGAAACGATTCCATCGGAGTAATTTTTGCTATGGGAGCCGTTTTACGATTTTTCAAAATTGGGGTTTTGACCTGACTTGAATAAAAATTTGTTCAAAAGGTTGAAAAACACTTCCTAGACTGTAGAAGCCTCGAATATGTGGTTTAGATTTCATTTATTTGTTCATTTAGAATTTTTATGGTTGTTAGAAGTTAGATTTGATATTAGAGACATTTTGAACACTATTAAAACCCGATGAAACTCCGGTTTGAGACTCTAGAAAGATAGATCTATCAATTTCGGACATTTTGATGTTAAGATCGTGGTTTTTGGATATGATTTGATATTTTTAGTAACTAAACATATGATTTTGGTGAGTAAAATTGACTTTGGATACCTCCGCGAACATGTAAAACTTGTTAATCTATATGGTTCATCCTTAGCAATCCCTAAAGTATAGTTGATGAAGTATATTTTGATGATCACAAACAAAGTATTTTTCGGTGCTAATGAACGCTTTTCAAGAACTTATCCCTGCACCAAAGGAAAAGCAAAAAGCCAAGGAATGTGTGACGCCCCGAAAATTATTTCATCTAGCCCATAACCCAATTGTATTTTGCCCAAACTCTATGTGTTGCCTTGATATGTTTGGTGTTTGTTTGATGATTGTTTAATGTTTGTATAGTTAATACTTGATAATGTATATAAATATATGTATCATAAATTGTATATGAGTCATGTTAAATTAAAGTTTAATGCATATGTTATTATTTATGCATGGGCTCATTAAACCATGAATTGATATGGGTTAGGATTGATGGAATAAAAGGATAAATGAAATTGAAGATTTGGTGTATTAAATGGATTGGACATTTAAAATACATGTGGTTGGTATGGGTAGTATGAGACCAACACATGTGAAGGTTGGTGCATGAAAGTGGACAAGTGTCCAATGCCCACTTGTCTTCTTCAAGGAAGTGCTAGAATGAGTGGAGGGAACCAAGGAGAGGAAAACAAGGAGAGAATCAAGGAGAGAATCAAGGAGGGAATCAAGGAAGTGCTAGAAAGAGGTGAGTGGAGAGAAAAGAAAGAAGAAGAGAAAGAAAAGAAGAGAAAGGGAAGAAGAAGAGAAAGAAGGAGAGAGTTGCAGGAGTAAGAACCCTGCGAGATTTTCATCAAAGAAGTGGATCTTTGGAATTTACGGTCAGATTGAGCTCAAATTTTGTCAGCACGTTCGTATCTTATGGTTCTTCATTCTGGTCGGTGGAGATCTTGATCAGAGGTTTCTTCTGAGAGATCTAACCTCTCAAACAAAGCTGGCCGGAAAGTCTGGATTTCTCGCACTGTTTCGCTCAAACTTATAGATCTCCTAAATCTACCGTTAGATGGTTATCAAATTTGGGTATGTAGTTTATAACTGATATTTATACATTCTGAACGGTGGAGATCGTAATTAGAAGCTTGTGCTAAGAGATATAACCTCTGAAACAAAGCTGGTCGGAATTTCTGGGTTTCTCGTTCCGTTTCGGTAAAACTTGTAGATCTCCTCAACGTACCGTTGGATGGATATCAAATTTGAGTATGTAGTTTACAACAGATATTTCTGTATTCTGAACGGTGGAAATATTTATACGTTAATTATTTTGTGTGATATAGCCATCTGAGTTTGGGTATTTGCAGCAGGAAAGGAGAAACTGTCTGATTAGACACTTGCTCATCAAAGATACATATCTTTTCGGTCCACCGTTGGATTGGGCTGATATTTGGACAGAAGGTTTGTTTCTTCACATACTTCAATCTGTACGGTTGATTTTGTGATTACATATTTCTGTTGGTATATTGATACATCTGAACAGAATAATACATGTGTAGAATTGGTAGGGTTGTTTGTATTAGACCTACATTTAGAATATGAACTTAGACCTTTCCAAATAGCTTGCATGTCAACTATGTTGACCTAGTTGCCATTGTGGATGAACCCATGATGCAAAATCAGTGATATACATGGCTGAACATGGCGACCTAGTGTAAATCGACAATATGGCCTAAGTATGGAAAATTTCATATTTTAGGGCTTTTGATGCTTTTGGCTTAGAATCATTGAATTGATGCAACTTATGTTTAATTAAGCATGATTAGGGTTGATTATGCTACTGATTTGGTGGTTGTGACCATATCATGGGTTAGGCCTACTTGTGATCAAGTGACCCAAATTTGGACATGTTTATGCCTAAGAAATTGAAAATCAGTATTTTTGATTAATAGAATGGTTTATGAATGAGAACTATGCATTAGAGGCCTAAGTCATGAGATTTGAGTTGAATGATGGGATTAAATGGGATTTAGGCCTATTAATTATATGTGGGCTGATTTAGGGTTGATTTGTAATGTCTATGTAATTGAGCATAGAAATTGATGTATGGTAGGATATTGATGTATGTTTCAGGATCTTGATTGGGTTGATTCGGTTTGGTGGTCGTGTGTGATTAAATACTCTCGCGAGGCTTGGTTGTGAGTAGGCTTCACTTATGATTATATCATTTATGTCATCATATCACTTATATATATTGTATGTTGAAAGCATGAATGTGTTCTAATGTTTTGAATGATGCATTGATTTGAGAAAACCTTATGACTTTGGTTGGGCCCATCTATCTGGCTAATAGGGGGACTTGACCTTGTCATAGGAGGGTTTTAAGAAGGAAATGATTGGGATCAACGGCACGGTGAAATAGACGTGGACTAGTAACCCAAGTAAACATGATTGGGATCAACGGCACGGTGAAATAGACGTGGACTAGTAACCCAAGGCATGTGGAATGTGGATCCAAATTGATAAACTTTTACTTGCATCGAACTTATTATAAATGCTTGATATCTATATGTTATGAGCTTTTAATCATGCTACACATTGACATGCATACATGGTTTTTATTGATGAGTATTGATATCATATTTGAATTCTATTCACTGGGCATCGTTGGCTCACCCTCATTTTCCTCTTTCAGGTCCTTCTGTCCCGAATAAGGGCAAGGGAGTAGTCATATCTTGAGGGCCTTGCCTGCGAGAGAATCCAAGTCCTCTATGTGAGTTGAGAGGCATTTTGATTGAATTGTGTTTTATATTATGAAGTATTATATTTTGGATTATGTAATTATAATACTTACCACATTTTAGTATGGGTGAGTTGGGACTTGCTAGATAGACCATGTGGGCACATGACGGTTTTTTTTATTTGTACCCACAATTTTGGACTTTATGTGTATGTCAATTTTTAATGGACTGTAGGAATTATGATTTTATTTATGGTTCATTTTTATGGATTATCTCGTCTTTGATGATTAATACAGTGGGTAGTTTTGTTTAGTACCTTTTGATATTATGTCGTTGTTTGAGATAAGGCTCGTAGGGTCTCAACCACCTCACGGGAGTTGAGGAGTGGTCGGAGATGCCTACGCCGGGCGTCCCGCCCCGGCATTCCGCATGCCATTCCCTGTGGGGTTGGTGGTCCGGGGTTCGGGGTCGCCACAGAATGACTCAATCAAGGAACTCAAAGCTTACATCCAACGATCAAGCTCGTTTCAACGAATATACTTCAACGATCACATTCCGATTTCAAGATCGCTTCACTCGAACGTCTCGATCAAGCTTCATGTCAACATCTCTCAATCAATGTTCAAGTCATTCAACTCTGAATTGCTCTTATTAAAGATATCATAATGAAGAGTTGGATTTAACGGTTATGAGGAGAAATACATAAAGTATTTAAGGTATGTCTTTCTCTAATCGTTATTGCTCAAAATGTTTTTCAAACCATGCATATATCATTTTCATATGTTTTCTAAATCTGCATGTTTTGATATCTTAGCTGTGTTTCTAGAAATTTAATACTATATTTAATTTGAAATATACCGAGTTTTTATTCGTATTTATCGAATATTTTATCGCGAGTCAAAACTGATTTCAAAGAGTCTTTCAGGACGTTAATGAAATAGCAGCGCTCTCCTGAACTTGTCAAGTCAGGACGCTGATAGATCATTAGAATGTTGATAACGCTCAAGGTTGACATGAACTAATTAATCAAGACGCTTACTTGTATAGTAGTGGTCTTATATATTAGTTAACCTGTAAAGTTGTCAGGAAGCTGACTCAGCATCAGCTCTCTAAAAGATCTTTCAAAAGTTCTTCAAAGAATGTTTCTTTGAGGACGCTGATAGTTATAAGTTGATTAAACTATCAGGACGCTTACTGGATAGGAGAACCCTCACTTTTGGAAATCAACTGAATAACTTTCAGGACGCTGATTGTCCTTTAGCGTGTTTTTAAATGTCTTAACTTGCAGGACGCTTACATAGTAGTAGCGCCCTCATGTTATGTTTTTATTTAGTAGGAGGCTCAGGTAATGTAGCGCCCTCATGTTTTGTTTTATGTTTTAAAAGAATGACGCTTACTCGGATAGTAGCGCCATCATGTACTTAATAGTTTTAAAATATAGCAGGACGCTAACTGTGCATTAGCGCCCTCAAGGTGTAAGTCATCTAAAGTCATAAGTAAGTCAAGTCACTTACGAGTTAGTAGCGCCCTCACTTAAGTGTTCAGCAGGACGCTTATACGAAGTAAGCGCCCTCAAGAAACAAAACGACAAAGTTGATATTATGCGTTAGGACACTGATTACGGAATCAGGACGCTAATTCAACAACTGTCACTGTTCGAATAAGTACACTACATCAGTTTACTTTTTCAGAACAGACCTTTGCACAGAGTCCTTTTCAGACCTATCAGAGATCGTTTCTGATACATGAAATAAGTTTTTCTAAAACTTTCCTTTTTCATGAAATCTGAAAAGAACCAAAATGTTAGTGAAAATCGCAGTTACTATTTTCATATAACATTCTAGTCGTTGTGTGAAAATGTTCACATTATTTGAACTTCAAATGTCTAACTGCTATGTCCCACTAAGTCTATAAATTCCAGCACTTAGGATCAAACAACTTGCAAATCCCTTTGTGTTGTGCCAATACTTTTTGAAAGTTAGTCTGTGTCAAAATGAATTTTATTTTTTTAATCTTTCAAAGTATTTTTTACTGATGTCTTTTCGATTATAATAGATTTTTATACTGAACTTCAATTTTATTTTATATTTGAAATTTTGTTTCTATATTGGTATCAACTCAAATTCTCAGCACTGATTCATATCTGGTATCATTCATGCTTATGACAGAATTTGAGAAATAGTTCAAGATATACAGTCGTGCTTGATTTCATATCTTAAGTATTGTATTAAACTATATCAGTAGTTGCGTTAAACTACTGATCGTTGAACCAGATGTTTTCATACATATATTCTATATCTATTTTGAAAATTGTCAGTGTCTTTGATTTACACCAGTCCTCTATTTTTAACATCAATATTTGTTTGGTATATTTTATCTTTCGATAAAGCACTGATTTTCATATCATATCATTCATGTTTTTCGAAACTACACTTGAGCAATACCGAACATTGAAAGGTAAAAGACAGAAGGTGTCTTTCAACTTAGCATTACTTATTTCACATTTCATATCTTTGTAATGCTATGTACTGTGCTTAATGTAAAGTGTTCTACTACGTTAGAACCACCCAACATCTTAGTGTTGTAATGCTGGTGTGTTTTTGGATTGAAACAACCAGAACAAGTGAAAGTAGTTCACTTGATGATTTCAGGAATGAAATCATATAGGTTTTCTCCAAGCCTGTAAAAGAGAAATCGGTTCATCATCATCCAGTGAAAGGGTAGGTGTGTCCTTAACCTTAAAAATGATAGGTTATCTCTCAGCCTTAAAAGAGAAACCAATTGTTCCTTATCCCGCAAAAGGATCACAGTTTTTCCTTAGCCAGTAAAAAGAACATGGGTTTCTCTTCATCCCGAAAAAAGAAAATTGGTTCTTCCTTAGCCATTAAAAGGAACATGGGTTTTTTCTAATCCCGAAAAAAGGAAAATGGTTCATCCTTAGCCCATGAAAGGATAGGTTTGCCTTTAACCTGTAAAAGGGCAGTTGTAACGGTTTGGCTCTCACCCGTAAGAGAATCAGTTAGTGGATTGAGTAAATCCTAATCGGGAGATTAGGTAGTAGACGTAGGCTTGGCCGAACCACTATAAATCTGTGTGTCAAACGTTTGCATTTTAGTCTGTGTTCTAATTTGCATCATGTTCCAATTAACTCATGTAAATCACTAAGTTATTGGAAGATAATTTTAAAATTGATTATCGCACTCAATTTACCTTCCTCTTAGGTGGACCGACAAAACCTTAGTGAAATACCTATTGAAGATGGTAGAATGATAGTATGACTGATTTTACACGTGTTGATGTGGACAAAATAATTTTAGGAATGTTCTATATTTTTAATAAAATCGATATATGTTTCCAATAGAAAATAAAATTAAGAATTAGTGGAAGTATGATTTGGAAATCTATTTTCATTATTTCTTCTTGTGGAAACATTTAAATTGACCGTAGAAACAATATAGTAGCATCTTCAACTGCTTATGAGTCCTAAATTGAATTCGAATTTAAATTCATAGAATGTGTATAATATTTTCAGGTTGCTAAAATAAGAATTAGTGGTGAATTAGCAAGACTTGGATCAAATGAAATGTATTTGAATGAATAATACAAGTAAGTATAGTTAAGTGAAATAGATTCAAATTATACATGAATTGCAAATGTTTATTGGTGTTTTAGTGAGATTGAATGGTATTCAGTAGTTTATAATGATTAAGTATGGCTTGAATTTCATATTTGTATAGGAATTGAAAATTGAATGTGTTGGTGAATAATCTTGAGGGAATATTGATGCTGGAAAGGTTGATGGTGCAATGAATTTGCTAATGGTCATGGTGATCCGTTGTGCTAAATATTACTGGGTCCATTGACGTAAAAATAACATTTAACCATTGTGAGTATATTTCTTGATTTTGGTTCTTGTATGGCATTGTATTTATATGAATTGTGTAAATGTAAGCATGCTATGTATACATCTACTGCTAAATTGTGTTTTAACTTGCAATCATGAATGGTTTTGGCATTGGAGCATGCGAGACTTGCGAAGGCAAGTTGAACATTATATCATTTCATTAGGAATTAGTCTCGGATGAATGTTATGTGTAACCTCATTGTCAGTAGGACTGTCCTAACAAGGATTTTAGTGTTGGCCCAAATATGTCCAAGAGAAGGGGTGAATTGGACATTTAGCAGATTTTAACCTTTCTTAAAATTGTGCGAAATAATGAAAGCAGATTAAACAAAGTATAGCAATCAAATACAGCAAATGTAAATGAGACAATGCAAGCAAGATTTATAGTGATCCGGCCACGCCTACATCCACTACCTAACCTCCTCAGTTAGGATTTGTTCAAACTCCATTATGGACTTTCTTACGGGTAAAGATCAAACCGGTACACTTTCTCAACTTACGGGTATGAGAACTACCTATTCTCAACTTACGGGTGTGAGAGGACCGTTTTTCTACTTACAGGTGAGAGAAAACCTATTCTCAACTTACGGGTGTGAGAAGATCGGTTACAACTTTGAGCAACACTTGCTCTAACTCAGTGACTTGCCAGTCACCACAAGTTGAATACAAGATAAGATATGATTCCCTTTACTCAGAATCAAAGTAATACTTACAAAGCTTTAGATTGAACCTTCTGTGATCACAGATTCAGCAAAATATATATGATGAAGTTTATGTTGAATGCAGGTTCAAAGAACTTTTGTCTTCTTCAGTGGGTTTTCAAAATAATGAAGATGAAGATTAATCAACCCATAAGACTTTAAGTTTTTCTTTCAAAAGATCTTAAGATCAAGCGCAAGTGAAAGAAGACTAACTTTCAAAAAGTGTTTAGCACAAACGAAAACTGTTAAAACGTTTTGAATGAATATAAGTTTTGTATTTCATTAGTAGTTTTTCTACTCTAAGGCAGCACGTATATATAGGAATAATAAAGGCACAATGGACTTGATGATTTTGGCGCTCTAGGTTATTTCAAATATAACGTTAACATTTTTTTCCGCTATGAATTGATTCAGCTCGATGCATATTACGGCGATAGCACCTAAATCATCTGATCCTTTCATGAAAGATGAATGTTCTGACAAAGTTTTAGAAAGTTTAAAATGTTATGAAAAAGTTGTACGATTCTGAAATGTTCTGAAAAGTATTCGTACATTTCTGAAAAAGTTATCAGAAATAGCAGTAATGTCAAAACAGCAAAAATATATTTTCTGTCATTTTGTTCCTTTGAGGGCGCTCATAGCACATCAGCGTCCTACTGAACAATGAAGTGAGGGCGCTACTGAAGAGTAAGCGTCCTGACTTACTTTCACAATTGAAAGACTCAAATTGTGAGGGCGCTACTTCGCAGTAAGCGTCCTGCTTTATTTTAAAACATTTGACACACGAGGGCACTACTCAAGAGTAAGCATCCTGAAAGTTATTTAAGTTGATTCTAAAGATGAGGGCACTCCTACACAAGTAGCGTCCTGATAATTTATTCAACTTATAACTTATCAGCGACCTGATAATTTATTCAACTTATAACTTATCAGCGTCCTTAAAGATAGAAATCACTTAAAGACAAAAAGAACTTTTAGGGAGCTGAAACTAAGTCAACGTCCTGACATTCTCAAAGGTTGATAAAAAGAAAGGTCACTACTAACAAGTAAGCTTCCTTATTAATCAGTTTAATTCAACCTTGAGCTTCTTAATATTTTATCAGCGTCCTGACTCATCATGTCACGACGCCCCTGACGTAGGCCGACGTCATGACCGACACAGTGTACTATACACCGTACATCTCATATACAGTATATAATACATTGTCAGCCTCAACGGACATTCACAATAATTCCCAAAATTTATAGAAATTTTGACAGCATCTCCGCATAAAATGGACAATTCACATTTTTTTTTCTGATATACCACAAATCAAATCAAATATAGATATATAGATAATCATCTCATTCATTCCACAAATTAAATTCTCACATGATAGATATGTACGATCACCCCATTCCATCATCACAAGCATTGTATAACTAAAGTATTTAATTATAATCCACATTACCACACAACCCATCTAGGTGATATTATATATATAGTATGTGATAATTATACAAATCAAAATAAAAAAGAGTATAACCCATTTCCTCCAAGCACACATACATATACCAGATGAATGCAATCACGTGATTATCACTCACGGATTTTTCCTTTTCCTTTTGCTTCTGTACCTGAAATGGTGAAGGTAATGGGGTGAGCAAACAACAGCTCAGTGAGTATAGCTCTTGACATGACCATCGCATGCATTTAGGGAAACATGGCATATCAACTCGTTTAAATTAAAATATTTCAAAAGCACATATGAAACATTCATCAAAAGAATATACATGTACACAATATATAGTTTATGCTCAGTGCACAGTTTCATCAAAAATTTACCATCTCCCTCCTTCAAGGCAAGAGAGCGAGTCTAACCCTTGTATGGTCATTACAAGGTAGCCACAGCCTCTCATTACCCAATTCACAGTCATTTCAAGGATCGCAACCCTTGTTAGGACAGGCCTACTGACAATGAGGTTTCGCAAAACCTCATCCGGGTCTAATTCCTAACGAAATGACATTATTATAAGCTCCAATTGCTAAAATCAGTTTGCATGATCAATAAAAACTCAATGCATTACATGTAAATATAGCATGCATACAATCAAACATTTTATATGTATACAATGCCATACAAGAACCAAATCAAGAAAACTATACTCACAGTGGTTACACAACCGGTCTAAGTCAATGTGCTACTAATGTCCAACAAAAATGATCATCACCAATGACAAATGCATCATTAAATTTTCAGCACCAATGGTCTCTCAAGATAAGTCACCAATACATCAAACTCCCAATTTCAAACACTGCACATATAAAATTCAAATCATATTTAATCATTAAAATCAACTAAACACCATTCAAATTCACTTAAATACCATAACAATAGCTCCACATTCCCAGAGGGAATTATTTATACCGTTTCTGTGTCAATCTAGATATTTCCACAAGAAAGAACAGTGAAAATAGATTTCCAACTCATATTTTCACTAATTCTGAGTTTTATTTTTCAACTGGAACATATATCAATTTTATTAAAAATATAAAACTTTCCTAAAATTATTTTGTCCACAACGACGTGTAAAATCATTCCTACTACCATTCTACTACCTTCAACATGTATTTTACGAAGGTTTTACACGTTCGCAAAGGTCACAAAAATAAATTTTACTCACAAAAATAAATTTTACTCACCAAAATCATATATTTAGTTACTATATCAAATCATATCCAAAAATCACAATCTTAGCATCGAAACATCTGGAATTCAGTTCTCTACGATTCTATGATCTCAAACCGGAGTTTCACTGGATTCCAATTCCATTTTATTTACTAGATATGATTACAGTACTATTTACGTCATTATTCATGTCACTGTTCATTGGAAACATGAAAATTTTTACTAAAATTGTCAAACGGTCTCCAAAAATCATGAAATTGGCATCGATGGACTCGCAATAGTTCATTCTACCATTCTATAGCCTTCAACTGGAGTTTCATCGGGTTTTAAATGATTCGAAAGGTTTTCAATATAACTCTAATTTCTAACAAACTTCCAACGACTATAAAAATTCTAAATGAACACATAAATAAAATCGAACCACATATTCGGGGCTCCTACAGTCTAGGGAGTGTTTTTCCACCTTTCAAACAAATTTTCATCCAAGTTGGGTAAAAACCTCAATTTTGAAAACACTATAAAACAACTTCCATAGCTAAAATTACCCCGCTAGAATCGTCATACACTAGTTAAAGATCAATTTCACGAAGAACTAAAGTGAAAATCACTTACCGCAAGTCCCGATTTGACGCGAATCCCGCGTTTCCCCTTTTTCTTCTTCTCCTTCTCTTTCTCGGTTCATCTTTCTTCTCCCTTCTTTCTTTCCTTTTCGTTCCAGCAACTTCTTTCTTTCTTTTTATTTTGATTTTTTTTTTTAAACGTTGGTGAGGTGAGAGATTAGATTAGATTAGAATGAGATGATAAATAGATATTTTATGCACCTCATTTAACTTAATAAAGCAATTTCCCCATCTTAATATTTAACTTTCATTCATTAAATCATACTATTCATTAAGTCATTAAATCATACTCCAATCCACATATTTAATTAACCAACCCCATAAATTCATCAATTTAATTCAACTCCATTTTTTTTTAACTTGTAAGCACCAATATGTATCATCTTCATTTAATAATTTTATTTATTAACTAATACCCTTAAATATAGCATGTATTTTCATACACGCGTATATTTGGCTTCTATGTATAAAATACGTATATTATATATCTCGATATACGTGTAATTTAACGTATGTATTTAATTAAAACTACGGGGTGTTACACATCAAGTCCAAGAAAGCGTTGCTAAAACATTAGCGTCTTGAAAGATTTTATAAAAATGGTTTTTGATTTCTCGATTAAAGCTCGATAAAACACAATGTAGTCGGATTAAATCGAATATGCAACCGATCGATTAAAACATGTAGGCATCATATTACTGAATCACATGACAAAGAAGGTCCTACAACCTATTATAACATAATCATAGAACTAAACATCTTCAACGATCATGGTCTTCAAGAAGATCTTTAATATGTTCGTCATGCATCATTGAATCTTTGAAACCTTCAAGTGAGATTAAATATGTCATATGTACAGTAATATCATAAATAAAATGTAGTTTTGTAATCATCGAAATCTTTCATAATCGGGACATATTCTCGTAAAGGACATGAGGATAATTGGTTCAATATTTAGATCCTTGAAATGATTATGACTTGGGTAATGGGAGGTTGTGACTACCTTGTAACGGACATACAAGGGGGTTAGACCCGCTCTATTACCTAGAAGGAGGGAGATTGTGGATTTTGATGAAAATTATGCATTGTTTTATTGAACAAGCATAACATCTATCTTGCTGGCATGTATGTTATCTTTGTTGAATAATGCATGTGTGTTTAATAAATGTTTTGAATGACTTTAAATGTCATGTTTCCCTAAATGCATATAATTGTCATGTCAAGTTATATATTCATTGAGCTTGTTGTTTGCTCACTCTATTTCCTCCAACATTTCAGGTAAAAAATCAAAAGGGAAAGGAAAAGCTAGAGAGTGATTGACACGTAACCAGGATTTCACCTTTGTTGATGTATGTATGTGCGGAGGAAATGGGTTATACTTCTTTAGTTTGATATGTATGATTATCACATTACTATGTATATAATATCACATAAATGAGTTGAGTAGTAATGTAGCTTATGGTTTGATAATGTGATTATGATGAATTAGAATGATGTATGGGATGGACAACATATTAGTATGATGCTTAAATGGTGGGTGAAATGATTTGATCAATGAATGAATGGAATGAGTATATGAATGGATGAATATTGTGAATGATTATATGTATATATATATATATTAGATTTGATTTGTGGTATATTAATGAAAATGTGAGATATTCAAATTTATGGGGACATGCTGTCAAATTTTTTTGAAAATTATGTGAAATTCTGTTGAGGCTGACAGTGTATTATATATTGTATACAGAGTATGTACAGTGTATAATACACTGTGTCGGTCATGACGTCAGCCTACTTCAAGGGCGTCATGACAGTCAACTTAGCAACGGATTCTTATAGCCAACCCATGTAGTTGGAAAAAAGTTTTGTTGAGTTGAGACTTGAGAGTTGAGTTGAGTACAAGTTTATTTGATAATTTTATACTGAAAAGTAGTGGGTAATTTAAAAATTTATAATAAAAGTAGCACATCGTGGGTCAATGAGTTTTGACTTTATAAATAGTATGGATACGTTAATAAATTAGGTATAATTTTTTTATTCACGTTGGTCCATTGGGGTAATGATACGTTACCTATGGCATAACAACTTCTTTTGGAGTGAATCCAAGTACTCACCTCATGGATTGAGAGAGATGCCTTAACCACTAAACTAACGGATGATTGGCGGATAAATTACGTATAATGGTGTGGTGTAAATTAAATAGTCATTTATAAATTTTCAAAAAAAAAAATAGCCTTGGTGACAAATTCAAAGCATTAATTAGGTGTTCAATCTTATTTTGAGTGAAGCTAGGCATATATAGTAAATAACTCAAATAATTAGGAAGTCAAGTTACTACATAGAACAAACTAGACTTTTGAGAAGAGAGAAGCCATCGTATAACCTAGGACGTGAGGATCATGAAAATGACTCACCCATAAAGATAACTAATTCTTGCTAGTGACCTCAACTCATGGCCTGTGTCCAGAGGTCAACTTACCCTAAATTCCAGGCTTCTCATGCTTGTACGGCAAGTGCCAAAAAGTGTAAAGACAGACCATACCGACATAAAAGACCATCCAAATTTAAGGCTTAAAACACAACACAATATTCAAAGGCACTTTCAGTAAGTCATGTGCTTCAAGCAAATTATTAAAAAAAAAAGTCTTAATTAATAATTAAGAGTCCCAAAAGTCTTGGTAAGGGTGTTGGGAGGAGAGGTCAGTGGCATGAAGTGGTTTGATAATTGGGTCATCAAATTTCAAACCGACCAAATGGGCAATCCATATATATGTACATATCACTTTGAGGGAAGAAGACAGCTCACTTAAATGAAAAAATTAATTAAGAGTTTTAGGTAGGACTTGGGTCCCAACCAAATTCCCTTATCCACCCCCATTGTACTTCATCTATTCTTCACTTTAATCAATTTGAAAATGATTTGTCCCTAAACCTTGTCTACCAAAGAGGAGGTCAGGAAGAATTGAAGCTACTAGCAAAGCTAGAAGAAATAAAAAGCCAAAAGAAGTTCATGGGATATTTTGTACCAAACCCATATTAAAGATGAAAAATTGTAGCCGACTTAAGATTTTGCAAGGTCAACTATAATATAAATAAACTTAATTAAAAACTATAAAATTTAAAGGGTTAAGTCGTCGTAGCCTTACATAGAACATAGCAGAAGAAACATATTTACGTAGTCAATCGTCCTAGCCCTATATAGAGCAAATCAGAAGAATCAAATTCGTGTAGCCGATCGACGTAGTAGCCCTATATATAAACCAACTAGAAGAAACATATTAGTATAGCCAATCTCATGTAAGTAGAACAATGTTTAACTAAGTTGAGTGATCTTTTGAATAATAATATATTATTATTATTATGATAATTATCGATATATTAATATATTTGGCTTTAGTGAAATTTTTTCTTTGGCTGAAAAGGACACTTAATAATATAATTTTAAAATGATGACTTAGTCAAAGTTGACTATATCCAGAATTATGCATATAAGTCGTACCGTTTTTAGTTAATACCATCAATAAAACATTTATAGTAAGAATTTAATCAGGCAGTTATTAGATGAATTATTACTAGTCAAACTAATTGTTTTATGTATATAAATAACTTGAAAGTGACATACTATATATATATATACTAATTTAGGTTAAATGGTAGATAATTAATAAAAAGATACCTAGCTAGAGCACCAATGTCTATAATTAATAGGAATCAAAAATAGTATGAATTGAGAATAGTCTTGAAAGTGACATACTATATATATATACTAATTTAGGTTAAATGGTAGATAATTAATAAAAAGATACCTAGCTAGAGCACCAATGTCTATAATTAATAGGAATCAAAAATAGTATGAATTGAGAATAGTTAATATTCTTAATTATTTGATTGGCATATATACAATACACATGGCAAGGATTCTATAAGATACACTAGTTAAGCATGACCCACCTATTGCAAATCCACTTGGTTTAACAGATCACTTTCACCCTATCCTTTTTAATTGTCAACGTAGAGATTTAGATAAGTGCACCGGCCTAATTAGAGGGAGCACAAGCCTCTAATTAGAGGGAGCACAAGCCTCTAGCCCGCAAAAGAATCACCTTCTAAAATTTTGAGAAAAATTCTCGTTCTGGTTCATACCTTGGAGGAGGTACGGGTAGATGGGGCTTAAACTCGTAACCTCTCGGTTATTTGTCTTTTTACCCAACTACTTGGTCAACGCCTCTTTGCTTGTCTTTTAGTACCTTTAGGGGTTGTTTGGCAGCCACCATTGAATGTGATAAAACTAAAAATTAATCTTATCTCGTGTTTGGTGGTGAGGTGAGATGGGATAAAAATTATCTCACATCACCAATCTATTCCGTTCCAGTGGGATTTTGTTTATCCCGCCCCCCTTTTTTTTCTTCTTCTTCTTCTTCTCTTGTTGTCTTCTTCTTCTTCGTGATATTTTTTCTTTAAATAAAAAAAAATTATCTGCCGATTTTGTGATTTGCAAAATCAGTGATTTTTTTTAATGTAATTTAAAAAAATTATTTAATTAATTTTTATCTTAATTTGATGTGTTGCACCAAACATAGAATATACTATTTTTTATCCAATTTAATTCAATCTAATCCTATAAAATTAATTTTATCCTATTATGTGTACCAAACGCACCATTGTACTAACTCTTTAAAAGGAAAACGATAAAGTGATTACAATTCAAACTATGACAACTGAATACTTATCTTGGATTGTCTCTAAAACTTGCATTAAAATGTCAACTGAGACAATTCAAGGTTAATAAATAATACTGCTCTTTTTTAAAGTAGTTAAGTGTGCTTGTATAGAATATATCTTTACCATAAAAATACTATATTTGCGTATATATTATGTCTGATAGAGAAAAATTAAATAAGGTTATATAAGAAAAATAAACTAAAAACTATAAGAGCAATAAATAAATAAATAAATAATGTGAATTTAATATAGAAAAATATTATATTAGGAATTAGACATATATTATGTCATATTAAATTTGAATTATAAAAATGTGAGTTTTTTTAGAAAAAAATAAACAACAAAAGGATACATAAATATAACATATATATAATAAAGTCTGAAATATTAAAATGCCAATTTAAGATATTTAATTTAATTTACAATATAGATAATAGAAAATATAATATAATAAAAATTCAAATTTATACTAAAGTTTAAACTACCGATTTATAAATAAATAAATAAAACATTATATTAAGAATTAGGTATTATGTTATATTAGATTTAAATTATAAAATATTATTATTATTTTTAAAAGATACATAAAAAATGATGCAAAAAATAAACTAATTGAAAATGTTTAATTTAAATTTATAATATAGGTAATAGAAACTATTATATTAAACCCGTCAAATAGAGTATAATTGTAGTGAAAATAATGCTCTAAAGAAGAGGTTTAAATGTTGTACGACATTATTAGTATATTATACACCAACAAAGAGCAAAAATAAAATAAAATAAATAAATAAATAAAATGATGTAAAATTATTTCATCTGTATATGTATATTAATTAAATAAATAGGCTTTATTTACTTAAATTTCCTAGAATTTATTATTTATGAAAATTCGTAAAACATATAAACTATTCTATTTATTGCCGTACTAAGCATTACATTGAATAGACCATTGGTTTTGAAGATATAAAGCGAATGATGATAGACAGTTGTGGCTCAAGTTAATTTGTCTAACTTGGTCAATGATTTATCTTATACTTATAAATGTTCAGTAATTAATTTGAATACGATTTATTTGGATGTTAGTGGAAGATTGAATGAAACACTTATTATATATTAAAGGCGAACTCATAGGTCTAAAATGTTAAAAATGTATATATTTTTATAAATATGCCTTAAAGTTATGTTTATAATAATTAACAAAGACTTAATTAAAGTAATCATGATATGAATAATTAAAAAAATAAAAAAAATTGTAATAAGTGTACGTAAACTTATCTATTAATTGAGTGGAAAGAAGAAGAAACAAATTCAAGTATATTATTTTGGTAAAAAAAAATACTTTTTTTAGGGGGTTGGATTAAGTCTTCAAAAAAAAAAATTCATTGATTAGTTTTAAGGTAAGTACTATTTAGGCTAACATTATAATCCATATGGCTCATAATGCATAAAACTAAAAGAAAACCTCAGAGTGTAATTTTTATACATTCTTCCAATATTTCATATATAAAAGAAGTTTTATGACTTATTTTTCATGAGGTATCCCCACACTCTTCGAATATGAGACTAGTCTCCGTTTGAGACGAAAGCAGAATGATAGACCTCTCCAATGAGAGTGCCTTTGAAAATTGAACCCTGAAACTTTTATATAAGGACAATCTTTGAACTTAACCCGCTTTCACTGAGTCAACTACTCATTGTTAACAACTTTAGTACTAATAATGGTAAGATCAACTTTTTTATAATAAACTTGTCTTATTGATATAAGATTATTATTATTATTATTATTATTAAATGTGGGATTATTATTTTGTTCTAACATACCTAACATTTTCATTTTTAATATAAATTGTCAATAAGTTATTCTTCTTAACATGTCTTAATCTTTTTTTTGTAGGGGGTAATTCATGAGGTGGTGTTCTTGAGTCGGTTTATGCGCATCACAATGACTAATTCACTTAAAATAAATATAATTAAAAAAATATGATGACATCTCACTTAATAATGTATGTGCTCGCTATCTTTCTACCACCCTACGACTTCTATTAGTGGTTTACATGTGTCTTAGTCACCCTAGTTAATATTTCTCTCATTTTAATCAACGATAAGTCTTATTGACCCTAAAGCCACTAAATCAATGCCGACCTCTTGAGAAAGAGGGGAACATAATGAGATCATGATGACCTCTTGATGACGTCATTCTCTATTCCAATATTGCGGTAGACGAACGAATGGTATTGGAACACGTGTCGACTGTGCATGTGAAGCATGTCCATGTGCTCGCTTTAACGTAAAGTGGAGGCAGGAGGGGAGAGTGGACCACAAGCACCAGACGCTTGGGTCAGCGATCGTCACCATCTTATGACTTATAACTTCCATCCTCTAAATTACATTTCTACCCTTTCCACATTTTCCTAACTTAATTCATTGCCCTGTTTTTATTTATTTATTTAATTTATAGTTTTTGTTTTTATGATTATATAATTAGAGGAATTCTTTAATACACCTTTTTCATTATTATTGATGGTTAATTATCTTGAAGTTTTCAAAAAATATAATTAGTTCTATCACTTAAGAGTTTTGAGCAGTTCTAGTTATATATATATATATATATATATATATATATATATATATATATATATATATATATCCTTTGAAAGTTATAATATTTAATTTCTATGCTTAGTAGAAGAAAGAAAGTAATGTATTGTTTGAAGAATTCACTAGAAGGGGGTAGTATATGAGTTTAATTTGGAAGTTCTTAAACTGAAATGGTATATTGAATTATAGTAGAGATGTTAATATAATATTAATGGTTTTTAGTTTTGTTAATGCAGAATCTAATCAATACCAAATAGATGAACACGTGTAGGAAATGATCGTATCTGTAAGTATAAACTCTCCAGTTCCGGCGAGGGTCTATTAGCTAGATCTGAGAAGAAGAGAAAAAAAAATAAGGTTATAGTAAAAAATATCGATTTGGTGTCAGTCAAAGACCCTCCAATGCCTAAGTTAGAGCTCGTATAAGACTATAGCAATAACTCTTGTAGAAAGTTATCCGTACCTTATGAGAAAAGTTGTAAGTCTTATTTATAGAGGAGGTTCTCTGGACGGAGTGGCTAGCTGCCCAGTAGGCATGGTGCCACGTGTCGTCTCGTCGTTAGTCGAGATGAGCTGGATGAACTCATTTATTCTAAGTTGGTCTTGGAGAAGGAATCTCATCCTGTCCTGGGTGACCCCTATCTTTCTGGTTCATCTCGGAGTGGGAATCTTATCTCATTTCGGATAATCCCTAGAGGAGTCTTATCCCGTCTCTATGTCGAAGTTCGTGTTTAAGAGTGAAACTACCTAAGATTCCTCGAATATGGCGTGTTAGGAAAGACTCTCTAATCTTCTTTATTTCGTTTGGAATGATCAGCTCTGCTTTATACCCAGCTGTCAGCCTTGAACAGGACTGCACTGAGTTCGGTTGGGCCGAGCTAACGCTAAGATCGTGTTTTCGAGATTTTCGTAAACACCATCCCGCTAGGTCGGCTCAGACAATTTTCATGGTTAAGTCCAATCTGGTCCGGATGAGCTGATCTGGCGGTCGTATCATCGCACGCGACTTTTACCTCGCCACTTTGGCTCATCAACTCCTTACGATAGCCCTATTGCTTTTTTTCTTTTTCTCAGATCTAGTTGATAAACTCTCGTCGGAGCTAGATAATTCATAATTTTAGATACGATAATCTCTTATACGTATTCATCTACTTGGTGTTTGTCAGATTTTGCATCAACAAGTTTAATGATATTATATATAATTAGAAAGATAAAATCTTAAAATTAAGCAGATATAGTTATTATATCACAACACTCAAATCATGATAGACAAAAATTCTAACACAAGCGTGGAAGATTCTATATATCACATAAAAAAATAAATATATAATTGCCTAATTCTCTATAATACATTAATCCTTGTGACAGGAATCATGTCTAGTTTTCATTGTTTTATGGTGGCAAAGTTTTTATATTAAAGATATCATTTATATAGTCCATTGTCTTTTAAACTAATGACATTAATCGTTAAAAAAAAAATAATTAATGATACATTTTTAAATTTTGTTCGATTTTAGCTCTTTCTATATATATAAACTAAATTGGTCACTTTTTTTTTGTTACATTTTAAATAATCTATGGGAACTAGTTAAAGCATCAATTACTCTATGTATTTTATATAAAGTTATATTTTTAATGTAATGACACCCTCAATAAAGGCGCCTGTACTTATGGTGATTCAACTTAATAGTCGATCAAATTTAGAGGTCGGGTAAGAGGGACAATATCTTGTGATGTGTGGAGTTGGTCTAAATGAACTTCAACATGACTATGATACCAATTTGGTAATATTTTTCTTGTAAAAAAAAAAAAAAAACTTTGGTAATATTTTGTTATATATTAAAAAAATTAGAAACCAATTAATTAACTTAATTAAAAGCTAGGGAATGCAGGGGCAAAGAGGGAAATTTAGTGATGAGAAAGAGACGAGACAGAGAGAGGGCCGGCTTTGACGAAGGAAAAGTTAGGTTTTGTTCACATGCAACCGCCAGCCACTTTCACCGCCTTTTATCCTTATCTCTTTTCTTTCAAATCGCTTTTTCTTTTTCTTTTTCTTTTTTTCATATATATATTTTTTTGACTTAAAAGAAACAAAACATTTCACATTTATTGCGTTTCTCCACGTGGCCCCCACCCAGATGTGATGTTGACATTTCTATTTCCAGCTGAGAAGTTCCGGAGCATGGTCAACCAACGCGCTCTGTGTACGCTGCAGGGGTGGGGCCATTCAGTTTCAATTTTTTTTTATTTTTTTTATTAACGTATGATTTCCTTTTCTTTTTCTCTTATTTTAAAACAAGAGAAATGCTAAAAAATTCTTATCGTGACTTGTAACGCTACTTTAAATAATAATTGACACTTTTACCCTTATACAAAAAAGAAAACAAAGAAATGTTAAGTTATAAACAAAAGTGATCATCTTCATTAAAAAAGTCCTGTCATAACTTTCGTTTTAAGTTTTTGTACGACTTTTTTTTGAATAAAAATAGGATAATTTTAAATATATTCATAAAAAATGTACCACTTATTATATATTATTGTTAAAAATTTATAAAACATGTAAGTGAATTAAATATTTTTTGTGGGTACATTTATAAGAATCTTAAAAATATTTAAGTTCTCAAAAATTAATCCTTTTTTTTTAAATTTGTTCATATATATAATATATTAAAACAAGAGGAATTTGAAGGAATATAGTAATTTTTTTTATTTTTTTTTGAATATCGAGATTCTGACATCCGGTAGTGTCTTTCTTTTATGTCGGAGCGAGACTATTCCATCAGACTTTAAAATTTTACAGAGGCGGGAACGTCCCTCTTAACTATAATTTTGTCAAGGAGGACTCAAACTCAAAATTAAATCCCTCGACCTCTTTAGTTTCGACCCTCAAACCATCAAACCAACCGAAAATTGATAATTTATTTAATTAAGATTAGGATCATCTTTAATTCAAGCAATTGATTTGCATCTAAACATTTTTAATTACTATTAAATATTGTCTCAATATAACATTTATTTTTATTGTAAACTTTGTACTTCTTTGACATTAAATATTAATGACATCATTTGTTTTTAACGAATTAGTTAGATATATGACTTAAAACCAAACTCATAAAAACTTGAATAAAATCTATATATTTTTAAAAAATAATAAAAATTATTTTGTTAATTTTAATTTCTAAATTCAATCTTAATAGCAAATACATCTCACAGAATCATTTTATACTGACGATAACCAATCAATTGAAACCTATTAGCAAGGTCAATTCGTATTAATAATGCAAGATTGCCATTTAATCGAAGAAAAAATAAATAAATAACAGAATCAGGGTTATCTTCAACCTTTAAAAGGACACGTGGAGGAAAGAGAGAGGAGAACAGAACCGTAAAGTAAAACAGCTGTGTGTATTAAATACCAAAAGTAGCTTTTTGGATGGGTTTCAGACAAGCTGTTGAGGCATTTGGTTGGACTTGTGGATCCCACAAAAATAAAAATCTTTAAAAGTGTCAAAATTTTTCTTTTTATTCAATACAACTTAGTAGAATGACATAAATGCCCTCTTCCAGTATTTAATTTTTATTTCATATATATGAAAAAAATTGGGAAGAAAAAAATATAGGTGTAAAAATTAAAAAGGTATTAATATCAATCAATCATTATAAATTTGTATTATTATATTATGTTTAACATGTTTAAAATGCACGCAACAAGTATAATTAATAGATATTGATAATTATATTATAAAATAAAAAAATGACGAAGAGACTCAAATAATAAACTCAGTTGATGTATTCGTGCATATACGAGTTCTTTACATCATTCTAATTAAAAAGATATCAGTATCAATGCCTATAATTAATAGATATTGATAATTATATTAAAGAAATAAAAAAATAATGAAGAGACAAAAATGATAATTCTTACACCTAAGTTTTTTAGATCATTCTAGACTTGTGTATTCTGAAGAGTTTTATGATGATTTAAAGAACTCAAATATAAGGTATACTAGTTGAGTTTTAATGATAAATCATAATCCCTTTGGCACTATCATAAAAATATATATCATTTTTGTGTTAAAAATATTTTTTAGTTATTTTCTTTTATGATAAATAATTATGGAGTATACCCAAAACTTTAGATTATCTAAAATAAAGAATCCCCAAAATTCAAAATTTCTCTAAATATATATATATATTTGAAATCTATAAAGGACAAAATTGGAAAACCTGAATGGCGCATCCGTCGTTTTGTATAGTGGCATTCCGGTAATTAAACCCGTGACAAGAACAAATGTGAAAGAAAAAGAAGAGATCAAGCAACCCATCCCCTATAAATTCACTTCAAGCAACACAAACCAGAGAAGCAAATCCACAACTATTCCTTCTTCCCTCTTCAAGATTCACTATATTTTTTTCTTCCATTTCAATCTTATCGTACCTATCAATTCCACCTCAAAATTCACCCATTTATTCATCTTTCTAATTCAGATCTTTTATCAATTCAAGCATCAATCTCATCTCCTTTCTTCTCCGATCTCCTAAAATTCCGCAATTCAATCCTTTTCCTTCAAAACCCCCAAATCTCCGCTCTTTTTTACCTCTAATTTCATCCTCAAAATCTCATCTTTAAAAACCCCCATTTTTCCCAGCAAAAAGGGACAATTCTTTTTTTTTAAATCTCCCTTTCTGCAAAAAAATTTCCGGCGAGAAACCATGCCCGGAACCCTAGAACTCGGCGCCGCTTCTTTTTTTTCAGGCGGCGCTGGCGACATTCGCTCCTCCTTATCGGAGCTCATTCTCACCGGCGGCACCAATCCGTTAGACTCAATCTTCTCTTATCACCAAAGAAATTCGAATGAGAGTAGACGGAACTTAACGGAGCCGATTGGTTCTTCCGTTTATCTTCGTCAAAGCGAGATGCTTCAACGGTTCTTTCTTGAAAACAAGAGCACTAACGGTGCCCTTAGTTCTTGTGTGGCGCCAATGAGCTCGGTTCAAAATTCTACGTATTTGAATTCGGGTATAAATACATGTAGTAGTAGTAGTAGTGGGAAGAAGTTGTATAGAGGGGTGAGGCAAAGGCAATGGGGAAAATGGGTGGCTGAGATTAGACTCCCACAAAATAGGATGAGGGTGTGGTTAGGTACATATGATACAGCTGAGGTGGCGGCGTATGCGTACGATCGAGCGGCTTATAAATTAAGAGGAGAATATGCTCGGTTGAATTTTCCGAATCTCGGGGATGAGTCGAGATTAGGGTTTGCGGATAGAACGAGGTTGAGCGCATTGAGAAATACCGTGGACGAGAAAATACAAGCGATTTGTCGGAAGGGCAAATTGGGAAAAAAGAAAAATAAAAGTACTAGTGCTAATAGTTCTAGTTCTAGTGATGGTGGTGGTGGTGGTGGTAAGAGTAATAATAATATTATGGATGTTGATAATAGAAGAAGAGAAAATTCATCATCGTCGTCTTCGTCGTTGATGATGGATGATAAAACATCGTGCACTAGAATGTCTTCGCCGTCAATGTCGTACGAGGAGTTATCAAAAGCTGATGATTATATGCCTTGTAGTTTGATGGATTGTTCGATGGCTGTGGGGAGTAACATGGATTTTGATAGTTGTTCGCTTGCAAGGATGCCTTCATTTGATCCGGAGCTAATTTGGGAAGTACTTGCTACTTAGAAGATTTCTCTTTCTTTCTTTCATTGTACAACAATATTTTTGACTCATCAAATTTTCATGTACATGTCATTAGTATAGCTAGTGTCATTGTAATTTTAAACCTTAGAAGGGTCTCAAAATGAGTTTTTGTGGTGTTGGGTGGGTTTTTTCTTTAGTTATATGGGTTGGGTTTTCAGTAGTAATGTGTCCTAGATGTTGGTTGAAATAACTAAGTATTTAAATGTTGTCATATGAATTGTAATGTTTAATAGTTCATTTTGATCCTCGAGTCCTTATATGAATTAAGGTGTAATAAGCTAGCTTTATTTGAAATAAACAGTATTAATGCCATTATATATATGTGTGTGTGGGTGGGTGTGCGTGCACGCGCACTCGCTATATAGCCTACATTCTATATAATTAGCAAGAAAATATGCCCATTTTTATAGCAAAGCATTCAATTTAATATATATCCATTAATTTGAATAAGACATATTATTTTCATCAGAATTTATGCCCCTTTAATTGATAATAAAAATTGAACAAGACAAGACCAAAGTACTACTTATTGAAATGTAATATTGTTGGTGCATGTAGTTGACAAAATACAAATAAGTGGCCTTAATTTCATGCACTTTAATGCATATCAATTGTCTACCAACTTGAAATTATTGAGCTTTTTATATTGAAGAGTTGTTATTGGTTGCCAATGTTCTTTGGCACATCATTAAATGTTTAATATTTGGCATGACACTCTCTGCACATAATTAATTTTATATCATATATTGATTAAATTAAGCAACATTTGATAAATATGTTTATGTCCAGGTTAATCACCATTGTTTGATTAATATATTTTATAAATATATAATATCTCACATCAATTATATAGTAAAATAGGATTGAGCATATTGGTTAATTTTTTTCTTGTAAAGCACAAGAGTTGTAGTTGAATGTAAAATCGAACTCGAAACAGATAATATTGCACTAAAACATAAACATTAGTTGTACGTGTGCATTTCAAAAATTGCCAAAGTAACAATTTTATGTTTATACATTTATTTTTGTACAATGAGCAATATTATTACCCAAAAGATGCAAGCAAGGACTTTCTAGATGAATATTTTAGGACTTCCCTCATATAACATATAGTATAAAAGATGTCATACATTACAGAAAAAAAAATGACAAAAACAATGTATTAGTTTTACATATATTTTTTTTGTTCACACCCCAATAATATATTACTCTTACTTCTACTAGAGAAAATAGTGATAAACTCAAAATATTTAACTTAATTTCATTGTTTTTCTTCTAATTTTGGATAGTAGATGCTACTAAGTAGAAGAAATTTATCTTTATTTTTGAACTTTTAAGAGTTATGCATAAAATTATTGTGCATAAATTATATAAAGGTTGTCGTATAATTGATTGATATGGTATTCTAATCGCATGCATTTTTTTTTTAAAAAAAGTGTATATTAATCCATCTCCAAGATATCTCAATAAGATTAATTCTCTCCAATATAATGTATCTTACTAATAAGATGTAAATTTGTTATCCACTGTTATAACTTTTATATGAGGTTGTGCTAAATCTTTTAGGGTCTATTTGGTTGGTGATTTAGGTATAGTTTTTTATATCCAAAAATTTGAAAACACAAAAAATCAGTTTGGTTTGAGTGGATCCGAAAAATAGTTTTCGACTTTTTATAAAGGAAATAACTTGTTTTCAGGAAACAATAAAAAATCATTTTCTGTGTTTTTTATTTCTGAATTGAATCCTTTTTTTTGGATTACCAACCAAACATAATTTTTGTTATTTTGTAACTTTTGTAAAAGTGTAGCTGGTGAATGAATAAGAAATGAAACTCGTGCTCATCTTAGTCGCGCTCACTTGAGAGAGCCACACTCAATGCCTTTGCAATGTTCGAACGTAAATTAGTCTCACTTGAAAGGTGGGGGCACCGCATAGGAAACCAAAAGAAAAAGAAACAACTCTAACAAGAAAAGGTATATAATAATCACCAAGTGGTTGACTCAATGAAAATAGGCTGAGTCGATCGTTCCTGTGTAAAAGTTTTAAGGTTCGATTATTGGAGGCACCCTCATTAACAGAAATCTATTATTTTGTTTCTTCCTCAAACGATGACTAGTTTTATACCCAAAAGGTGTGAGGATATCTGGTGAGAAGCAAAAAAAAAAGAGTATACAATAGAATATTAAAATTTAAAATTTCATTAGTAAATATTAAAAAAACATAAGTAATTAAAGTGCATGCATGAACACTAGTATAAAATAAATGGGACGTCCATTATTTAATTAATGATGTGGGCCACTTTGTGATTCAAATTAAAAAGGATATCTACTTTCTGATATATATCTAATAGTATCTAAATAAGATGTCGTACAATAACGGATTTTATAAAGTTAATGTTACTTAATTCTCTAATTTATTACATGTTCTATGAGTTATTAATGTATATAATAACATTTAATGATAGTTATTGAAGTAATTATTTCAAGAATCTCTTACATTTTTTGTTTCTAATTAATAATGGATAAATAGATTATTTTATGAAAAATGCTGAAGGGATTGAAAATCCACACTAATTATTACAAATTTTATGTAAATAGTCTCCTAAACAGATTTTTCTTTATTGAAAATTGTGTTATTTAGATGAATTTAAGTTATAAAGCTGACGTGACATTGATTTGTAACAAATGATGTAGGATTTTCAATCTCTCTAGCATTGCTCTTATTTTATATAAATACGTGTTCTAACATTTTATAGAATTTATTCTATTAATTATAGTAAAAATAAGTATATATAGAATATTCATATAGCACGTAAGTTGCACTGAATTACTTATAATAAATATGTGTTTTTAATAAATGTGATATCTATCATCATTTAATGTAATTATCAATAAAAATAATAATTATATTAATTGTATTGTTTTTTGTATTGCATATTAATTGCATTTAATAAGACATTTGCTTTTTAAAAAAATGGGTATGAATCACTTTTATTTGCAAGGTGGCATACATCACTTTTATTTTATGTCAGTATATTGATTGTAATAGTTATTGGCATTTGATGTATTTCAACAAAAGTAATATAATATTAGTTAATGTGATAATTTTTATGACATTATTGTACTTAATGTTAGGTTCCTAAATTGGGAATTAAATTTTTTTTTTTTTGAGGGCTTGGATTTGAATATTAGAAGTAACTTTTATTCATTCAAAATTAGAATGGATATAATATTATGCTTGTACGAAAATTAAAGATGTTGTGAGCTACTTTTTTAACTTTGCTCAAACCTGAAAACTCTATTTGAGTTCTTTCAGTTTTAACCTTTTTTTTTTTTTTATGATTGGTATAAAAGAGGCAGTTTGTTACACCGTAGCTTTTTTCAATGACCCAATTTTTAAGACTATTTTCCTCAGTTTTGTAAGTTTTTCGACTATTTATCCCTCACTTTATCTTATCTGGTTGATAAGTAAGGACATAGAATATTAATAAATTTAGCAACTTTATCTCCTTTTTCTCATTTAATGCAAGTGTGTAATTGTACTTGAAGTTGTATTTATTATAGTTAGATTAATATTTTTTTAAAAAAAATGTTGGGTTTTACTTGTTGGCCAAGTATCTATGACAAGCGTTGATCTCCTTCACGTCTACGAACTATCTTTGCAAACCCTCTCTCTGTTGCATCGTTCCTCTTTTATAAACCAAAATATTTTTTCTCCTTCCAAGAAGAGGTAGAGTTTATTAAAGAAAAGATTTATGTGGTTCGAAACTGTAATTATTATTATTATTATTATTATTATTATTTTTAATCATTTAAGGATTTGGGTTTTTATTTCTATCTATTGTTTGCATTTCTTATGCTTCTTCTCTTGAATTTGAGTGTTTTCTTGTATTTGGAGAAATAACTTGAAATTATTTTCTTCAATTTTGGTAAGTAACTTGAATGCAAACTTCACTTCTTTGCCATCTGTACTATATTTCCTATATTTGAATTATGTTTGATCTGATATTAATTGTGCATTTTATTCTTCGTGTGTTGACAAGATAGTTACTTATTTTTTTATTTTTTATTTAGAAAAAATTGATGAAGAACCTGGTAAAGAAGTGGAGAGCTCAATAATGGGTAGATTAGATTTTTTGTCATTTCCTTTCCTTCACTATTTCTTGTTTTTGAAAAGAAATTTTTTTTCCACTTTGCCATAATTAGTGAGTGTACAGGCTAATTAATTTATATTGTTTGTCCAATGTTGGTTTGTATATGTATACTCAAAACAATTAAAATTTATTTATTTTAACTATCTCAATTCATTAGTAAGTAGATTTTTCTTCAAGTTTTTTTTTTCCTAATTATAAGGGTCTACTTCTCCCTTTTTTTGCACTTAGTCTTTGTTCATTTTATTTTTTCTAAATAAATATGGCCAAATAGGTTTAATGCTAAAACATTTGAATAATCACATGTAATGAATGTATTAATGTTATAATTGAACTTATTATCAATATTACATAAAATAACTTTTAAAAAATCGTATTTATTTATTTTAGAATAAACATTAAGCTAATTATTGAATTATGTTATTTTGAGGGAATTCACTTATCTTATAACTTCTATTTTTATTTAGAAGTTGATTGTTAAATGTTTTTTGTAATTAGTATTTTCTTATTTTGTCTATTAATCAATATTAATTACAGAGATGATTATTATAAGGGTAACTACATGATTTGGATTTAGACTTAGACACCTAATAATTAAATGATAGATTTAGAAATTAGGATATAAAGATTAGTACATGTGTCAATACTTGGTTAAAACTTAGAAGAGTTCCATTATTATTTATTTTTACGATATGTGAAACATGCTCAAATTTCTAAATTATGATAATTTATGTTTTTTCATCAAGATTAAATTAGTTTAAGAGAATTCAATTGCTAATTCAATTACTTATTTTATATAAGTTATAACTTTGTTGCTCTAAAAACCATTCATTAATATTTTATTTTATGTTACCTTGTCAACTTTACGAATAATATTTATGTACTAAAACATGCTTCTAACACGTGCCAAGCACGTAACCAAACTAGTTTTATTAAGAAATATGACTTTTAGGGAAGCTAGAAGGTTGAGATTGTCTTTTTATTTAAAGTGAAAGCAAGTTTCAACCTTCTTTTTAACATCTTAAAGCATAGTGTGCTTTACACTCATATATTTAAACTTTGGATGACCAAGGATATTGAGTTTCTAGTTGTTTATTTTGGAGAGACTTTTAAAAGTTTGGTTTACGACTCAAAAATAAAAACATAATTAATTTGAAAATAAAAATTTAGAAAATAATAAAAAGTCATTTTCTAAAAACATGTTATTTCTAAATAAAATCTCGAAAACTATTTTTGAATACGACTAATCAATCGCATTTTCTTTGCTTTTAGATTTTCAAGCACAAAAAATTGTATCGGAATCACGAACCACATTGGTCTAAGATTATGATTGGTTCATGATTTAAAATTGGGATACAACCTTAAAAGTGATCTTTAAAAACTCTGTCATTTTCCAAAAAATAGAAGAATAAAATCTCAAAACATTATTATCGAATTCAACCAACTAATCGTTCTTTCTTTAATTTTCACACATTGAAAAATATATTCTATTCACTAATTAAATGGAGCCTAAGAATATTTTTGGTTCTTGATTTGAAAATGTGATAAACAAATCACTGATTAATAAATGGCCTTATGAGTTTAAATTAGGGGTGACAAAATTGGCTCAGACCCAATTGTCTAGTTTTGTCCGGCTCGATTATAAATTGGTGCGGACAAGATTTTTATAAAATCTAGCCAAATACAAACAAAAATTTGTGTTCGTTTCCAAAATCAGGCTAGGTATAAACAAAGGTTTAAAAAATTGGGTATCCAACTCTTACTTAATACTAGGAGTAACATAGGTACTTACTTTTAATTTACTTTCTGGTTGCCCTAACTTGCTCAAACCCTTTCAATATTTTTTGAATTCTCAGCCCCTAAAATTCTTTTTAATAAGTTTTTGTGTGCATCTTCATGAAATCCATTGCTATTAGTTCTTGAAATTGATAATAACCTCCATTATGAGAAGTTTTATTGGTTGGAATGTAATAAATAAGTAAACAACCTTTTTTCTATGCATATTAGTTGTCATTTTATATTAAACCAAACAAAAATCAGGCTTATTGATTTATAAAATATATGAGTATGGACAAACAATTATTATTTATTTCTCAAACCGAGCTAAGTACGAACATGCTATATATTCCTTAGTATAAGATATTGCCCGTACTCTACCCGCCTGTTGAACCAATTATCCTCTTGTCCTTTACAAGAGTATGTCCCATATATAAAAGATATTTTGATGATTACAAACCACATTCTGTTTATAATAATATTGTATGCATAGCACATCTAGTCTTACATGAAGGTTTCGAAGATTCAATGATGCATGGTCAAAGTGCTATCAAGATCTATTTGAAGGTCATGATCGTTTGAAAGGATTAGAGTGTGTTTAGGTTGTAGAACATCTGTTATCATATGATTCAGCAATATGCATGATTGCATAATTTAGTCGAGTTGATTTTTAATCATTTACATTAAATTTTCTATGTTTAATTTGATCCGAAAATACCAAGACTTTAATCGCATTTATCGAGTTTTAAATGGAAAATCAAAATTGTTTTTAAGTGTCCATCAGGATGCTAATATTCTTTCAGGATGCTAATGTCTCATAAACGCCCTGCTGGACTTGGTAAGTCAGGACGCTGATAAAACATTAGGACGTTGATAGAGTTCAAGGTTGAAACGTTCATATCTATCAGGACGTTTACTTCATCAGTAGCGCCCTCATTGAATCAACCAATGAGCTTGTCAAGACGTTGATTCAATATCAGTCGCTGACTGTTTTATGAGTTTTTAATGATTTAAATCTTTAAGGACGCTGATAGTTATAGGTTAGAAAACTTTTAGGACGTTAATTGAACAGGAGCGCCCACACTTAAGAACCAACTTAGTAACTCTCAGGACGCTGAACGTTCTTCAGTGTACTTATCATTTTACGAATTCAAACACATTAAAAACATCAGGACGCTCATAACCTTATAAGCGCCCTTATGCTTTACTTGTTTTAAACGTGTCAAGATGCTAACTTTTGATTAGCTCCCTCACAACTTTTGTCGTCTTTATTCATTAAGTAAGTTAGGACGCTTACATTCTTTATAGTGCCCTCGCTTTTTAGTTCAACAGAATGCTTATGATCCATGAGCGCCCTCAAGGAATAAAATGACAAAGTTGAGATTATGCGTCAAGACGTTGATTGACCAATCAGGACGCTAATCCAACACTGTTACAAAGCTGACACCTACACTTTTTAGAAAAAACTTTTCAAAACTTTTTGAATCTTTTCAGAACGTTCATATACTTTATCAAAACATTATATTCTCATGAATGATCAGAAGATTCATGTGTTGTAGTCGTAGTTGCACAAACTGAATTAAATCTTTTTTTGGAAAGAATGTGTTTGTTGTTTTTGAAATAACTTTGTGGGCGAAAATTACTTCAAGTCCATTACGCCACTGTTGTTTCTATATATATGCTGCCTTGGAGCAGATCAAAAACATCTATTTATCAAATACAAAAACTGAAAAACCATTCAAAACGCTTAACAATTTTTACTTGTGCAAAACTTTTAGAAGTTAGTCTTCTACTCATTGCTTTAAACTCACGATCTTTTTGAAATACGTAAATTCTTCTGGATTAGTTGATCTTCATCTATATCTTTTTAAAAATCCATTGAAGAAGACGAAAGCTTTTTGAACCAGTTTTCAACTGAACTTCATCATACATATCTTGTTGAATCTGTGGTAACATAAGGTTCAATCTAAATCTTTGTAAGTGTCACTTTGATTCTAAAGGGAATCATATCTCATCTTGTATCTTGGTTTTTGTGACTAGACAGTTACTGGTTTAGAACAAGTGTTGCTCAAGTTGTAACAGTCATTCTCACACCTAGAAGTTAAGAAAAGGTTCTTCTCACACCCGTATGTTAAGAAAGTGTAAGAAGATCCTTAGTGGAGTTTGGACAAATCCCAACTGAGGAGGTTAGGTAGTAGATGTAGGCAAGGCCAAACCACTCTAAATCTTGTGTGTCTTACTGTTATCGTGCTTGATTTACCATAGTTGTTTAATTTGCTTTCAATATTTCATACATTTTAAAGAAAAATTAAATTCTACTAAGTGTTCAATTCACCCGCCTCCCGGACACATCTGGGCCAACAGTTGGTATTAGAGCAAGTAACCGTCAAAGTATCTAACAATCTTTGATTAAGTATGACAGGACAAAATGCAAGAAATGCTTATCTTTCAGGTGAAGGAAACTCCACCAACCAACCACCATTGTTAAGGGAGATAACTACTCACATTGGAAAACCAAGATTAGATTCTATCTTAAAGCGCAAGACTTAGAAATGTGGGATGTTGTGACAAATGGATGTCCAACACCTATAAAGACCGTAGATGGTATTAATGTCCCTAACGAGTTAGATGAATGGATCCCCAAAGAAAAGAATAGAGTTGTTGAACAATCAAGCTGTAAACATTCTATTTTACAATTTGTCAGTTGAAGAATTCAATAGGGTTAGTGCTTGTGACACTGCTAAGGAAATTTGGGATAAGTTAGAGGTCACCCACGAAGGAACTTTGCAAGTTAAAAAGGCAAAGCTCCAAATGCTAGTTGAAAAATATGAGACCTATAGGATGGAGGAAATTGATTCTATAGCTAAGGCCATTGCTCGATTTACAACAAATATCAATGAGATGAAGGAGTTATGACCAAGAAGAAACTGTTAGGAAGTTTCTAAGGGGTCTACTTAGAGCTTGGGAACCAAAGGCCACGGCCATGGAAGAAGCCAAAAATCTGGCTGAATATATGTTTGATGAACTGTGTGGTTTATTAATGGTTCATGAAATGAAAAGATAAGATGTGCCCGATCACGGTTGAGGAAAAAGAAAGAAATCTACTGCCCTCAATGTTGAAACCGATTCTGAAAATGACTCAGATTCAGAAGATGACATGGCTATGTTATCTAAAAAATTCAACAGGTTGATTAGGAGAAAGGGTAAGAGTGGCTCTTATTCAAAGTTCCACAAAGGAAAGAAACCCGAGTCAAAACCTACAGAGCTAATTTGTTATAGCTGTAACAAACCTGGTCATATAAAGAGTGAGTGTCCCACTAGACATAAGAAGAAAACAAGTTCAAGAAAGTTCTAAAAGTCATGTGGGATAATTCAAGCTCAAGTGGGGATGAACTGTGTCACGATGCCCCTGACGTAGACTGACATCATGACCGGCACAATGTATTATACACTGGTACATACCCATATACAGTATACAATACACCGTCAGCCTCAACGAACATTCACAATAATTCCCACAATTTCCAAATTTTTGACTACACGTCCCCATCAAATGGACGTTTCACTTTTGTTTTTCCTGAGATATCACAAATCAAATCCAATATAGATATCTGTATCATTCCATTCATTCACACATCAAATTTGCATTTCATCATCCAATATATTAAGCTATATATATGCCCACACATCCCATCTAGATGATAATACATATATATATAATGTGTGATAAGTATACATATCAAAATAACAAAAATATAATATATTTCCTCCAAGCATACATACACATACCAGACGAAGGCTCACGTGATTATCACTCACGAATTTTTTCCTTTTCCCTTCGACTCAATACCTGAAATATTGGAGGAAATGGGGTGAGCAAATAACAGCTCAGTGAATATAGTTCTTGACATGACAATCGCATGCATTTTAGGAAACATGACATATCAAATCGATTTAAAACATTTCAAAAGCACATATGTACCATTCATCAAAATAATATACGTGCACACAATATATAGTTGATGCTCATTCATAAATATTTTACCATCTCCCTCTCATTACCCAATTCAAAGTCATTTCAAGGATCGCAACCCTTGTTAGGACAGACCTACTGACAATGAGGACTCGCAAAACCTCATCCGGGTCTAATTCTTAACGAAATGACATTATTATAAGCTCCAATTTCTAAAATCAGTTTGCATGATCACTAAAACTCAATGCATTACATAAACATGCATACAATCAACCAGTTTATATGTGTACAATGCCATACAAGAACCAAATCAAGAAAACTATACTCACAGTGGTTACACGAGGTTTCTAAGTCAAATCGAGCAACAATAAACGTCCATCATAATTGCTTCCTCAAGAGTATTTATCCATGCACTTGAGCTCTCAATTTAAACACTGAAATGAATCATAGATTATCATGAGAATCACCATTTCAACTCACTGTTCACATCATAGTACTATTTACATCACTGTTCATGTCGTTACTATTTATTTGAAAGATGTAAATTGTTTGTTACTAAAATTGTCAAACGGTCTCCAAAAATCATGAACTTAGTATCGATGGACTCGCAACAGTCCATTCTACCATTCTATAGCCTTAAACTGGAGTTTCATTGGGAATGGTCTCCAATCTACACTCTAACTTCCAACAGCCATAAAAGTTCCAAATGAACACATAAATTCAATCTAACCACATCTTCGGGGTCCCGACAGTCTAGGGAGTGTTTTTCAACCTTCTTAGCGGATTTTCATTCACGTTGGGTCAAAACCCCAATTGTTGAAAACGCCGTAAAACGGCTCCCACAACAAAAATTATTCCGCTAGAAAGGTTACATCTAGCTTAGATATCAATTTTAAGACGAAAAATAGCAAAAATAGCTTATCGGCACGTCGAATTTGGCCGCAAATCTGCCATTTCCTTTTTCTTTCTTCTCTTTCTTTCGTTCTTCTGGACGTTCGTCTTTCGTCTTTCATTCTGCAACTTCGTTTAATTTATTTATTTACTGTTCCGTGAACAATACCCGCTTATGAACAGTAAACTTAATTTGTCTTTTATTCGAGTACTGTTCATTATTTTATTTTATTTTATATCTTTTTATTCGTTCTTTTTCTTCATACACTCAATCTACTTGAGGAATACACGTGTTATCGATCGATTTCTATTTAAATCATGTTCCAACTCACTTTTGACATTTTCAAGTTCATTTGTCACATGTACACATGACTTTAAAGGTCCTTATACGTGTATTATATATTTTGATATACGCATACTTCAACGTATGTATGTAAGTAAAACTATGGGGTGTTACAAACTGGATTCAGATCACACTGTTGCACTGTGCTTAATGGCAAGCACAAAGGTAAAATTTGAACCTGCAATGAAGTTAATGCTTTTGATATTCATATGCACAATCTTAAGTTAAAACTCAATAAAGAAGTTAGGAGAAATGAAAAGCTCAAACATAGTTTTGAAGAAGCTCTTGAGGAAGTAGAGTTTCAACAAAAAAGAGCTAGATGAATTGTCCCTAGATAATGAACAACTTAAGAAAGTTGTTGAGAAACTGAAAAATGAAAATGAAACACTTAAAAAGAAAAATGAAGACTTGAACTGCACTGTGATAAAGTTCACCAATGGTCAAAAGTCATTTAACATGATGTTGGGATCACAAAAATGTGCATTCGATAAAGTTGACTTAGGTTACACACACAGGTCATACCATGCTTAGATGTAATGTTTTAAATGGAAAGAACAAGAAATATGCACGGATTGAAAAGACCGTTCTTACTGATGCTAACATGCATGGACCCAGAGTAGTATGAATGTCAAAGTCAAAAGTATTTTATGTCGTGTAGATGAGCATAAATGAAGAACTATGGTATCTAGATAGTGCCTGCTCAAAGCACATGACTAGAGATAAATCTAAATTTTTTAGCCTTGAAAAGAAAAAAGGAGGAAAGTGGAGACGAATTTGTTAATAAAAATCTTGAAGAATTCTTCAATAATCAAGGTTACACTCACCATCTCTCAGCCCCCATAACACCACAACAAAGTGGTGAAGTTGAAAAAAAAATAGGACTTTGCAAGAAATGTGTAGAACAATGCTTAATGAATATAACACTGCAAACCATTTTTGGGGAGAAGCTATTAACACAACCTGCTATGTAATGAACAAAATCTTAATTAAGAAAGACTTGAATAAAACTCCATATGAACTGTGGAAAGGTAGAGCACCCAACATTAGTTGCTTTCGAGTATTTGGATGTAAGTGTTTTATCCTTAATAATAAAGATAATTTAGACAAGTTTGAACCTAAAATTGATATAGGAATATTTTTAGGATATTCTTCTCACAGTAGAGCCTATAGAGTTTACAACAAATCGACTCAAACTGTAGAAGAATCAATTTATGTAAATTTTGATGAAAGTGAAAGTAAGAAAATTCTTGAGGATGAAGTTAAACAATCAAATTTTGATGATGATGATCCCAAGACAACTAAGATCATAGATCTTGAGACTGTAAAGCCTTTAGAAACATCTAAAAACTCTAGATTGCTTCAAGGCTTATCCAAAGATCAAATATTAGGAGATCCACAAAAAAATGTATCCACTAGAGCTTCAATTCAAAGAGATCAAGAGCTTGTTGCTTTTGTATTGCAATTTGAACCAATCACAGTGGAAGATGCACTGAAAGATGAAAACTGGATTCTTGCTATGCAAGAAGAACTAGGACACTTTATGAGAAACAAAGTATGAGAATTAGTTCCTAGACCATTTCATCGATCAACTATAGGAACCAAATGGATCTTTAGAAACGAAAAAAAAAGACAAGGTATCATTGTTCGAAATAAGCCTAGATTGGTTGTACAAGGGTACAACCAAGAAGAAGGCATAGACTTCAAAGAAGCCTTTGCCCCGATAGCAAGATTAGAGGTAATAAGGGTGCTACTTGACTATGCTTGTTACAAGGATTCTCCCTTATACCAAATAGATGTAAAGAGTGCATTTCTAAATGGAGACATCAATGAAGAGGTGTATGTGGAACAACCTCTAGGGTTTGAGGATGCTCAAGACCTGAATTATGTGTTCAAACACTACAAAGCCTTATATAGATTAAGACAAGCTCCAAGAGCTTGGTATGATCGATTGAGTTCATTTCTTTTAGATCATAAATTTTAAAAAGGAAAACTTGATCCAATTCTGTTTATTAAACACCAAAACGAAAATATGTTTATTGCTCAAATATATGTGGACGATATCATTTTTGGTGCATCAAACAAAGAGTTGTGTGATGAGCTTTCAAAACTAATGCAAAAAGAATTTGAAATGAGTATGATGGGAGAACTTACCTACTTTCTTGGCTTGCAAATTAAGCAAATGCCAAAAGGCACCTTCATAAGTCAATCAAAGTATGCTAAGAAAATGGTTAAAAAGTTTCAAATGAATAATTTGAAATCAATTGATACTCTTTGTAACTCAGTAATTAAATTAGATAAGGATGAAAAAGGGAAACCGATTGATTCTAAACTTTATAAAAGTATGATTGGAAGTCTATTATACCTAACAACAAGTAGACCTGACATTACGTTCAGTGTCTATTTTTGTGCAAGATTTCAATCAGAACCCAAATAATCTCACTTAAAATGTGTCAAACGAATATTCAGATACATAAATGGCACAACAAACTTAGGAATTTGGTATTCCAAAGGTACTACATTTGACCTGTAAAGTTATGTAGACTTCAACTATGTCGGTAGTCTAACAGATCGGAAAAGTACCTCCGGATTTTGTCACTTTTTTGAAAATTCTTTAATTCTTGGTTTTGCAAGAAGCAACACTCAGTGTGTCGCAACCCTATCCTGGGTGACGTCACGACCGACACAATACCCTAGATAATGCCACAACTTGACAAAACCTGAGGCACTGATAAGCCTTTACGTGGAAAGTACCAAATAAACTCAAATACATAATCTGTATATGATTAAGATAATCGAACCAATAGTGAATTAATACATCATCATCTGAAACATGATGTCATATGATCCATATTTTAACGTAAGATTCAATTATCCTAAATATCAACATGGAACTCCCAAAATAAAATTTCATCATTCCTCAAATTATCATATATAGACCAAAATCCATCACTACCTATGTTTTGTATACGATAGTATCTGTGATAGTTATATACAAAAGAAAGAGATCAAACATTTAGAACTAGTTCCCAAGTCCCCATAATTGCATATCAAAACTTACATTCAAAAGATGAAAAGGAATGCGACTACTCTAAGCCTTGCCCTTTCCTTTCTGATCTGGACCTGAAAGAAAATAGGGGAAAATGGGATGAGCTCAACTAGCTCAATGAATATTTTTCACAGTAATCTCCACATATGCATTATGTAAAACATGTACGGTGTACAAATGGAAGAAAGGAACTCAAATTTGTAATTCATACATGAGAATGATCCTTTCTATTTTGATGCTTACCTTTATCAAAGAGGAGGAGTAATTCATATTGCTTTACTCTTTTTGATGTTTTCAAAAGGGGGAGAAGTAACATATTTGAAGCATCATAACTACTCATAAACTAAAGGGGAGAATAACTGTCTCAGTATATTCCTTGGTACTAAACTCATATCTTATGAAACAAGGAGCATTAGTATCTGTAATACACAACATATCACTACATTGCATGCATTATCTTAGCTTGTTTCAAAACCTACAATAATGTGTTTGAAATCATCAAAAAGGGGGATATTGTTGAACAAATTATCTTCTTGTACCTTACAAGAGTATGTCCCTTATATAAAAGATATTTTGATGATTACAAACCACATTCTGTTTATAATAATATTGTATGCATAGCACATCTAATGTTACATGAAGGTTTCGAAGATTCAATGATGCATGGTGAAAGTGCTATCAATATCTATTTGAAGGCCATGATCGTTTGAAGACATATTTTAAAGGATTGGAGTATGTTTAGGTTCTAGAACATCTTTTATCATATGATTCAGCAATATGCATAATTGCATGATTTAGTCGAGTTGATTTTCGATCATTTACATTAAATTTTCTATGTTTAATTTGATCTAAGAATACCAAGACATTAATCGCATTTATTGAGTTTTAAATGGAAAATCAAAACTATTTTTAAGTGTCTATCAGGACGCTAATATTCTTTCAGGATGCTAATGCCTCAGCAACGCGTAAGTTAAAGCGCTGATGAAACATTAGGACACTGATAGAGTTCAAGGTTGAAACGTTCATATCTATCAGGATGTTTACTTCATCAGTAGCGCCTTCATTGAGTCAACCAATGAACTTGTCAGGATGTTGATTCAATATTAGTTTGCTGACTGTTTTTTGAGTTTTTAATGATTTAAATCTTTAAGGACACTGACAGTTATAAGTTGGAAAACTTTCAGGACGCTACTTGAATAGAAGTGCCCTCACTTAAGAACCAACTTAGTAACTCTCAGGATGCTGAACGTTCTTCAGCGTACTTATTGTTTTACGAATTCAAACACATGAAAAACATTAGGACGCTCATAACCTTATAAGCGCCCTTATGCTTTACTTGTTTTAAACGTGTCAAGACGCTAACTTTTGATTAGCTCCCTCACAACTTTTGTCGTCTTTATTCGTTAAGTAAGTTAGGACGCTTACATTCTTTGTAGCGCCCTCACTTCTCAGTTCAACAGAACGCTTATGATCTATGAGTGCCCTCAAGGAACAAAACGACAAAGTTGAGATTATGCGTCGAGACGCTGATTGACCAATCAAGACGCTAATCCAACACTGTTACAAAGCTGACACCTGCACTTTTTATAAGAAACTTTTCAGAACTTTTTGAATCTTTTCAGAACGTTCATATACTTTATCAAAACATTCTATTCTCATGAATGATCAAAAGATTCAGGTGTTGTTGTCGTAGTTGCACAGACTGAATCAAATCCTTTTTGGGAAAGAATGTGTTTGTTTTTTTTTAAATAACTTTGTGCGCCAAAATTACTTCAAGTCCATTGCACTGCTGTTGTTTCTATTTATCAAATCTGAAAATTGAAAAACCATTCAAAACGCTTAACAGTTCTCACTTGTGCAAAACTTTTGGAAGTTAGTCTTTTACTCACTACTTTAAACTCATGATCTTTTTGAAATACGTTAATTCTTCTGGATTAGTTGATCTTCATCTATATCTTTTCAAAATCAATTGAAGAAGACGAAAGCATTTTGAACCAGTTTTCAGCTGAACTTCATCATACATATCTTGTTGAATCTGTGGTAAAAGAAGGTTCAACCCAAAGCTTTGTGAGTATCACTTTGATTCTAAGTAAAGGGAATCATATCTCATCTTGTATCTTAGTTTCTGTGACTGGACTGTCATTGGTTTAGAGCAAGTGTTGCTCAAGTTGTAACGGTCATTCTTACACTCAAAAGTTAAGAAAAGATTTTTCTCACACCTGTAAGTTGAGAAAGTAATATTGTTCTTCTCACACCCGTGAGTTGAGAAAGTGTGTTGGTTTAGTCTTCACCCATAAGAAGATCCTTAGTGGAGTTTGGACAAATCCTAACTGAGAAGGTTAGGTAGTGGATGTAGGCAAGGTCGAACCACTCTAAATCTTTTGTGTCTTACTGTTATCGTGCTTGATTTACCATACTTGCTTAATTTGTTTTCAATATTTCATACATTTTAAAGAAAGGTTAAAATCTACCAAGTGTCCAATTCACCCCCCTCTCGAACACATCTGGGCCAACACCGCCCATACTAAGTGTTTTGCCACCCCTAGTTTAAACGTCAATAACTGAGTCAACTTAAACCTCGTCTCATTGGTTTGACTCTATTAGTTGGTCCTATTTTGGGTGATGTTGATTTAGGGTTTAGTCACTTAAGTAAGTTGGTGGTATTTGAAACTAGTTATGCGATTGAGTTATTCTTGGACCCATAAGGAGACATTTTTCCTTGAAAGCAACTTCCCAACGAATTAAATTTAGTGCTAGTTCTATTTTTATCGAATTTATTAGTATAGGAGTTGGTTGTGACCTCCTTCGTAGAAGTGGCAATTTGGCCCATGACTCATGAGGTTGACTTGGTTTGCTTGCTTGGACTGGCCCAAGCTCAGGCTCAACTAATTCATGAGCTGGTTTAGCTCGACCCAATATTTTAATTAAATAGGTCTAAGCCGACCTAACAAAACTCAACTCGGCTTGAAAAGCTCATCTATAGACTCAAAATTTGGCTCGACTCATAGGCTCAGTCTGAAAGTCCCTTTTATAATTTGAAATTTTATTTATTATTGAAAAATATATAGGTCTAAAAATATAAAATTTAATTTAATTTATTATGATGTATTTAAGATTGTAATCATGAATTGTATTGTAAGAATTTTTTTAACACTGTAAATGATAATCTTTTTAATTTATGATTTATGCATTTTAATTTGTTATAAATATAAATTTTAAATTATCAAAACGTCTAGTTTAGATGTTCAATATGACCTATAAACCTGCTCTACAAAGTTAACTTGTAGGTTTGGTTCGTTGGCCCAATCCAAAGGATCCGGTTCATATATTTATTAGGCTAGAATTGGGACCTTGATTTCAAGCATAGACTTGATTTAGTTCGATCAATTAATAAAATGAGGCTCAAGTCAACTCGGCCCACATATCCTTAGGCTCAGTTGGGCTAGATGAGATTGGCTCAAATTGACCTAATTACCACCCCTACTCCTTGGTAGAGAGATTTTGGAACTTATCTAGAACTACAGTTAAGCTAAAAATGAAGGAGAAGAAGTGGGCTTGACATGGTAGATAGGCTTCAATCTTGGGCCATGAATCGTGAGGCCATACTAGGTGAGCTGGGCTATCCTGAAAGCAGTGTTAGTTTAAACCCAAGATGGACTCAGTAGGCTGGGTTTGGTGAAGCCTGTGGGTCATTGCCCATGTTTCTGCCCTTATATGTTTCATTTGATGTTGAATAAGAACTTGTATTTTATCAAAAGTTTCGTAGTTAAAATTTCTTTAGCACATCTTGCACCAACTAAAATGTATTGCTTATAAGATATAGAAAAGGATCCTTCTTTGTGGTATTTCCAATTTTCTTGAACCAAAATAAAAAATCCTTTTTGATCATTGCAAAAGTAAATAAAGCAAAAAATTGAAAGTATACATTCATTGACATTAAGATGATACGACAATGACATGAAACGACGTTATAAACTTTAGCATCCCGAGATTGTTGGAAAAATGAGTACAAAAATTAATTTTTCATCATTTTGAGCTAAAAGTTTAAGTGGGACCCATATGCAATTTTAGGTGAGACGAAGTTGAATATTAACGTGTGAAGATTAGGAATATGTAATTATTTAGCTATACTCATTTTCATATGAATGAGAAATTAAGTTTTAAATAGTCTACTTGATAAATGTAAAGTTGTGAAAATTGATAAACATAGTTCAGTCTCAAATGGGATAGTTTGAAAACAAGATGTTACTTAAAAGTGATAGTTAGTAGCATTTACTTGGAATTTGAGCTCACAACACACACAAAGAAAGCTTAGGGGTGATGCGTGCATGTGCTAGGGAGAAAGGGTGACTTAGGACACATTGGGTGCACAACACTTCGCACGTGCGTATCGTTGCGTAGTGTTGGAGAGGTTTTCATTTTTGAAAAATCGAGGGAGATCAGATGTGTCCGTGGAGGTGGCATCTGGAGCATTCGTTGGAGGGGCGTCTAGATACATTGAACGATTGGTGCATCTAGGTTCAATGAACCTGGTCCGGACCATCGGAGCCACTAGATCTCGCAACTACAGTCCGACTGTGCGGGATTAGGTGTGCCGATCAGGACCGACAGATTGTGCCCTCATGGATCGAGTGCAATCCAACAGTGCGGGATCGGGTGCGCCGATCGGAACCATTAGATCACACCTACATCGATCAAGTGCGATCCGACGATGTACGATTAGGTGCGTCGATCATGACCGTATAATCACATCTAGTTGCGATTGAACACGACTTGAAAGTGCACAAAAAGACACTATGTACAACCACTAAATACTTATAAATAGGGCCCTCCAGAACTCGGAAAAATCATCAAAAAATATTTGGGTTCTGATTATTTTCCCCTCTTTCTTTCTTCTCTATTTTCGCATTATTTTGTGAGTGATTACTAGCATTATTGGTTAGAATATATCATGTGATATGAAGTGTTGCTATCACAAGAAAGATATTGTTGTATCTCGAGAGACAATTGTCATATACCGTGAGCACCAGTGCGGGACTTGTGGGACAAAATTGTCTTAAGGACATAGAGTTAAACTCTAAACTCGATCTACTGCTAATATACCGTTCTTCATCTGAAATAGTTGTTAGTGCAAGATTTGACCAACACCAATAGACGATGAGGTGGAGGGAACAAAATGATCTGGGACACGTCGGAGTGCTGGAAAGGTCACCTGAGATTCATGATCTGAGAGAGGAAAACAAGACAGAATAAGCTATCGTGAGGAACACCGGTATGGTGCCGGCCAAAGACCCTCCGATGCCTAAGTTAGTTCAGAGCTTTGTAAAGTTAATGGTACTGAACTAGGTCGAGAGGTGCTTACCTTCCCCCTTAGGGGTGATCAGGTTTTCATAAAGTTGGGTCTTTGGCCCTGTAGTATAATTGTAGTCGAACCAGGAATACCCAAAAGTATTCTAGTCGGACCAGGAAAGTTTCGGTCTTCATCCTATCAAATTATGAGGGATTTAGTTCTTTCCTAGTCGAACTGAAAGAGCTGAGTAGTGTTCTAGTAGGACTTGGGAGGTCGGATAGTCCTTATCATAGTCGGACTAGTAAAGAATCCCAAATTTGTAGCAGTAAATCTCACACGGTCGTTATCTGCTGGTTCAACAGATTTTCCACCCTGGTCAGTGGGACCGACTAGGCCTCTGGTTATATGCATGGCTGAGTAGATCGGTATTCTTTGTTCAGAACAGGTCGGTATATCAACCTGGTCTACATTACATCCTACTTGGCGAGTTTGGCGTGGCAGACAGGACTTATGCACGGTATGTGTCACACCCTGGGTTGCACAGCGTGCCCCCTACCCAGGTGCGGGCGCACCACCACGACCTCAGCCGTGTGGCGAACGCCTAGCCATTATGGATCCATAATATTGTCCCATCTCGGCCAGCCACGCCACACAAGGACGCCGGTCACCGAGATCATTTTTCCCCCTGCACAATCCACAGCACAGGGAGGGCCTCCCCCAAGTTCGAACTCGCAACCTCTTCCTCATAAGGTTAGATTTCGCAACTTGAGTATCCATTGAACCATTTGGCTCAATGGGTACTCAAGTTGCGAAATCTAACCTTATGAGGAAGAGGTTGCGAGTTCGAACTTGGGGGAGGCCCTCCCTGTGCTGTGGATTGTGCAGGGGGAAAAATGATCTCGGTGACCGGCGTCCTTGTGTGGCGTGGCTGGCCGAGATGGGACAATATTATGGATCCATAATGGCTAGGCGTTCGCCACACGGCTGAGGTCGTGGTGGTGCGCCCGCACCTGGGTAGGGGGCACGCTGTGCAACCTAGGGTGTGACAAAAAGGCCTTATGTTTATACAGAAGGATTACCCCTCACTGTACCACACAATATTGTCTCCTGGCCACCCGGCGCACGGATCGCAACCACCCTTTGTCCACAACAGTGCATAGCACAGTGCGGGGCCTCCCCACGGTTCGAACACCGGACCTCCCCCTCGAGGAGTCCTCCGTCGCAACCGCAGTAACCACTGAGCCAATGGTTCAGTGGCCACTGCGGTTGCGACGGAGGACTCCTCGAGGGGGAGGTCCGGTGTTCGAACCGTGGGGAGGCCCCGCACTGTGCTATGCACTGTTGTGGACAAAGGGTGGTTGCGATCCGTGCGCCGGGTGGCCAGGAAACAATATTGTGTGGTACAGTGAGGGGTAATCCTTCTGTATTCCATGAGGCCTTTTTGTCACACCCTGGGTTGCACAGCGTGCCCCCTACCCAGGTGCGGGCGCACCACCACGACCTCAGCCGTGTGGCGAACGCCTAGCCATTATGGATCCATAATATTGTCCCATCTCGGCCAGCCACGCCACACAAGGACGCCGGTCACCGAGATCATTTTTCCCCCTGCACAATCCACAGCACAGGGAGGGCCTCCCCCAAGTTCGAACTCGCAACCTCTTCCTCATAAGGTTAGATTTCGCAACTTGAGTACCCATTGAGCCAAATGGTTCAATGGATACTCAAGTTGCGAAATCTAACCTTATGAGGAAGAGGTTGCGAGTTCGAACTTGGGGGAGGCCCTCCCTGTGCTGTGGATTGTGCAGGGGGAAAATTGATCTCGGTGACCGGCGTCCTTGTGTGGCGTGGCTGGCCGAGATGGGACAATATTATGGATCCATAATGGCTAGGCGTTCGCTACACGGCTGAGGTCGTGGTGGTGCGCCCGCACCTGGGTAGGGGGCACGCTGTGCAACCCAGGGTGTGACAGTATGTGGGCCCACATTTACCCCCAAGCTCCGAGCAAAACTGATTGCTTGGAGGTTAGATGAAACGTTAGATACTGAGCTATTTAATGCTCATGACCGTTATGCCCCGAAAATCGCACTGACATGCACCGCCTGACAGCCCGGCCACTCTTGCACGTCCGTTGAATACTCGCTGTTGGTTTTGCCTCGCTATTTGTACTCATCTTTACGCCCTGCAGGTCGTTCGCCTATAAATAGAGAACTTGTCATTTGCTATCCATTCATCCATTGCGCTCCAAAGAGATCGGTAGTCATTTGCTCGATATTTTTGGTCTTCCATCCTTACGCTGTAACTCCTTACTCACAACTTTTCCTTTTATCTTTCTGCTAGGCAATCTGTTAGTATAATCTTTAGGTTATTTAGATGGCTTCTTCTAGAGTAGATCTTCCCACCGAGCAGATTGCTTCTTCTTCTCTTACCTCGAAGAAGATTTCCTACGAGGACATTTTTTCTGAAGAAGAAAAAGAAAAATAAGAAGTTAGGGCTGACCCCCGGGTCAGAGGAGACCATTTTAGTTGATAGGTCGCAAAGTGTGTTCGGTAATACCGAGCCTAGTACCTCGGGTCATCCTTTCGTGTCAATTAAGCCAGTAGTCGTCGATGTAGGCAAAATATTTGATCATGGTTATTTTGATTTGCAAGTGCACGAATTATCAAGTTATAATATATTCGAGGTGAGTCGGGTTATCGTCCTCAGGGAAGGTTAATTTCACAGTTAAAAATATCCAAAACTACAATGATTAGTGGTTTTATCTAGGTGATAAAAAGAGATGATTTAATTGCAGAGATGTAAAATAAACAAAATCAAACGAAACAATGCAAATTAAAAGGAAATTGGAGAGAAATCAATAGATTTATAGTTCTAGAGTTTAGATCTCACTATGTTGTATCTTATAATCTCTAATAATTGTGTTAATGAATTAATTTCTGAAATTTATAAATCATGAATCCTAACCCATCCAAATACCTCTCTCGAGCGTCAATTTGAACATCTATCCTTAAGTTATCGATTCCCTCTCTCGAGCGCCAACCAATAGATTAAGAACGCATTAAGATCTATGATTCATTTTAAATGATTTCAAGGGCGTTCGTAGGTCTCTCGACTCGATACTACTAACCTAGGTTGCAAATCCCTTGCTCCAATTCGTAACACCTTTCTCGAGTGTAAGAAACCAAATCTATGTTCATTCAAAGAGTGATCAGCAATTTGAAAGCATTAAACATGGAGAATCGTAAATAAACCCAAAAGATTGCTCAAAAACACAAACAATTATTCAATCACAATATCCAACATAGCTAAATCAAAATTCTAAATTATCTATTTAGTTCATAAACCAATCCATGCATACAAGGTAGAGGTTCAAATAGGAAATCATTGAAACAAATTGGATTAGGAAAGAAATTAGAAAAACCCCCTTCAAGAGTGAGATCTCCTCCTTCTTCTTCTTGTATCTTCTCTTGCTCCTCTTTCTCCCCTCTTTCTCTAAACCTAATTGCTATCTTCTAAAAATGTAATAGAATGAAAGATCTCCTCCTAAACAAACCCTAAAACGAGTTATATACCAAAATGGATGAAAAAGACCAAAAGAGCAACATAATATGCACAAAAACGTAACATCGTGTTTTTGGGTTCACCAGCGCCGCAGCACCAAAGTTGCTATTTTTCAACAACTCACCACACACACCTGGGCGCCGTGGGGCCCAGTCTCGGCTTTGTGCACATTTTTGTGCACTTTTTTCATTTCTTGCTCAACTTTTTGCATGTGTATTTTGCTTCTTTTCAACACCATTTGAGCCTCATTTCAACCACTTTGGATCCTTATTTACCTACAAAAACAAAGTGTAAACAAGCGTAAATTCTATGCAATTGATTTAACAATTAAACTATAATTAAATGCACTCATAATATATGACTTCTATGATATTAACATATATCAAAATGTCATTTATTCATGATAAAAACTTATAAAAACCTAAGATAAAGCCTAAATGCATTTAAAACAACTAAGTATATTAATTATGCAAAAACACCTAAAAACTAATCAAATGAACCTAAAAATATAACAAATTAACATGCAAACTAACTACTAAAACCTCAACTTATCAATATTCTACTCAATCGATCTTGTTCCCTCAAAGATAAAAGAGCATCATCTTGCTCAATTAAGGAAGGAGGTCAGCATATCTAACAGGGTGGTATTGAGGGCACCTACTTCGGGGGACCGACCTAGCCATCCTGGGAAATGAGAGGTTGTTCTGCACACCAACCTCTTCGAGGATGGGCTGACCCTACCCATTCAATTGCCACTTTGTCGCATGCTCAGCCAAATCCAAGTAGCTCCTACTTAGCTCAATTTGAATGTATGGAGGGCAATTTTGAGCTGCCTTGTGCTATGGAAGGAGAAGGGACGGTCGGAGTTCGATTTTGACGACTTCAGCCTATTATACCGATTAAAGTCTCACCCGAGATGTAGCGGGTGGTACTATGTTTCGACCCATCAGGGTGTTGAGGAAGGCCAACCCTTGATTACAGAGAACCCCACTTCTCACAAGTCGTGGAAAGACAAGTGGTTCTTCATCTCGGGGGAGTGGGTGGAGGAAGCTAGAGTACCGATCACATTTGGGAAACCAAGTACCGAGCTTCCCTCCATCCCTTATCTTTATTTCCAATCTTATTCTTGGTCGGTAGTGACTCATGTTTTTCGCCTTATTTGACAGGTACCTGGGAAAAGCTGACTAGGGAATAATGCTTTAATTTTTCTCGAGTAGACGAAATCTACAAGCTCCCTTTCGCAGATCGACGGTACAAGGTCATTTTAATGCTCGAGAGATTACATGCGACAGGCATTATTACCGAGAAAAAGGTTTTCTCATGACAAAGTTCTGCTTCAAACGTCTTTATTTTCGATTTACTTTTGTCACACCGACTAGCTTGAAAATCCCAAGCTAAAAATCTGCCAAAAAATATGTTGCTGACCCGGCTAAGCTGAAAAATGTTGCTATTGAACGGGCCGTTGCCGCTCAGGGGTCTGCCTCGAAGTCACCGAGCAGCGCCTCGAAGAAGACCCTTGCTTCTAAAGGGAAATCTCCTGCAGCTCCCACCGAGCAGGTGGCCTCACCTGCCAGAGAATCCAGGTCGGTTGAGGACAAGTCGAAGTCCCCGGCCAGAGAGCTGATATCAGCCTAAAGCTCGATTCTTACTCGGTCGGCGTCCCTAACTGTGTCTCGTCCTTAATGAAGGACGAGCATATATTTGAAGGCTTGGCCGATGCTTTCGTGAAATTCGTCGAGGTGAGACTGTTTACCAGCTCCCTTTATCATTTATGTATTCTGCCCTTGCTGTTTTTGACTCTGCTTTTTTGGCTTTGTAGGGTGTTGCTCAGACTGTCTACAACCTTCGTCATATCCAGGGGAATTATCACAAGTTCCATGAGGCTGTGAAGAGGAGGCCCAGACCCACTCAGTGATCTGGGAGTCTAAGGTTGTAGCTCGGGACACCGAGCTGAGCAAGGTTCAGGAGCAACTGAAACTGAAAAAGATTGAGGCGAAATCCCTCTAGGATGAGCTGGCCAAGTTATGTGCAGAATTCCAGGACACTGTTGGTGCTAAGGTCCATGAGATCTGCCAGGCTAGGGTGGAAGAGGCCCGTGTTGACGCAGAGACGGTCTACAGAGCTGACTTAGAGGAATATTTTGGCGATTCGATAGATTGGAAAGGCTTTGAGGAGATGGTCAGGTCAGCTGATGTCAGAGAGGGGAGGGCGGAAAAGGAGGCCAGGACCGGGGACTCTCCTACCGAGTAGCGTACTACCTCTGCGGTTCCTAGGACTTCGTCCAATCAATCGCAGACGATAGAATCTGAAGAGGAGACGTCCTGAGCAGGAGACAAGGACGAGCCGGTTAGCCTGACTGAGATCCTACAACGTTTTACTGCTCTGGGGTTGTGGAGGATCTCCTTCACGTTGGCTTACTTTTCCTTTTTTGTTATGGGCATGCGTGTCTTTATAATTCCTCCTTTTTTTACTTTTCCTTGTATTCTCCCTCCAGTTTTAATGAAATACTCTTTTTTTCAGATCTGTTTTTCAGGCATTCCTACTTTTTTCTAAGTGTAATTATTTACCTTTGCTGTTTTCTCAGTTTTTTGTGGTATCCGAGCTCTTTACTTGGTTTTTTCCAAGTAGGTACCTGCCGAGCTTTTTACTTGATTTTCTCCAAGTATTTATCGAGGGATGAGGTCAGTGGGTAGTAGATACCTATCGAGCTCTCTACTTGGTTTTTTCTAAGTATTTGTCGAGAAATGAGGTCGGTGGGTAATAGATACCTACCGAGCTCTCTACTTGGTTTTCTCCAAGTATTTGTCGAAAGACGAGGTTGGTGGATACTTCATCTCGATAGGAACTATTCGACCCCCCAAGGCGTTCTGAACCCGAAGGTCCTCTTCTCGATAGAGGCGTGATCGTCGTTCCTAGGCACTTCAAGGGTAGACCACCCCTCCTTCTCGGTGGTATCTGCCCTCTGGGTCAGTACCCCAAGACACTTTTGACCGTAGTTATCTTCTCGGTTGGTACATAACTAAAGCTCCCTCCAAGGCATTCTAGGGCTAGGGGTCCTTCTTCTCGGTGACTTCCAATCTGGTCGGTAGTTCCAAGTCACTTTAATGACCATATTGAAGACTCAAAAATATGTAGGAAATAAATTTCTTTTATTAATGTAAATGAACTATAAGTTGACAATAAGTGTAGACAAGTAAATCAATGACTAAGTCTGTTACCACTATTGTTATTGTCACTACAACTGCTCTGCATTTCAAGGCTTCGGTGTCACGATCCACTATCCATGACGTCATGATCGACACGAAACCCTGTGTTCATCCTCCCTCGATATACACGGCGTCCCGATAAGCCTTCTAACACGTACCGTAATCCCCAAATACACAACAATAAACACATGGACATAATATAAGATCATCATATAAAACATATCCAAAATGACAACCAGAAAATTTTTCTCCAAATCCATAGTGTTCAAAAGTACAAAATATACTTAACCATAAATACAAACTCATCTAAATGTTAAGTATAATCATTAGGTGTTACATAGTATAATTTATGAAAATAAATTGCGAAAAGTTACTAAACACCTACGTCAACGACAGTACGGGAACGCTTCGCAGCTAAGCTTTCCCTTTCCCCTTCTTATCAGATCATGAAAAGGTCAGGATGAGGGGTGAGCTACAACAAGCTCCGTGAATGTTCCATACATGTGGCAACATATATATGCATTTAAGTAAAATATTGTAAGAATCATTAAAACGATTTAAATAATCATGGGTGTAAGCAATACTACATACATGCCAATATAATGTATCATGTCATAAACAAGACAATACATACCATTTTATAAACATGCATATGCAACCTAACACCTCATAAGTAAGAATCAATACAAGGGTCATGTGTGCGCGAAACCCATGCCTAATCAACTTCTTACCCATATTTATCAGAATTCCTATGGATTGTATGAACCATAAGATTCGCCCACCAAAACAAGTATCATGTCTAGGCGAATCCTAACATACACAACCTATAAAAATCCTTTGTAAGGTTCACAATTGAGGATTCTCGATCGGCCCAATGAGATTCCATAAGAATCCCAAGCCTAGGGAATACAACATAACTCAATTGTTTTCCCCAACTGACTATGCTCAAATACAGTTCATGAATTCAATAAATCATGCATACTACATTATTCAAGCATTTAAAACATTTTTATATTATAATGTCACATACAGAATTTACAAGTAAAGAGACTTACAATTTGATTGGCTAGACCTAGCCAATCCAATTTCTAATTCCAAGAAGTACTAGGATGCCACAATCACTCAATACAACTCAATCCCCAATTGGCTTATTTGGTTAACTTAGATCACTCACAAATCTTGAAACATACATGGTTTATGCCAAAACTGAAAATCAATCCAAGTATGCCAACTAACCATGTTTAAACCTAATCAAATGTCAATTAAGATTCTAAAATAGTCCTACACATGAGTCAATCTCATATTGCCCAATTTAACCATTTAATACCCAATTAACCGACATTTAGCCCAATTAAATGCAATAGGTTAATCTAACCACTATAATACATGACATTCAATCATAAATAGGTTTAATTAAACTAATTTCAAGTCAATTTGACTAATTGACATCAATTAGGTCAAAATCCCCAAATTTGGGGATTAAATTTGGGCAAATCCCCAAATTCATGGCCTAGGCCAAATTTGCACTACACCTAGGGTTTCCAGCAGACAAGATCAGTAAATTGAACCATCAATCATCCACATTTACCCCTTAGATCAACATATAAGACATGCAACTTGAATGAAAAACCCTAAGTTCATAACCTAGGTCTAGGTCAAATACATGGCTAAACATTAATTACACCATAATTCAATGCACTGTTCGAATGTAACAAACTATCAAACAAAATATCCAATAACTAATTTAACCGTTCTGATTCAAGAACATCAAGAGGAAAACCTTTTGTCCAAAATTGAGCTAAATCTAACGGTAGATCAATGAGGAAGGGACATGGCTTGAAGAGCCTAATCAAATCTTTGATTATGCAGGTAAATTTTTTCAAGACCTCTTTTTAAGCAATTTTAATTATGATAGCCTTGTATGCTTATATGACTTTCCACCCAAATTATGTGATGATGATTTGAGATGGTTGGATAGATATGTAGATCTTGAGGTGATGAGATGTGCCTTATTTAGCATGAATCCTAACAAAGCCCTGGGTCCGATGGTTTAACAATTGTCTTTTATCAATGCTTTTGGGAAATTGTAGCTCCTCATTTATTCGATATGGTTAAATATTTCTTTGACAATGGCTATATGGATCTTTCTCTCAATCATACCATCATTACCCTTATTCCTAAAGTCAAAGCGCCTAGATCCCTAAATGACTTAAGGCCTATAGGACTTTACAATGTTGCTTATAAGATAATTTCCAAAATTCCGGTTAATAGATTAAAGCTGGTGCTTGATAAACTCATTGGACCTACTCAATATGCCTTCATTCAAGGGAGGCAAATATCTGATAATATCTTATTGGCCCATGAGATTGTCCACTCTACTATGCGGAGGAAAAGGAAAACACATGATACCATTATTAAATTGGATACGTCAAAAGCTTATGATAAATTTGAGTGGAAATTCATAGATTTCATGCTCATGAAATTTGGCTTTTTTGATAAATGGAGAAGTTGGATCTGGTGCTGCATCTCTACTATGTCTTATCAATAAAATTAAATGGGGAGCTATCCAAGACTTTTTATTCTTCTAGGGGATCCGTCGAGGGGAAAAGGAGACCCTTCTTTTTATTATATGTGCTGAAGGTCTCTCTTTCCTTTTTAATCGAGCAATGACACTTGGAATTATCCATGGTTTTCAATTCCCTAATGGGGCCCAACTATATCTCATCAATTCTTTGTAGACGATGTCTTACTATTTTGTAGGGCTAATAGAGTAGATTTCATGGGTGTTTTGCATAGTTTGCAGCAATATTCTCATGCCTCTGGCCAAATGATTAATGTCCAGAAAAGCAACATCTTATTCAGCAGGAAAGTTCATCAAATCCGAAGGAGAGAGCTAGAAGTTATTGTCAATATGGGATCGAAGGACGTGTTGGGCAAGTATTTGGGTTCGGTGGTGGACTTTGGTAGATCCAAAAGAAGTGCTTTCACTGAATTGCAGCTCAAAATTAACTCCAAAATCCTTGGATGGGAGGAACATTTGCTTTCCCAGGCTGGCAGAGAGATCCTCATCAACGCGGTTGGCTTAGCTATCCCTTCCTTTGCTATGTCTTGTTTTAAAATTTTTAGATTTAATATTCTAGACCTATCCAAGAAATTAGCAAAGTATTGGTGGGCTCTCATAGAGATAGAAATTGCATTCACTGGTACAACTGGCAAAAACTCTCTTGACAAGAAGCTTGGTAGCTTATGTTTCTGGACTTTGGAATTGTTCAATCTTGCTCTATTAGCCAAGCAATGCTGGAGAATGATCACTTGCCCAAACTCTTTGATTAGCTCTTGCTTCAAAGTTAAATATTTTGCTTCAGGTGACTTTTTGCATGCTAATTTTGGTAGGCATCCTTCTTGGGGATGGAGAAGCTTCTTGGCTAGGAGGCAACTTTTATCCTATGGTGTGCGTTGGAGAATTGGAGATGGTTGTTCGGTAAACATATGGGATGATCCATGGATCCCCCGTCCTATTACGTTCAAGGCATTATCTCCAAAATCAGATAGGGTACATTTGGTGGCAGATCTCATTAGCCCTGGTTATGGTGGTTGGAATAATAGTTTGATCAGATCAATTTTTACAAGAGATGACGCTAATCTTATTGAAGCTATCCCCCTCAGTAGCAGGCCAAGCCCTGATTAGTTGACTAGGCATTTCAACAAATCAAGGGTTTTCGGTGTAAAATCTGGGTATCAAGTTGTTGTTGAGCTAGAGAAAAGTGGGTTGTTGGGCTCGAAGTCTTTAGGATCATCTAGTGCACCTGTCCACCATCAGAAGGAAAGTGGTATTTTATGGCAGCTGAAGGTTCCTAACAAAATAAAATTCTTTCTTTGGAAATGCTACAATAATTTCCTCCCTGTTAAATCAACCCTCCTCAAAAAAGGTTTGCTAGTTGATCCATATTGCCCTCTTTGCTTTGAATTTATTGAAGATGCTGCCCATTTATTTTTCAGATGTAAAGTTGCTAAGTTATGTTGGTTTGGTTCCCCTTTGGGCTTAAATATTGATAATCTTTATGGAGATTCTTTATCTAATATTTGGGATAGCCTGTGCAATTCCTTCTTTCTCTAAGGGGAAGTATTGAATTTCTTGCTTGGTGTGCCTACTGTATCTGGTTCATTTGGAAAGCAAGAAACAAATTTGTTTTCCATGATCAAGTGGTTAACCCAATCTCTATAATTAGCAAATCCAAGACTCTTTGCTAGGAATTTTCGGATGCAAATTGCCCTTCAGATGCTGGTTCTTCAGTCCCCATTCCTCATCAGGGGGATGCTATTGGTGGGATTGGTTGGCGTCTTTTTTGTGATGCTGCTTGTAAGCCTAATTCTCTCATAGTGGGTCTTGGTTGGGTCCTTATTTATGAGGTTGGTCTTGTTAGGAAGGTTGAAAGTTGGTTTGAGCGAGGCTCTTTGTCGATTGAAGATGCGGAAGCAAGAGCAATCTTAAGAGGGATTCGATCTTCCTTGGATTGTGGTATTTCCTATCTCATTGATATGACAGATTCAATTTTAGTATGTCAGGAATTAGCCACAAGAAGGGGTAATTTAGCACAGGTGGATCTCTTCAAGATATTTGGTTTCTTGTTCAAAATGGTTTCTCTTCATTCTCTTTCCAGCATATCTTAGGCATTGTAATCTGATTGCCCACAAATTGGCTTCTCTTACTTTAAATCGTCATTATGCATCCTGTTGGGTTATTTTTGTGCTTTAAGGTGTTGATGTAAATCTGTTTCAGTCTTTTATTAATATATGTTAAGTTTGTTTTGGTTCTTCGTGCCAATCAATCCGTTTGGTTTTGTTGTAATCATCCTTTTAGGTATCCTTATGTGTGTCTGTTTACATACTGTTATCCTCCTCCTAGAACATCTTCTTAGTATTTAAAGCATGTCTCTTTTAAGTCATCTTCCATTATGGTTGATAATAGTTTTAATTATTCTTGCTATCCTCTTCTGTGGTTTACTTCGCTTATGTTTTGCCTGTTATATATGTGATGCAGTCGAAGTTGATGATTAACTGAGTACTTAGATTTTTCTAATTGGTTTTGGTCCTTAATAGAAGCAGAGGAATCTATTTTTCACCTGTTTTCTCCGTTGGATACGAAAGACGAGGTCTTGACGGGCCAGGAAGAGCCGACGTAAGACAAAAGGTCTGTAAGTATCCATAGAACCCTTTGGTGATAGTCCCCCTTCATCTTCTACGTCCGACCCTAGTCCGATTTTAAAATCTTCCTCTTTTAATTTTTCAAGTCTTCCTGAGTCATGTATCAAACAAGCTTCAAAAATAGATGATTTAGTCGAAGTAACTCATATCCCAGCAGATAGCAAAGTGTCTGAAACTATTCCTCCACTGTTGAACCCCTACTGGTTATTTACAAAAAAGTCTCAGTCTTTTACTACGTCTGTTAAAAAACTTATTAGTCGTAAGAGCCCTCCTATTAAGGAATATATCCAAAGTACTGCACTTACCCACTGTACTCTTGAGTCTACTATGCAAGAACAATATGTAACTCTTGAGTTTGAACCTTCGTTCATCCGACACTGGTTAACCCATGGTTATACTCATATCCATATGGGAGCTATTCGTTTAGTTCTCTCTTATCATGGTCGTGGTGATCTACCAATGTCTGCCCGTATCGCTCTGCTTGATACAAATCTCCTTTCTTATGAACATGCATGTATTGGAACAGTCATAAGTACACTCAGTCATGGATCTATGGTTTTTACCATCACTCCAGACTTCAATGTCTGTCTGAATGATCCTACCTTACCCACTAGGTTTAAGGTCCAGATCCAGTTTTCTGGAGTCCAACATCGACAGGATAGTATTATTGCTACTCTCCATCATCAAATGGCTTTTCGCCTTCAAGATCATGCTATACACCTTCGAACACAGAAACCTACTGGTACAATCATGGCCTTTGTCCATGATAATGATGTTCCTACCATTGTTCAAATTCCCAAGCAGATTCCACAAAAAGAGCTCCGTGAGATGTTACCTCTAACATGGTTCACAAATTATGAACATTTCCTCAAACGCTCTGAACCTGTTACAAGTAATTTGTGCCCTCTCATGAAGAAGCAAGCTGATGGTGCTGTAAAGATTACATTTGGATCACTCCAGCAATCCACCGACAATCTGCCTGTTCATCACTCTATGATGATTCAGCCAGTTATATTTGGATCTCTCCAGCAATCCACTAACAATCTGCCTGTCCTTCACTCTATGACGATTCAGCCAGTTTCCCATTATGATTTATCAGAAAGTGGTAATCCACCTCTTCACTCTTTTCACTCTGATGGTCATCTGGTATATCATTCTCATGTTGATGGACATTTTATTTGGGATTGTGCCCCTGAGATGTGTCATCCGGGTTGTCCCTGTGCTGATGAAATGAAATTTGACATCTTACTTGATGAGTTTGATGATTACACTCGTCGACGCAAGACAAAGAAAAAGAAGATTCCTGTCTTCTCCTCTTGCCACACCTCTCTGAAGCGTCATCATGAACCTCCAGCTCCCCCTGCAGCTCCACTGGTTCCTCCTTGTTATCCTATTGGATCCTATGATCAGGATTTCCCTCCTCTCACTAGAGTGACAGATCCTACACATCAAACTACGGCTAAACCATTTGTTCCTCTCAACGAGATTAGATCAGATGGTTCTCCGAAGCCGTTAACATCTGCTGAAGAAGTCTTGAATTGGCAAACTAAAAATGCTATAGTCCAGAATGGTTATCTTCAACAGATAGATCAGCATCTTACAAATCTTACTACTACAACGGCCAGTCTTATCCAAAATACTGATATCCAAGCTGTTATCAGTCAGAAATATTACACTGAACTTCAGACAAAGATTCATGACTTGGATACTCTTCTTAGATATTATATACAAAATAATATCACTGGTCCCAATTTTGATGCTGCTGAACATGAGATCAGACAACTGAAAGAACAACTTTCATATGTTATGGCTGATCTGCAAAAGTTTCAACCACCTCCAGCTCCAATATTTCCTGAAGCATATCCTATGTCTTTAGTCAGATCATCATTCCCTTCTACACCAGCGTATCCAACCTTACCCCCACCTTTACCTCGGAATGATCGACAGTCTGTCTTCCTCAACACCCTCATCTTAGCTAGCAAAGCACCTGCTCCTAAACCACTAGTTTTACCTGTTAAAACTCCTCCCGTTGTTACTTTACCACAACCAGTACAACCTCCTGTATCTACACCTACCCGTCCTAAAGGTCCTAGACCAGTTTTTGGCGATAAAGGCAAAGCACCTATGCCTTCATCACCTTTTGTCCCATTACCAACATCTTTTCCTATTTCCCAACCTACACCTGTAGCTATTCCTGAGGTCATACCTCCTCAGCCTCCGCAACACCAACCTCCTCCGAGTCACCCTATTATCCCTTACGATGATCTTCATTATATCGCACCTATTGAAGATCTTGATCGTTTTGAATTCCTCTCTTTGGGATCTTCTGATGCAGAATCTGATGTTCCTACAGATGTTTCTTCTGATCCGGCTTTATCTGATTTATCTGCTACTGATTCATATCAGATGGATATATCTGCTCTTGCTCAGATTCATATGGCTGATGATCCTTCTTCTTCTCAGAACCAACCCCAAGCTTATGATGAAGAAGTTGATATGCGTGATCCCGATAATCAACAACAAGCACAAGATCAGACAAATAATCCTCAGCAATTCTTCAGTCGCAATAGTAATGGTCCTTGGTTTTCTCTCGATGATGTCCCTTATGAACAATGGCGTTCCAAGATTTTATCTTGGGCTGCATGGATGTCAAACCAACAGATTGCTGACCGTACTTCTAATGCTGTTATTGCTGATTTTATATCACGATGCACTGGATTTGTCCGTGATTGGTTATCTTCTCTTGGTGAATACCGCATGCTCCAACTTACTCAGATCTCTGTTACTGATTTCTACAATGTCCTTATTCGTGAATTTGTTGGTGATGCTTCTACTTTCGAGAAAAAGTACAAACAAGAATATTTCACAATGAAATGTTGTTCTCTTCGAAAGAAAGATCTTTATCGACACTATACTCGAATGCTTCAGCGTTTTCATCTCCTTGGCGGCTATGATAAAACAGATCTGAAACATACATTCATAGCTTCCCTTCCAAAGGAACTTCATCCCGAACTAAACCGTCTTCTCAAGGCTCTTGGAAAACCTTTGGAACAGTTATCTCTTGCTGAAATCTTCCAGCAACTTCTTGAAGCTATAGAAAAGAACTGTGAGATACGACGACTTATTTCAGAATCTCAGACCTCATCATTCTATACATCAAATGTCTGTGATAAGAAGTATCTTGAAATTGGATGCAAATCCAAATGCCAGTGTTCTCCTCTTAAGAAGAAATCTCATCAGAAACTATGGAAATTTCATAAAAAGAATCCTCAGAAATTTTTCAAGTTTTCTAAACAACAAAGATGGAAGAAAAAGCGTCATCTCAGATATTTCAAACGCCGCACAACTCCCTCCAAGAATGCTCGGTGTTATATATGCAAGCAGCCTGGACATTTTGCCAAACAATGTCCCGATAAGAAAAAAAGGCCAGCATCTTATTCAACAGATTCAACATTCTTATTCATTACAAGATGATCAAGATATTGAGTCTATATTCTCTGAACAAGATTCGCCAGATGACACTACTCTCTTTGCTTATCAAGAAGCTTCCTCTGATGATGAACATATTTCTTCTCCATCCGATGATGATGATTATATTGGCATGATCAAGCCATTTCATCCTCCATCTATGGCTATTTCTCATGTTATGCCTTATGCCGAAATCTCTGTATTACCTACCAAATTTGACAATCCCATCAAGGTTATTGGATATTTCGACACTGGTGCATTTAAGAGTATGATGAATCCTCGCATCCTCCCGGATAATTTTTGGAAATCTCATACTGAATCATTCAAAGCTGCTAATAATGAGATTTTTCAGACTCATCTGATTACTACTCGGAAGATTGGTCTCAAGTTCTTCCCTAATCTCATTATTTGGACAAATATTCTCGGATGTGATCTTCCCGATAAGGATATTCTCTTTGGAATGGACCTCTACTCCAAATCCAAGCTCAGAATTCTACCACATGGAATTTCTTATAAAAATCAAACACTTCCATATACAACTATTCCTAAGTTGTATACTATTCAAGATGTTCCTTACTATCAAGATAAGCTCAAGTCATGCTTCAGTGAATCACATAAGACTTTTACTCATCAACATCCTCTATGGAAGAATTCTCAGTTTTATGTCCATCTCCCATTCAAACTGAATGAGGACATCAATCCGACAAAGGCTATTCACCCTGGAATGCCTCCTGATGAACTTGCCTTAGCAAGGCAAGAATGTGATGAATTACTCTCTCAAGGTTTGATTGAGCCAACTACTTCAGATTGGGCTTGCCAAGCCTTCTATGTCAATAAACGAGCTGAACTTAAACGTGGCAAGAAACGTCTTGTTATCAATTACAAGCCTTTAAATATATTCCTCAAGGATGATAAATTTCCTCTTCCCAACTTACCTTACTTTCAGGATCCACTATCTATAGCAAATTTGATCTGAAAGCAGGCTTTTGGCAACTGGGTATTCATCCTGATGATAGATCCAAGACAGCTTTCTGCATACCTAATGCTCATTACCAATGGACTGTTATGCCATTTGGTCTTAAGGTTGCACCTTCATTATTCCAGAAAGCCATGACTCGCATATATGCCTCCATCTTATCAACAGCTCTTATCTATATTGATGATATTTTACTCTTCTCAAAGACTGAAGCTGCTCATCACCAGCTTATTTCCCAGTTCTTAGACATTACGCAACAGCATGGTATCATGCTCTCTGAGAAGAAGAGTATTCTCTGTACATCCGAAATTGATTTCCTTGGTATGAAGTTTTTTAATGGTGTCTATCAGCCTGGTTCTCATATTGCTGTGGAATTACTTCAATTCCCTGATACTGATCTGACAATTAAACAGCTTCAACAATTTCTTGGTATTATCAATTACTTGCGGATGTTCATTCCCAATATCACTCGACATACATCAGTTTTATCCTCTCTTCTGAAGAAAAAGCCACCTCCATGGCAAGATATTCATACTGATGCTATCCAAGTCCTCAAGAAGATCTGTCAGAATCCTCCCCCATTAGTGATCCCTACTACGGGCTCTTTGATTCTCCAGACAGATGCTTCTGATTATTATTGGGGTGTTGTTCTCCTTGAACACAAAGATTCCACTGACTCTATTTGTGGATATCACAGCGGAAAATTTTCCGATTCCGAACTCCATTACCATATCACAATCAAAGAAGTACTTGCCGTCAAATATGGTATTATAAAGTTCGCCTTTTTCTTAAGGCCTGCTCAATTTGAAATCCAAATGGATAATTCCTCATTTCCCAAAATGTTGGAATTCCGGAACAAAATGATTCCCTCTGCTCAACTTCTTCGTCTCCAGGAATGGTTTACTCAATTCCAGTTTATTGTTAAACATATTCCCGGAACTAAGAATGTTTTAGCTGATTTTCTCTCCAGACCTATACAGAAACCTAATGCCCAGCAGGTTTCCCTATTTCATAATGGTCTTAGTTTTCCCCTTTTAATCCAGCCCAATACTGTTACTAAAACTCAGCCCATTCTACTTATCCATGCCCCTGGCATCTTCCCTCTTATTGGTGCTATATTTCCTTCTGATTTACCTAAGCCCACAACTGCTCATGAAGTCCAATCATATGCTCAACAACATTTGTTTGAGTATGCCCATAACTATTTTCTGGACTATCCAGCCCATCTTTATCTTCAACCTCAAGCCCTTCATCAAACTAAACCCTACTTGTTTCTATTCCACCTACGTCCAGACATATCTGACAAGTTCTACTGGTATTTATGGTGTATTTCTTGTTTATACAAAATAGCCTTAACATTTATTCCCTCTGAAATACAGCAGTATTTACAGTCACATACTACATCTCGTTTAGACTGGTGTATGGATCTATTTGCTCCACGACAAACTTGGCTACGTCACATATCAGAAATATGCCAGCTACAACCACACCGTCTTCATGCTATATATATTGGTTACCAGCCATTCTCTGATTCATCTCAAGGACTTGTTGCAGAACATTATCTCCAGGAGTTTCAAACTTACTCTTGTCATCTTACTGAAGCAATCCTTTCAGGAGTCCGACGATTTCTAGAAGAAATTAATGGTCCTTCTCCACCAAGGTCTCAAACCATTATCGGACCACATGAATTCATTCCTCCTGATCATTTGGATGAACTAATATCCAATATTGTAGCTCCTGCTGTTCCTTCTCCGCAATTCCGGGATCCTCCAGAAAGATCTCCCAGTCCTTCTCCACTCAGACAACGTCTCAGTGATTCTCCCATAATCTATGAAGGTCTTTATGACAATCAACAACAATAAGAATCAGAATATCAATATCAGATTCATCAAGATCTTCCTCCTTCTCCAAATTTCAGAGATCCTCCACACAGACGAAGTGTAAACGATCCACATCTTTCTGACTCTGAGATTATTGAATGTCAGCAAGCTCAGGATTTTGAAGACCATGCTCTCATTGCCTTAGGTGTCCGTTCTCCTCCACCTATTGACCACCATGAAGACTGGCTCGACAACTTTGACACCGGTGACCCTGATGTAGATATGGAAACTCAGTGTGACACTTCTCCCTGACTCCATGACGACACATCAACTAATTCAACATCTTACAGCCTACCTTCGACAAGAAGTCAACAGTCACAACCGTCATCGTATCCTCACTGACTACATGGATAACAACCCACAAAATCAGTATCCTCGACTCCGACGAGAACTTGCTCTCCTCCGCCTCCGACGTTTTCGTGATGCTCGTAGAATTCTCCAGAGACTCAACAGCATTGATCTCTCTGAATCTTCTCCGTCAACACGGCTAACAATACTCTCCAGAATCCACCGTGCTCATCGACAGTTCCACCGACAGATGCAACCTCATCTCCCTGAATTCATGAATGACATCGCTCTCGCCCAACAATCCGCACCAACTCAGCCAGATTCCTCCTCATCTGCCAGCACATCGTCACATGCCGTGGTCCCTACCACTGTCTCCCACTCATCACAAGAGGACAAATCAACATGACGCGTCCACTTTATGTACGGTGTAAAGCTTAAGCATATTTGCTTTATGTCTTTTCTCTTTTGCGAGTGCTTGTCTTTCCAGTGTCTTTCCAGCTCATAGCACATGATCTTATCTTCAGCCAGCTCAAAGACTACCAGCTGTCCCGGATTTGAAGACCTTTGAAGTCCGCGGATTTGAAGATATCTTAAGTCCTTGTCTGTATGTCTATAAATAAGAGAGTTCATTTGTTAAAGAACTCAAGGTAGAAACATGTTTAGAGTTTGAAGTTGATCTTCCAAGTTTTCATTTCCAACATCATTGTAAGTGTCTCTTTAGTTATGCTTTGTGTATTTCTTTTGGCAAAAAGAAATAAAAGACGCAAATAATTAAAATAAATTCACAATAGTTCAGAAAAAATAATAATAATAATTTCATGTCAACTCGGGGAAAAAAAAAAAAAAAATTTGACACTTTGTGAAATCAATCACGTGCAGCGCTCACGTAACACGTGCCGTTCCGTTACCGTTACCGTTACCGCTCTCGCGCCAAAATATTTACCTCGTCTTCCTTAAACCCTACTAAAACCCTAATCCAATCCACAGCCACAGACCCTTCACTCCCTTCTTCCTCATTTTCGCTATATATCTCTCGCGCTCTCAAGTCCTAGGGTTTTCTCAGTCCCTTTAACGACAACGGAGAAACTGACTCTAGTCAGCATCAACTCCCGCCAATCCTCGGCGTTGGCCGACCTTTCTCGTCTCCGGCTATCTCTGATTTTCCGGCGATTTTTGCAGATTTCTCCTTATTTTCTGACTCGTTAGGTAAATTTTTCTATGCCTGCCGAGCTTCTATCGGTCCGATTACTCAATTGTTCAATCTCCGCTGGAGGACTCTCCGCCATGAAACACAGCGGCAGAACCATTCACGCGTACCCTGGAACCAGCGTTTTCAGTAGATTCCTCCCATTCAAGTTGAAATATTTAGGGTTTTCGAGAAAATTAGGTGTTCCTTTGCTGCGAAATGAAGGTTTTGGAGTCAGGAGGTTTTCAAGTGGTGGTTCATTTAGGTCTAGGAATGGGGGTGGTCATAGGAGTAATAGCGTCGGTCGGAATTCAGATTTTTCGCGGCGTAATGGGATTGAAAGAGGTGAGTCTCAGGGAGGGAGAGGTGGCGGACAGGCGAAGAGTCTCATTGAGGATGAAGACGAGATTAGTGATTGGATCAGTGGATTGAAGACGGATTCTTTTAGTGTTGGATTGAGCGGGGGCGAAAGCAATGGTGATTCTGATAGGGAAAAGGATAGGAGTAGTAGAGGTAGGAATTCTGTTTCTTCTACTAGGAAGAATCAAAGGAATAGAGGGGATGAGTTTTCGTCTTCCAGGAGGCACAGAGATAGTAATTCAGATGATTTTTCGATTACTAACAGGAGAAGTTCTCGAAGCACAACTGATTCATTTTCAAAGAATTTGAGGGTTCCTTTGTCTGGCTCTGGCCCGAAGAGACGGTATGTTAGTGAATTAGAGGATGATGATAATGATGCATTGTCTCCAAGAAGGAGGGATCATGGACCGGGTGGTGGATCGTCTTCTACTTTGAAGAGACAGGCAAGAGATTCAGAGTTGAATTTTAGGAAAAACGCGGGAACTAAGAGTTTGAAAAAGAAGAAAGATTTTTTGGGCTCAGACATGGAAGATGATGTCGATAAAGATGATGATTCATTGCGTGGTTTTGGAAACTTGTTGGAGGAAACAGATAGTGAAGAAGAACAATTGGTGGATTCATCATTGTCTGGATCAGGAGGTAAGGGTGTGAGTTCTTTGCATGGATCAGTCAAAGAAGATGCTGTAGAAATGAGGCCTAAGACATCAGCTGGAGCAACTGACTCCTACCTAAGTCAGACCAGGTAAGGCTTGGCTCTTTTCATTGTAGGAGTGGAACTTTTTCGTACTGATACTTGACACAGTTAAAAAAAAAAAATCAAATTAAACTGTTTATTTTCTAGGTTTATTAAGTTAAATCTTGAGACTTGTTTACTTTTTTTGTGTCCATGTAGTGTGCATGTTTCAAATGTCATATAGTGTAGCCTATTCCTTGGGCTCGAATTGAGCTTCAAAAGTCTTCAACTGAAGTTACAAAATTATTCCTAAACCTGAAAATACTTTAAGAAATACTTAAAAGACCAAGTGACACACCAATATATCTTTTATAAAAAAAATACAAGAAAATTGATTTGAATGATTGCCCAATAAAGACTGTCTGAAAAAAAAAATGATATCTAGGAAAATGTGACACTAAAATGAAAAATATTTTTCCTAAAAATGCACTGCTAAAATAGCCTAAAATGCTTAAAATGACCTAAAAACTCTGAAATGCCACCAAACAAGATTTATTCTTATTTCTAACTTTTTTCTCTTTATTTCCCAACTTAAAATCACAAAACATAAGGGGTAAAATATAGGAAATTGTGATTTTATCATCTATATTTTAATAGTTTTTAAATTAAGTCAATGTCAAGCTAAAGATCCCTATAGTTTGAGAGTCCAACCATCTTGAAGCTGTTTCATTTTGTAACAACAGGTGAAAAGCAGTGTTTACGGCCTTGCACCATGTTTTCTATCCATAGTTGTAAGAGTTCCAGATTAAACATTGAAATGTGACATGTAAATGTGTATGATTAACTTAAATAGTTCATGATCTTTGTTTGCATGTTGTTTGGATTTCAATTTGTTTATTATCTAATTCGTAAAATTCATGGATATTAACAGGTTTGATCAATGTGCGATCTCTCCTTTGTCTTTGAAAGGAATAAAGGATGTTGGCTATGAAAGGATGACCCTTGTTCAGGAGGCTACTCTTCCCATCATTCTCAAAGGTGATTTCTTTAAGAAATGTATCTTCTAGTACAGTGCACCTAACCATTGGATGCCAACATTATGAGTAAATGATTATCATAACAAACATTTTTCTCTTAATCTTAATCAATCTCTCAACATAAAATGATTAGAAAGCTTCCTCTAGGATCTTTAAGTTGATGCCCATTGCTAGATCAATGTAAATTTGGTTGTAGGTTGCAGTGTTGTCAAGGCGTCAAGGCGATGTCTAGTTGATTGACCCCTTTCTAGGCGAGGTGGTACCTAGGGAGGGCCTAGGCAAGGCTTAGGCATTGCAAATAATATTTATTAAGTAAATAATTAATTAATTTTTCACATACAAACCTTATATATATAATTACATACATACTCTATAATCTAGAAGTATCTTGTGTGAAAATAAAGATATCATTATATATAACACTCTTCAATCTTATGTCCACAAAATAAAAATAAAAATAAAAATAAAAATTGTAAAAATTAAGACAAGATGGCATATAATGAAAGTATAACAATTTAACGAGTCATATTTGATGTAATACTTATGATAAAATGAAAAATATGTGAAGCAATATAGCAATAATAAAATGAAAATCAGAATTAGAAAATAGGAAAAAAGAAAAAAGAAAAAAGATGTAACTTGCATAATATAAATATAACTATAACACTAGAATTAAATAGTATGCCAATATTGAAGCTATACAATCACATAGGTAACAATATGATGAAAAAAGAACCTTATATATACGTTGGCAGCGTTAAACTTGAATTTTTTTTTCAAAAAACTCCATTGCCTGCCTTAAGCATGGCCTAGGCGATTTAGATGCAAATGGCCTAGGCATGGCCTTCACAACATTGGCAGGCTGAATTTTGGAGTATAATCCTCTGTTCTTGTGTGGATTGCTTTTTATCTAATTTTGTTATTTATCTTATTCTTGCTAGTTGCTACACTTGTAGGTTGCACTTTTTCCACTAATTTACACTTCAAGAAACTGGATAAGGTTATGCGATTGTAATTTTGCTATTTCTGTATGTTACAAATACCTTTTAACACCCTTGTAAATTTAATCTCGATGTAATGGATGTATTAAAATACTAATTATGCGGCAATATTATGTTGATAACCTACTCTTTCAATAAGCAAAATATATTAGTTAATGCCATTGCTTGAGCATAATATGCACTTACTTTTCGGTTTCATTAGCATAAAGTAAAAGCTAGACAATCATCAAGGTCAAGCTGTATGACATTACCAGTAATGTATTATTGACAAGCTAGACAATCCCTCAACAATAATTGACAATCAAATACAGGGTAATTTAGAATTTTTTCCACTTATTCAAGCTGCTTTATAAAAATCAAATGAGGATTTTTAAAAAAAAATTTGTTGATTAATAATTGAAGGTGATCTTAAGTCTTCCATAGATGTGATTCAGTTGAATGATCCTTGCCACACAAAATTGGAAAAAAAAAAAAGTAAAAGAAAAAAAAATACAAGTACATCTCATTTTTCTTGGCTGGCGTTAGATCCTAATATGGCACGCTGCCATGTCAGAGCTAACTATGAGAAAATTTCTCAAATGCCAAAAATTAATTGAATTCTTGTTTGATCATATTCATGTGTTGTCATTATCCCGTATGACATTCATGAAGGTCAGTTATCCTATTTATACTTGATTTGGTTGAATGAATAAATGCTTTTTATACCATTACAACTCAACTCAATGAACCTTTTTCCACTAAATGTGATTGGTAAGTGGTAACACGAATGTACTTCTTTCACTTTGCTCTAGTAAAGGCTAAGTTAACAGTTATATTACAAGTATTTTAAAGATTACATTTGGATTTCTCATATTTTGTAGGCAAGGATGTTCTGGCCAAGGCAAAGACAGGGACAGGAAAAACTGTGGCATTTCTGGTAAATAACTTCATTGTTGTGTCTGAATGATTAATGTTGGTCCATTAGAATAACAGTCCATTTTTAATGAGCCATATTACAGATCTCACGAAGTGTTCCTGTAGTCATCATTGAAGTTAGTTCTTGATTTCAGCTTCCAGCGATTGAAGTAGTCGTAAAATCACCTCCTGTTGATCGTGATCAAAAGAGGCCTCCAATCAATGTTCTTGTTATATGCCCAACGCGAGAGCTTGCTAGTCAGGCTGCAGCAGAGGCTAACACACTATTGAAGTACCATCCTGCTATTGGCGTGCAAGTTGTAATTGGTGGTGTGAGACTACCTCTAGAGCAGAAACGCATGCAAGCAAACCCATGTCAGGTAAGTTTTTTGATTCTTTCATCAGTTAGATAGTAGATAATTATGAGTTTATGGTGTACTTGTTGAGGGATATATACATATAATATTGATCAAGTGTGAGGGCCATTTGTTTGGTTCGACAATTTCAAATGCAAGATTTCTCAGGTTGGACCATGGTTGTCAGGATCGGTAGGATATCGTACGATCCTACGATCCGACACCTATGGGCCGATCCGGAACCCTCATTGGATCGGGATTAGATGGGATCGTGGTAGGATCGCGATCCAACTTCTATCCTATTTTTTTTTTTTAAATTGGCACGTTCTCTACCAGTCTATCTACGTGACGTTCTTCTTCTTCTTTTTCTACCGTTCTTCTTCTGTCTTCCTCCTTCCTTCTTACTTCTCTCTTTCTTTTTATTTTTTTATTGTGCAATCGCAAACCCCTTTTTTTTTATAAATTACGTAGGTTTTAAAATAAAAAGTAGATTTTAAAAAATAATATATATATATATATATATATATATTGTGTGTGTGTGTGTGTGTGTGTGTGTGTGTGTGTGTTGTTTTTTTTTAAATAAATTTGGTTGTTTAATGGTTGTAAATTTATACTTGTTATATTGTAATTGTATTATTGCTTTTGCAGGAGAATTATAATTGTAAGTTTGTAACTTGTAAGTTGATCAGGGCTTTACCTTTTGAGGCTACACTTTCAAAAATCTGGCTTAATTTGTATTTATATGTGTTATTTTTTATGTTTTTTGGGTACCTTTATAAACAAATAACATTTATATTTTTCGGTTGGTAGGATCTTACGATTCACGATCCGATCCTTTAGGCCCCTAACTGATCCAAGGTAGGATCTCGATCCTGACAACCTTGGGTTGGACCAACCAAATTCTGGATTTTGATAATGATAATCTGCCAGAGGTCGTTTGCCTTACAAAATGTACACCACCATATAGTACTGAAAAGGATGTTAATGTTGCATTGCTTCTCACTTACTTGAATCCCACAGATTCTTGTTGCTACACCTGGAAGGCTTAGAGATCATATTGAGAATACTGCTGGATTTGCAACTCGACTGATGGGTGTAAAAGTTCTTGTCCTTGATGAAGCTGACCACTTATTAGATATGGGATTCCGTAAGGAAATTGAGAGAATTATTGCTGCTGTTCCGAAACAGCGGCAGACACTCCTATTTTCTGCTACTGTTCCAGAAGAGGTTCTTTTTTCTCTTTTGTAAAAATCATACCGTGACATTTCTTGTTCTTTATTAAATATGCTTCCCATTCACAGATCTTTAAGTTTTTTTTTTTTTTTCTGGTATGTAGGTTCGCCAAATCTGTCACATTGCTTTGAAAAGAGATCATGAATTTATCAGCACAGTTGAAGAGGGTAGTGAGGAGACTCACTCACAGGTAAACAAGAATGTATATGTATGATGTGACAATACTTGTGTTTGGATGTAATCACTGATCCATCAATGGATTTTAATGAACTTTAACTTGTCATTTTTCAGGTCAGACAGACACATCTAGTCGCTCCTCTAGACAATCATTTCCCCTTGCTATATGTTCTACTGAAAGAACATATTTCGGATGATGTAGATTATAAGGTATTTTTTTTACAGTTCCGAGGTTGGTTATGTGGAAATTCATAATAAGATGTCAGAAATTTCTGCTTTTATGGATCAGTCATCTTTGGGATCATTTTATAATATAATGTGAAATTAATTTATCAAGTTACATGTATGTGTGTGTGTGTGTGTGTGTGTGTGTGAGCCCTGAATCTAGTGCACAAGTATCCTAAAGTGTGTTTTATGTTATTTTAGAGTGTTTAATCGGTAAGCTCTTTTTTTTCCGCAATTGTAGAGAATTTTTTTTAAGAAAAGATATAAATATCTTTAATAGAGTGTGAAGGTAAGAATGCCTTTTTTTACTTGAAGATGTGAAGGAAGTTAGGGAAGAGTAAAAAGTTGTGACAATTGTAAAATATAGAAGCTATTAGAGGAATGAGTCAAAAAGAAGTTGGAGACCTGTAAAGAAGTGGAGATTAGTTAATGTTTAAATTACTGTAGTATTAGTGAGGATAATTCTCACTTTCTTGCATCTTAGTGGGTTGCCTCTTGTGAGCTCTCTAAGATTTACAGTATTAAGGAGTGGTCTTGGGGTTGGAATGTATTGTATTCATGTCTTCACTTTCTTCCTTAGGAGAACTTGTGCTTCGGCAAGTGTGCTTGTGTTACATTCTTTTACCTTTAATATAAGCTCTTTCTTGTTTGTTATAATAAATGTTCAAATTAATAATTACTATGGTACTCCTTCTCAACTCAATTTAGTACAAACTTTTCCCAACTACGCGGGATTGGCTACATGAAGTTGTTTCATGCACTTTGCTTTATCAAGGGTTAAGTTGATAGTTATATTACACTTAGTTATATCTTTTTTGATAAGATGTTTCACATAATTATTCTTATTATCTCGTTTTATATTATTTTGGATCTTCTGTGTTAATCATTATTGTTAATTGTTAATAAGTAACTCTTCCTAACTGACCCATCTAATGCTCTTTGTTGTATGTGTCCAAACTATCTTTAATTAGTTCTCTTTCATTTTTATTTCCCATCAGGGCTACCCCTACCATTTCTGAAATATATTAATTTTTTAATTTTATCTTTCAATATTTCACCACACATCTTCCTTGACATCACATTTTCGTTGCACTTAGTTTGTGAATGTGTTGTTATTGTTACTGAAAATTTTGTTTTATAACGCATGACTAGCTTAATCTTTATGTTATAGAATTATAAAAAAAAAATTCAACTTCAATGGGATTCTTCAATCACATATTATAGAAGCACTCCTCCACTTAACCCCTCTTGCTTTAACTCTATGATTCAGGTTTTCTCCTATTTTTTACTTTTGATGAATAATTTAATGTATTCAATGTTAGTTCTAATTATCTTGAACCATCTAGATTTCAAAGTCTCTTTCCAGACCTATAATTTAGCCTGGCATGATAACATCAAATTAATTTATAGAATAACAGATATCAATAAGGTTTTGTTGGGGTAATATTAGAATAATAACAAAAACAAGCACACATTGTGCTCATAGTATTTGCATTATTTATAGGGTATATGTAATTATTTTTTTAATTGAAAAGTCAAATTTAAAATTATGAGGGAAAATTTAGGTGTTTAAAATAAAAGCAGGACCTCACCTTCTTTTGCTGCCTCACTCCACTTCCTTTTGGTAGCAATGAATTTGCACCACTCCTAATGTCTTTAATGAGATTGTACTACACACAACACAATTAATGAAATTTACTTCTGATTAGAAACCACCACCATTTGTTTTCTTGAGGTGATTAGCCACAGGTAAATTGCTCCATTGCCTCTAATGAGAAAAATACCGCCCATATTTTCCAGTCTATGTCTTTGGTTTCCATATAAGTGGGTGTTTCAATTACCAAGCCTTTCAAACATATTTGAGAAGTTGGTGGAAATCAACATGTTTTGTCTTTTGCTAATAATATTGTTTTACTATACTTCTGTATATTTCAAGTGATGCTAAAATTATTTTCTTCTCCAAATTTAGATTTTGTTTTCATGGACCACCCACCCAGTCAATCAATGGCTCTACTTGCTAAGGATATTTGTTTTCTTTGATTTTGGGAAGATATCACTAATACATTAGTTGATATAATTATGATTATCTGCGGCATCATTGGATCACGTGTATATTTTTGTCTGATTTATAGTGAAAAAAATTACAGGTTCTTGTATTCTGCACAACTGCAATGGTCACAAGACTTGTGGCTGGGCTTCTTTCTGAGTTGAACTTGAATGTACGAGAGATCCATTCTAGAAAACCACAGAGTTATAGGACCAGGGTTTCTGATGAGTTCAGGAAGTCAAAAGGTCTTATTCTTGTGACTTCTGATGTATCTGCACGTGGAGTTGATTATCCAGATGTTACCCTTGTTATACAGGTAACTGCAAGCTATATACATAACAACATAGCAACAATAGTATGGCACAAAGCATCTTGCCAGTTATTGCCATGTGTATGTGTAAATTGTAGTTTTTAGGCACCCTCTTTCAAACACCATAAGAAGCTGAAGAATCCTGTTATTTAACCTTCATTGTGTGTACGTGTGTGTTCTTTTTCTTCTTTTAATTTCATTTTCTTTCCTAGTGCAGATAGGCTTGCCAGCTGATAGAGAACAATATATACACCGACTGGGTAGAACTGGTCGGAAAGGTAAAGAAGGTCAAGGTATATTGTTGTTGGCACCTTGGGAGGAGTTCTTTTTACCAAGTCTCCGGGATTTACCAATAGCAAAAGCTTCTGTGCCATCATTTGATCCAGAGATAAAGAAGAAAGTAAGTTGTTTTTAATTTACCATGAGTTGACACGATGAGATTTCATGTGATTTCAATAGGGTGATTTGATTTTAGTTACTGCACACCAGTGACCCCAAAATCAATCTAGCCATACTCATTTGAATCAGCTCCAGAGCCAAAACCTATTATCATTACTCTCATTTAAAAACTAAGAGGCAGAGCCATTAACATGTGCCTCCCCCTTTTTGATTAATTATTAACATCAATCCCTTTATTAGTCATTGATTTATATTTCTCTTGTTTTCTCCAAATGATCTCTCAAGCTTATATCCATTTTCACTATTTTATTTCTCGTAATGGTTTATTATGTTAGAATTAGTGTTTGTTCTTAAAATTTTGATTTAGGATTTAATAACTTTGTATTCCAAATCTTGAATTGCAGAAATTTTTATCTTTAGGTTGTTTTATAAAACTTCTATGTGAAATTTGTGTCAAATGACCATTTATTTATTTTGGAAGTTCTTCCGAGTTCAATTATAACAATTACTGTTCTGACTCATCCCTGGACTAAATCAATTCCATGTGCTCTTCAATCTAGTTTAGTTTTGAGTTTTATGTCACCAGCATATTTTACCTATGGTTTGTCCAATCATTTGACGGGCTTGGCATAATGGAACAGGTGGAACGTGCGCTGTCCCAAGTAGAGATGAAGAACAAAGAAGCAGCATACCAAGCATGGCTTGGCTACTATAACTCCAATAAGACTATTGGTAGGGACAAGTACCGTTTAGTAGAGCTTGCCAACGAGTTCAGCCGTAGCATGGGTCTTGACAACCCTCCTGCCATTCCCAAACTTGTTCTCGGGAAGATGGGTCTGAGGAACGTTCCTGGTTTGCGATCCAAGTAGGCAAAACGAGCATCTCTGGTCTTGAATTTTTCAATATCACTGCATATTCATTACCCAGAAGAATTTTGAGGGCAAGCCAGAATCTCATAATCTCATGTGTCAAGCATCAATTTTACAGTTCCAACACCTGAACGGAATTCTTCCAACAGTTTTCAGCTTTTCTGGAGCTTCTGGAATGTAGTTTTTTTTCATGGCTTTTTATCATTTTGTAAGAGGTTTTATTTTATCTTGCCTCAGCTGCAAACATTATTATCTAATATGATTCAAATGTTATTGCAAATAGTAGAGCTGCTTAAGCTTTCATGTAAGAGCTAATGCTTCTTACACACGCTTGCTATTCCCTTCATTGCACTGAAATGCAATTATGATTCATTCAGTCTGATTGTTTGAAGACATGCTTCAAATGATTTTCTTTGCTTCATATTAATTAACATCTCAATGTAAATTCATGATAAACTTTTAGAAGACATCTACAGAACCATCAATGACATTTTGTATCATGTTTTGCATGATCTTTAACTGGTATTTTTTTAGTGTCCATTCTCATAGGAAGATGGGCTTCTAATCTATCTATACTATTTTAATACAAAAAGTTTGAACTCATTTTTGTCATTCTTTCATAAATACTTTTAAAGACTTAATTATTATTTGTTTAGTTTTAAAATATAGTTTTGGTAATGTGAAGTATAAAATAGTAATCTAACAGAATAATTTTTTTCCACTATTATATTTCCTTCACTGTAAATTGACATTTTTTAAATACCCAACATTACCTGTTATATTTTTCACATGCAAAGCATGAGCACACACTAATATATTAAAGAAGATTAACAAAGATTAATGAAGGCTAGTAGGACAAAAAAAAAGAGAGAGATCTGTTTGATATAGCAACTGTTACATGTACAACTAAATAGTGATAAGAAACAACCTCTGAGAACATAATACAATCTCCCAAAATGTACATCACAAGCATCACCAAGTCAATGAATTCTTTGATTGTTGTAGTTTTGCATTATATGAACTCTCCATCTCCTCCTGAAACATTTCTCAGCTGGATTAGATATGTTATCAAGAGGAATATAGAACATTAGGAAGATTAAATCTATCCTTAAATCCTGATCAGAGTACATAAGCATCCAGAACAAAACACAAGATTTTAGAAATATATTCACAAGTATAAGATATGAAAACAGGTAAAAGTCGGATAAAAGAAAATGGCAAAGTTTCTATAAATTGAAAATAGGAAAATAATTATCACCTTACAACCTATGGCAAAGTTTCTATAAATTGAAAATAGGAAAATAATTATCACCTTACAACCTATGTACCGACAAGACAATCACAATATTTGAGAGTTGCAACAAATAAATTTGAGGCAATCACTTCATGCTGTTCCTACAATCTGTTGCTTTTAGATTTCTAAAAAAAGGTAAAAGGGAATAGCATCGGACGCATGCACGTCCATTCTCATTTTATGAGAGAAATATCCAAATTCCGCAAGAAACTTAACAACATGAAGACATCAAGTTACTTGAGAACTGAAAGTTTAGGACTATTATAACCTACATTATAACCCCAAAAAAGAAAAAAAAAAAAAAAAAAGATAAAGGAGAAAGACCTTGCTAGATCTCAATAGTGGCTGCAAGAACGATGATCTAAAAAATCTGACTGACTTGCCAAGAGATGTTCTTTCCCACCCTGCCATCATTTGGAAAATAAAAAAGTTTTAACAGTGATGTTGTAAAAGCAAACTCGAACAAACTTTTCTACAAGAGATGGCATCAAAGAAAGAAATATCATGAGGATGCTAGATGATGATTTACGAATAACATCACAAAACACATGGCATGGAGCCAGAATTAGAGCATGTCAAAGGAACTCCTATGGTACCTCTGTCAAAATTTAACCCTTGCAACTAAATCAAATAATCTCTTATAAAATGATATTCTTTCACTTGGACATGTTTTGAGTGGCAGTAACAAGGAGATCCTTATTAGTTGGAGAGTCCCGCCGAAGATTGCGAAGGTCAATGCAATTTTCCAAGGTCCTTATGAAGATTGATTCAATACTACACGGACACAAGGCATCCCCCATTTGTAAACACACCAAGTGTTATTTGGTTGAACATTTGCAAACTACTTTTGAACCAAAAGCAATTTTTAGAAGCATTTGGAAACATATATCTTTTAGACCAAACTACGGTGGAAAGTAGTTTTCCGCTTTTCAAAGAAGTTGGATGAGACTAGCTTTTTCAAAAAGTGTCTTTTTTTAGAGCATTTCTTGAAAGAGCACTATTGCAAAACTTGTACCAAATGGGCCCAAAGGATGTGATAATCATAACTGTAGTTCATCAACTAAAAAGGATATAGATGATAGTTTTCATGTAGAAGTACCATTCTCGTGATCTGCTCGTGGACCTCCCATGTTAAGTTCTTGCAAAAGCTGCAAAGTAGCAATATCATATTACAAAAAATCAAAAGTCTAATACTGATATGGTACATTATTGAATCATGAAATGGTGCAGTACACAATATTGAAGCACGTAGTTGTAGGTTCAACCCAACATGATAAGCATGTAAAGAAAGGTGAAGAAATCAAAGGCTTCTGGCAACTTCATTTGCATTGAGGTAAACAAAATTCTCTTCAAGTGGTTTTTTAGGCTTCTACAATAAAAAAATCAGCAATTTGAAGTACTAAGTGAAGAAAAATTGTAGAACCATATTTGGGCTTCGAGTAAATGATTAGCTGAAATATCCTTTCCTCAGCACTGAAAGATATTAGGGGTCTATGAATAGTTATGCCACCGAAGAATTGTCATGAAGAAGCCTTAAAAAGTACTAAGTGAAGATCTACCCTCTAAGCTTATTTCCTTTTGCATCTCTGATTTTGCTTGTTAAGTAAATACTACCTCAGTTACTAGATTTTCCTCTTAAAAGATCATACATTAACAGTGAATAGTCTTCTCTTAAAAAAAAATTCTACTTTTTTTTTCTGGTTTTACTGCAGAAAATAAGATTCCCCTGCTTTAAACTTCATTTTATCTCCTGTCCACTACAAGTACTGATATGCCCAAAATATGTGGCTCAGCCACATTTATTGAACGCCCTGTTATTAAACACAAAAGAAGTAAGTTGCCAGTGGGTGATTGAGAAAAGTTAGCGATGCATAGACTCAAACTCTTTTCCATGGATGCAACAAGCTCAATCATATCACAGTCACTTCTAGGAACCAAAAGGATGACACAGAAAAATCTAGATTTTGTCTTAGGTGTAGCAGGGTGTGCCCATATTTTGATACGAATACCACACACAGAAAAAACCTCAAGTGGCAAAGCCTATTGATATACCGCTTTCTCAAACCACATATCACCAAAGCTAATCTGGTCGCGTATATAACGTAACGGGCAAGATAAAAATGAATGAAGAGATGAGACCAGGTCAAATCAAGAGGGTTATGTCAAAGTGGAAGCCAATATAAGCTACAAAATATTCAATCTTCACTTGCAGACTTCTCCGTCAATTTTGACTAGACATGTTGATTTCCCAAGCAATGTGCATGGGTTAAATGCTGATATGTGTAGATCAATTATAGCATGTCATTAGAAACCCATTGAGCATATGTCAATTCAACAAACAATTTAGGTACCTATTCAATGCTGGTGAATCAAAATACTTCCACGAGGAGATCAATTTCAGCAAATATCACTAGAAATTTGAAATCATAGATGCAGTTGCAGCAATAAGAAGCAAAGCATGGAAATGAAATCATTGCAAAAATATCATGAAAGATGTAGGCTTGCATTTTTCTACGAATAGCAGTATCGTATTACTATGAAAACACCTTCCCATTAGAGTAACTGGTGAATATAGCAATTACAGTAAGAGGCTTTCATACTTTATTGGAGCAGGTAATCCCAACAAATTAGAGAAAAATAAAATAAAATAAGCATACTTACAAAAGAAAGGGTCGGTACAGCTGTGGGATCAAATTCGTCACAATTTTCAGGATCAATAGGAACACAGAGACGGCCTGCAGAGACAACTTGAAATGATTATCAAAGTTTATAGCACAAAAAATGCGAAGCAAACAGAAAAAGAATCAACACTATGACAGCAATTGTGAGCCTTCACTTTTAACTATCTAGAAGGTTCCAATTTGACATCAGAACAACTTAAAGACCATCCTTTTCTTGCCATATGAAAGGTTTCTATATCTATTTAGACCACAAAATGACAGCTTTAACATTTTAATGCATGTTCAATCCACAAAGTTATTCTTCTCATAGTGGCGTAAGACAAACTTGGTGAGTCACTCTCTCCTGCCACGTGAAAGATTAAAATTGCCAATCTAGAACATCGATATAATATCTAGGATCCCCTGGATTTGCTACATACATATTTCCGTTGCTGAAGACAAACCACTATTGATGTTTGTCCTTCAATGTCTTTCAAAATTCAAATTAACTTTAAAAGAAATCCCTGAATTGTCACAAGGTGGCCTATGGTTGCTTGAAAGTGTCACAAAGGAAAATGACATCCTAATCCAATTAAAACAAAATTGATTCTTTATAATTGAAGAACTCAACAAGCAAGTTAAATGGCATTGACTTGTAAGCCAGTGATAGGCATCACAGGCCCAGTGAGTCAAAAAGTAAGATCTCATCCCAACCTTTGTTCGCTATATTTTTTTAGGATGTAACTGTCTAAAAACACTCAACCATGTCATGCTTTTTCCAGAACACTCAACCATAATTAGATCAGACATGTTTCTTATGCATTTCAAAGTAACTCATGAACTCCCCAACTAAAGATTCATACTTCACAAATCCATCATTCTAACCTGTTTTCGGATGTACACAAAATGGTGCTTTTAGCAAGTGGTTCATGTGCTTTGATACCTGAAATAAAACACACATAAATCAGGAGAAGAATCAAACAGACGCAGGAAACTAAGAACAAGAAATGATACAAACCTCCATATCAATCCTGGGGTAGGTATACGAGAAAACAATCTCCTCAACACACTTACGAAGTCCCTGTACCTAAGCAACACAAAAAAGCATACGCAAAATGTGGATCTTTAATGAATGATCAATCACGAACTCTACAAGCTGAACTTTCTGAAGCACGGATATATACTGCATTAATAGATCCAAGAACAAGAAGATGGAAAAATTATTATTTGATGTTCTTTCACATTAATGTTAAAGTTGAACGGAGAGCAAACAATAGTAAATGTAGGAAGTATGTCCCTATCTTCATGAGATAAGCTAGCCTGTAAAGTAGCAAGTATAAACATAAAATAAAGATTTGTCATGTACTGGGTCCATGTTTAGTGTGAAGAATATAAACATATTACAAAATAAACCTGAAGTGTAATAACAATAAAATCACGATGATCTTCCACTTTGTAACAAGTGACCGGTTGGTGAACAATAATTATTTTTTTTTTTACTTCCATATAGCTTATCCATAAACCACCTAGATCTTTAGTGCTCAAAAGCAAGTAAATAAAATGAGGAACACAGCAAGATAATTAGAAACAGACAGGTATGTTGGTGAGTCCTATCTCCTGCCAATTAAACATGTTTGACACTCATGTCAAACACAACTCTTTTTTTTTTCTTTTTTTTTTCCTACAAGCAACCTTAATTTTCTTACGTCCATGCCTATGAAATTATGTTACATATTCATGTCCATACCTTCTATATTTTAGATTTCAAACCAATTAAACATGTTAGAAACTCCTGTAAAACAGAACCTTTTTGCCCCTGCTTAGCAACCTTAATCTTCTTAGACAGGAAATTTACTTCATTCGCAGGCCTATACCTTCTGTTTTCCAGATGTCAAAATATGTTTTAGCTGCTCCCACCGAACAACATTGAGATCTTCTTTGGCATTAGAAGACCGCTTGTTATCCTGCCATTTACCGCGAAGCTCAGAAGCAACCGCTGCAAAAAAAATAACCATTTTTATGATTTAAGTGAGGTTTCCAGAATTAACAGGTACAATTTCATCTAAAGTTCCATCCAGCAAAATCATTCGACATACATTCATCAGGAATCATTTGCAGAACATTCTCAAATCTGTCCTCGGTTTCAAATAGTTTTTGCCCAGAAAGCAATTTCTGTTCAAAAAAGGTTTCTAGGACTTCTTTGTACGATCTCCTGCAGTTCATAATAAAGCTTGATGAATAAAAGTTAGGCCAGAGGAAAAGAAAGACTCAAATAGAAAATACTTACACCAGAAAAGGATGAAGAGCACCCGTCAAAGAAACCTTCTTATGACTATTTTCATTGCCCTAGAATGAACAACACCAACAAAAACTTGAGATATGATACTTCAGTGTACTTTTGAAAAATCTAATAATGAATGTGTGTAGTATATCACCTTATATACACGGAAATATTCAGAAATTGCTGATCTTTGTTCATTGGTTAACCTGAGGAGCATACAAGTTTACATTAACCTTAACAATGTGACAGTCTCTAAAGACAGGTACATTTTTAAGAAAACTTCAGTTAAGATGATTTAATTCATTACCTTCTTGCACTTGAATCACAAACCCAGCAATGAACACCACGCCGACCACTATATACCCAGAGGATGTGATTGAAACCAAAATCATCTGCATTCCAGATGCAACACAGCAAGAATTTATTCTAGTTTACATAAATTCAAAAGTGAATCCCTAAGAGTTTAAATGAAAACTCAAAAAAAGTGTACACCTTAAATTTTGCAAATGTCAACATCAATGTGATTGTATAAGATACATGACCCAGAATTCCAGGAGTTACAACACTATAAACCCGTAGAGCTAAAAATATTCAGTAATAAGTGCACATACATAACCATCTTCTAAGATATACCTTAACTACACAGAAGGTATAAATCATGGAAAAAGGCTCAAAGCAAATGATGAATAAGGCGTTGCTTTGTGAAAATATCATTATCTTTAAGCCATAATCTATACTTGAGTAGTAATGCAGTTTAGTGCATAGTTATGAAACATGGACCTGAATACATTAGCATGATTAAAATGTTTTCTATTTATTCATGCTGCAACCAGAAAATGACTTAGATCTTTGTCAAAGTATCTTCTTATACTCACCTATTAGAAGGACATGTTATACTAGTTGTGCATTTTACATCAAAAGATTTTAGACAAATTTCATCCTTGCATCCTAAATTGAACCCGTGGTATAGATTCTACACACTGAATAGCATACATGGAAAATCAAGGCATGTAATTTTCCACCTCTAAGAGAAGTATCAATCACTTTAATAGCAATGGTCATCAATGGCCAGCAGTCTAAGCAAACATCAGCTCCAGAGCAGCAGTACCGAACATCATCATAATCTGTCATATCCTGTGGAGAACAAGCATTTGGAAAAAAAAAAATCAGAAAACAGGTCTACTAAGAATATTACAGAAGTTTGCACGCATAAGCTTACAATATCAAAAACTAGCTCCCTCTCCACTGGACTGAAAACATTATCACCTGATTGTGCATAGGCATGTCTTTTTGCAGGCTGCAAACATAATTACGACTAGAGTCACAAATTTATTTATTTATTTTTATAAGAAAACTATAAACAATGATAAAAGCATCTAAAACTGAAACAAACTATACAGAAATGCAAGTATACTATTGCATTTTCTGTCAAGGTGTCAATAAGAAAAAATCATTTATTAGGCCCTTAAATAACTTAATAAATAAATAAATAAATCTATGCTTGTCCATAATAATAAAGAAGCAATTATACCATGATAAGAATTCAAGAATCAAATGAATCACCACTTGATATTTTGCAATAGTAAAACTAGAAAGGATGAGTCATACATCTACAGTATACACAGGACCAATATCAATTTTGAATGGACACTTCTCCTTAATAGAGTTCTCTAATTCAGATAAGCTGCTGAATGACTGAAACCGGAGATATATGTCATTTTCCAGTGTAAAGGAAAATTCTCTTCTTCCAAAGTACGATTGATCACAGGCCGGATGCTTCCCATCTGAAACCGATTAGACATGAGATAAAAAAAAATGCAATGAGATAACATTGGAGAATGAACAATTGAGTGATTCATCTATAAACTTGAAATTTCAATTACCATTTCCATAGGACATCCATTTGAAGATATCAGCATGTGGAAACAGCTTTCCTGTGACAAAATAAATAACAGAGCAGTTGAAAAATCGGTCAGAAAACCATTTAACAAATTCACAATCGGTTTTAGTAATAAGCTTAAACTCAATTTCATAAATCCCAGCTTATGCATTTGTTAAAACACTACCAATATGTCAAAAAGCAGAATATGGAATAAAACCACACACAAATGACCCTTAGGATTTATAGTCCTCCAAAATGGTGACAAAAGAAAGATTCTAAATGACACTTAATACTCAACTCAACTCAATCAAGCCTTTCCCCAACTATGTGGATTCGGCTACATGAATCTGTTTCCTCCACTTGCTCTATCGAAGGCTAAGTCAGCATTTAAAGACGTCCTAGCCCTTCAAGTAGTTTGATGATTAAGATTCATGTCATAGTTGATCTGACAAAATTTAACTTTACCTAGGCTTGAGACTGCCGTGGTGGAGTTTCTAAATGACACCCAATAAAATAATTTAAAATAAAATTGATTTTCCAGCAACAATAGCAACAACCTTACAATTGTTATTGGCAAATCCTAAACCCTAAGCCCTAAATTCTTAACAACAGACCAAAAAAGAGCCCCGAGAAATAGGATCATGAAATGAAAAATAATGCACATTGAGTTTAAAGTGTCTATTTGGAATTAGATTTGCATTTCATGAACAAAAAATCATCTTTTTTTGCACAGAAATAGACTAAATTAAAAAAAAATAAAAACCTGGGAATTAGAGGAACCGCCATTACCATAATAAATTTTAAGATAACTAGAGTTGAATCCCTCGGGAACTCCATTTACTTGCCCATTCCCAGGCTCGCATCCATCAATCAACATGTCGTCTCTCTCATTTTCAGCTTCTTTTCGAGTCATCGTTCCCTAAACTCCACAGAAGAAGCTCTGAGATAACCCAAATTACGACTCAGATTCAACAAATCGCACAATTCAATTACAGAAAACAAAAACAAAAAAGAAAAAAGTGTATTAAATTGGTAAAGAATGAATCAATCGGAAAACTTTGAATTAAAATCTTGGATTGGGAACAAAAGAAAAATAAAAAATAAAAAATACCTAAGAATTGTTGTTCTTAGTTGCACTGCTCTTTACGATGGAACACGAGGAAGAAAGATACGAGCCTCGTAAAATGGCGGGAAAGATTATGAGTCATCCTAGGTTTTGGCGGGAAAAGTGAAGCGTGAAAAATAGGAGGAAAAGTAGTACTGGGAGACGGGGAAAAATGGGATGACGCTACAAGAGAGAATGGGTCGTTTTGTTAGTGTTTAGGTTTTTATTTTATCTGATTTTATTTTATTTTTAGGTTTTTTTTTTTGTTTTTTTTTTTTATTCATAGGTTAGATTTAAAATTTCTGTAATTTAATTTATTTATTTAGATTCTTTAAATTGAACTTAGGTTGTTTGAAATTACATTTTTTTTCTTGGACTTATATGGTATATGAATGATTAAGTTTATATTTTTTAAAAAGTATTTTCTTCGATCATTGTGGATCGACCTTGTTTAGTGTTACAAGTAACCTTGTGCACTTTCAAACATATAATTTGATCTATTCAAAAGATCACATCAAGTTTTTGACACTGTTATAGCGATTGGTGCTAAATCACTTTATTTTTTAAATAAAATTTAATTAGTTATATACCTTATACGATCAGAGATTACTTAGATTAGGATTCTCTTATTGTTGCTCATATAGAAATCGAGCTTTAAGATTGGAAATTACATAATTAGGGTTTTGCATCATAACTTACTTGAAAACTTTATTTTGACGGTTAAACATTTTAATAAATGATTAGTAAAAGGCACATCTCCAATTAAGATCATGGGTGGATTTTATCCCCCAAGACATGGTGAAATCCACCATTTTAGGGGCAGGCGTAGTGATGAAATCTTCCCCTAATTTTAATTGGAGACGTGCCTTTTACTAACTATTTATTAAAATGTTTAACTGTCAAAATAAAGTTTCCAAGTAAGGTATGATGCAAAACCCTAATTATGTAATTTACAATCCTAAAGTTCTATTTCTATATGAGCAACAATAAGAGAACCCTAATCTACGTAATCTCTGGTCGTATAAGTTATATAACTAATTAAATTTCATTCAAAAAATAAAGTGATTTAACATCAATCTCCGACAACATAGCCAAAAAACTTGACATGATTTTTGAATATATCAAATATATATACTTGAATGTGCACAATATTAGTTGTAACACTAGATAAGGTCGATCCATAATACTTGAAGCAAATATTTTTTTAAGAAATATAAATTTAATTATTCATATACCATATACTTCAAAGCAAAAACAATGTGGTTTCAAACAACCTAAGTTCAATATAAAGAATCTAAATGTAATACCCTAGGATTGCAAAAATAAAATAAAATTTTTGGGTACCTACTCGAATGTTCAGGCGCATGCTCGAACGTTCAGGCACATGCCCGAACTTTCAGGCGCCAAAAATTTCTATATAAGGAACCCTCCTCATTTCTCATTCCTCACACCAAATCACCTTCTCTTGTGATTTTATTCTCCTTTCCACTCATTCTTAGTTTTTAGTCTTTTGAGACTCTCTGTTCGAGACTCTCGGTGCGGTGCGACGAAGTTCTGTCCGGAGGAAAGCGCCAGATCTGAAAGAATAAGTTTTTATCTAAACGTGAGGAACGAAACATAGGTTTACGTGTCTTATAATTTTTATTAAAGTTTACATTCATTTATTATTATGTCTACTATTAATTTACACTGCATTATATCATATAATGTTTATATTGTCACAATTATGCCTGTATATTTAGAATTCAAGTATTATACTGTTGTAATGTCGGATTAGTGATCAATCTGGCTCAACTAGACTCAGTCTTGTCCTCAGTAACTTTAAATAGTGAACGGGAGGCAGCGGGCTGCTCTAGGCGATTGGTATTTAAGCAGACCTCGTGTCTCACCTCTCAACTTGGGACTGATCTAGTTGGTCTTATTGAAAGCTATCATCTTATACAAGTAATATTGAATGTCCTAACCTTGCACGTCGTGATACCAACCCTGATAAGGATCACCAGACGTTGTCAAAGTCAGTCTAAATGTCAAGAAAATATCAAACCAGTTCATGCATTGGCATCATACATATCACCACCTAGGGACGTATGTGGTTTATGACTCATAGAACAGTTAGGAGCATTGCTCGCTATTCATTATATTTCTCTTGAGAGGAACGTACAATGAGAACCCGTCTACGTCTGGGGAGGGACATTTGTACGTGAATCCAGAGTATCATTCCTGAGGAGGGACGTACAATGAGAACCTGGCTACGCCTGGGGAATGACATATGTACGTGAACTCAGGCGATGTACGCTCATCAAACCATTACGAGACGGTGTCATGCATCTGTACATATTGATTGATTATGATGCTTTTGATGTGTATTTAAGATATTTGATTATAAAATATGCTTTATTAATTGTTATACTCACGAACTATTTTACCCACTGAGCGCATTAAGCTCACTCCATTATTATCCAATTTTTTACAGGAAATTAGGGTGGACTAGGTGCAGGTTTATGGAGCCCACATTTTGTACCCTTTGTATTATTCATTGGGGATTTTGGGGAGTCTGTTCCCTTGACTATGTCATGTACAAATGAATTATGAATTAAATGAACTCAGACTTGTATTGTATTATATTTCCGTTGCGCACTCTGTTATTACCATTGTTATTATTCCAAATGCGCGTCCCGTCCGCGAGTGTACCGCCGGTTTAGGCACGTCCGGGCGGGGTGTGACATTTAATGGTATCAGAGCATACGATCCACGGCCCGCCCAAGTCCACCAAATTAGGGGAAAAAAATGTTATTAGATATATATATATATATATCTTTAGAACTATATATATATATGAATTATATATAGTTAAGATTTGTATTAAATATATATCTAGAAATCTATATGATTTTTATATAGTTTGATTTAAATATATATATATATATATATATATATATATATATATATATATATATATAGTTATGATTTATGAAAACTATATATATTGTTATGATTAAATATATATATCTATATATCTATGTATATAGGAGATATATATATACCATGTTACTAATGAAAAATTTTAGATGAAAAATTTTATTAGATATATATATCACTAGAACTATATATATATATATATATGTCAATTATATATAGTTGAGATTTATATTAAATATATATCTAGAAAACTATATGATATTTTTTATATAGTTTGATTTAAATATATATATAGTTATGATTTTTGAAAACTATATATATTGTTATGATTAAATATATATATCTATATATCTATGCATATAGGAGATATATATATATATATACCATGTTGCTAATGAAAAAAAATTGGATGAAAAAGAATTTTGTTAGATATATATATCTCTAGAACTATATATATGTGTCAAATATATATAGTTGAGATTTATATTAAATATATATCTAAGAAAACTATATAGTTTTTTATAGTTTAGATTTATATATATAGTTATGATTTATGAAAACTATATATATGGTTATGATTAAATATATATATCTATATATCTATGCATATAGGAGATATATATATACCATGTTGCTAATGAAAAAAAATTTGGATGAAAAATTTTATAAGATATATATATCTCTAGAACTATATATATATGTTAATTATATATAGTTGAGATTTATATTAAATATATATCTAGAAAACTATATGATTTTTATATAGTTTGATTTAAATATATATATAGTTATGATTTATGAAAACTATATATATTGTTATGATTAAATATATATATATGCATATAGGAGATATATATATACCTTATTACTAAAGAAAACTTTGGATGAAAAATTTTTACTAGACATATATATCTTCAAAACTATATATATATATATAAATTATATATAGTTGAAATTTATATTAAATATATATCTGGAAAACTATATAGTTGATTTATGAAATAAAATGTGGTATGAGACACAACAAACTTGGAATATACTAAATAAAATGTGGAAGTAAGAAAACCCATGACCTTGTGTGAAAAGAAACATTTGGAGAAAGTTGCATTACTAATATTATTACTAAGTTTACACGGTATGAGACAAGTAAATTTGGACGATACTATTAGTAAACTACTATTCAGCCGATGTTTTAAAAGACTGTGTTCATGCAACTTAACTTAGTTGACACCCTTATTATCAAATTCATGTGGTATGGGACACACGAATTTGGATAATAATCGAAAAGACTAAGAGTAAGAGTTTGAAAGCATAAGATTGCGATAGAACGTTAGATCATGATATTTACCGAGGCAAATCTTAGAATTCTTATGACTCATATGGATTTTCAATGAAATATATATGTATGTTTACAAAGACCAAAACCAAATAATTTGAAATACTTGCAAAGTTTTGTACTTATTATATAAACATTCTAACCTTGTTTTTACACCATGGCCAAACATATGAGGCACATAAAATTCTTTGATTCCTCAACAAAAACTTTACACTATACTTAGAAAAATAAGTGATTTTAACATTGCAGTACTCTCGAAATTGTTGCTGAGCATACTATAACATTATACTTGGCTACAGTTCCTAAATCTTGGTTTTATTTTCTCCTTGCCAGTGAGAAAATGCAAACCAGGAAGAGATGAAGGCCACGTATTGTCCGTCCAACAGTGGAGGCACCTCCTAAGATTCAGGAACCGCCGCCTCCAACGACAGCACGAGTTACACCCGACACTGCCACTACATCTGGGCAGGAAATACCACCCCCACCTGCACCCTTTGCCATGCCTTCGAGCATGGAAACCTTCTTCGTCGAATTCATTGAAAGCCACTGTTCAAACGACCGTTTGTGAGACCGCGGCCAATCAGGTTACCACTGTTCAGGCACCTGTAAGATTTGGATCGGAATCTCAAACCGATCAGATTACCAAGTACAAGAGGCTACAACCTCTTACTTTTGCTGGCACCATTGATGCTGATGAGGTGCAAAAGTGGCTGGATGAGTCAAAGAAGGCTCTAAATGCAATGAGAGTCGACGAGACTCGAAAAATTCCACTAGCGACCTACCAACTTGTTGGTGGGGCAAACACATGGTGGATAAGAGTAAAAGAGGACCCAAGGGTCAACACAGCAGATATGACTTGGCAATAGTTCGAGTCAATGTTTATTGATGAGTATTTTCCCGGCGCTGTGAAGAAGCTGAAGCGTCAGGAATTTGCTAAGTTATACCAGGGTAGCATGACCGTCAGGGAATATGCTGGCAAGTTCAAAGAATTATCAGTCTATTATCTCTCCACCATCTCAACGGAGCAAGATAAGACTAAGAAATTTTATAATGGCCTTCGCCATGATATTCGACAAGCCTTGTCGATCTTAGATCTCAAGATTCACGAGGAAGTTGTTGACAAGGCCATGAGCTTTGAACAAGAGAAGATCATACAGGAGCAGAGAATGAATAAGGGAAAACGGCCTGCAACGTTTTCCCAACAAGGCAACAAGAAGAAGCCCTACTACAATCAAAACTTAGCCCACCCAATCCCTGTTTCGAAGAATGAGGCCACAACACCTGCGGCTGAACCTTCTAACCCTAACCATCAGGGTTTTCGAAATCATGGCCGTGGAGGTCGTCATGGCAGGGGTGGTCGTAGAAACGGAAATAGCAGAGGTGGTGGTCGATACCACAATCAGCATGGCCAACAAAACAATCAGCATGGCCAACAGAACCATCCGCAGTATCAGCCGACGTGTTTCAACTGCGGCCAGAATGGCCATGTAAAATATGTCTGTTTGCACCTTCAACAACCTATTCCTGTTGTTCCAGTCCAACAAGCACCACCTGCTGCTAATGCCCAACCTAGGCAGAACCAACAGAACCAGGGTCAACGGAATCAGGGCAGAGCATTTGCCATCGCTCAACAACCCCTCCTAGACAACAATGTAGTTGAAGGTACCTTTCCTTTGTTCAATACAATGGTGCATGTTTTGTTTGATTCAGGTGCTACGCATTCTTTTATATCGTCGGCATTGGTAAGACATTTAGGCCTGCAGCCTAAACCCACAGACATCACACTCCATGTCACATCACCGTTCGAATCTGGTACTGACGTGAATTTGCAGTGTTCTTGATGTGAGCTTCAAATGTCAGAACAGATAATATATGCAGATCTCTTTGTGATGGACATTGAAGACTTCGACATCATCCTCGGCATTGACTGGCAAGCACCACTGAATGCAAAGATCGAATGTATGAAGAAGCAAGTTTAGTTAACCTTGCCTACAGAAGAGTTTGTCAAGATTCAAGGAACAAAGAAATGGTTACACAAATCAACAGTTGCACTTCTCAAGGCACAACTTCGAGCTCTATCCCTTGGCGATGAAAATGAATCACCAGCACTATACCCTCTCAAAGTACACGATGTTCCAGTCATATCTGAATTCCTAACAGTTTTTCTAAATGACCTTCCTGGTCTACCTCCAGTTAGGGAATTCAATTTTGAAATCAACCTCATACCTGGGACAGGGCCTATCTCAATTCCACCATACAAAATGTCAAATGTCGAGCTGGTCGAATTAGACAAACAACTTAAGGAATTAGAGAGTAATGGCTTCATCAGAAAGAGGTCATCACCCTGGGGAGCTCCAGTTTTGTTTATTCGCAAAAAGGATGGTTCGTTACGACTTTTCATCGATTATCGCAAGTTGAATAACGTCACCATCAAGAACAAATATCTATTGCCCAAGATTGAGGTAGATCCTTCTAAGGTTGAAGCAGTTTTAAACTGGAAGCAGCCTACCACTGTTACTCAAATTAAGAGTTTTCTTGGTTTGGCTGGCTATGACAGACGCTTCATCAAGGACTTCTTAAAGATTGGTGAACCTATGACAAAGCTTACTCGGAAGGGCATGCGATTCATCTGGAATCCCGCCTGTGAAGCATCATTTCAGGAATTGAAGAAACGCCTCACGACGACACCTGTACTTATCATTCCAAGAAATGCAATTGGATTTTCATTATACACCGACGCCTCTCTCCAAGGCTTAGGTGTCGTACTAATGCAAGAAGGCCAAGTGGTTGCATATGCATCCAGACAACTGAAGATTCATGAGGGTAATTACCCAACACATGACTTGGAACTTGCAGCTGTAGTATTTGCACTGAAGTTATGGCGACATTACCTATACGGTGAACGGTTTGAGGTTTTCTCAGATCACAAGAGTCTTAAGTACATCTACACCCATAGAGACCTAACCTCCGCCACAGAAGATGGTTGGAATTCTTGAAAGATTATGACTTTCAACTCCAGTACCATCCTGGTAAAGCCAATGTTGTGGCCGATGCCCTAAGTAAAAAATCTTATGTTGTTTGCACTCTTAACTACGAAATGGGGAAGTTGGCTACAAAGATGGAGAACTTTAACCTACAGCTGAACGAAGAGGGACCAAGACCACGACTCTCTTAATTATCAACGAACTCTGAGCTCGTTCGAAAGATTTCAGCAGCTCAAGCCAATGACCCTATGTTAATGGAGAAATGAAAACTTCTACTCAGCGGACAGGACCTTCCTCACTGGTCGGTCGCTGAAGACATGGCCGTTTTGTAACACCCCATGCTTTTAATCAATATATTTGGTTGACTTATACGTACACTGAAGAGTATAATATACGTATAAGTACATTTAAAGTCATGTGTACATGTGTCAAATGAACTTGAACATGTCAAAAGTGAGTTCAGAATGTGATTTTAAATAGAAATCGATTTACAACACGTGTATGTCTCATGTGGATTGAGTGTATAGAAGAAGAAGATGAGGAATGAAGTAAGAATAAAATAAAATAAAATACATTACTGTTCATTTGCGGGTACTGTTCACTGAACAGTATAGTGAACAGTACTCGCATGAAAACAAAATAAAAAAAAAAGAAATGAAAAGAAGTTGCAAGAAGCAGAGAGAAAACGAACGAAAAGGAAAGAACGGGCAGAGAGAAGAAGGAGAAGAAGAAAAAGGGAAAACGCGGGATTCGCGCAAAATCAGGACCTGCGGTAAGTGATTTTCCCTCTATTTCTTCATAAAATTGATATATAAGCTAGATGTAATGATTCTAGCGGAGTAATTTTTACTGTGGGAGCCGTTTTACCGCGTTTTCAAAAATTGGAGTTTTGACCCAACGTGAATGAAAATCCGCTAAGAAGGTTGGAAAACACTCCCTAAACTTTAGGGACCCCGAATATGTGGTTAGATTGAAATTATGCGTTCATTCGGAATTTTTATAACCGTTTGAAGTTTGTTGGAATTTAGAGTTTCGATTGGAGACCATTTGAATCGTTTAAAACCCGATGAAACTCTAGTTTAAGGCTATAGAATGGTAGAATGGACTGTTGCGAGTCCATCGATGCTAAGTTCATGAGTTTTGGATACCGTTTGACAATTTTAGTACAATTTACATCTTTCGAATGAATAGTGACAACATGAATAGTGACATGAATAGTAAATGGAATTAGAATCCAATGAAACTCCGGTTTGAGATCATAGAATCGTAGAGAACTGAATTCCGGACGTTTCGATGTTAAGAACATGATATTTGGATATGCTTTGATATTTTTAGTAAGATATGATAAATGGTGATTCTCATGATAATCTATGGTTAATTTCAGTGTTTAAATTTAGAGCTTAAGTGCATGGATAAATGCTCTTGAGGAAGCAATTATGATGGACGTTTATTGTTGCTCGATTTTAGAGGATATATTGACTTAAAAACCCCGTGTAACCACTGTGAGTATAGTTTTCTTGATTTGGTTCTTGTATAGCATTGTACACATATAAACTGGTTGATTGTATGCATGTTTATGTAATGCATTGAGTTTTAGTGATCATGCAAACTAATTTTAGAAATTGGAGCTTATAATAATGTCATTTCGTTAGGAATTAGACCCGGATGAGGTTTTGCGAGTCCTCATTGTCAGTAGGTCTATCCTAACAAGGGTTGCGATCCTTGAAATGATTGTGAATTGGGTAATGAGAGGGAGATGGTAAAATATTTATGAATGAGCATCAACTACATATTGTGTGCACGTATATTATTTTGATGAATGGTGCATATGTGCTTTTGAAATGTTTTAAATCGATTTGATATGCCATGTTTCCTAAAATGCATGCGATTGTCATGTCAAGAACTATATTCACTGAGCTGTTGTTTGCTCACCCCATTTCCTCCAATATTTCAGGTATTGAGTCGAAGGGAAAAGGAAAAAATCCGTGAGTGATAATCACGTGAGCCTTCGTCTGGTATGTGTATGTATGCTTGGAGGAAATAGATTATATTTTTGTTATTTTGATATGTATACTTATCACACATTATATACATATATGTATTATCATCTAGATGGGATGTGTGGGCATATATATAGCTTAATATATTGGATGATGAAATGCAAATTTGATGTGTGAATGAATGGAATGATATAAATATCTATATTGGATTTGATTTGTGATATCTCAGGAAAAACAAAAGTGAAACGTCCATTTGATGGGGAGGTGTAGTCAAAAATTTGAAAATTGTGGGAATTATTGTGAATGTTCGTTGAGGCTGACAGTGTATTGTATATTGTATATGGGTATGTACAGTGTATAATACATTGTGCCGGTCATGACGTCAGTCTACGTCAGGGGCGTCGTGACACGTTTTCTATAAAAAAATGTCTCTGCCTACCGAACGATCCTGAGATTCGGAAAGAAGTGCTTACTGAGATGCACTATTCGAGGTACGCTATACATCCTGGGGGTGACAAGATGTACAAGGATGTCAAGCGACAATTCTGATTTTCTGGAATGAAGAAGGCGATTGTAGACTTCGTTGCTCGATGTCTCGTTTGCCAGCAAGTTAAGGCAGAACGAAGACTTCCCTCTGGACTTCTTCAGCCGTCACCTATTGGAGAATGGAAGTGGGAGAACATCGCAATGAATTTTGTTACGGCCTTGCCTCAAAATAATAAAGGGCAAGATGTTATCTAGGTTATCATTGGCAGACTTACAAAGTCTGCACACTTCTTGCCAATAAAGTTCACGGATAACCCCGCCAAACTTGCCGAACTGTATGAAAGAGAAATTGTATGCCTCCATGGCATACCACTCACGATCGTCTCTTATCGAGACCCTCGATTCACATCAAAGTTTTGGCACAGTTTTCAGAGTAAAATGGGTTCGAAGATCATCATGAGCACAGCCTTTCACCCTCAGACTGATGGGCAGTCATAGCGTCTTATCCAAATCTTAGAAGACATGTTACGGTGTTGCATTTTGGACTTTAATGACGGATGGACAAAATATTTACATCTAGCTGAGTTTGCATACAACAATAGCTACCAAACTAGTATCGGCATGGCACCGTACGAGGCTCTCTATGGTCGCCCTTGTAGATCTCCGGTATGCTGGTTAGATATGGCAGATCGACCGCAGTTGGGCCCTGAACTAGTTCAAGAGACTTCTGAGAAGATCACACCAGTAAAGGAGCGACTTCATATTGCACAAAGTCGACAGAAGAGCTATGCTGATAAGCGGAGGCATCCTCTAGAGTTTGATAAGGGGGACTTTGTTTTTCTAAAAGTTCAGCCCACAAGAGGTGTCAAACGCTTTGGGATCAAAAGAAAGCTCTCCCCGCGGTATATCGGTCCATTTCAGATCATTGAACGTATTGGCAAACTTGCTTATCGTCTGTCACTTCCATCGTCCATGCCTAAGGTTCATGACGTTTTTCACGTATCTATGCTTCGAAAGTATCGTCCTGATCTTTCGCATATCATCCTTCTAGTCGAGGTTCGGGTTGAGGAAGGAATTAAGTATCAAGAGAGAACGATACAAATTTTGGATAGAAAAACTCAAGACCTAAGGCGACGTAGCATACCATTTGTGATTTTCTTCTCCTTTCCACTCATTCTTAGTTTTTAGTCTTTTGAGACTTTTTGTTCGAGACTCTAGGTGCGGTGTGACGAAGTTCTGTCCGGAGGAAAGCGCCAGATCTGAAAGAAGAAGTTTTTATCTAAACGTGGGGAACGAAACATAGGTTTACGTGTCTTATAACTTTTATTAAAGTTTACATTCATGTATTATTATGTCTACTATTAATTTACACTGCATTATATCATATAATGTTTATATTGTCACAATTATCCATGTATATTTGGAATTCAAGTATTATACTGTTGTAATGTCAGATTAGTGGTCAATCTGACTCAACTAGACTCGGTCTTGTCCTCAGTAACTTTAAATAGTGAACGAGAGGCAACGGGCTGCTCTAGGCGATTGGTATTTAAGCAGACCTCGTGTCTCACCTCTCAACTGGGAACTGATCTAGTTGGTCTTATTGAAAGCTATCAGCTTATACAAGTAATACTGAATGTCCTAACCTTGCACGTCGTGATACCAACCCTGATAAGGATCACCAGACGTTACCAAAGTCAGTCTAAATGTCAAGAAAAGATCAGACCAGTAGACTAGACCAGTTCATGCATTGGCATCATACATATCACCACCTAGGGACGTATGTGGTTTATGACTCATAGAATAGTTAGGAGCATTGCTCGTTATTCATTATATTTCTCTGGAGAAGGACGTACTATGAGAACCCGGCTACGCTTGGGGAGGGACATTTGTACGTGAATCCAGAGTATCGTTCCTGAGGAGGGACGTACAATGAGAACCTGGCTACGTCTGGGGAAGGACATTTGTACGTGAACTCAGGCGATGTACGCTCATCAAACCATTACGAGACGGTGTCATGCATACATACATATTGATTGATTATGATGCTTTGATGTGTATTTAAGATATTTGATTATAAAATATGCTTTGTTAATTGGTATACTCATGAACTATTTTACCCACTGAGCGCGTTAAGCTCACTCCATTATTATCCAATTTTTCACAGGAAATTAGGGTGGACTGGGTGCAGGTTTATGGGGCCCACATTTTGTACCCTTTGTATTATTCATTGGGGATTTTGGGGAGTCTGTTCCCTTGACTATGTCATGTACAAATGAATTCTGAATTAAATGAAATCAGACTTGTACTGTATTATATTTCCGCTACGCATTTTGTTATTACCATTTTTATTATTCCAAATGTGCGCCCCGTCTGCGAGTGTACCGTCGGTCTAGGTGCGTCCGGACGGGGTGTGACACTAAATAAATAAATTAAATTGTAGAAATTTTAAATCTAACCTATGAATAAAGAAATAAACAAAAAAAAAAACTAAAAACCTAAATATATATATATATATATATATATATATATATATATATCAGATAAAATTAAAACCTAAACACTAACATCACATTTAAGCCTATAAAAAATATTGAAGTTAAAATTTAAATCACTAATTTAAATGTTTAAACATTAAAAAAAATGAAAATAAAGACTTTTAATTTAAAACCCTAATAACAACCATGTTTTTTATTTTTATTTTTTAAAACTCTAAAAGGCTACCATAGATTTAAGAAGTGAAAGGAACTTTGAATGAAAAAAATTAAAAACCCAAAATGCAATTAAGATGATAAAAAAAAATTAATGAAGCACACAAGTGATTGAAAATAAAAAAGAAGAATAAGAAGAGAAAGAACGATCAATAATTAAATAAAAAGAATATCCTTTATTAAATGGAAAAGAAAGACTTAAAAAGATTCTTGGCCTAAGGTATTGTTACCCTACCTTAGTCTTGAATATTCATACATCGAACTTCCAGATTACTCAAAGTTACAAACTTTTAAACAAAATAAAAATGCAAAAATAAAAAGAGACATAGAGAGTTCGTACAGAATGAATGCCTCTTCTCTTGAAATCTATCCCCTTTTGTAGATATGGCCACCTTTTGGTTTCTATAAATACACCCATAAACTTTATTGAAAACTTATTATTATCTACAAAATCATCTAAAAATTAATTATTTTTTTTAATTACATAAAGATTTCCAATTACCAAAATATTTTGTCCATATGTGGAGAAGTTTTCATTACATCTTTTTGACACGTGACATCTTTTATTTAGACCATAAATGGGTTGATCTGGGCTCAATTAAATCTTCATCAAGGCTGATATTAGTAAAAGACTGCATGTCACGACGCCCTTGACGTAGGCTGACGTCATGACCGGCACAGTGTATTATACACTGTACATACTCATATACAATATACAATACACTGTCAGCCTTCACGTAGTCTCACAATCCTTCCCAACATTTACAGAAATTTTTTTCCTAATATACCACAAATCAAATCCAATATAGATCTCTATAATCATTCCATTCATTAAGCTATATGTATGCCCACACATCTCATCTAGATGATAATACATATATATATAATGTGTGATAAGTATACATATCAAACTAACAATATAAGTTATTTCCTCCAAGCGTACATACACATACCAGACGAAGGCTCACGTGATTATCACTCACGGAGTTTTCTTTTCCCTTCGACTCAATACCTGAAATATTGGAGGAAATGGAGTGAGCAAACAACAGCTCAGTGAATATAGTTCTTGAGATGACAATTATATACATTTAGAGAAATATGACATTTAAAATTATTTCAAACACTTATTCAACATATGCAGCATTCAACGAATATATTATACATGTCAACAACATAAATTTCATGAGTTTTCCATAACACAATGCACAATCTCCCTCCTCCGCAAGGCAAGAGAGCGAGTCTAACCCTTGTATGGCCGTTACAAGGTAGCGACAGCCTCTCATTACCCAATTCACAGTCATTTCAAGGATCGCAACCCTTGTTAGGACAAACCTACTGACAATGAGGACTCGCAAAACCTCATCCGGGTCTAATTCCTAACGAAATGACATCATTACAAACTCCAATTTCTAAAATCAGTTTGCATGATCCATAAAACTCAATGCATTATATATAACTATCACATGCATACAATCAAACATTTTATATGCGTACAATGCCATACAAGAACCAAATCAAGAAAACTATACTCACAGTGGTTACACGGGGTTTCTAAGCCAAATCGAGCAACAATAAACGTCCCTCATAATTGCTTCCTCAAGAACATTTATCCATGCACAACTCTCAAGTTAAACACTGAAATGAACCATGGACTATCATGAGAATCATCATTTATCATATCTTTAGCTACTAAAAATGTCAAATATCAAATCATATCCAAAAATCACGATCTTAGTATCGAAACGTCCGGAATTCAGTTCTTTACGATTCTATGATTTCAAATCCCTGTTCACATCCCTGTTCACATCACTGTTTACAGTACTATTTACATCACTGTTCATAGTACTATTGACATCATTGTTCACTATTGACATCATTGTTCACTATTTACATCACTGTTCATAGTACTATTCGTCACTATTCATTCAAAACATGTAAATTGTATTAAAATTGTCAAACGGTCTCCAAAACTTATGAAATGGAATCTAACCACATATTCGGGGTCCTTACCATCTAAGGAGTGTTTTTCTACCTTTCTAGCGGATTTTCATTCACATTGGGTCAAAACCCCAATTTGTCAAAACGTCGTAAAACGGCTCCCATAACTAAAATTAGTCCGTTATAATCGATACGAGCTTAGATATTACTTTCACGAAGAAATAAAGTGGAAATCACTTACCACGAGTCCGAATTTCACACGAATCACGCGTTTTTCTTTTCTTTCCTCCTCTTTCTTCTTCTTTCTATCGTTTTCTCCTTATTCTGCTTCTCCAGCAACTTTGTTAAGTTTGATTTTTTTTTATATTTTTTTGTCTTCTTCTGAGTACTGTTTATGGTACTGTTCGGTGAACAGTATCCGCAAATGAACAGTAAGTATTTTTATTCCTCTTCTTCTATACACTCAATCCATATGAGACATACACGTGTCGTAAATCGATTTCTATTTAAAATCACATTCCGAACTGACTTTTGACATTGTCAAGTTCATTTGACACATGTACACAGCTTTAAATGTACTTATACGTATATTCTATATCTCGATATATGCGTACTTCAACGTATGTATTTAATTAAAATTACGGAGTGTTACTGCAACCATGTGGACCTCTTTGTTCAAAATCTTTAAGTAGATAGGAATAAAATCAAATGAACCTTGCTAGATTTAGTAGTTCAACTTCTTCATATCTGGCCTATGACACGTATATAAGTGGTATAGATCTTCCAGAAATATGAAATCTCCTCATTTGATGCTTAAAGAATTATTTCTAGACCTGAAAATATCTTAAAAAATATATCTAAACACCAAGTGAGACACCAACATATAAAGAAAAATGCTCTAAAGATCTATCTAAAAATTGTTTCATAAAAAAAAATAGTAAGAACTCCAAAACTTTTGACCTTAATAAATGAGATAAAAATAAATAAATAAATAAAAATAAAAGATCAATGACCTTACTCCAAAATGAGAAAAAATATTTTCTTTCCTAAAAATGCATTACTAAAATTGTCCAAAATGTCCTAAAAATTCTAAAATGTGACTTAATTTTTTTTATTATATTATTTTTTAAAACCTAAAATCATTAAAAATTGGGGTAAAAAAATACAAAATTGTGATTTCATCACACTCCCCTACTAGCATTTTGCTAGTTCCTTAGCAAAAATGTGAAAGAATTTCTAAGAACTAAATGGAAAAAAAAATCCTAAAAAAATGCGTCCCAACTAAATTAGTATTCACTTCCACAAACTTGATTATTTAGCATTATACTTGAAATCCAAGGCATAGGTGATTTAGTGTTTATGATCCATCCAACTAATGAAACATTTTCAAGTCTCGAGGCATAAAACTCTTATAATGCAAGTAATATTAAACTCTTTGTGTAAAATGAATTCTGACTTCAGACTAGAACTTTGGTTTATTTTTGAAAAAAATGCGATAACCTCCCTTACACCTAGAGCACTTAGTTAAACTATTTTAAGCTACTTATGAAGATGACAAACCGGTTCTTGAGATATAGTCCAACCTCTTATACCCAACGGTTTGAGGAAGTCCACTTTATTAATGTTTAAAACTTAATTATAGGCCTAATCAAATGTGAGTGCAAATTAAGGAGTTTTCAATTATTTATTTTATAAACTCATACTCCTGTCCATTTCACTAGATCGGTCAATTAACACATTTTTTTTACCATTTGCCTTAAATAAACAACTTTCACACTTAATTCAACAAGCTTATATACGTGAACACTTTTCCTAAACACTCAATATATATATATATATATATTTATTTATTTATTTATATTTGTTAGTTTTCTGTCAACAACTTAACAAAAAAATCTTATTCTGCTACTAGAACGACCTAACTTGACTAAAATGACAATTCCTGAAATACATTCAAAACTCAAAAAGTTAGATCTTCTGGAGAGTGATCTTCTTTCAGAGAGTATTCCTAAGGAAGGTGCTGCCAACTAGTGAGAACCTTTGACAGAAGAAGCTAGCAAATCTTACAGAATTCAACTAGTAAAGTGTACTAGAAGGAAGTAGATAAAAGTTTCATTGAGTACTTTTGTATGCTTCCCCTTAGCTAAAGGCATGAGAAAATAGTGGGATGATCATATATCCTATCTAAGGAGTTGTCACACCCCGCCTGGACGAATTTAAATAGGCGGAACACTCATAGGAGGGGCGCAAATACATTATAACAATAACCGAGTGCGCAGAAACATAATTGAGTACAAATCTGATTATATTAATTTCAGAATGTATTTTTGTACAAAATATGATTGAGGGAACATCCTCCCAAAATCTCCCTATAATTAACAAGGGTTACAAAATGTGAGTCTAAAAACCTCCACCCAATCCACCCTAATCTCCTGAGAAAAATTGTATAACAACGGGGTGAGCTATTGTCTAGTGGGTAAAATAGTTCATGAATATAACAATTAATAAAGAAAACTTCATAATCGAATATCACATAAACACATCATAGCATCATAATCAATACAACATGTATGTATGCATGACACCGTCTCGTAATGGTTCCATGATTGTACGTCGCCTGAGTTCACATACAAATGTTCATCCCCAGGTAAACCCGAGTTCTCATTGTACGTCCTTCGTCAGGAACGACGCCCTGGATTCACATACATATGTCCTTCCCTAGGTGATCCCAGGTTCTCATTGCACGTCCCTCTCCAGAAAAATATCAATAATGGTGAACATTGCTTCTAACTATTTTGTGGATCATAAACCACTTACGTACCTAGGTGGTGTTTACGTATAATGTCAATGCATGAGCAGGTCCGGTCTTTTCTAACATTAGACAAGATTTGGAAAAGTCTGGTGATTCTAGTCAGTATCACTACGTGTAAAGTTAGGATGTTTAGTATCACTTGTACAAGCTGATAGCTTTCAAATAAGACCAACCAGATCAATCTCCAGTTTGAGAAGTGAGATACGAGGTCTACTTAAGTATCAATCGTCTAGAGCAGCACGCTACTTCCCGTTCACTATTTAAATTTACTGAGACCAAGACAATGTCTGGTTGAGTCAAATTGACCACTAATCTGATATAGTAACAGTGTAATACATGAACTCCAAATATACAAGCATAAGTATGACATGTATGAACATTATACGCAATAATGCAGGGTAAATGAATAGTAGACATAATGATTAAACTTTAACAAAAGTTACAAGGCACGCAAACCTATGTTTTGTTCTCCACCTTCAAATAATAACTCCTTCTAGAACTGGCGCCTTCCCTCGAGCAGAACCGCGTTGCACCGAGGAAAAAGTCTTAAAAGAGAAAAACTCAAGGAGAGTGAGAGAGAGAGAAAAAAAATCACAAAGAGCAAGTGATTTGGTGTGAAAATAACCAAAAAGGGGGGGAGGGGCTTTTTATAGCCAAAAAGGTGCCCGAAGTTCAAATATATATATATATATATATTATTTTTTATTTTATGTGTAAACCTAGGGTATTACACTCTACCCCCCTTAAAAGGATTTCGCCTTCGAAATTCAATCTGTGTAGTGATGATGTTGTCTACATGGGATTCACCGTCATCGTCATTACTTGAAAGATCAGGGTAGTGCCTGTAAGGCCCCTGAATAGCACTATGGCCGGTGGAATCCTCTATATCATCAAACAATGGAGAGTAAGTAGAGTCGGATTCGTCCTCAGAAGGTTCCAACATTTGCCTCACAGATGGTGGCGTAGGGCTCTGTAAATTGTAGCGTTTCAAGGGAGGTAGGTTGAGCGGCGGAATGCTTTTTCTTGTTGTTGCCCAAATACGGCCCCCTGACAATTTTGGTAGGAGATCTTGCCAGGATGAGAGCACAGTATTATTAAGGGCAAAATTTTCACGAAAAAATCATGCACGCTCTAGCGATAAGGATCCTTGTCTGTGGAGCGACAAAGTTGGTGATACAAAGTAGTTGTGGCTTGACTCATATTCTAAAGGAGTCGCCACAGATTGCCAAAAAGGTCATTGCGTGTGTGCATCATTACATCCATCAGTATTATTTTCAGACATCTGCATAGTTATTTAAATGAAAGAATATATTAAGGTATTGTAAACAAAGTTCCATTATTTTATTGATAAGTGAAAAGTACAATGTATCACATCATCAATTATTACTAGAAAATAATTCAGGGTATTTATGTTTAATTGTTGCCTTTAGTTCCCATGTTGCTTCTTCTACTCTGTGGTGATCCCAGAGCACTTTCACTAGTTGTATGCTACATCGCCTTAGTTCTTGAGTTTTTCTATACAGAATATGTATTGCTCTCTCCTGATACTTGTTTCCTTCCTTAGCCCGAACCTCGATCAGAGGGATGATATGCGAAGGATCATGACGATACTTTCGAAGCATGGATACGTGAAAAATGTCATGAACCTTAGACATGGACGATGGAAGGGAGAGACGATAAATAAGTTTTTCAATATGTTCAATGATCTGAAATGGACCGATATACAGTGGGGAGAGCTTTCCTTTGATCCCAAAGCGTTTGACACCTCTTGTAGGCTGAACTTTTAGAAAACCAAGTCCCCCTTGTCAAATTTTAAAGGTTGTCTTCGCTTGTTAGCATAGCTCTTCTGTCGACTTTGTGCAACACGAAGTCGCTCCTTTACTGGTGTGATCTTCTCAGAAGTCTCTTGAACTAGTTCAGGCCCCAACTGCGGTCGATCTGCCATATCCAACCAACATACCAAAGATCTGCAAGGGTGACCATAGAGAACCTCGTATAGTGCCATGCAGATACTGGTTTGGTAGCTGTTGTTGTATGCAAACTCAGCCAAATGTAAGTGTTCTGTCCATCCGTCATAAAAGTTCAAAATGCAGCAATGTAACATATCCTTTAAAATTTGGATCAACCGCTCTAACTGCCCGTTAGTCTGAGGGTGAAAGGTTGTGCTCATGGTGATCCTGGAGCCCATTCTATTCTGGAAGTTCTGCCAAAATTTTGATGTGAATCAAGGGTATCGATCAGAGAGGATCGTGAGTGGTATGCCATGGAGGCATACGATCTCTCTTTCATATAATTCGACAAGCTTGGCGGGGTTATCCATGAACTTTATTGGCAAAAAGTGTGCAGACTTTGTAAGTCTGTCAATGATAACCCATATTGCATCTTGCCCTTTATTATTTCGAGGCAAGGTTGTAACAAAATCCATTGCAATGTTCTCCCACTTCCATTCTCCAATAGGTACAGGTTGGAGAAGTCCAGAGGGAAGTCTGCGTTCTGCCTTTACTTGCTGGCAAACGAGACATCGAGCAACGAAGTCTGTAATTGCCGTCTTCATTCCAGAAAATTAGAATTGTCGCTTGACATCCTTGTACATCTTGTCTCCCCCAGGATGCATAGCAAACCTCGACCAGTGCATTTCAGTGAGCACTTCCTTCCGAACCTCAGGATCATTCGGTAAACAGAGACATTTTTGTGGAAAACGGCCCCGTCTTTAAAGACCGATCAGTGAGGAAGGTCCTATCCGCTGAGTAGAAGTTCTTGTTTCTCCATTAACATAGGGTTGTTGGCTTAAGCTGCTGAAATCTTTCGAACCAGCTCAAAGTTGGCTGGTAATTAAGAGAGTCGTGATCTTCCTCCCTTCTCAATCAGTTGTAGGTTAAAATTCTCCATCTCTGTAGCCAACTTCTCCGTCTCGAATTTAAGAGTGCAAGAAACATAAGATTTTCTACTCAGGGCATCTGCGACAACATTGGCCTTATCGGGATGGTACTAGAGTTGAAAGTCATAATCTTTCAAGAATTCCAACCATCGTCTTTGGCGGACGTTTAAGTCTCTCTGAGTGTAGATGTACTTGAGACTCTTGTGATCCGAAAAGACCTCAAATCGTTCACTGTATAGGTAATGACGTCATAACTTCAATGTGAATCCGATAGCTGCAAGTTCCAAGTCATGCGTTGGATAATTACCCTCATGAATCTTCAGTTGCCTCGAAGCATATGCAACAACTTGGCCTTCTTGCATTAGTATTGCACCTAAGCCTTGGAGAGAGGCGTCGGTGTATAGTGAAAACCCAACTCCATTTCGTGGGGTGATTAGTGTCGGTGCTGTTGTGAGGCGTTTCTTCAATTCCTAAAATGACGATCCACAGGCCGAATTCCAAATGAATCGCACATCTTTGAGAAATCCTTGATGAAGCGTTTGTAATAGCTAGCCAAACCAAGAAAACTTCGAATTTGAGTAACAGTGGTAGGTTGCTTCCAGTTTAAAATCGCTTCAACCTTTGAAAGATCCACCTCAATGTCATTGCCTGAAACCACATGACCTAGGAATTGAACTCGCTTTGCCCAAAATTCGCACTTACTCAACTTTGCATACAATCGGTGGCTTCTCAAGGTCTGGAGAACAATTCTCAGATGTATCTTATGGTCTTCCTCGGTTGAGGAATATATCAAGATATCATCCACAAAGACCACCACAAATCAGTCTAAGTATAACCTGAAGATGCGGTTCATCAAATCCATGAACGCTACATGTGCATTTGTTAGACCGAACGGCATGACCAAGAGCTCGTAATGACCGTACCGAGTTCTAAATGTCGTCTTGGTAATGTCCGACTCTGTGATCCGAAGTTGATGATAAGCGGATCGTAAATCAATCTTAGAGAAGTATTTGGCATCTCTAAGTTGGTCGAACAAGTCATCGATCCTGGGTAGTGGATATTTATTCTTGATGGTGACGTTATTCAACTAGCGATAGTCGATGCAAAGTCATAACGAACCATCCTTTTTGCAAACAATAGAATTGGAGCTCCCCAGGATGATGAACTTTTTCTGATGAAGTCAATTGCTTGTCCAACTCAACCAGCTCGACGTTGGACATTCTGTATGGTGGAATTGAGATAGGCCCGATCCCAGGTATGAGTTTGATCTCAAAATTGAATTCCCTAACCAGAGGTAGACCGAGAAGGTCATTTAGAATAATCGTTAGAAATCCAGATATTACCAGGACATCAGGTACTTCGAGAGGGTACAATATTGGTGATTCATTGTCATCACCAAGGGATAGAGCTCAAAGTTGTGCCTTGAGAAGTGCAACAGTCGAGTTGTGTATCAACTTCCTCATTCCCTGAAACTTGACAAACTCCCCAATAGGCAAGGATAACTGAATTTGCTTTTTCAAACAATCGATTTTTGCATTCAAAAGTGCGAGCTAGTCCATGTCGAGGATGATGTCGAAGTCTTCAATGTCCGTCACAAAGAGATCTGTATATATTATCTATTCTGACATTCGAAGCTCACATCGAGAACACTGCAAATTCACGTCAGTACCATATCCTAACGGTGATGTGACACGGATTGTGATGTCTGTGGGTTCAGGATGCAACCCCAAATGCCTTACCAATGCAGAAGATATAAAAGAGTGTGTAGCACCTGAATCGAACAAGACATGTACCATTGTATTGAATAAGGAAAATATACCTTCGACTACATTGTTGTCTGGGAGGAGTTGCTGAGCGATAGCAAACGCTCTGCCCCGGTTCCGTTGCCTCTAGTTCTGCCTAGGTTGGGCATTAGCAGCAGGTGGGGCTTGTTGGACTGGAACAGCAGGAACAGGTTGCCACGGTTGCTGAGGGTGGGGGCAGACATTTCTTACATGGCCCTGTTGGCCGCAGTTGTAACAAGTCAGTCTCTGCTACTGAGGCGCCTATTGCTGGTTCTGATGACCATGCTGATTGTGGTGCTGACGACCACCCCTGTCATTGCCGTTTCGACGACCACCCCTTCCATTACGACCTCCTCTACAATGATTGCGAAAACCCTGATGGCCAAGGTTAGACGATTCAGTCGAAGGTGTCGTGGCCTCATTCTTCTGAACAGGGGCTGGGAGGGCCGAGTTTTGATTATAGTAGGGATTCTTTTTGTTGCCCTGCTGCGAGGCCTATTGGGAAAAGGTTGCAGGTCGTTTTCCCCTATTCATTCTCTGAACTTGTTCAATCTTTTCTTGCTCAAAGCTCATGGCCTTGTCAACAACCACCCCGTAAATCTTGAGATTCAAGATCGACAGGGCTTGTCGGATGTCAGGAGAAAGGCCGTTGTAGAATTTCTCGGTCTTATCTTGCTCCATTGAGATGGTGGAGAGAGAGTAGACCGATAATTCTTTGAACCTGACAGCATACTCTCTAACTGTCATGTTGCCCTGGTATAGCCTGGTGAACTCCTGGCGCTTCTGTTCTTCACAGCGTCGGGGAAGTACTCATCGATGAACAATGACTCAAATTGTTGCCAAGTCATATCTGCTACATTAGTCCCCGGGTCTTCCCTTACTGTTATTCACCATGTATTTGCTCCACTAACAAGTTAGTGGGACGCAAGTGGAATCTCTCGACCTTCTTCGACTCTCATTGCCTCGAGAGCCTTCTTTGACTCATCAAGCCATTTAAGCGCCTCCTCCGCATCAATGGTGCCAGCAAAAATAAGGGGCTATAGCCTCTTGTACTTTGTGATTTGGTCGATTTGGCTCTCCAACCTAGATCGTACAGGTGCTTGTACAGTAACTACTTGGTTGGCTGCAGTCTCACGAACGGTCGTCTGAAAAGTTACCTTCATCGCCTCAATAAATCCTACAAAAAGACTTTCATGCTCGAAGGCATGATAAAGGATGTGGGCTGAGGTGGCACTGCATGCCCAGACGTAATGGCAGTGTCATGTGTGGCCTGTTCTATCCTTGGAGGCGACGGTTCCTGAATTTGAACTACAAGAGGTGCCTCATCTGCTGGACGGACTGTGCGTGGCCTCCCTCTCGTCCTGGTTTGCATTTTCTCACTGGCAAGGAGAAAATAAAACCATGATTTAAGAACTGTAGCCAAGTATAATGTTATGATATTCTCAACAATAAGTTCGAGTGTGGCGACCCCGGACCACCAACCCCGCAAGGAATGGTGTGCGGAATGTCGGGGGGACGCCCGGCGTAGGCATCTCCAACCACTTCTCAACCTCCGTGAGGTGGTTGAGACTCTACGAGCCTTATCCCAAACAACGACATAATATAAAAAGGTACTAAACAAAACTACCAACCGTATTAATCATCCAAGACAAGAGATACTCCATAAAAATGAACCATAAATAAAACCGTCATAATCCCTACAGTCCATCAAGATTGACATACACATAAAGTCCAAAACTATGGGTACAATAAAACCCTCATATGCCCACATGGTCTATCAAACAAGTCTCAACTCACCCATACTACAATGTAGTAAGTGTTATAATTACATAGTCCAAAATATAATACATCATAATTTCAAACACAATTCAATCAAAATGCCTCTCAACTCACATCGAGGCCTTCGATTCTCTCGCAGGCAAGGCCCTCAAGATGTGAGTACTCTTTTGCCCTTATTTGGGACAGAAGGACCTGAAAGAGGAAAATGAGGGTGAGCCAACGGTGCCCAGTGAATAGAATTCAAATATGCTATCAATACTCATCAATAAATATCATATGCATGTCAATGTGTAGCATGATTAAAAGCTCATAACATATAGATATCAAGCATTTATAATAAGTTCGATGCAAGTAAAAGCTTATCAATTTGGATCCACATTCCACATGCATTGGGGTTACTAGTGCACGTCTATTTCACCGTACCGTTCTCATCCCCAAATATTTCTTTTTTAAAACCCTCCTATGACAAGGTTAAGTCCCCCTATTAGCCAGATAGATGGGCCCAACCAAAGTCATAAGGTTTTCTCAAATCAATGCATCATTCAAAACATTAGAACACATTCATGCTTTCAACATACAATATATATAAGTGATATGATGACATAAAAGGTATAATCATAAATGAAGTCTACTCACAACCAAGTCTCGCGAGAGTATCTAACCACACACAGACACCAAACCGAATCAATCCAATCAAGGTCCTGAAACATTCATCAATATCCAACCATACATCAATTTCTATGCTCAATCACATAGACATTACACATCAATCCTAAATCAGCCCACATATAGACAATAGGCCTAAATCTCATCTAATCCCACCATTCAACTAAAATCACATAACTTAGGCCTCTAATACATAGTTCTCATTCATAAACCATTATATTATTCAAAAATACTGATTTTCAAATCCTTAGGCATAAACATGCTCAAATTGGGCCATTTGATCACAAGTAGGCATAACTCATGATATGGTCACAACCACCAAATCAGTAGCATAATCAACCCTAATCATGCTTAATTAAATATAAGTTGCATCAATTCAATGATTCTAGGCCAAAAGCATCAAAAGCCCTAAAATATGAAATTTTCCATACTTAGGCCATATTGTCGATTTACACTAGGTCACCATGTTCAGCCATGTATATCACTGATTTTGCAGCATGGGTTCATCAACAATGGCAACTAGGTCAACATAGTTGACATGCAAGCTATTTGGAAAGGTCTAAGTTCATATTTTAAATTTAGGTCTAATACAAGCAACCCTACCAATTCTTCATTTAATATTCTGTTCAGATGTATCAATCTACCAACAGAAATATTTAATCACAAAATCAACAATACAAATTTAAGTATGTTAAGAACCAAACCTTTTGTCCAAAAATCAGCTCAATCAAACGGTGGACAGAAAAGATAAGCCTCTTTGATGAACAAGTCTCTAATCAGATAATTTATCCTTTTCTGCGACAAATACTCAAACTCAGATGACTATATCACACAACATACTTAACCCATAAACATCTCCACCGTTCATGATGAATAAAGATCAGTTTTAAACCACATACCCAAATATCATATCCGTCCAACGGTAGATTTAGGAGATCTATTAGTTTGATCTAAACTGCGCGAGAAATTCAGACTTTCCGACCAGCTCTGTTTGAGAGGTTATATCTCTTAGACGAAAACTCCAATCAAAATCTCCACAGACCAGACTGAATACCCATAAGATACGAACTTGCTGAAAAATTTTGAGCGCAATCTGACCATATAGTACCAATATCCAGCTCTTTGATGAAAATGTTGCTGAGACTTTCCTCAAAGCAACTCCCTCTTTCTTTCTCTTCTTCTTTCCTTTCTCTTCTTTTTTCCTTTCTCTCCACTCATCTCACCCTCTAGGACTTCTTTGGGGAAGAGAAGTAGGGCATGGGACACTTTTCCACTCTCATGCACCAACCTTGACATGTGTTGGAGAGGAGAAATGGGGCATGGGACACTTGTCCATTTTCATGCACCAACTTGACATGTATTGGAGAAGAGAAATGGGGCATGGGACACTTGTCCATTCTCATGCACCAACTTGACATGTGTTGGTCTCATACACCAATTTGTCCATTCTCATGCACCAATTTGACATGTGTTGGTCTCATACTACCTATACCAACCACATGTACTTTAACCAATCTTATGCTTTCATGTATTTTAAATGTCCAATCCATCTAATACACCAAATATTTTATTCTCATTTATCCTTTTATTCAATCAATCCTAACCCATATCAATTCATGGTTTAATGGGCCCATGCATAAATAATAACATATGCATTATACTTTAATTTAACATGACCCATATACAATTTATAATGCACATATTTATATACATTATCAACCATCAAACAAACACCAAACATATCAAGGCAACACATAGAGTTTGGGCAAAATGCAATTGGGTTATAGGCTAGATGAAATAATTTTGGGGCGTCACATCGAGAGTATTGCAATATAAAACCATCTATTTTTCTAAGCATGGTGTAAGGTTTTTTTGTTGAGGAATCAAAGAATCTTGTGTACCTCGTATGTTTGGCCATGGTATAAAACAAGGTTAGAGTGTTCATATAATAAGTATACAACTTTGCAAGTATTTCAAATGTTTTGGTTCTTGTTTTTGTGAACATACATATATATTTCTTTAAAAATTCATACGAGTCATAGAAATTTTAAGATTATTCTCGGTAAATATCTTGATCTAACATTCTATCGCAATGTTATATATTCAAATTCTTTCGCTTAGTTTTTTTGACTATTATTCAAATTCATGTGTCCCATACCTTATGAATTTGGTAATAAGGGTTTCAACCAAGTTAAGTTGTATGAACACGGTCTCTATAAAACATCGGTTGGAGAGGAGATCACTAATAGTACCGTCTAAATTTACTCGTCCCATACCGTGTAAACTTAGTGATAATGTTAATAATACAACTTTTCCCAAATGTTTCTTTTCACACAAGGTTGTGGGTTTTCTTACTTCCACGTTTTATTTAGTATCTTCCAATTTTGTTGTGTCTCATACCACTCCAAAGTTAGTGATACAAAAGACATAATGGTTGTAAGTCGGCCCATCAAACATAGTCTCAAACAAACATTTCATTCATAAAAAAAAATAGTTACAATGCTAGTAATCATTCCTAATTTTTTCGTCTACTACTACTTCTCCTAGACCTTCTGTTAGTTACAGAACGACTATTAGAAGAACGTTGAGAAGATGTTCGCTCATTTACTATGCCTTGCACACGTGTTATCAAAGCATTCTGGGTCTCCTACATCCGAGCAAGACTAGATACAATCACATTTAACTGGTCAAATGAATTTATCGGTTGTCCCATTGATGGTTGGTAGGTTGTCTGTCCCATAGGTGGAGGATAGACTATAGGCATTGATAAAAAATGTTGGTCGTATTGTTGACTCATAGGTGGAGGGTAATTAGTTTGATTATATGAAGACTCCCTAATTGGGACTTCTTGGACGGTTGGATATGCTTAAGTCGGAACATCTTGAAATAGTGGGTGTTGTCCAATTTTGTTGCAGTTGGTTAACAGGAACTTGTGAAACTGGATGACATGGTACCTCAGGAGTTGAAAACCTTTGGTATGTCGTATTGCCTTGGGTTGAGAGGTTCCAGGAAGGTGGATTCATTGGAACTCCCTGTCCATTCTGAATTGTTTGTGTTTGACTCAGGTTGCCAAAGAGATCATCCTCGGAGAATAGATGATTGGTTTGATCATTATTCGGGGCTGGGTTTATTGTTGTGTTCTGGTTTGGTTCATTAATTGGTGCTTCCCTAATAGGAATCTTACGCCGACTTTTTCGTTGACAATGTCCATTGTTGTCACTGATGGTTCAGTGGCTACTCCAAGTGCGGATTCTAACTCCTTAAGGGGAGGTTGCGAGTTCGACTTGGGGGGAGGCCCCCTTTGTGGACAAAAAACTTCGGGGATACTAGACGCTGTGTGCGGGCTGTGTATTGAGGTATAAAAATATTATGGATCGTAATGGCTGGGGTACGCTCGGTATGAGGTACCCATCACATCCCGGGGGTACTAGACACTGCGGTGTGCTGTGTATTGGGGTGTGACAAAAAGGCCTTATGAATAGTGAATAGTGTGGACAAATGATCCTGGGGGTACTAGACGGTGCGGTGGGCTGTGTACTGGGATATGACAATATTATGTGGTATATGATGGCTGGGATATGCGTACCCATCACATCCCGGGGGTACTAGACACTGCGGTGTGCTGTGTATTGGGGTGTGACAATAACACATGGATTTCATGTCAAGGTACACACATGAATGACACAGTCTGAGTGAATATCAGACATAATGATATATGTATGAAAATTTTATAAAAAAGACATAATACAGGCAAACCTATAGTTCGTTTCCACCTTTAAGTTCACACGCCCCTAGATTAGCGTTTTTCACCCTGAACAACAGCTCTGCATTGCACAAGAGAGAGAAAGTCTCTAAGAGAGAGAAAGAGAGTCTCAAAAGAAGGGGAGAAGGAGGAAAGAGTGGAATGGTAGAAATAAGGGGGGAGAACCCCTTTTTATAGGGAAAAAATTGTCAAAAGGTTCTGGTTCAGTGTTTTTTCCTCTCTTTTTTGTCATTGGATGCCTTTAGTCTAATCTCAAAGGTATTACAACAAGGGTGAAACGCCCCGACCACGAACCATGAAGCCAACGCTATGTTGGCAATGCATAGGCATCTTGCGTGCGCATACATGCATGCTTGTAGACAAAAAAAATAATTTTTACTAACAAATCGGTAAACTTTTCTAGGCGTGGTTAATATATATTATCAAATATGATGCACTCATACATATTCATTGTGATATATTTTAAATAATGTGACAATATAGATGTAAGTTTCTGTGAGTTGTGTTTTAAAAGATTTGGACATATTACATAACGTTAAATATTATTAATGTTTTATGACAAATGGTCACCATTAGATTACATGTTAGAGACATATAAAACAAATGATATTGTTGGCATATGTCATGGTGCTTAACAAGGTCCCAAATAATTATAAGTATCTTTTTTTATGATTGTTGGTGCAAGATTTGACCAACACTAGTAGATGATGAGGCAGAAGAAATATGATGATATGGAACTCGACGGAGTGCTGGAGAGATCGCCGAAGGTTGATCATCTGAAAAAAGAAAATAAGAGAGAATAGGATATCATGAAGAACACCGGTGTGGTATTGGTCAAAGACCCTTCGATGTCTAAGTTAGTTCGGAGTTACGTAGAGTTAAAAGTACTAAACTAAGTTTAGAAGAATTGTTTATCTCCATCTTAAGGGTTATGGTCTTTTTATAGAGAGGGTTGGAAGCCAGTCTTTGGCCTTGTAGTAGAGTTATAGAATCAGGAATTAATCTTGTGTTGAAAGAGTACATCTGATTCCTAGTATAATTATGAAGATCTAGTGTGATCCTTACTGGATTAAGATGACTTAGTAGCCTCCTAGTCGAACTAGTAGAGTTTCATGCCTTATCACAGTCGAATAAAGAGTGAATCTCGAACTTATTGCAGTGGATCATGCCTTATCTCTATCCGAACATGTGTTTAGTCGTTATCCGTATCGAAGTCGTAGACCACGTCAGATCGGTATGTCGAGTAGAAAGTGCAAAGCTGGACTTACCTAAGCACACAAAGATGCTCGATTGATGAGGTTGGTACATCCAGATCAATACTCCATAACATATCAAATCGAACTGGAGTTTGTCGTCTTATGGTTGCCGACCTACCATTCAGGTCAATAGATCACAACCATCGGACGGAGATGGCTTTAGAAAAAGGTAGGTATGATCAAATTGCTGACGTGGCTTCTGCTCGGTCCAGCGAGGATTGGGTCCAACAATGATGCTTTTAGGTATAACTTAATTTATGAAACAAATGATACTGTTAGTAATAACATTAAAGTGTTATGAAAAGCATTTTAACACTTATTTTAATAATGCAACCTTAGTAGAAACAATATTACGAGGTTAATGTGTGACTATAGTTGTCTATGATATGTATGGAGAAGGATAGTTACATGTAGTGAATTTGTAACTAACATTTCATATCTATGCACAGGCATGTTGGCGGCTATTTGAATTAGATTTAGACCAAAATCCAATACAACCCTATATATAGGCCATCAAGAACAGATGGACTTGCTGTTCAAAAAGAAAAAACCTTTGATTCACGTGAAGATATTCATTTTAATTTAAAAATTCAACCCTATACGATGTCAATCCTAGTTGATGAGTTTAACAAGTTATTGAATTTTTATACTTTCTCCTAGCTAGTGTATGTCGGTTGTAATGGTCTTGTCACGACTAGCGTCGATTGACGTCATGACTAGCACAAAATCCCGTGCGTATCCTTCATTGATACATCCGGCGTTCCGCCAGCCTTCTATCATATACCTTAATCCTAAAATACATACGTAAATACATGAACATAATTAAATCAACAATATAAATACAACCAAAAAAAATAAAAATAAAAAATTTCCTCCAAGTGTCCATAAAGTTTATCAAATACAAATATAATTCAAAAGCATACATACTTAACCATTTAATACAACTCATCTAAATGTTAAGTATTTACCATAGGTGTTATTTAGTATATATTTAACAAAATACAAGAAATGTACCAACACCTAGCTTTCCCTTTATCTTTCTTATCCGGACCTGAAATGATAAGGATGAGGTATAAGCTACAACAAGCTCAGTGAATATTTTCTATGAGTGGCAATATACGTGCATTTATATAAAACATGGAAAGTTCATTAAAACCATTTAAACAACATGATTATAAACGAGATTACATATATGCTCAATATAATGCATCATGTCATAACAGGACAATGCATATCATTTATAACATGCTCATGCAATCTTAATCACCTCCTGGATAAGAATCAATACAAGATAATAGGTGCGCGAACTCATGCCCCGATCGACTTCTTATTCGTATCCTATTAGGAATTCTAAAGAATCGGGCATGTCGCCGGGTCACAATCCTTCCCACACCATGTTTCAGGTCTGGGCGGACCCGTCTGCACCTATCCTTGAAACCCTCTGCAAGGTTCACAACTAGGAATCGCCAGGTGGGTCTTCACAAAGCCCATGCACCAGAAAATCAGTCTAATTGCTACCAAACTGACTATGCTCAAATATATTTCATGAATCAATTAAAATATGCATATGACATTCATACATATATATCAATTCAAATCCATTAATATAATATAATGTCACATATATAGAAATCCACAAGTAAAAGAACACTCACTCTTGATTGGCTAAGCTTAGCCAATCCATATCCAACCACAAGCACTAGAATGTCTACTAATCACCCCAATGCACTTCGGCTACAACTTGGCTTGTTTAGGTCACTTAGATCAATCAAGACCCCTACATTAAAACATGGTTTATGCAAAAATTGAAAATTAGTCCAAAGTATACAAAATAACCATGTTCAACCCAATTCCATAGTCAATTACTAATTCTAGAATGGTTAACCCATGAGTTAATCTATATTGCCCAATTTAACCATTTAACGTCTAACTAAACCATACTTAACCCAAATTGAATGTAATAGGTTGATCCCATGATCCAACCATAACAATCTATGTCATTCAATCATAAATAGGGTTAATTTAACTAATCCAAAGTCAATTTCACCAATTGATAACATTTGGGTCAAAATCCCCAAATTTGGACAAATTCCCAAATCCAAGACATAGGCCAAATTTACACTAGGTCATCATAATCAGCCCACTGATTTACTGATCCAACAACATGGTTTCATTCATAGTGCCATCTAGAACAACATAGTTGACATGCATGGCTTTTGAAAAAGCCTAAGGCCATGAACCAAGCAATGACCATTTACACTAAATCATATGATTTCACCATTGAAATCTCAAACTAAATACATGAATCAGTCTTTAATATTCATCAGTCCATCATAGATGGCATGCAAAGCTTAAGTCAAAGTCTAGGTCAATGAACCAAGACTAGGTCATTTGTACTAAACCCTACTAATTTCTTGTTAGAAATTGGGCTTTGCCTTTAGAGGGTTCCCAATACACTCTAAACACACATATCAAACGTGCAAAGCATTTGGACAACATTTAATTTCCACCACCCCTTCAAATCCGGGTTTTATACAATGCATGCATCAAAACAACACTAGGGATTTTGAGCAAATTCTATCAACCCTAGGTTTCCTCTCATTTCTCTTCTCCAGCTCCTTTCTCTCTTTTCGCTGAAAAATAAGCAAATGAGCCTAAAATTTTATTTTGGTTGCTTAAATAGACAAGCTTGGGCCCACAACTAAAAGTTGTAAAAAACGGTCAAAAATCAGTTTTCTTGTTGCAATATTTGCACTTAGATAATCAATTTCTTACAAACTCATCAGATTAACATCTTAACCGTTCAAAAGTTTTATGAGTCAGTTACCAACATTATGGTAAAAGTTCAGCTCAATCCAACAGTGAGATTGCGAGATTCAACCGTTTGATCAAAACTGCGCAAGAAAATTTATAAATCCGAGAAATAATGTTTGGAGTCTTATATTTCATATTAGACAACTCCGATCAAGATCATCGTTCATAATGAAGATCATTAGAGAAGAATAAGCTGAAAAAATTTCAGCTCAATCAGACCACGAATCTAGGAGATCAATTCCTTGATGTAATTGGTGACAGAATTTCTTCCTCCACGGAGCAAGTTCCACTGATTCGAAACACCGTTTTTGACATATTTTGATGCGGAATGGGCTTTGATGGTTCTGAAACTTTGTGCACTTTTCAAACAACATGAAGGCATACAAAACTACTCAAACCAACACGCATGAATATCAAGTACGCGTACGCATATGTATACAGATACTATATAAGTACTTTATGGGTCCAAATAGCGTCATTCTAAGGCGCCGACGTTACAGGTCTAATGAATAAAGATAACACCACAATCATGGTATATGGATGATGTTAATAAGGCGAATAGATAAAGCATCTCGATCGGCCATGATAAGTGGACGTAAAGGTTGAGGTGAACAGATCGAGAAAGCACCTTATCGGTTGGCCAAGGTTATCAATACAGACAACTGTATACACTTTGGCTATGACATGTAGGTCATGACTGAGCTAGCTAGCTAGCTAGAGAGAATGCCTTGGCCATTAGCTAGGAAGTGTTTGGTAATAATCATGAACAAACTCATCTATGAATGAGAATAAGGTATCTCTGGCTAGGTGATCACCTAGCTAGTGCCAACCTTGTTAATGGCGAAGGCACCTTGGGGTCTTTACTTAATTGGGGTTATCTTACTAGGGCTAACCTCGTGTGTAATGTCAATAAACTTGTAAGTCTTGCCTGTGATGTCAATATTAATTAGTCATATTAATATAATAGTGAGCCCCTATAGTAAATATAGATATGTAAATGTTGATTAGAATTCACATATTTATCATATTCGTTGCAATATAATATTCCCATAGTTATTATATAGTACTATGTATTTGAATATTCTAGCTAGCAATCGATTCTTTTGGATTTCTTAACATGTATGTATTATTTAGAGTTCAATGGTATAATATATTAAGGGCCAATTAGACTTGCATGGATATAGTATATTTGTTTCTTTTTGTGATCATATTTTTTCTAATATATCTAATATCATTCGAATAATTATATATATGTTTGATTGAAATTAATAGATTAATATTTTCAATATTTCATGGAATATTGATTTTCAATATTCCAATATATATATATATATATATATATATATATATATATATATATATATATATATATATATATATATGCATGATTTTATATGCCCTAATTCCTCAAGCACCATCCTGTTATATATGCTTTTCATTACCCCACCATTAACACAAACAACTAAATACAGTACCCTTCACAATATTTAAAAAAAAACACAAGAGAATGCATATTATATGATCTTAATTTTAAACTTAATTATTATTATTATAAAGAATAAAAAAGGTCAAAGAAACATTCTTGAAACATGCAAATAAATTTATTCAAAACAACACAATTAATTTAGAAAGGTTACTATATGAATGCCCATTTCATTAATAACATAGTTAAATCTTGAAACACATATATATTATGTATAGAAATTTCAATCTGCTATCCAAAAGATGCTGCATGCGTTTGGCATAGGATTGAGAAACAACTTTTAGAAAATGTCTTTTAGTTGTTTTCTGAAAATGGGCTATTTTTTCAAATTTGTTCAAAGAAACCAATACAAGATTGTGTCCAATCAAACATGAATTCTCTATTTTTCTCTACTTTTTTTATTTTGAAAACATAAACACAAATTAAATTTTATGTGAAACACAGCCTAAATTATTGGTTATATATATATAGTAACATAGTAGTGTTGAAAACAATTCTCTTTTACTATGAATGTTAATTATAGGTGTTCTTGTTAAGAAACTAAATGGCTTTCATAAGTAATAATCTTCACAAATTTATTATTTAGTTCATACCCTTTGAGATTAAAAGTTCCATGACATCTGTTAATAACTAAATTATTGCCAACTTAGAACATTAATGGTGAAATCTTTGAATATTGATTCATACTTAATGAAAAATATTAATATATATTTTTAACCAATAAAGGGTCGGTTCGCTAATTCAGGGAGCGAACTACGAGGTACGGTGAAAAGACTCATTACGCATTCGAGCCCGTCGTAGTCTATTCCTGTTAGAAGATATGTCCTTGTCTTTGTAAATTCTCAAATTCAGAAGAATTAGTCTCGTCTCAAAAAAAAAGAGGACAAATGCCGGATGCCGAAAAATTAGTACCAAAATAAAGAAAAGAAAAGTATTAATATCTTCTGATGTCTGACACATGTCCTACACTTATGTTTTACACTAAACTTTGTGTATCCATCAGATTATCTCAATTGAAGCATGTCATAAAATAATAAGACAAACACATATGGGTTGAGAGTATATTAAATCACTTTGAATCGCACTCAAATTGCATAATATAATACAAGGCATACAATCTGAGGTACAAACGTGATCGAGTATATTGCGAAAGATGAGTTATTTTAGCACTACTAAACAACTTTTCTTTTGATCCCCTTACACGTAATGCACCGAAAGATCCTTTTTAATAATAAATAAATAGAGATAAAGTATAGTAATCTCTTAGAATAATTAATTAAATTAAAGTTTGGTAGCTAAAAAAGAAATTGGGTCCCACATATATGGATCTTCTTGAAAGTGCACAACTATATATGTGTATCCCCAAGTGGGTGCACATGTAGACAATGAGAACCACTTTACAAACTACAATAGACTTCTCTAACATGTTTGTTGGCCACTACTTCTAATTCAAGTGCCAAGATATATATATATATATATATATATATAAATAATTAAATATATGATTGTGTTTGATTTAAAAATAATTTTTTGTATTTAAAATTTTAAAAATATAAAAAAAAAATATTTGATTAATTAAAATTTAAAAATAATTTTTTAAAATTTATAAAAAACCAAATTATTTTTAGAAAAAGATAAAATATTATTTTTTAAATTTTTATTTTTTAAATTACGAATCAAACACAGCTTTACTTTTTTTATTTTTTTTATTGGTTAGTTAATTTATTTAATAATAGTATTGGTCTAATTAAATATCAAGATCCATTGAATTTGGCATGCTTTCACAATGCCTAGGCATATAGCTTAATTAGTAGCCTTTTAAGAGATCAAGTAAAAGCATCATTGGTGTTTGAAGAAGACAAGAGCTTTTCATAGGTGTTTTTCTATGCAATTCCATTGCTCCTAACAAAGGAGGGTTAATTTCATCTCTTGCGTGAAGTATTAAGTAGAATGTAAAGTGAGTCATATAATGTGGCAAAAGCATTATATCTAGTAACCATATACGTACGCGTGCTTGAATGTACTAACTTTTTTAAGGTTCAAAAATAAATAAATAAAGGATATATGATTTAGAGTTTTGATGATATTTATTAGTGCGTAGTTAGTGGTGATATGATCGCTCTTATACATAGAGTAGTTTTTTTTTTTTTTTTTTTTTTTTTTTTTTTTTTTTTTTTAATATAGACGTCTTCATTACCAGGGAAAGGATGTCACCAATTCACAACCAATTAAGAAACATTTATCACTAAATAATATAAGGCGTGAATAGGGAAGACAAAGCTCGTTTTCTCTAAATCGTTGATACTAAAATTCTTAATTTAATATTATTTTATATCCAAATAATACATGCAATGACCTTTAAATAAACAAAACCCACAAACAACTCCTAAATAGACTCTAATTCTAAAATAGCAACAACTAAACTTCTAAATAGACTTGCATTCTAAAAATAACAAATTTTGTCAAAAATAGAAAGTATATTTAAAAAGAAAGATCTCGATACTTAAATCGCATAGCAACAAACGAAATTGAAATTGGTCTCTTTTAACTTGAGTTATACTCGAAACAAAACTTTCCTAAAATAGAAAAAAAATATTACTTTGAAGACCTAAACAAACAATGAAATTTGCCAAAAAAACACGTTACTCTAAGGTGATAGTTGTGTGTATTGATCGTCACGTTGTTTTCTATTAAGAACGAGTGTCATTTTGTTAAAATCTCATATATACGTACATGACCTTGGACTCCACCCCAACTACACCTTCTTGGCATGTTCATATTTCTCATAATATTCTAACTCATTTATGTGTATTGCATCACTAAATAAATATTGTTGACAAAATATTTAGGCCAAAATAAGAAAAGAAAAAAAAACGTTGCTAAAATTTTGGTCACTAATGAATTAATGCTATTGAACAATGAAAATATATGATGTCACATGTATTTTGTTTTATTTCCCTTTGTTGATGAATATGATGTTTAATTGATGACTTTGTAATGGTCACTAATGAAAAGTTCCCTCTTAGGTTGCATTATTGATGAAACTTTTTGGTAACATAATAAATTTTTTCAAGAAAATAAGAAAGTTATAGGTTTAATTGCCAACAACTCTTTGAGAAAAACAAAATTCGCTGTCTCCTATATTATTTCTTGCAAATTTTCTTACTTATAGAGGTGGGAAACTTTAATTTTCTCGTGGAAAAATCTTTAGTATTATTAATTATGCACATACACATCTTCAATAAAATTTCTTATTTTCACTTCTTTTTTATGAGTGTGCAAAATATTTTTAACTTATAATCAACCGTCCATAAAAATATTTTTCAAAAAACAAATGCTTAGGAATTTTTTATTTATTTTTTAATGAAAATGCTTAATAAATTAATTCTTTAGAAAACTACAATTTCTTGAGAATTTTTTTCTTGAATATCAAACAAGCCTTAATTACCAACAAGGGGTTGGTTCATCGGTTCGAAGAGCGAACTACGAGGTGTGGTTGAGGAACTCATTACAAGTTCGAGCTCGCCCTCGTTCATTTCTGTTATGAGAGGTTCTCTTGCCCCTGTAAATCTTCGAATTCGAAGAAGAGGACACCTGTCGAGTGCCGAAATACAGATACCAAAAAAAAAAAAAAAACAAGCCTTAATTAATTTTGTATGTACTATGAATTTAAATCCTAATTACATCTACTAATTTTGGCTAACTGATGTCACTTGAACCTCATAACTATGTCATCCAAACCTTCAATATCATATACATGGAAACTATATTTTAAATTTATATATTATTTTTTTTAAAATAATTATTATCAGCAAGTAGACTGTTAGACAATACTAATATTAATTTAGTAGATATTAAAAACATCAAAAAGAAAAAAAAATAGTTATTATAAAATATCTAGATTCTTTCTAATAATAGATTGTTCATCTATGATGAATATTTGTAGGCGATAGATTTTTTTTTTTTTTTATCGTTATTTTGGAGTTAGGAGCTTATTAATTTTAAAAATTATTTATTTAAAAGTTATGTTTTGTTGATGTCATTTCTTAAGGGGTTATTTTAATAAATTTCTTAAACAATAATGAATATTGATGTGTTAAGAGAATGATGCAATTAACATGTCGATGAAGGAGGGGGAAAAGTATAGATTAATTGAGGATAAAATTATTATTTTACTCTTATAAATATTAAGAAATATATATTTTGCTTATTAGAAAATTAATTGATATCAAAATTAATTTAATATAGATTAAGAATACTTAGAAAAAGATAACCACTGAAGTGCAGTACAACAAAGATTATCTGAAACTTAAGGCTGCTACTTTCAATAGTAGAGCATTGAGTTTCTGCACTACAAGCTGGGGTGACACAGTTTTACTTATAGCATATCTTTCATGGTTTACTAATAAAAAATACTCACCCACCACAATAAAAATGTCATTACTGTCACAAAAGTTATGTGCCATTTGGTAACTCTAATTCTAACTTCTAATTTCTTCAAATTCTAAATAAAAATAGAGATTGGATAAAATTAGTGCATTTGGTAATAATTTGTCAATAGAGATTAACAAATAATTGAGGTTAAACATCTAAAATAAAAAGTAAAAAGAGTTTTTTTTTTTTTTTGTAGAGATTTATCCTTTATTTGTAGTAGAGAATGATCTACTATATTAGGAATAATTCGTAGTATACCAAATTTGTATTAATTATTATATAAAATAATTTGTCACAACTTTAAATTTAGTAAGTGATAATTAATACAAAATATTTTTTAATATAACCAAATATAGCATAGGATTACAATATAATAATTAATTTCTTTTTTTATTTTTTTAAAATAAGAGATTAAAGTATTTTTGTTACTAAATAATATTTTTAAAACGGATTTAGATAAAATCTTTTAAAATTCAGGCCGAATATGGATATAAATATTATGTCATATCCAAAGACTTAAGAAAGCGGGTAGCTGGTTTTTACTTAATGCAATAAGTAAAATTAATATTTTACATATATTTTAATTTTAAAATACTTATGTTCTGACTTGGTTGAAGTTTGAAATCATTAAATTTTATTATTTGATTTACATTTACAATCATCATTCACTCGTATTTAACAATAATAGTAAATTAAATTTAATAATCATGATTAAAAAATTTTAAAAAGTGTGTATAAAGGACAAAATTGTGTATAAAGGATAAAACAGAGGAATAATTGTTGTATATTTTGTAAATCTGGGACACAGATATGTTATATGTTCGTTGGTATAAGACGTTGTATAAACGCTTCAATGCGGGAGTAGCAGATGAAATCCTTTTTTGATAGATATAAACTGGTAAGTATAACATCATCAAGTAGAGAGAAGGTGAGAGGAGAGGTGGCCGACGAATAAGTTACATAAAAGGACAAATTAAAACACGTCTTTGGAACCATCACTTACTATTATTATTGTTTACTGCGCCGAAGCCACGCCAATCAATAAGTCAAACGCACCACTCACTCAACGCCACCATGTCTCTTTCACCACATTTTTCTTTTCTTTTCAATAAGTTACCTAAAATGACAAATAAAAAAAAATACATAAATATAAATGTGTGTGTGTGTTTTTTTTTTGTACTACTAGCTCTTGTATTTAAAATATTAACAATAATATATAAATAAATCCTTTATTTATTTATTTATTAAAAAATAATTAGTATACTTTTTTAACATTATAGTTAAAAATGATTGTATCATCTCAAATCATATAATATTACCTTGTATCATGTGATTTAAGGTGATTTAGTTACTGTCACTTATAATGTTAAAAATGTGCTTATGTAGCATTATCTTTATTTATTGTTTATATTTTTATTTATTTAAAATAGTAACAATAATATAAAAATAAAATTTTCATCATTATTCTATATAGTTTAACTAAGGATATGTTCGATAATTAACAATTTTTTTTTAGAAAATATAATTTTTTAAGCAAATTTTTTTTAAGAGAGTTTTTTTTATGATCGTTTGATTGTACATGAAAAAAATATTTTGGCATTATCCATTTAATGCAAAAAAGAAAGAAAAATAAGAGTTTTTTTTTATGATATTAAAAAAAAAATTCATGAGAAAATTAAAATTTATATATTTTTTTAAAAATAACAATTTTTCTTGAAAAAATAGTAATTTTTTTTGGCTATCAAAGACAACCTAAATAAATAAATCCTTGATTGATTAATAGCAGATTAACAGCCTATAAACAAAAAATATTAATTAATTGTTTATCCTATATAATAAGAAAATATAAATGTGGAGAAAATAGGTGTGACCAATAATTGTTTCTTACAAAGAGAAAAAAAAAAGTAAGAAAAGAAAAGAAAAACTAAATATCTAATTATCTATTCAAGAAAAAAACAAAGTAAGTATGATGAACCAAATTTAGTTTTATTTGACATTTGATATATATATTTATTGACAAACCTATATTTTTATGGTTTGATTAGACTTAGTTAGTTATTAAATAAATTAAATTGAAATTTATATAAAAAGTAAGCTCAATGTGTTTAATAAATTTGGCATATGTTTGGTATATGTTCTTGTTAATAGAAAATGACGGAATAAAGAATGAGTGTCTAGAAGAATTATATCTAAAAAAATTAAAAAAAAATTATTAATTTAAATTAAAATTGTAGATTGGTTCAATGAATCCTTTCTCGCCCCTCCATCATAAAATTTTATTTTAAATCTTTTAATATTACTTGTTAGGTTAAGATGCTTATTATCTCAATTGTGATTTTAAATATATAATATTTTAATTAAAATTGATTGATACATATCTACATTGTGTTATGTTGACATTTAGAATGACAATTAAAATTTAAGATTTAAATATTTTGAACACAATATTAGTAATATTGTGATTTTTATAGCTCCCACAAATCCTATTGTCTTCTAAAAATCATCTACATAGCAACAAAAAAAAAAAAAAATTGCTTTCTACTATACCCTTTTTATGGGAGAAATAAAAAAAAAAAAAAAAAGAGACTCACAACCAATAATTTTATTATATGCATACTTTTTAATACCCAAAAAGAATATCAGATCATATCCCTAAGTTTTAGATCTCGCAACTTTGAATAACAACCTCACCTTTGGTTCCTCCAACTAGCTCAAGATTCAGCCTTATCTACATTTATCAAATTGCACATATATAAATATAAAAAACATTATTCTATTTTAAGCCCTTAAGTCACATTTTCTTTTTCTTATTTTAATTTACTTTAATAAAGTAAAATGCCTTTTTTAATTTTTTTTAATTTTTTTGGAAAAATATTTATATTTTAATTTTCTGAAATAATTAATTAATACGATTCTGACGAAGAAAGCATACAACGTTTTGTCGTGTTTAGAGCTCGCTTAAAATAAACAAACTGCACTAAACGACAAAATTGGTCCGAAAGAAATTGAAAAAGTTCCGCTACAATTATTTTAATGAAAAATAACAATAACACTCAAATATCGAACGCAGATGTGTACTTCCACCAGAAGTCCATTAGATCATCCTAGAAATGCGTATCAAAAGAATTGATTAAATGAGTATATATCTAAGTCTTCTAGAACCATTAATTTTCCAGAAGAAAATCAATTAAATTTAAACACACCGTAAGATTCCGACACGTTTCCAGTGCAAATTCGCGTTATTTACGAAAAATGCCTGGCGATAAATAGCGCTTCACATCCTCTCCAGCTTCTTCGTGGCGGTGGACTTTCGAGCTTCGATCGAGAGAGTGAAAGAGAGAAGCGGTTCACCGGATTTCTGAGCGGTTTTTAGAGATCGGATTTCTGGTTTTCCGGTGTTTTCTCGGCGGTTTCAAGTGGTTTTGCGGCGAAATTTGGTGGTTTAGGGTTTTGTTTGATGGTTGTGTTTTGTTGGTGACAGTATGTTGAGGATGAATGTTAATGGAGGTAACAGGATGGAATCGGAGTTTGTGTTCAGAAACCACAGGCACGAGACGAGAGAGAATCAGTGCACTTCGGCGATTGTCGGCCACATCAAAGCTCCGATTAATCTCGTATGTGTTCTTGATCGATGCTTTTGTGTTTGAGTTCGTGTTGTTTGTTTGGTGTGTAGAAGGTGTATTTTGTTACGGTCTTTTGAAGTTTCGAGAAAGATCGTGTGGTTAGACGGTAGATTTTGCGGTTCTGTGATGGTTTTGATGGAGATCGAAGTTTTTGGCTCGATCTTTGGCTCTATTTCTTGTTTTAATTCGTTTTTCAGTGTGTTTAATCGAATCCGAGTTCTTCGAAGTGTTATGTTTGTGTGTTTTTTTTTACTTCGATTGTGTTATAGTTTTCTAAATCTGTTTAATTCCGTGGAATTTGCTAGGTGAAATGAGAATTTTGGTAATTTTGAGATTTTTGATGGAAGCTCCAAAAAAGAGGATGGATGGAATGGAGTCTTAGAAGGTTTTTAGCGGTCTGGAAGAAGTCAACGATGAAAAACTAAAAAGAAAATAAAAGATCTTTTATATATGTAGTTTTCAAGAGGATTTTTCCCTTAATGGATTCGTTTTGAAGGGGTTTTACATGTTTAATAGCGAGTATGTTAACGTATTAATTGATTGGAGTTTTATTGGTTGATTTTATTTTATTTTATTTTATTTATTTTTTTTTTTTTGTGTAAGTTGCTGGTTGGATTGTGTGATTCAGGTGTGGTCTTTAGTGAGGAGATTTGATCAACCACAGAGGTACAAGCCGTTTGTAAGCAGATGCATAGTGCAGGGGGGCGTTAATATTGGGAGTGTTAGAGAAGTGAATGTTAAATCAGGGCTCCCTGCGACGACCAGCACTGAAAGGTTGGAGCTTCTTAACGAGGAAGAACATATTCTTGGGATTAGAATTGTTGGTGGAGATCATAGGCTCAGGGTATGAAATTTTCTCTTTTCACATCATTTTCTGTTATTTCTTAACTAAATCTTGAACTTCTCTGTTTAGGAATGAACTTTCTTGGAGTGATAATTTTAAAAAAGTAGGAACTGGTTTTACTGAAGTTTTCGAATCTTAGCATAATTTTTTTTTTTTTTGGAAGGTGTTTGATATATATTGTATATTGTATCTCTTATGTTAATTTAGGCTTTTACTGAACATGGTTAGCCAATTTGGAAGAGTGACCAATTAACAATACACAAGTGACGACAATGATACAGGTAGTGGAATACCTAAAATAACATGGATAGAAATAATTAAGAAAGATATAGCTACTTCTACTTGTAATTTAAATGTCGACTTAGCCTTGGATAGAGCAGAGTGGAGGAAGCATAACTTAGCCTTGGATAGAGCAGATAGAGCAGAGTGGAGGAAGCATAACTTAGCCTTGGATAGAGCAGAGTGGAGGAAGCAGAACTTAGCTTTGGATAGAGCAGAGTGGAGGAAGCAGATTCATGTAGCCGACCCATGTAGTTGGAAAAAGGCTTAGTTGACTTGAATTGAGTTGAACGTGGTTAGAAGGGATAGTATGTTATGAATGAAAATCACTTACAAACAGTATATATTTTTTTCCTTTTCCTTTTTTTTTTAGTGTGGTTGGGGAATTGTTTGTGTTCCTATTTTGTAAAGATTATATTTGGTTCAGTGGTATAATTATCTGTTTATCATCGGAGATCATTATCACCTAGAAACAGTTGAAGGCACCAGCATTTCTTCAGTTTAGAATAGAAAATCTGCTATTATGTGTTTTCAGAACTAAAAGCTAGCAGCATCCTGATTGCATTTACAATATTGTAGTATTATGTGAGACAGTCAGAGTCAAGTTTTTGTTCTCTATAGGCCTGCATGCATGTTTTGGTGTTGATTAGAGGACAATGGAGATAAAGAGAAATCCTTCCATATCTACATTGAATATTGTGTGTGCAACAGTTCTAGGAAGCAGCAACCTTTCTAATAAACCATGTCCCTTCAATGATACTTTCCATTGAACTTCTTATGTATAGTCAGGAGAAAGTTCGAGGCTTCAGAGGTTGTAATTTGTAAACAAATTGGAAACTTTGGGATGATGCTCAAGATAACATAATTTTCAGGAGAGTTCTAGTTCTTTTGATCAGTAGGATTTAATTACCTATCAAATGGTGATGTTAGTCAGACATATTTCTTGTCTTGGGAACATGCATGAAATCTGTAGGTAACAGTGAATAAAGGGTGATTCTTCTGCTTAGTTAATAATTCCTTTGGCACACATTAAATGTTAGCACTGGTTTTGGTGAAAATTATTCATTGAAATGCTCTTGAATCATTAATTGGTATGACTACAACTTTGCTCTCATTTTGGGTGCTTGCATCTTTGGTGTTCCATTGACTTCAATCAGTGAATACCATTTCAACCTTGTTCTTTTTATCATATTTGCAGAACTACTCGTCAATTCTCACACTCCATCCTGAGAGCATTGATGGGAGGCCTGGGACGATGGTGATTGAGTCCTATGTGGTTGATGTTCCTGATGGTAACACCAAAGATGACACTATATATTTTGTTGAGACGATGATTAGATGCAACCTCAAATCACTATCAGATGTTTCTGAGCGTCTTACAATGCAGGATCGGATGCTAAATCGATAATCTAAAACTTCAGCCACCAAATATAAAATTCATGGGCTTTCTAGTCTCGGAAGTTTTGAAGACATGATTTGCAATATCACTTCTTCTATCTTCCAGCTAAAAACTTGCTCCATATTCCCTTCACTTTTGTTTGTACCTGTCTTTTTGTCGCTTGATAACCACCACTCTTCTGCTGGTGGGCTATAAATTATCCATGAAAAAGAAAAAGACCAGGATATCTTCTGTGTCTGGTTTTCTTACTCTCCTTTTTTCCTTTTTTTTTTTTTTTTTTTTTTTTTTTTTGTGTGTGTCTCTGTGGCATGTATCATTTTGGTTATTGTAAATATCTTTGTTGTTGATGTTTATATAACGTGTTTCTTAAAACAAGAAAGAGCTTAGAGAAGATGTGCATCTGGAGTTTATTCTGCTTTTGTTGGAGGCTTTGTATATGGTCATTATCAGCATGCTACAGATAAGAAAGGAAACTTGGGAAATAAAGATTAGTTTCTTAGTTGTTCGGGCATTCTCATATTACTAATTTGTCATCATTTCATGTCTGCTTTAAAGTGTGCCTGTTGGATTTTCATTTAATTTTTCTTTCGGCACCATTAAACTTTAGTTTCTCCTTTAATTTCCCCCATCGCGTCTTGGTGCTCATCATTTATACATTGGTGCTCATCATTTATACATTGCCACCTATAATGCATATTCTTTAATGCACAATAAGGATGAGTTTGTATTGCAACAAGGTTACTTTATTGTGATAAGGTTTTAGGTTCAAATTTGAAAATAACATCTTTGTCAAGAGTGAGGCTTGAATGTTGATTGTTTCTTAAATTTTGCAGGACTGGAGCTTCACAGTGTTGGTATGTTTTTGTTCTTTAATGCTTAATCCTTTAATGATTTTGATATCCTTTGAGAGCTAGAATTGAACTTACCAACTGCATGCATACTCCTGATTAGTTAATTTAAGAAAAGGTATTCCCTTAATTTTTCTTACAGTTAACTTTAGAATAATCTTTTGTCATTTGCATTAACTAGCTTTAAACTTTCTTGTAGGGATATTTGGTAGAATATAGTTTGGTTGTGTTCATTTTGTTGTATGTTTAAGATCAACTTGGTCTTTTAAGTTTGGACCCTAGATCTGGTTTGTAACTTGTATTGATTTACAATTTAGATAAATTCGGGTGTTTGCATTTTAAGGATCTAATTATGTTTTATGAGACAAATAATACAGGTTAGAAAGTACTATTTTATAATCATGTCATTAGCATTCAATAGTTGCATAGGAAAAACATGAAATTCAAAATTTGCATGTATGGCAACTCAATACAAGTTGAAAACAGGGAGACATTAGGATAAAGAATATACACTTATTCATGTAAGCAGGTATAAAGTTTTTGTTTATGTATGCTCTTTAAGCTTGTATTTGCCAATTTTTAGTCAAAAAGGCTACTAAGATATTAAATAAATCTTTGATGTCCTTTCTTTTGAGAATTTGGATTGGATAAGAGTGGGCACACCTGGGTCTAAAAGAAAGACTAGATAAAGCTTTTTCCCCTTTTGGCTCGCAAAGTTGTCATTTGCCTGGTGGGTCTATATATCATGTTGGTATATATACAGAACTGAATGTGAGGACGCTGAGAAGAAACATATGGTATGAAAAATCAAATCATAATAAATTTGAGGTATTTCATGGAAATAAACTTGTGACTCAGATTTGAACACAAGGGTAGTTTCTATTAAAGGTTGTGCAGGCAGACAAGTGTATCTGATGGGAATCATGGAATCATACATGATTATTGAAGGAATCTCTTGCAGTTTCTTGACACGTAGTTTGTCCTTATCTTTCTGTAGACTAGTCAGTTTAGTCAGTTTGCTCCGCAGCTTTCAATAGAGTTCTTATTATTCAGCCTTACTGCAGGACCATCATTTTCCCTGCACCATCTGGGTTGCCAAGGCATATATGATGGTGGGTCATATTCTGTGGTAATTTGTGCAGTAGGTCCCTACCACCTTCATTATCTTTTCTTTTGGAAAAATGGTTGGGGGTCCCTTGTATGCAGAGAGGTAAGATACATGGTGATGAAGATATATGGAAATGCCCTTTTAGGTAGAAACATATTTGTAATGAAAAACTGGAGCTTTTTGAGAGGTATTTCTGGAAATTGGCAGCCTGTAGGAGGATGTGTTCTCACATTATATGATGGGTCCTTCCTGTTTTTGCAGAAGACGGGTGTTGCAGGGATTTTTTATATTTTAATTAGTGGGAAGTGCTATTTTAATCTCAAAAGAAGTACAATTGCATCTGCATTTATTACTTATATCCATAAGATCATATACTGCCATATATTGATATGTGCAGTACATAAACTTTCAAAAGAGATAATGCCATAGGTGCACTTGTAGTTTCTGTGCGATAGTAACATTGTTGGAGCGTGTGGACTAAAAGAATAGTCACAAGAATAGTCAGGCCACATGTGAAAGCAAAGAGTTTATTGTATGAGATATAAGTGTAGATCTCCTCCATGTTAGTACCGAGGCTTTTGGGGCAAAACCCACACCTTGACCAAATAGTGGGCTTAGAGGTGGTGAAGTCGGACAGTTTTGGTACTAGTTGAGATTTAAGCCTACCAATAGTAGTATCAGAGGTGATAGTTCGGTTGGAATATGACGCATGGGATCAAGTGAAGTTAGTGTAGGTTGGAATATGACGCATGGGATCAAGTGAAGTTAGTGTAGGCTTGTTGAAGCTTAACTACTCACGGTGTGTATCGTATGTTGAGGTGGAGTGGGTTCATTGGAGCCCATCTTAGTCGTGATGATGAATGACCCATTAGATTTTGGTGTAAGGTGGGGATTGTTAGATGTGTGTGGAACAACCTAATAGTTCCACATCTATAGATGTGTTTAGGACCATTATGGGATAAATAGAATCAGAATCAATAATGTTTCTAATTTTAAAGGATGTGTAATAACACAATCAATTTGTGGTGATATTAATTGTTACTAGGTTATTAGTACTATACCCTTAAGATGTAATGAAACTACTAGAAATTTGTATTTTCTTCAATAAAATGTTATAGTACTACACCTTTCATTGAATATGAAACATGGAAAGGGACTTTTTGTTGACAAATTGGATAAATTGCATTGTTGACCAAAACTCTAAACCTTTAGAGCTAAATTTGAAGTGAAAAAAAGTTGGCTTAAAGACCAACACTTCATGATAAATCTTAAAAAGAAAAAAAAGAAAAGAAAAAAGTAAAACCTAACAGATTGCTACTCAAAATGCTTTTATATGTTTTGTATTCTTTTCTTTTAGAAATTTCCATGGACCATCCTGCATAAGAATCATGCATGTGCATTTCTTGTCTCCATCTGAAATTAAATGTAGTTTTATGAAATGTGATAACATTTATTGTGTTTGTTGGGTGGTAGTAACAATAATAGAACAACAAGAAAAGGTTATCTGAAATTAGTACAATAATGAGATTTTATCCATTATTAACTAACTATTCAAACTTCCTTTGCAAAAGATCTAATTCTATCATTTTCTGCTCACTTCATGTAATTATTTAACTGTTTATTTATTTATTTATTCTTGATATACTAAAAGATAGAAGGGTATTCTTACAAGTCAGCCAGCTAAAAATCAGGGAAGGTTGGGTAAACCAAATCAATAGCGAGGCAATCCTGCACAATTAAGGCAAAACTAGGGTCAAAAGATGCAAGAGAAAGCCACTTCAACAAAGCATCTTTGACAGTAATAGTATTGCTTTGACTAAAAGGAGAGAACACACTTTTATCCTTGTTCCACACATCAATCTCTTTCTTTAATAAGACAAGGACCTCCCACGCTTCAGATTTACTTACTCGTTTATTATATAAGAAAAAGAAAAAGAAAGATAGAGAGACATTGGACTGCTTGGGAAAACAAATTAATCCATAAGCATCTTGTCAGAATCATGCTCTTCATCTTGTAAATCTAATTTGGAGAATTTTTCTCCAGTTTTGACTGTGTCTGACATTATAGGAAGCGTTCACACTAATAAAGAACATCTGGTTTCTTGGGCACTACCACTACTACAGTGTCTTTTAGAAATCTGTTTAGCTTAATTCATCCTTACTGATCAGCTGATCTGGCTGATGATGAAGAGCTTCTACTAGCATTATGAATATTTAAAGGCATATTAAGCAGGTCTCCATGCATATTTATTGGGGTTGGAGCACTAAAGGTTGTTCATAAATTTATTTAAAACTGATTTTAAGGTTTGATATTTTAGAAAGTTTAACTTAGCTTTTGCTTGAAGATTTTCCAAATGACATTATTAGTTCAGATTGCAGTTTATAACACCAAATTCAAATGGGAAAAAGGGTAAAAGTGGGGTTTTGATTTTGTTGTTTAATCCCTTTTTTGTGGTGTTAATAAGCTTAATAATAAACATAATAAATAGTTATTAGGTTGGGGGATTAAACCCCAAATAAATTGAATAAAATTGAACTTAGTTCAGTTTAATTTATTCATGGAAAGATGGATTAAACTCTAAAATGAATTTTAGAGTTTTGATTCCAAATTGATTAAGATGGATTTGCAAGAGATGTTTAACTTTTTAGGTCTAAAAGTTGAGTCCATATGATACCATGAATCAACAAATGGGATGTGTGGTTCCAAACATGCAAATGACTCATTACTTTGAAGTCAAATATTCATGGCATCTTCAAGTGCTGGATGTGTCATTGCAAATGCATTCATGAATATCTTCATCATCTTTTTTAGGTGCCTAAGAACACAAGAACAACTTGTAGACTACATATCTGCTTTAATTTGATGCCAAAAGATTGGTGGGCCGTGAAGAATTCCCTTCAATAGCTTATTTTCTTTATATCTTTTTTATTTTTATTTTTTTTGAGAGGAAACAATCACCATGTACGTAGCCCGGGTATAAATAGATGGCAAGTGTCAATCACGATTGGTAATTTGTCAGGTCCACTAGCGGTTTACTTCCTTCCATAGGACCTACACTGTTGAGCTTTTAACCTGCGATAGCCTTTCACAAATGTTTTTGCCAAACTGTTGCTTTCTCCTTGACTTGAACTCACGCCCTCCGTCTTGTGCAACCCATATGATGACCATCGTGCCAACCGTCTATTGGCATTTTTTATATTTCTACCAACATCCTTATTTTCTTTTCTGATAAAAAAATAAGCATACTCAGTGCAAGAAGCCTCGGTTATTATAGGGTTTGAAAAAGAGACGATATAGATAGCCTTACTTTTTCATTAGAAAATTGGTTTTAGATTCAAACTTGTTACCTCCATGGTTAACATCTTCATTAAGGACTTTCAATTTATATTTTAATTGAATAATAACGATAACTAAATTGACAATTAAGTGGTTGTATCAAGGTTCTTGTGATTCATAAAAGAGCTATATTCCTTGGCAGGTCCACACAAACTAAGGGTGTTCATCCTCTCGGCAACCCAAGTAACCTGAACCATATGGATTGGGTCAGCTTCTGTTTGAATAATATATTGATTTGGGCTGGTTTGAAAATTTTGTAACACGACAGATTAGGATGGTCAAGATTTTACAAAAATAATCTAAACTAATTAAAAATAATAATATTATTTTCCATTTACTATTTTCATTATATTCACCGTACATTTGAAATGCCATTGTGAAAATAAAATAAAACAAAACTTGTTATGATATTTCCTTATATCGTTGAATAATTTTAGAAAGATGAGATTTTATATTCCATAAATTATAAGTAAAACATGAGATTTTAGAATACATGGGATCGAGTAGACCAACACAATTAACCTAACTCCAACTAATTTAAAGTTATTAAATTGAATTTGGTTAGGTTAAGGGTGCTTACGGGTTGAATTGGGTTAAATTGTTTCTCAACCCAATTCAATTGAATATTGATCAAAGTCCAAATCAACTCGACCCATGAACACCCTTCACCCACATATTGTAATTAATTTCCTATATGCAGTTTTTATTCTATTAAAGGGCATCCACCTTTATTAATTATTAAAATAAGTCCATGCTTTGTTTTTTTTATTTATTATTATTGGTTTTTCAGCACTTGAGAGGTGTCCTCATTCTCTTTGGGCAAGAGTAATCATCCCGGACTCAGGTGTGGCAGAATCGTTTGAGCTGACCATTTCAACAGAAATAGATAAATGGGAACCAACAGAGACAGATAAATGGGGGCACGCCAAAGTTCGAATTTGAGACGTGGACCTCAATACCACTTATATTCAGTTCTTCAACTAAATAAACTACCACCTGTTGGTCATGCTTTTTTCTTTTATACATACTACTCAGTAATTACCTAACTTAAGCATATTATATATGTAGCTATTAAACAATGCTTTGTTCTTTAATGCATATTAACATAATAAAGAAAAATTACTTAAATATATCATGTGGTGATCATCTAAAATAATAGAAGATAATTACTAAAAAAAATGTATTTTTTTTAATAAATATCCTTTATTATTTCGACCTTTAACAGAAATCGAGTTACAACTACTATAATAAAAGGCCAAAAATGGTGAATTATCATATTGGAGCTTAAATCTTCACTACAAATAGAGAATGCTTCTATAATTAGAAATAGAGAATAAATAGAGTTAATTATGAAATTTGACGCTTTGATATATATATATCAATAGTAATGTTGATTGAAAATGCAAATTTATAAAATGATCAACTAGCTAGCTTGATCTTCATTTTCCAATTACGTTTCTATCAAATTAACTTTAATATGGTTTAAAATAAATTCAAAGCTATTACAAATTAACAAATAAAAAGAGACATATTTAAGAGAAGAAATAGAGAAATGGGGGAGAGGGTTTATTCTCGTATTGATCTTAGACTTATGCTAGATTTGTATACATATGTTATGTATATTATTAATAACCCAAGTACCCTTTATATAGACTCTTGACAATAATGAGAGAATTACATCACATTTACAACATATAAATAAATGCCATGGTTACAAAGTGAATGCCATAAATTGTATATGTAACCTATAAATATATTCAAAGGTTAATTACAAAGTAAATTCCATAAATTAGAAGTTGTGGAATGTCAAGTAATGGTATTCAAATGCATTTACAACATAATACCATTTTTTTATTTTTTTTAGGTTAAACCAGCTGTGTGATTCCACAAATGATCTATCTTGTGGGCCTCCCTCAAATAACCTACAAGGAGTAGGAAAAGGAAAGTTGATAACTATATCTCCCTTTTCTATTTTATCTCAATTACTATTATTAGTCTCATTCTCAAACATTTCTCTATCCTCTCTACGTCCATAAATTATGTTTTTGGATGGTTTAAAATATCAAAAAATTTAGAAAAAAAAAAATAAAGAAGAAAAAAAAAGGAAAAAAATTTGTAAAAAAGGGAATTGCAAATACCGGGACTTGTCTAGCTGAAATTGGTAAAAATTTGTAAATATTCTCTTTATTATATTAAATTTGACGTTGTACATAGCCATGAATGTTTTTTTTTTTTTCTAATTTGAGTTTTATCACGAAAAAAAATTACTGGTCTCTATCTATTTATTTTCTTTACTATTTTATTCTTTTTTGGTAAATTGTTATTTTTCTTGAAAACTGGTTGTATTTAATTTTTGTTGTTAGAGTTAGATCAACAAATGAGTTTCTAAGAGGAAGGGATAAATTGATCATTTTTAAAATTCCTTTTTGTATAATCTACTTCTTTCTAAGAAAAGAATGATATATATATATATATAAATGAAAACCCTTGTAAAACATAATATATAAAACTGTTACCCGCTGTTTCACCATTGTACTCTTGACCTACATGCAGTTTGGAATTGAATAGAAACCTGACCTTTTGTCTTTTTCTGTTATATTATCCTTAAAATTTCTCAAAAGTCTCATAATTTTTCTTTCTCATCAAACTTAGCTTCACGGTCTGCTGGAGTTCCAAACCAATGAAAAAAAAAACACAATCAACTTTTTCCTTGACTTTGATAATAATCCTCATTGCGTTTGGTTGGTGATTTAAAATTAGAATACAGTTAAAAAAAAAAATTTAAGAAATTAACTTTTATTGTTTTCTAAAAACAAAGTTGCTTCTATTTTTCATTTTTTTTTTTTACAAAAAATAGATTTTAAATCACAAACTAAACGGGGCGCCCCTTCATCATAAAAATATTCTAACTTCTTAGGTAGGGGGCAGGTTTTTATTTCTATTAATATGCTTAGATATAAGATTGAAAATTCATTATCTAATGAAAATCTATTCATATAAATGGTAATTTTTAAAATTTTGGTTCTTAATTTTTTATTATTATTTGCACAAATTAATTTTTATTGCTATGAAAATAAAACTAGAATAGTTAATGAAGGATTTAAACAATGGGCACAATATATTTTGATAGATAATCAAATCAGGAATGAATTGAGAACTTATATCTAGTATTTGAAAATTGTTGAACTCTTACGCATGTTGTTCATGTGATACGAATATTCAAAACACTCATGAAAAACTTTAATAGAACATTACAAATCCTCAAAATTGGTCCTGCTTTCATTCATTACTTTCTATGTTATCATGGTATTGTTGCCATGCCAATAAATTTAATATTATTATCATAAATGTTCATTTTATTGATCAACCTGAAGTTTTAAAGTTTGGTTGAGTTAAGTTTATATTTTAAATTAGATTGGGTGAGGTCTACAAAATTTGTTCTTTTGACAAAAAAAAAAAAAAAAAAAAAATGTAGTTTGAGCTCTGTCAAGATTTTATAATCTACTTAAACCAACTCGAACTAATTAAAAATAATAATTATTATTCTATTCATTATTTTTGTTATAAACGTTGTTACACTGACCCCGATTGAATTAGTAAACATATGATAATATAAGTAATCTGAAAGAAATCATCTTAATAACTATATTATATATTTATATTTGGCTTAAATTTTTTTTTATAAAATATTATTTAAAATTTATAGATATATTAAGTAGATTATGTAATTTTATAATGTATATATTGAATTGAGTAACCGACCCAAAACCAATTGAAAGTCAATGAGTTGAGTTGAGTTAGGTTGGGTTGAGTTTTTTTAACCCAAAATGGGTTGATACTTTGCCAAAACCTGCCCCAACTTAACCTGTGAACACCCCTAGCTAATTATTATGGCATTGGTTTTTGTATTATTTTATTTTATTTCATCAATTTCATGTAGTCGAAAAAAGACTTAATTGAGTTAAGTTCAACATGATGTTACTTTTCTTTTTTTGCTTTATAATTTTGATGAAGTATATATATATATATATATATATATATATCAAATTATTAAAAGTTGTGCTTCAAGCATTTTATTTAAACTAATGGGAATGTTTAATAGTGATTTATGTTTAGTGGAAAATGGACTCTTTCTTAGAGTTCCCACTCCTATTATGCTTTACTTATCAATTTCTTGAAGTTATCAATTGTATGAAGCAAAGGATATACCAACAATCGAAAAAGGTGCAAAAGATGCTTTGCTTATTATATATAAACACTCCAATTCTATAATACTATCTCGGAAAAGATGCCGAGCAATATTATTGCATATTTCTTGTATATTTTCTACCATGTATCTGCCGTATTAAATACAACATGATACAATTTGTGGATTCTTTGGCATATTACAGTGTAATGTACACATCACAATTATTTATCTCGGCACAATTGACGTAGGCTGGCTCTAAAAATTTGACACTGTATCTTGTTTGGGTTGAGTTAAGATTTTATAATCAACCCAAATTAATATGAACTAACCCGAATTAATAAAAAATAATAATTATTACTCTATTTATTATTTTTATCATAAACACTTATCATGATTGATTTAAATAAAATTTTATGATATAAATAACTATCATAATATTCACATTTGACTTACATATATAAAATATTATTTAGAATTCATATATATATATATATATATATATATTTATATATTAAGTATATTGTATAATTTTGTAATTAATATATTAGTTAATTAACCCGACCAACGCGACCCAACTACCCGTTGATATCCCTACATATATCGGCACTTAAAGCAAATAGTTTTAAGTACACTAAAGAATATATGTTTTCATTTCTTTTAATAGTTTGGTGGCACGATGCATTTTTGCTCACAATAAGGGACAGAGTTCAAATCTCCTCCACGCATGATATATACAAATATTTTCTCCTCCACGCATGATATATACAAATATTTTATTGTGATATATTTTTCATTTGTAAGGACTGAGGAGATTTGATTTTTGCTCACCAGCGTAGGTAAGAGAGTATCATACCTTTAGGCTATAGCTGGTTTTACATCAAAACTGATTCTTGTAACATGTTATCAATGACTTATTCACCAAATGTTCCAATGCCCTACATTTTTATAAATTAATACTTGAATTTTCTAATAATGAAACTTTTATAGGGTCATGATTTAGCAATGAAATTATTCTTTAATTCACATTGCCATAATTAAGATTACATACATAAAAGATACTATATGTTGGACCATATCTCAGAATACCGAGCAAAATGCCACGTCAACATATGACAATTAGGTCAGTCGACACACCGACATATCTGTCTTATAACCATAAGGTCGGCAGGATGATGGAACACCTCGGCCTACCGAGGTGTGTCCCTAAGTAGAACCGACCTCCTTAGCCCTCCGTAGTATAAACAACATTGATGTCTTATGCTTGGTGCTACCGAGCAAGATAACAAATTGGCCACGTGCCAGATAATGACTACATGAGATCTACTGCGACAAATTCGAAATTCTTTACTAATTCGACCGTGATAAAGATTATCCAACATTTTGAGTCTCACTAGAAGGCTACGCAGCTTTTTCAGTTTAACTAGAAAATGACTAAATCCCTCCTAGTCCGGATAGGAAGATGACTAAATGCCTTCTTATCCGGATAGGAAGAGGACTAAATCCCTCTTGATTCGACTTGAAAGCCTTTGGGCATTCCTAATTCGACTACAACTCGACTACAAGGCTAAAGACCAAACTCTATAAAAACCTTATCACCCCTAAGGAGGAAGGTATATTATTCTCTACACAGTTCAACTCTACTATTCTTTTATGTACTCTTCTACGAGCTCTGAACTATCTTAGGCATCGGAGAATCTTTGGTTGGCACCACATCGGTGTTCCTTACGATAGTGTATTCTCTTCTCTACTTCTTCCTTTTCAGATCATAATCTCCGTTGTCCAGACTATTCTCCAGCAAGTTCCAGAACAAATCATCGTTGCTTTTTTCATCTCATTATCTTATTGGTGTTAGTCAAATTTTGTACCAACACTATATATGGTGTAATATATTACAAGTATTGTCCAGAAAAAGAAATCTATTAAAAGTACTATGTAGAGTAACCATATTGAATCCTTACTTTGGCTTTGAGTGTCATATTTATCTATGTCTATATCTGTATCTATGTCTATATCTATATGGCCATATTTATTGATATAATGTAAAAAGTTTATTTATGCATGGCGCCGCCATTTTTATCTTTTAAAAGTGTCCTAAAAAATCTTATGGTTATTTTAAATCTTACGATATGATTTTAGTAAAATAGAGGGTAATTTAACCTTTTTCACATTTCTTCCCATTCTATTTTTTAATAATTGACATTTTCAATTTAGCCATCTTTAGTCATAAAATTTAAATTTATTTTAAATAATAATTTTTTTTTCTTTTTTGTTTAAAGTAATTCGACTCATTAACAGACATATTATGAATGTTTGGAATCTATATTTCGCAAGGAGATATTACTTTTGCTAATTCGAATTGAAGGGTGATATCAAATCGGTTACTTTCACTAGAAACTATAAATAGTTTTAACAAAAAATAATATCACTAAAAAATATATAAAAATTAAAAATTTGTTCAAAACTTAATTTCCTTAAAAATATAATATTTTTCACCTAAGTAATTTAAATACTCAGTCAACTGAAAAAAATATATATATACACGTGTAAAGCACACGTACATGCACTAGTATATATAATAAAAAAATGTTAAATAAACATAAAAAAAAACTTAAGAACTCAAACACATTTGATGTGATGACTCAAAACTCAAACTCAAAATTTAAATGATAAAAATATCAACGGTGTAGATGATGCCTCATTACATGTACTTAAGTTTTTAAGTTTAATTTTATATTAAAGAAATGTTAAATAATCCAACTTAATGTATCATAAATAGTCACTACAAGAAAAAAGACTTTTAGTCGCGAAATTTTTTCGTAAGTAAAAGTCCATAATTCGTAAGTAAAAGTATTACTTACGAAATTTAGGCTTATTCTTACAAATAAAATTTCGTGAGTAAAACACCGTAAGTAAAAGTTTTAGTCACGACATAGTGTCAAAAGGATTTCGTGAGTAAAAGTATCATTTTTACTTACGACTCCATTTTCGTAAGTAAAACATTTATTTCGCGACTAAAAGTTTCCAGAATTGGCAACAAATCTAACCTTTTACTTACAATGAAATTCGTAAGTAAATGTAATTAATTCGTTACTAAATGTTATACAAAGCTATAAAAAAAAAGTTAATAAAAAAAATTTTCTGTAATTTTTTTAGAATTTTAATTTTGACAAATAATAAAATTTAACACTAGAAGGAATGAAGATTTTCATTTATCAAATATATAATTTATACAAACCATAAAGTTGTGAAGTAGTATGTGTACAAAAATTAAAATTTGCACAAGGCAAAATTTACAAAAGTAACAAAATATAGAAACATGACTATCATGCAAGCGAAAGATAATTAAGGCGTGGTCTCCGTAGAAGTAGATGATGATGGTGGCAAGATATTTTCTTTGATCTGACGAACGTCATCCTCAATATTTGTGACCCTATCTATTAGTTTTGCCACTAAACTCTCCATTTCTGTGTTGTTCTGACCACCATATGAAGATCCATGTGTTCTTGAGGAAGCTCGTGACATCTTTTTTGATAAGCCTTTTGCCTTCTTAGCCCATCCCTTTTGATAACCGGAGCGATAACTAAGAACACGTTCCATAATCTGAAAGTCTGTGATATATGACATATTCACTTTATCTTCAGTTGGAGGCCATTGATTTTCAAATCTTATATCAACCATTTGTAACTGCATATAAATAATAAATATAAGGTACAAACTTAAAAAATAAAATTAATCAATCTAAAAACTCATTTAAAGACTTACATAAGCACTTTCGACCTCTGTATTTAGCCAATGTTGGTTTGAATCGCAATGCATCCTCTTAAACAGTTCAATTCCTCCAACCGACGAGAAGATATTATCGTGTTGGCGCAAATGGTGGTTGGGCGTAGAAACTGACCCATTAGTTTGCATCCATTCTCTCTTTGATCAATTTCTTGAATTAGTCGCTGATTTTTTCTACAAAATGCACAATTTGTTAGTACAAATCACGCCAAATTAATCAATAACACAAATAATAAGACAAATAAATATTTTTATCCATGAATTAATCTCTAGGCTTTCTACAAAAAAAAAAATGACAGAGTCTCCTTTGTATTTTCAGCAAAAAAGATTTTGAAAACCTGTAAAATATGTCTAATGAACATCCAACCTATAAGATATATATCCTCATATCCAAATCAATTCCATTGATTTATTTTATCATGCCAAAACATAAAATACAAAAACAAATCAATCAAAATACAGAATTGATCCATAATACATAATATACTAATTCATCATTCAAAAAACTCATTTCACTTTGGAGTTTCAAATTTTGACAATGGAATCTCTTTTATCTTTAAACTAAATTATCCCTATACTATACCTTGGTAAGGCCTACCCTTCAAGCCTACCCTCACAAGCCACCAACATGGTCTCCCCAAGCAAACCAAACATAATAGGCAACGGTCACATAATAGATAACACAATGTAAAATTGAACTTACAAATTCAGAACCAAGGGTACGTTGGAATAAGCCCTTCTAAATAACAAGTTAACCTAATTTGGCCCAAAATTAATTATCAATCATTTAATCACAATGTAAAATTGAACTTACAAATTCAGAACCATAGGATACATATAGATATCCAATATACCTGAAATGATTCAGATGCAAAATAATCACAAAGCCATATCCAATCATCTGCTGAATCAATTGAAATTGGCCTTTTTCCTTTTGCAGCCTCTATATTAGCTATCCCTCCTACAGACTTAAAGTGACGATGAAGTTGGCTTCTCCATGTTCGATAAGAAGTATTCATTTGTAAATCAATCGTATCTCGAACATATTTTAATTGCAAATCAAGTTGGAATTTTTCCTACAAGACAATAACAGTTGTAAGTGTTAATTATGTGAACTAATCAATATAAACCTAATAGAAATAAATTATTACCCTACCAAGACTCTATAATACATGGGCTCCTTCTCAGAAGGAGGTATCTCTTTCCAATCTTTCACTCTAACTGGAGCAAATTGTCGTGCGATGGAACCACAAAGATTGTTGAACCATGACGCATATTTTCCCAAAGCTTGATTCATAGAAGGGTCAAAGTCCACTACTAGTGTTCCATTCTCATTAACCTCTTTATCTAATGCCAAATTACGAGTCACTCCCCTTCCTCTCTTTTTGCTAGTAGTATTCCCTATGCAGAAAAATAAAATTTTGATTAAGAACCCTAGTATAATAATAGTAATATATAAAATAAAAAGCTAAAGCTTAAGCATACATTCATAAACAACCATTCACTTATCAATAATAAAGATTATAAGGAATGAAAAAAATTCTAATAACCACAATGCAAACATACCACACACGTGTACCTGTGGATGGTGGGGAGATAAATCGTGTAGTGGATGAATCATCATGCCGCTGATGTGGGGTGGAGGATGAAGGCATGTTTTCTTCTCACGAATACACCAAAAAGATCCTACATAAAGTGAAAAAAATAAAATATTAATATCTAGTCTTTTCTAGTCTTTTCTCTTTATGTCATCTCATATCCTTTGCACCAAAAATATTAACCTGGAGGAGGAAGAGACCAACTAAGTTAACTAGAGGAGAAAAAGACCGAGTTAACCCCAACCAACTCAAGGGTTGGTGTAATGGTCACGAACCAACCTCAATAAGTGGGAGCCCTCAATGTGAATGTCACCCCAAGCAAGCCAACCCTTATAAGATTTTCAATGTATGAGAATAGGCCCAATAGGGAGGTTAACACAAACCTCAAGAGACTAGCTGAAACCTCTAAAAGGATCATTGAATAAAAAAATAACTATAAAATCATGATGTATTTAGCTTTCTTCAAAACTGAACTTGCAATACAAGGATTTCTCAAATGAAATCAAAGAAACAACAAAAAGTGAGGTATTAGTTTCTCTTTCTTTATTTCTTTATCTCCCCTAGGTGGGATCTTCCCAACAATGACTGAGGAGCCAATTTCGAATACATGATTGAAGTAAACCTCTAATTCCCACATTAACTTTAGGACGCCTTCATAAATCAAATTTGCAATGAGGAAAAAGAAAGAAATCTAAATGTTCAAAAAAAATGAAAAAGCAAAACAAAGAGTCCATACACAAGTAATTATCAAATCTAAAACTGACATGAATATCTTAACGACAGAATGATTTTTTTGGGGTCATCCAGAATTCCAAAGATGCAACAAAATGAACAAGATGTCAAGATAAGCTCCAATTGCTCTGCTTTTTTTTTTTTCTTCTTCTTCTCTCTATCTCTCTCTTTCTCTCTAAGCTCCCAAATGCTGAAACTCATAATTTCATAATGTCCACTCCCAACTCAAATCTGAACTACTAAAGGTTTATGGATCTGTTGATAAGTTAATATTTGCAACGCATGAAACAGAAAAGATCAAAAAACAAATACAAAGACGCACACCATAAACATTGAAATTTTAAATCGCCAATATTGCCCAAATCTGAAATTTCTAAGGCTTTTTTTCCACCAAGAATATCTATAGAATTAAATATATTCCCAAAATCCATTCAATCATTAATCCAACCCAACTACTTCTGCCCCTCCACACTAACATCAAACTCAAAAACAATTCACCAATGCCCTCAGCTCATTTCCCATATTCAGAAAAATAAAACAACACATCTCACCGTAACCACATTCTAACAGACATCAAATATTTCAAGTCCAGACATTTAATATTGCCTTCTCAAACATCGATTAATCCACCATGAACCACAAGAATCAAAGAAAAGGATTAATTAAATATACACATTAATCATGTTAAAGCCAAAAACAAAAATTCAAACATTTTGCATTCAATTGACAGTAAAACACAATTTCAAAATCTCAACTAATATACATGAAAAAAAGACTCAAAAAAATCAAGACATTCACACAACATTCAACCAAATTTAGAAAATTCAACAGCAATTTTCTGCTAACAAAACCTATAAAAAAAAACCCAGAAGATGAAAAAAAAAATCAAAATAAACACAGAAAAAAGTAACAATTTTTAAGTATCTTCTTAAGGAACCTTTTCTAGCACCCAAAAAATGCTGATTTTAACAGCTTTTTAAAGAGAAAAAACTCCATTGTTTGTATGCACGGATATGGAAAAAACCCAAACAGACCCATGGAATCAAGAAACAAACAAATACACATATCTCTTATATCTTCTTCGCGTCTTCTTCACAAACGGCGCACAGACGAGTGGGTGAAGAGATGAAACCCACTCGTCTTCAACGAGAGAGAATATTGAGAAGGAAAGAAAACAAAACCTGCTCGTCTTCTTCGCAAGAGAAAACCTGCTCGTGCTCGTCTTCTTCGCAATAGTTAATCGTTAACGGCGCCTCAACCAGAGAGAATGAAAGGAAAGAAGCGAGAGGATGAAACAGGGGAAAGAAGTGTTTTCGCGCGCCTCAACCAGAGAGAATGAGATGAAACAGGGGAAAGAAGGCGGGTTATTGTTTTTTTTTTTTTTTATAATTTTTTTTATGCAATTACTTTTACTTACGGTATATTCGCTACTAAAACTTTTCACAATGAAATTTAATATTTTTACTTACGATAAATATAGTTTTACTTACGACATAAAATTCGTAAGTAAATATTAACTTTTAACAACGATTTTTTTTTACGATTTTGAAAAATCGTGAGTAAAACATAGTTTTACTTACGAAAATTAAAGTCGCTACTAAAAGTCTCGTGACCAAAAGTCTTTTTTCTTGTAGTGAGTCGAAGGTCTATACTAAAAGTGATTAAGGAATGAAGGTCTTAGAATTAAAATTTGTGTCTATTTTAGTCATATTCACTTAAAAAGAATTGTTCAATACTCTTACAATACTCGAATACGGATTAGGCCAAAACCAAAAAAAGGAAAAGAAAGGAAATGCAAATAAAGCAAATAGGTTCTTTATTATTGAACGGTGTAGTTATTTAATTGGTTTGTACGGGCGACCGCATTGAATCTTTCCTCCCTTAGAACCCAGCAAGCTTTTATGGTTCAATCTTCGGAGGAAATCCAACGGTAAGGAACGAGAGACGATGTAATTTCCAGGCTGATGCCAACTCGTCCCGCTCTCCCACGTGTCTTTTTGGCGCCCAGTACAAAAATAGTTTATTTAGAAATGAATCCCTTAACACTCAGCTATTTATAAATACACTCTTTATCTCTATTCTTCAAAATTCGAGACACCTCCTTAATGACTTTACCATTTTGCCTTATTTTAGACCAGTGAAAAGATGCAAAAGGTGTGGAAGCTTACCCTGTTTCACACATCACCGGTGGATGCTACAATTGCTATCACTTTAGTAATTAGTAGAAATTTTCTTTAATAAAATAGAGGAATTGGGTTCATATAATTAATTTTGTTTAATGATAAAAGTTTTTTTCCCATTAACTTAGACATGTCAATATATAAGTTTATGATTTTCTGCCGTATCTTCAATAAAAAATAAGATAATGAATTCCTAATATAATACAACTTGCTTAAATATAATATATAATTGCATGTTAATGGTAACTTTAATGTATAATATTTAAACTCCTATTATTATGGATATTGTATTTGCAAAAGGCTTGTCCTGTTCATTGGAAGTTTCCTGTATAATATTTAGGTTACACATGAGTTTAAACCCACTATTTTATTGAAGGTTGTCCTCTATGACTTCGAGTGAAAAAAATAAGGAAAAAATTTAAAGTTTGTAGTCTCATTAGTTGTGAAATGAGGTAAAAATTGTGGTTGAGAGACGAGATTTTAATTTTGAGTATGAGTTTATGTCTACATTTATGTGTCCTTTATAAGAAGAAATTGTACACTACTACGTATTGTTCACGACTCTAAAATAGTTTCGTCCCTAGGAGAGATATTAGAGGTAAAAGATAAAAAAAAATAAAACAAGAAAAAGATAAAAAATTATAAGAAAAATATAAAATTATTTTTATTTTATTTTATTTTATTTTATTAAATAAAAATAATGCTTGTTGCCTCTACTTATAAAATCTAACATCCCATTTACTTGTATTTTTTCACCGTAACACCGAAAAAATCTCCGCCCCAAACAGGGCGACTGTGTTGTGGCGAAATTCTGTTTTGAGAAAGGTGGTAACCCGATTGTTTTTGCGTTTTAGATATTGTATACAGATATGAATTGTCAACTTTAACCTCGTCATTTTTTAGAATACCATAAATGACCTCATTAATTTGTTCAAAATTAACTGCGTTTATTAGTCTGCAAGGTAAGTTCATCTTGTTAATATAAATGATACTACAATTTGATACATTACATGTCACGACGCCCCTGACGTAGGCTGACGTCATGACCGACACAGTATATTATATACTGTATATATCCATATACAGTATACAATACACTGTCAGCCTTCATGTAGTCTCACAATAATTCTCAAAAGTTACAGCAAATTTTTTTTTTCTAATAGACCACAAATCAAATCTAATATAGATCTCTATAATCATTCAATTCATTCCACAAATTAAAGTCTCATCTGATAAATATCTATGATCATCTCATTTCATCATCCTAAAGCATTATATAATATTACCACACAACCTATCTAGGTGATATTACATATATATAGTGTCTGATAATTATATATATTCACTATTCACTATTCATGCAAAAGATGTAAATTGTATTAAAATTGTCAAATGGTCTCCAAAAATCATGAAATTGAATCTAACCACATATTCGGGGTTCCGACAGTCCAGGAAACATTTTTTTACTTTTTCTAGCAGATTTTAATTCACGTTAGGTCAAAACCCCAATTTTTGACGCCGTAAAATGGCTTCTATAGCCAAAATTAGTCCGCTAGAATCGTTACATCTAGTTTAAATAGTAATTTTACGAAGAAAGAGAGTGAAAATCACTTACCACAGGTTCGAATTTCGCGTGATTTTCGAGTTCTCCCTTCCGTTCTTCTTCTTTCCTTCTTTCCTTCTTTCGTCGTTCGTTCCTCATTCCTCTCTTTCATTTGCAACTCATTTTTATTTTTTTATTTTTTTTTTGTCTCTTGTTGTCATACGTTGGAGATAAGAGCATTTTTATTTTATTTTATTTTTTTATCCCATGCTCCTCATGCAAGTTAACAAACCAACTTTCTCATCTATTAATCAATTTAATTCAACTCCAATTAACATATCTAATTAACCAACCCATTCCACTAATAAAACTTATATTCTTTATTTAAATATAGCATGTATTTCATACACGCGTATATCTTACACGCATATACATACGTGTATTATATATCTCAATATACGTATAATTTATCGTATGTATTTAACTAAAATTATGGGATGTTACATTACATAATTATAAACTAATATTTATGATTTATTATAAAATTCTTTTATTAAAGTATACCATAAAATTAATATTAATCAGTATATTCAGTTTTAATTGACAAAGGGTAAAATTGACATCTTTAACTAAAAATATTAGAGAAAAGTACTTTTGTTGTTTTCGGATAATTAGTCAAACGATAATACTAATGAAAAGACCCGTTGATGTCCCAAGCACGTGATAGCTGTTGTTCTTTTAAGACAACGCCACCTGGCATCAATTCAAAGTTACGCTAAGATAACGGTCCGAAAAGTCACGTGATAGCGACACACGCCACGTAGAATGAACGAGGAGCAAGTTCCAAATATCCTTACTCTTCAAGGATGTAAATGAAAAAACTCAGAAAACGAATATTCTTTATTATAAAATAAATAACCCAAAATACAATACAAATAAATAAATAAAAAGCTCTTCAGTAGCCATACCTCCCGTGTCGTCATTCGTCGCACACGCTTTACTTCTCTCTCTCTCTCTCTCTCTCTCTCTCTCTCTTTGTAAGAATAGCTAACAGACGAAGCTCTGTTTTTCTGCTACATTTTTTACCTTTTTTATAAAAAATTATTTAACAATTTCTACCGCCATTAGAGCGACCTTCGATTTCTTGGAGCGTTCTTCTTGGATCATTTCTCGGCAAGTAAAGTTTTCTTCTTCACGTATTTGTTTGCTTACAATCGCTAAGACCACCGACAAAATCTCCAGCTTCTGGTGAGATTTCTCTGCTCATTTCATCTCTCCAAATCATCTTCTTATTCTTATTATTTATTTTTCTGCAAATCAATACTCCATTAAAGGTGTTTTTGGATCTTTCTTCTTGGAACTCCTCTTTTTAATTAGTTAATTAATTACTAAAATTTCAGACTTTGAGCTTCCATGGCTTCCGCAGCCTCTACTGGAAACTAGGATTTCTTTTTTAATGTTTTTCATGGTCTATTCACTCTATTGTCTTCTATTGATGCTTGATTTGAACTTTGGAAGCTTTTCAAGAAACTTCGCTTTGTAATCTACAGATCTGTGGTTTCCTGCTTCAAAATTGAGTTCTAGAGTAGTAATCTAGCGTCATTAATGACAACGTGAACTTCTTATCTAAGGAGGTTCATTCGGCGGATTCATGTTTCTATTGTTGGAATATCGCTTTAAACGAGTGTTCTATCGCGATTAAACTTCAATTAATTGATCAGAGTTTTGAATCTCGGTTTCTTCGTTGAATCGCTGCAGGTGCTGTTGATAGAAGAAGCTGCGTTGGATTTTTACTAGCTGCAATGGTTCGATCTCATCTGCTCTCGATATTTCTCGGCATATTGGCCGTGGAAATGTTCCGGCGACAACACCGGTTCGTTGCCGGAGATTGGGCGACGTGCTCCGGGATAGTACCGATGTTGCACAGGAACGATGTTATCTCGATTAACGATTTTGGTGGTGTCGGCGACGGCCGTACATTGAACACAAATGCGTTTCGGGAAGCGATATATCGGATAGAACATCTCAGGAGAAGAGGCGGAACGCTTCTTTTCATTCCCCCAGGGGTTTATCTCACGGGGAGCTTTAGTTTAACGAGCCACATGACCTTGTATTTGGCTAAAGGTGCTGTGATCAGAGCCACTCAGGTATTCATTCACTCTTTCTTTGCGTAAATTTCCCTGTCGTTAGAGGGCCCTTTTTTATTCTTCACTTTTAGATTACGATTTTAGATTAGGTTATCACTTAATTTTTTTTTATTTTTTTTATTTTTTTTGGGAAGATACAAGCACCCCCGGCACCTTCTTGTACGTGATTTTAGCACACGACTTGGTAATGTATGTTAGATGATTTTTGTATCATGTATTGATGCGAGATTCATTGACATATATAACAGGTTAGGTACTGCAAATGGGTGCTAAAAGTGTGTGCGGAGTGACATTGCTCTTTTTTGAGATTATGACACTTTTAACACCATGCCCCCAAGAGTTGTTAGATCGACTTGAGTCGTATTCAAGGCGATCTAACAGCATGTTGGTTGCATGATAAGGTAATCTAACAAAACTTCGTGTCAAAAGTGAATGCATGCCTACGGGGTGTTTTCAAAGTATTTTTCTTTATCAACTATTATAGATTAATTTATTGACTGCTACTAGTATGTGTGCATGTGTGTTACTCGTGTTTTTTTTTCTTTTATTAATTCAAATTTATTTTTATTTGAAATTAAAATTTTAAATTAAACGCATAAATATTATTATTATTATTATTATTATTTTGTTAATATACATTATTATTGTTTATGTCGAACTTATATATAAAAAATAAATTTTTATTTGTAAATAAAAAGAATTAAAAATGTTAGAATTAAAAAAGGCTGAAAAGAGAAATTAAACATAAAGTGGCCTTTATAATAGGGAAAATGGGGATATTTTAAATTATGACATTAACTCCATAACAATTTTTTTAAATTTGGAAGTTTGACAAAAATGACTCTTCTATAAAATAAATGATCAGGTATTTACAAAGGACTAATTTTTTTAACTTTAGATTATGTAATCATTCTATATTTTGATTTTTTAATTAATTTTTACGATCAAGGAGAATGATTGGTGGTTTTATCAACCATTATAGATTAATTAATAAACTACTTCTGGTTATCTGTGCACTTCATTATTGATGGGTTTTTAATAGATTGGACATACAACGTAGACTTGGTAGGAGAGAATTGCGGGTGGGTGGGTCTTACCACTTAATAAAATTTCTAGAGAATGGTAGCTAAGGGGACCTGTGTTGGATTAAACTTTTATGGGTGGAGGATCGCATATGGTGGGCCCACTGGAATTTTTGCTTCCAGTTGCATGTGCTTTCATGTGATGTGGATTATAGAATTATAAGTGGTGCTCGTCCCATAAGCATGACAGACTGGCATGCTAACTGGAAGTGCGCAAGTTCTTGGACAAAATGCTCATGGGTCACACTAGGAAGCCACAGATCCAGGACCATAAGAAAATAAAAAAGCCAACCTCATAGTCACTGGAAATCCCTATATGTTAATTATATGATTGGATCTTGTCATGTTTGAGTCGTTCATAGATCAGAAGTTTTAGGTGACAGCCTTGCACACATTAAGAGCCCAGATTTCACTAATTGTGTTGGGCCCAAGCCTGGAAAGAGTATGTCAGGTTGTAATTAACTCTGATGATTCCAGTCCATTTGTAGTCTCTTTCATTGTTTTCTTATATAGTGAACAAGAGAGAGACGGGCCTTATGTTGTGATATGTCATTAACTCTGAAGATTATATGGCTTATCTTAAGATAAGGCAAGGGTCAACCATATGGCAATTGATGGTCCTTGGTAAATTTATGGAATTAACAAATACATTAGGATAAGATTTGTTGGTTAGTAAACTTCACATTAAATAAATGTTACACTATCCTTGAAGGAACAATTTTTTTTTCACCTCTCCAAAAAAGAGAAAAAGAAAAAAAGAAAAAAAAAAGAAGCAACAATTTTTTTTTTTTTTTTCTGATAATTTCAAATGTATTTTCATACCTGAAAGTGTTTTAAAAAAGATATTGTCGGACCATTGAGATATAGTGGAATATAGAAAACAAAATCATTTGCTGCACAAACAGAGCCAAAGCTGTTGCTTTCTCATTGCACTTGGGCAGATTCACTTAATAAGACTATTTAGGTGTTCAGGCTGAAATTCAATTTTTTATAGGTTGAATTGTTCAATGGCTGAAACCTACCTGAACTCAACTGTAAGGAGGAATATTTTGTGCTAAATCCTTCCTTATACTTGACCTATGAACATCAGTTTTCTCCGTGCTACTATTTTATTCTCATAGAAAATAGTAAATTGCTGGAGTTCAGCATGACTCCAGCCAGAGAAAACTTGAGTGAAGCCAAGCTTGGTTTAAAAGTTTCTTATTGAGTTAGTATTGAAATTGACAAGTCCAAATACCAAAATTGGCTTCGATATATTCTCTGAACCTTGGGTAGAGCCTGGCTTAATAAGGGTGTGCATGAGGCTCCCATTATTGATGGGGTCTAAGAAAGGGACATGTTCGTAGCTTTAGTTATATATTAGAGAGATTGTTTTTGGAATGAACCTATGACCACCAGGTCACGATAGACCACCCTCAACCGTTATGCCAAGACCGCACTTCTTAGTGGATAATACTCACAAACACACCCAAAAATGTATATCTGTGCCTGTGTGTACATGCACTTGATTTTTGTTATTTATAAATTAAAATTAAAATTTTATTTAAAAATAAATTTTAAGATTATGGGTATAACACTCGTATTGTTTTTTCAGAAAAGATTTTGAGTAGAGAATGTCTTTTTTTGTATAGTGATGGAAAATGGTGAAAAATAGTAAAACATTAGAATTGAAAAGGGAGAAATATAGAAAATGCATGTACAGTAAGTCCAAAAGTAGGAGAAGTGGATGCTGAAAATATTATGTTACTCCAGTGTTAATTTTTAAAATAAAAGATAACCATACCTTTATATATATATATATGGAAAGCTGTAGAATTTACTTATAAGGAAAGCAGTAGAATTTCTTAGTTATGGAGCTTGTGCAGTGTACACAACTGTTCGTGTATGAAAAATGTTTAGGTTTGATATTTAGTGATATCAAAGTTTGGATTTTCTGAAGTCTTTCAGTTTGGAATAGATTGTTTTAGACTGTGATCACAGTGTTTTGTTGCAAAAGTAAATTAGGCAATCACTGTTTCCCTATTAATATAAAGAAGGAAAAAGCATCTCACTAGCTTTGTAGAAAAAGATTTATTTATACGTTAGAGTAATCAAAAGATGGTGGAAAAATTAGAAATTGAGTTTGCTTCTTAATTTACCTGATTGTGCTAACTATCGGATTTTTTTTTAATTTTTTAATTTTATTTTACATATATGCAAATTGTTCATATGTTATTACTATTGTTTTTACCTGTTGCAGGACACATCGAATTGGTCCCTAATTCCTCCCCTGCCATCTTATGGGAGAGGGAGAGAGCTACCTGGACCAAGGTATAAGAGTTTTATACATGGAGAAGGACTACACGATGTGATAATCACAGGTTGTTTAAACTTCTGGTCTTCCATCTTCGTAATTGCTTTGCCACATATATCATATACCAGAAGTCTGGATTAACTTAGACAGTTAGACCTATGTTGCATTAAAAGCACTATACATTTGGGTCATAGCGTGTCACTGTCAGATATTTGGTAGCATGTAGTGTTGTAGTATGCATATGTGAAATTAATATGCATAAGGGTTATGTTTGTGGCTGATACAAAATTAATCTACTTTTGCACCGTTTTTAACTGCTAAAAGTCACATGCAAACTGTACAATATAATTTTATGCTCTCTAATAATCTTTAATCCATTGACAGGTGAGAAGGGGTCCATTGATGGCCAAGGTGATGTATGGTGGAATATGTGGAGGCAAAGGACCCTCCGTTTTACTAGGCCAAATCTCATTGAGTTCATGAACTCGAGGAATATCATTATTTCAAATGTTGTCCTTCAGAACTCTCCCTTCTGGAATATTCATCCTGTTTATTGCAGGTAATGCAAACCCCAATTCTGAATCTCAATGCAGTGTACACTAGGAGTTGATACTTTTGGATGACAGCGTATTTACCTTTTTTTTTTTGAGAAGATATAAATCCCTCAAGGGGTATCCGAGGGCAAGATGGGATGGTTGCCGCCGGCCGACCCGGTCCACCACCATGACACCCGACTAATCCCCACACCATGCGGGTGGGACACCTAGCCAGCTAACCTAGTGAACCCGACTAAGCCCCAAGCACCACGAACCAGTCCACTGCCATGGCATGTGCAACGTATACCCATGAGGGGGCACGTAATGTGTCAGCGACAGCAAGCAACTCCTAACTCTTCTCCCAGCTTGAACCCATGACCTCTTCGATGCCCACCGAATTAGCGACCAACTGCGCCAGCCCTCGTTGGCGACAACGTATTTACTTTTTAATATAGGTGTTTGACAATTGACTACTTGCTGGGAGGGATTAACAAAATATTGATGAAAGAATATGACACAACCATTAACTATGAACTATTGTTGTTAATAGTTTATTTACCATTCTTTCTTACTGATGCAGTTAATTGTTTTCATTGTGTGTGTCTAAACAATCTTATTGGTTCTTCTCCATTTTATCTCTAGTTACGACTACTCTAATCATTTATCAAATTTGTTCATTTTAATTTTTTTCTTTAAATATTATATAGCCATCTTAACATTCACATTTTCGCAAATTGATTATTTCAATTTAGTTTGTATAGGTTTAGTGTTGCCTTGTTGGAACTTTTAGAAGTTCTGACGAGTTAATTGAAGGGAAACCAAGATTGAGTACAAGAAGATTTCAATAGTTTTCATGGCATGTTTAAATTTTGGAATCCTTTACAAGAAGATCTAGATCAATTCCACAACAGGATTAAATTTCAGAATTTACTACAGAAGATCTAGATTGTTTTCACTGCAAATTCAAATATCTACGTTCAATTTATAAATAATTGGGGTTTGATTTTTTTTTTTTGGTTAGCTGTTGTGTTCTTAGCTTGTTTTATTATAAATAGGGCACAGTCTTTTTGTTTTAAGAAACCTTGATAAAGCTTTTTAAGAAATCTTTGGTGTTTTAAGAAAGCTTGTAATTTTGGAGCTCTTGTGAACAAGAGGTGGTTGCTTCATCATTTTTGGGTAGATTCCTGAAGAGGTGAAGTATTTTTTATGCTTGGAGGATTTTAAGATTATGAGGAATCATTGTATCAACCTTATGAGACTTTGATTAAATGGTGGAACTTAACTATTGTCTAGCATAAAGGACATCACGAAGGCTTTCCTGTCCAAGGGGTTTTGTCATGTTAAAACTCTTTGTCTAGTTGATGTTGATTAGAGATTTGTGTTCTGTTTAATTTCCATGATTTTGATCTAAAGTCTTGATTGGAACTTGTAAATTTGAATATACATTAAAGGTGCTGCAGTTATCATAATTTGTTGACTTATTCATCTCAGTTAGTTTTCAAGTTGAGTCTATTTAAAATCATAGTCTATAAAAATAAGTTAGTTTAGGAAGTTGGTTAAATTCAATGGAAAACTTAACTAATCCTAGATATAAGTTTAATACTTCTGTCCAATATGTGTGTGTGTGTGTGTGTGGAGCTAACTTCCAAGTTTCAAGTGTTTACACTCAACCTCGTGAATTTTCAAGCAGAGTTGAGTTTCAAGTGTTTTGAACCATGTTTTGTAGCTACTTGAAAAATGCTATCCTAGTGTTCTTTTTTGCATTGTGAACGCCTATCTAACCTAAATAAAATTATTTTGCACTATTTTGCGATCATTTGCTTCTGTTTGAAACTTTTCTGCCAAAATGACAATATGTTCTTTCTGCAGCAATGTTGTAATTCAATATGTGACCATTTTGGCTCCACCAGATTCTCCAAACACAGATGGTATTGATCCAGGTACGTATTATAAATCATACAATGCAACGTTGCCAATTATAATTGTAGAATAATGTTGTCCACTTACTAGTCAAGAAAAAGAAAAGGTAATTAAATTATCCATGAGTTTCTGGGCTATCTGGATGTCTGCTATTAAAGTAAAACTTTTCATTGATTAGCTCTCTAGTATCTTTCCAAAAAGTTTCCTTTTTTCCTACGATTTCATGATTCGCTTGGGAATTAGTTGAATGATGAGGATTGACTATTAGAGATTTTTTAACTTTTCTGTGTTATCTCATAACATGTCCAATTCAATTATCAATTCCATTTAAATGCAAGATACAACCTAAAGAAGCATGCTTATGATGAGCTGATACAGATTCCAGCTCTGAAGTTTGCATAGAGGACTCCTACATTGCAACTGGGGACGACATGGTTGCAGTTAAGAGCGGTTGGGATGAATATGGCATTAAATATGGCCGTGAAAGCGCTGGTATCACCATTAGAAGGGTCACAGGCTCATCCCCATTTGCTGGAATTGCAATAGGAAGCGAAACCTCCGGTGGCGTTGAAAACATCTTTGTTGAGCACGTAAACATCTTCAACACGGGCATCGGGATCCATCTGAAGACAAATACAGGCAGAGGCGGGTTTATAAAGAACATAACAATGTCAAACGTGTACATGGAAAACGTGAGGACCGGAATCAGGATTGCCGGAGACGTTGGAGATCACCCGGACAACTGGTTCAATCCAAATGCTCTACCAGTGGTGAACGGTGTGACATTGACTAGTGTTTGGGGTGTGAAGGTTCTGCAACCAGGTTTAATACGTGGTATTAAGGAGTCACCTTTTACTGGGATTTGTCTCTCCAATATTCAACTTCATGGTGTACCTGGAAAAGGAGCTCCTTGGAAGTGTTCTGATGTCAGCGGGTCTGCGCTTGAGGTAACCCCTTGGCCATGTTCCGAACTTACTAGCCCCCATGGTAGTTATTCCTGTTCTAATACAATTTAAGATGCAATATTTTTTTCCTTTTTTAAAAGTTATTTAATTTACAAGGAAATGTGCCATAACCCATGTTGGTTTTGTTATCTCAGTAATATAACTATGCAAGAAAATATGCTTATATCTATTTCCTTTCACTTTTATTGTATTTTTGGGCTTATTTTACATGTATTTTTTCTACTTTTTAGATTTTTCTAGATGAATTTTTACCTCCTTTTAACTTCTTTTTTTTTTTTTGAAAAATATGTTCATGACTAACCTCATAACATTTTTTTTTTATCAGAAAACAATAATATATTTTAATTAATGAATAACGAGAACATGTAATGATATACGCTTGTATACAATCACTAGTAATTAATAAACAGTGATAAAGAGAATTGCCTACACAAATTATAATCAGATCACAAACAATATATATACAATAATAATCTCATATATTACTGCATCTTCTACAAACCTATAATAACTCCCACCAAATTAAAACAGATACGTCTATGCATCTATTTGTAATATCATTTACCTTCTATTCTTCAAAAATCCAAGCAAAAAAAAAAAAAAGGGTGAAGAAAAACAAACATATTATTAATAGATTTAACTTCAAAAACCACCATCTGATCTTCAAAAGCGGTTTAGAAACTTCCTAAACCGCTCCCAGAAAACGCCTTGATTAGCTTTTTCTTCTTCCACATGCTTCATCTTTGGTTTCACTATTCGTAACTCCCTCACTACAAACCTACTCCTCCCACCGGGAAACCCATAAGACCTCGTCGGAACTCGACCAAACCGTTCCCTGACCGTCCGATCAGACGGCACAATCATATCGTTGCCGTACGAAATCTCCCCCGCGTTCAACCACGGCCCCGTGACCGGCTTCTGGAGATGACGGCAACGGTCGGGGAAAAGGAACCTGAACGGCCGATCGACGTTCGTGTAGTGGTGGAAGTGACGGTTGATCGGACGGAACCTCACGTCGTACGTTACCGTCGTTAACGGCCGCGCCGCGATCGTGTTCGTGTTAGATTCCAGTAGATCAGCGGGAATCGAGATGGTCTCGGACTCGGATCCCGATTCCGACTCAGATCGATCGCTGGGGAGGCGAATGGGCTCGAGAGTCTCGGTAACGGCGGCGCTGCCGGCGCCGGCGTCGGAATCAGATGCCGACGAGAGAGTTAACGGTTTCAGATCGGAGATGACTTCATTCGCCGGCAGGTTAAACGGAAGGCGAGCCTGGGAGAGGAGGAAGAGGGAGAAGATAACGGCGAGAATAACGGCAAAGCGGGCCATGATAACGGAGAAATATTTTTGTTTGGTTACCCAAGTTGTATGTGGCGGTGGGTGGGTTTTATAAGGGGTGTGGGAGGGGTGTTTTGGGTATTTCAAGTGGGAGGAAGGACCGTAGACGTGATTGGAGTGGATTGGAGGAGGGAGGAGTGGTTTTGATTGGCGCGCGGGGACTTGACGTATTCGAAGAGTTTCCATGTTGACCCTGAATCGTCGATGGTGGTGAAATGTCGTGAATACCCTTTGGAAGGAAAGTGGAAGATTGGAAAATCCGTGTGTTACAAGGAGATATTTCTATCAGAAAAGAAAGAAATAAAAATACTATTTTTTATTTTTTCCAACCAAAATAGATTTTATACAAAGGAGCGAATAATCTTTGTTTTATACAAAATAAATAAATATTTTATGAAAACCATATTACCATTCCTTGAATCATGGGATCTATTATTGAATAATATAATTTGAATTAAATTTTTTTTTTTTGGTCCACAATTGAGCGGTACTTAGGTGATGTCTTTTTTCATTTTGCAGTAAGACTAATCTACCTGAATTAGATCTTGGTTGGATCATGAAGGTGTAAAAGTTTTTCATCAAAGGGTCGTTTTATACACGAGAGGAGTTTGGAACTTACGATCACGCTTAAGGGAAACACCATTTGAACTAAGTCAATGTTGGTAAATACTTTTCGTTTATTATAACTAGTCTATGAGTGAATAAAAGAAGTTGAAAAATTATCAAAAAAGAAAAAAAGAATAAAATAGGACTGAAATTTTTCATAAAAAAAAATAAAAATAAAAGAGAGGTGAAAGTTACCTAAAAAATAAAATAAAAGAGAACTGAAATTAATAAAAAAGAATAATCTTTAAAATAAATTTATATTTACTGACATTGCAAAATAAATATTTTAGTGCCTTGTTATCAAATTACTCATATATATGTTTTTTTTAATAAATGTATTTGATAGATTTATATTAAAAAATAGTGGATAATTTTAGAATTCATCATTTCAAAAGAAAGAAAAAAAAAGAAAAGAATTCATGATTAAAACAACACCGTGAATTAAGAAGTCGTGAATGTGTGTTGTATATTAAGATTTGTACATAAGTGTGGGGCTTTTTTTTTTTTTTCAACCTAAAAAATAATAATAGTTGAAAAAATAAATAATAAGATTTAATGATTTTATAAGATTCAAAAATATAAATAAAACAATAAAGGCAAATTACTTCAACAAATAATTAAATAGCAAATATAAATTAACAATTTAATATTCATGCTAACAAATTAATTTAGAAAAAAAACTATCCAAATGATTAAATTAATAATTTATATGATACTAGAGATAACAATTCGTGTTGTCGTGTCGTAATCGGTCGTGTCGTAATGGTGTATAATGAAACATATTATAAACCTAAACACGACACATTAAAATAACGTGTTATATATGTAAATTCAAACCGGACATGTTTAATAAACGAATTAAACAGGTTAACCTGTTTATAACCCTTAAAGTTTAAACAAGTTCATTCTAATCTATTTATCATATATAAATTTTAAATTAACATATAAATCAAAAATTCAAAATCATTGTTGGTGCAAGATTTGACCAATACCAGTAGACGATGAGGTGGAGGAAAGATGTTGATCTGAAACTCAGCGGGGTGCTGGGGAAATCGCTGGAGGTTGGTGATCTGAGAGAGAGAGAAAACAAGAGAGAATAGGCTATCGCGAGGAACACCAGTGTGGTGTCGGCCAAATACCCTCTGATGCCTAAGTTAGTTAAGAACTGTGTAATATTGAACTTAGTCGAGAATGACTTAGAGTTGCTTACCTTCCCCTTAGGGTTCAGGTCTTTTTATAGAGAAAGCTTGAGGTCTTTGACCTTGTCGTGGTGTTGTTGTAGAATTAGGAATCTAACTCGTGCTAGGAAAGCATATTTGATTCCTGATAGGATTTGGTCTGATCCTCATGGGATCCGAATGACTTATTAGTTTTTTAGTCGAATTGGTAGAGTATCTGGCTCTATCAGAGTCGAACTAAGAGTGAATCCCGAACTTTTCGCAATAGATCACACCTTATTCCTATCCGACCGGGAATTCCATCGTCATCCGTCCTGAAGTCCGAGATCACTACAGATCGGTATGCCGATCTGTGGTCTTTCCTTTTGGCTGCCTGTTACTGAAGATTCAGTTTGTCATGAGGTCGGTATATAGTGGTTGGTGACCCTCCGATAATTGATACTGATTAGACAACTTTGATATTCCTTGGCCGACCTCCAATAGTGGCAGTGATATTCAACAGGTCGGTAGGACAAACTATGACTTGGGCTGCGTACCCGATTAGGCAGATCTGTCACGCTTGTCCGGAACAGAACATGTCGGTATATCTATGTGATATGTGCTATGTCTCACTAGACCAGACTAATATGGTTGACGTGTCTTATGCTCGGTTTATGGTCCAACAGTTACCCCCCAAGTTTTGAGCAGACTGTCAACTTCGAGGAGGAGACTGGCTGAACCGATGATGACAATGAGCCGGTCAGTCTGACTGAGATCCTGCATCGTTCCACTGGTCCCGAGTCGTAGTTGATCTCTTTTAGTCTTGACCGAATTTTTTGTAAGGGGCCTGCGTGCCCTAGTAGTCCTCTGTTCCTCTTTGTACTCTGCTTCAATATTAATGAAATGTCCCTTTTTGCTTAGACCTGATCTTGTTCTCGTTTGTTTTGTGCTGGTTTATTTATTGAATTTTTCTGCGTATTTGCTAGGTCATGTGGTCGGTAGGAAACGTATAACTTCCTTTTTCGCTCTGAACAATTAAGGTTTCTTCTCGGTAGCGGTTTGATCGTCGTTCCAAGGCACTTCAAGGGTCATTACTCCTTCTTCTCGGTAGTATCTGCCCTTCTGGGGCAATACCCCAAGACACTTTTGACCGTGGTCCTATTCTCGGTAGGTACGTCGCTAGAGCTTGGTACCCCCAAGGCATCCTAAGGCCGGGCCCTTCTTCTCAGTGGCTTCCGATCTGATCGGTAGTCCCAAGGCATTTTTGTTTGTAAATCGTAGACGTAAATTTGTAGAATGACAACTCTTGATTATTGTAGAAATATCTAGAACAAACACTTGTAGGAATCTAAAAATAAACTAGAGGTAACCAACACCTCGAAAAATACTATAACATAGCTACTGAGTTGCTAGTACTACTGCTAATGCCTATTGGTAATACTACTTGAGGTGTTTCGCATTCCAGGGCTTAGGAATTCTTCAGCCAGTCAAATTTTCGAGCTCGTACACCCCTGTGCGAAGTATCGCAGTGATTTTGTAAGGCCCTTCCTAGCTGGGAACGAAGGCGCCTGGTCCAGGTTCTCGTGTGTTCAGCATGACCTTCCTTAACATTAGGTCGCTGACTTTGAACCTTATGTGCTTCACTTTGTCATTGTAGTACTTCGAGGTCCTCTGCTGGTATGCAGTCAACCTGAGCTGTGTTTTATCTCTTCTTTCTTCAAGTAGATCCAGGTCGGTGTGCAAAGTTTCCATGTTCCTGGCTTCATCGAAGTAGGTTGTCCTCAAGGTCGATATACTGACTTCAACTGGTATAACGGCCTCCATTCCGAAGGCTTGGGAGAATGGTGTTTCGCCAATGGCTGTTCGGGAGGTGGTGCGGTATGACCAGAGGACTTGAGGCATGTCTTCAGCCCACATTCCTTTCTTTTTCTCGAGCTTGGCCTTCAGTGTGTGCTTGATAATCTTGTTCACGGCTTCCACTTAACCATTAGCTTGAGAATGAGTTGGAGTAGAAAAGAAATGTCGAATACCGAGGTCTTCGCAGAATGATTGGAACCTTGCATTGTCGAATTGTTTGCCGTTATCTGATATGATGGCATACGAGACACCAAAACGACACACAATCGATTGCCAGACGAAACGCGTGGTATTCTGCTCAGTAATTCTTGCTAACGACTTAACTTTTGCCTACTTGGTAAAGTAGTCAACAACTACAATTGCAAACTTGACCTGACCCTTACAGGTCAGTAGAGGTCCTATCAAGTCCACCCCCCATTGAGCAAAAGGCCATGGGCCCTGCATTGGAGAAATTTTTTTTGCTGGAGCTCGGATATTTGTTCCATGTCTTTGGCAGCTATCGCACTTCCAAGTTATTCTTATGGATTGTTGGCCAATAATAGCCCTGGCGAAAGACCTTGTATGCGAAAGTCCTTCTACCTGAATGGTTACCACATACGCCAACATAGATCTCTTCCAAAACTCATCGTGCCTGCTCCTCCCGTAGGCATCTTAAATAAAACATAGAGAAGCTACGCTTATACAACTGAACATCTAGTAAGGAATATATGGCAGCTTGTCTTTGTACTTTCCTTGCTCTGATCTTGTTCTCGGGGAGGTTGCCATTCCGTATGAAGTTTTCTATCGGGTCTATCCAGGATGGGTTCTGGCTGAGTGTGCCGACCTGTTGGACGGTACTAACTTTCCCAATGCTCCTTTCGGTTAAGAATTTCACTGGGACCTGGATCATAAGCTCGACCTCTGAGGAGGAGGCCAGCTTGGAGAATGCATCGGCCAAGGTATTTTCTACCCTTGGCACTTATGTCAGTTCATATTCCTTGAACTTTCTTAGCAGGGCCAGTGCTTCCTTCAGATATGGTTGCATTCTATCATCCTTGGCCTGGTACTCTGAAGTGACCTGTCCTGCGACGAGCTGAGAGTTGCAATGGACGGGGAGCTTCTTCACCCCCTAGCTAAGGGCGAGTCGCAAGCCAGCCAGAAGTGCTTCGTACTTTGCTTTGTTATTGGATGCTGGAAAACTGAAGCGAAGAGCACATAGATGCTTCTGACCTCTGGAGGAGATGAGGATTATTCTAGCCCCACATCATTGCTTGCAGGAAGAACCGTCAATGAACAGCTTCCAAGCTTCTTCAGGGTCCTGATCGGTGGTCCGACATATCTGAGGTAACTCAGAAAAAAAAATCCGCCAATGCTTGGCCCGTCATAGCTATTCGAGGTCGGTACTCGATGTTGAATTCACTCAATTCGATGGCCCATTTAGTTAACCGTTCAGATGTTTTCGGCCTCAGAAGCACTTGCCTGAGGGGGTGTTTGGTGAGAACGACTATGATGTGGGTCTGGAAGTAAGGTCTCAGCTTCCAGGTTGAAGTGATGAGTGCCAATGCCAGCTTCTCAATATCTGGATATCTCGTCTCTGTGCCGAGCAAAGACTTGCTGGTGTAGGAGGCCATTTTTTGTTTTCTCTGATCAGGGCCGAGCTAACAACTGCTTTCAAAATTGCTAGGTATAAGAAGAGTTGTTCCTCTTAAAGGGGTTTTGAGAGTAGATGAGCCTGACCTAGATAAGCCTTTAGCTCCTGAAAGGCCTTTTTGCACTCCGGGGTCCACTTCACTGCCTTCTTCTTGATGAGCTTGAAAAACGGAAAACATCTATTTGTGGACTTTGAGATGAACCTGCTCAGTGCGGCTACTGTCACACCCTGGGTTGCACAGCGTGCCCCCTACCCAGGTGTGGGCGCACCCCTCGGGGCGAACGCCTAGCCATTATGAATCCATAATATTGTCATATCACCATGTAGTAACCCAACCGCAGCTGGTCTACATCGAAACGATTATTTGTCTGCCACTATTCATAAATAGTGAAGGGCCTCCCCCCAAGTCGAACTCGCAACCTCCCCCTAAAAAGGTTAGATTTCGCACTTGGAGTAACCACTGAGCTAATGGTTCAGTGGCTACTCGGTTGCAACGGAGGACTCCCTGAGGGGGGGTCCTGGGTTCGAACCGGGGGCGGCCCTCCCTGTGCGCTGCGGTGTGCAGGGGACAAATAATCGTTTCGATGTAGACCAGCTGCGGTTGGGTTGCTACATGGCGATATGACAATATTATGGATCCATAATGGCTAGGCGTTCGCCCCGAGGGGGTGCGCCCGCACCTGGGTAGGGGGCACGCTGTGCAACCCAGGGTGTGACAAAAAGGCCTTATATAAGGCCTTTTTGTCAGGACTTCGTATACATAATATTGTCATATCGCCATGTAGCAACCCAACCGCAGCTGGTCTACATCGAAACGATTATTTGTCACACCCTGGGTTGCACAGCGTTCCCCCTACCCAGGTGTGGGCGCACCCCCTCGGGGGGAACGCCTAGTCATTATGGATCCATAATATTGTCATATCGCCATGTAGCAACCCAACCGCAACTGGTCTATATCGAAACGATTATTTGTCCCCTGCACAACGCAGCCCACAGGGAGGGCCTCCCCCGGTTCGAACCCAGGACCTCCCCCTTAGGGAGTTCTCCGTCGCAACCGAGTGGCCACTGAACCATTGGCTCAGTGGTTACTCAGATTGCGAAATTAAACCTTATGAGGTTGTGAGTTCGAATCCGGGGGATGTGGCGACCCCGCGCCCCAGACCACCAACCCCGCAGGGAATGGCATGCGGAATGCCGGGGCGGGACGCCCGGCGTAGGCATCTCCGACCACTCCTCAACTCCCGTGAGGTGGTTGAGACCCTACAAGCCTTATCCCAAACAACAATATGATATCAAAAGGTATTAAACAAAACTACCCACCGTATTAATCATCCAAGACAAGAGATAATCCATAAAAAAATGAACCATAAATAATAATCATAATCCCTACAGTCCATTAAAATTGACATACTCATAAAGTCCAAAATTGTGGGTACAAATAAAACCGTCATATGCCCACATAGTCTATCTAACAAGTCCCAACTCACCCATACTACAATGTGGTAAGTGTTATAATTACATAATCCAAAATATAGTACTTCATAATTTAAAACACAATTCAATCAAAATGCCTCTCAACTCACATCGAGGCCTTGGATTCTCTCACAGGCAAGGCCCTCAAGATATGACTACTCCTTTGCCCTTATTCGGGATAGAAGGACCTGAAAGAGGAAAATGAGGGTGAGCCAACGATGCCCAGTGAATAGAATTCAAATATGCTATCAATACTCATCAATAAAAACCATGTATGCATGTCAATGTGTAACATGATTAAAAGCTCATAACATATAGATATCAAGCATTTATAATAAGTTCGATGCAAGTAAAAGTTTATCAATTTGGATCCACATTCCACATGCCTTGGGTTACTAGTACACGTCTATTTCACCGTGCCGTTGATCCCAATCATGTTTATTTGGGTTACTAGTACACGTCTATTTCACCGTGCCGTTGATCCCAATCATTTTTATTTGGGTTACTAGTACACGTCTATTTCACCGTGCCGTTGATCCCAATCATTTCCTTTCCTAAAACCCTCTTATAACAAGGTTAAGTCCCCCTATTAGCCAGGTAGATGGGTCCAACCAAAGTCATAAGGTTTTCTCAAATCAATGCATCATTCAAAACATTAGAACACATTCATGCTTTCAAGATACAATATATATAAGTGATATGATGACATAAAAGATATAATCATAAATGAAGTCTACTCACAACCAAGCCTCGCGAGAGTATTTAACCACACACGATCACCAAACCGAATCAACCCAATCAAGATCCTGAAACATACATCAATATCCTACCATACATCAATTTCTATGCTCAATCACATAGACATTACACATCAACCCTAAATCAGCCCACATATAAACAATAGGCCTAAATCCCATCTAATCCCATCATTCAACTCAAATCACATGACTTAGGCCTCTAATGCATAGTTTTCATACATAAACCATTCTATTAATCAAAAATACTGATTTTCAATTCCTTAGGCATAAACATGCCCAAATTTGGTCACTTGATCACAAGTAGGCCTAACCCATGATATGGTCACAACCACCAAATCAATAGCATAATCAACTCTAATCATGCTTAATTAAACATAAGTTGCATCAATTCAATGATTCTAGGCCAAAAGCATCAAAAGCCCTAAAATATGAAAATTTTCATACTTAGGCCATATTGCCGATTTACACTAGGTCACAATGTTCAGCCATGTATATCACTGATTTTGCATCATAGGTTCATCAACAATGGCAACTAGGTCAACATAGTTGACATGCAAGCTATTTGGAAATGTCTAAGTTCATATTCTAAATTTAGGTCTAATACAAGCACCTTACCAATTCTTCATTTAATATTCCGTTCAGATGTATTAATCTACCAATAGAAATATGTAATCTCAAAATCAACCGTACATATTGAATTATGTGAAGAAACAAACCTTCTGTCCAAATATCAGCCCAATCCAACGGTGGACCGAAAAGATATCTATCTTTGATGAACAAGTATCTAATCAGACAGTTTCTCCTTTCCTGCTGCAAATACCCACACTCAGATGGATATATCACACAAAATACTAAACGTATAAACATCTTCACCGTTCAGAATACATAACTGTCTGTTATAAACCACATACCCAAATTTCATATCCATCCAACGGTAGATTGAGGAGATCTACCAGTTTGACCGAAACGGCATGAGAAACCTAGAAATTCCGACCAGCTTTGTTTGAGAGGTTATATCTCTTAGAAAAATCCTCGAATTAAGATCTCCACCGTTCATAATGTAGAAATATCAGTTTTAAACCACATACCCAAATTTGGTAGCCATCTAACGGTAGATTTAGGAGATCTATAAGTTTGAGAGAAACGGTGCGAGAAATCCAGACTTTCCGACCAGCTTTGTTTGAGAGGTTAGATCTCTTAGACGAAACCTCTGATCAAGATCTCCACCGACCAGAATGAAGAACCATAAGCTACGAACGTGCTGATAAAATTTGAGCTCAATCTGACCGTATATTCCAAAGATCCACCTCTTTGATGGAAACGTCGCAGGGATCTTCCTCCTGCAACTGTCTCCTTCCTTCTCTTCTTCTTTCCTTTCTCTTCTTTTCTTTATCTCCACTCACCTCTTTCTAGCACTTCCTTGATTCCCTCCTTGATTCTCTCCTTGATTCTCTCCTTAATTCTCTCATTGATTCTCTCCTTGATTCCCTCCACTCATTCTAGCACTTCCTTGAAGAAGAGAAGTGGGCATTGGACACTTGTCCACTTTCATGCACCAACCTTCACATGTGTTGGTCTCATACTACCCACACCAACCACATGTATTTTAAATGTCCAATCCATTTAATACACCAAATTTTCAATTTCATTTATCCTTTTATTCAATCAATCCTAACCCATATCAATTCATGGTTTAATGAGCCCATGCATAAATCATAACATATGCATTATACTTTAATTTAACATGACTCATATACAATTTATGATACATATATTTATATACATTATCAAGCATCAACTATACAAACATTAAACAATCATCAAACAAACACAAAACATATCAAGACAACACATAGAGTTTGGGCAAAAATGCAATTGGGTTATGGGCTAGATGAAATAATTTTCGGGGCGTCACAGGGGAGGCCCTGCACTATTCATGATGAATAGTGTGGACAAATGATCTGAGTATGGGGCGCTTGCGCAACCCAGATGGCACAATATTATGGTTCCATAATGGCTGGAGTACGCCTTGTAGATTGGGATACTCATCACCCTGGGTAGGGGGCACTGCGGTGCAACCCAAGCGTGACAAAAAGGCCTTATATATACATAAGGCCTTTTTGTCAGGACTTCGTATACATAATATTGTCATATCGCCATGTAGCAACCCAACCGCAACTGGTCTACATCGAAACGATTATTTGTCCCCCTGCACACCGCAGCGCACAGGGAAGGCCTCCCCCAGTTCGAACCCAGGACCTCCCCTCAGGGAGTCCTCCGTCGCAACCGAGTAGCCACTGAACCATTAGCTCAGTGGCTACTCAGAATGCGAAATTAAACTCCTTAAGGGAGGTCTCGAATTCGATTCTGGGGGAGGCCTTGCACTATTCATAAATAATGGCAGACAAATAATCGTTTCGATATAGACCATCTGCGGTTGGGTTGCTACATGGCGATATGACAATATTATGGATCCATAATGGCTAGGCGTTCGCCCTGAGGGGGTGCACGCTGTGCAACCCAGGGTGTGACAGTTACGCACCCAGTGAGCCTTTGGACTTCCTTCACTGTGCGAGGTGTTCACATGTCGACTAGAGCTCGGATCTGGTCGGGGTTGGCTTCGATTCCCCTCTGATTAATGAGGAATCCCAAGAATTTGCCAAAGCTCACTCCAAATGTGTACTTTGCCTACTTGAGCTTTATGTGATACTTCTTCAATATCGTGAATACCTCTGACAGATCGGTAGGATGAGCTGTCGATTTAACGCTTTTGACCAACATGTTGTCGACGTAGACTTCTATGTTCACTCCAATTTTTTCTGCGAACATGCTGTTAACCAGCCTCTGATAAGTAACCCCGACATTTTTTAGGCCGAAGGGCATCACCTTATAACAATATAGACCTCGGTTTGTAATGAAGGCTATCTTCTCTTCATCTCTGCGACTCAGCACAATTACCCTAAATTCGCGTCCATGAAGCTCAACAGCTCGTGACTTGCAGTTGCATCTACCAATTGGTCGATGCGAGGTAATGAAAAACTATCTTTTGGGCAGGCTTTGTTTAGGTCAGTAAAGTCGATGCATGTTCTCCACTTCTCGTTGGATTTCTTGACCATCACTACATTGGCCAACCAATCAGGGTATAATACTTCTTTGATGAAGCCGACCATCAATAACTTGTCTACTTCCTCTCGTAGACCTTGAGCTCGGTCGAAGTTGAGAACTCTTATTTCTTGTCGAGCTGGCCTGGCCTCCGGGTCAACGTTTAGTCGGTGCACTTTGACACTAGTCGGTATTCCGGGCATATCGTCATGTGACCAGGAAAAAAACGTCTTTGTGTTTTGGTAAGATGCCGACTAGGTGATCTGTGAGGGAGGGACTCTGTCACACCCTAGGTTGCACAGCGTGCCTCCTACCCAGGTGCGGGCGCACCCCCTCGGGGCGAAAGCCATTATGGATCCATAATATTGTCCCATCTCGGCCAGCCATGCCACACAAGGACGCCGGACACCGAGATCATTTATCCATATTATTCACACTCCCATGAATAATATAGGGCCTCCCCCAAGTTCGAACTCGCAACCTCTTCCTCATAAGGTTAGATTTCGCAACTTGAGTATCCATTGAATCCCTGTGCTGTGAATTGTGCAGGGGGATAAATGATCTCGGTGACCGGCGTCCGGCGTCCTTGTGTGGCGTGGCTGGCCGAGATGGGACAATATTATGGATCCATAATAGCTAGGCGTTCGCCCCGAGGGGGTGCGCCCGCACCTGGGTAGGGGGCACGCTGTGCAACCCAGGGTGTGACAGACTCATCCCCGTACCGACCTTAATAGTCCTGGCTAGATTGTCCCTGATCTGCACCTCAGCCCATTCATCCTGAGGTTCGAGCCCTAACACCTCTTCTCGGGGGTCGAGGTCGGAACTAGCTGGATGCTTTAGGAGCCCGTCTTCTTCTTCACAGCCGTCACATAGCAGTCCTGTGACTCCTTCTGGCTACCTCGTACTACTCCGACGCCTCGCTCTGCTGGGAACTTCAGAGCCAGATGATAAGTTGATGCTACCGCTCTTAGGTTATTAAGGAGGGGTCGTCCTATGATGGCGTTATAGACGGTAGGACATTTTACCACCAAAAAACTAGTCATAACCGTGATTTTGTACTCAGAGTCACCGACCGTTACTGGTAAAGTTATCCGTCCTTTGAGCATGATGTTGTTTCCGATGAAGCCGATCAGAGGGACATCTACCGGGGTCAGCTGAGCCTTGGTCAGTCCTAGTTTCTCAAACACTGACTAGTAGAGGATATCTGCCGAGCTACCATTATCTACTAGCATCCGACGGATTTTGTAGTTGGCCACGGTCATCGTGACTACTAAAGCGTCGGCATGTGGTCAGATTATTTCTTAAGCTTCCTCATCGGTGAAGGTAATCGCAAAGTCGACTTGCTTTTGTTTCTCAGGTCAGTACCCGAGGTTCATGACTTCTGACTTTGATTCCTGGACGTATGCCTTCATAGCACGGTTCGAGGTACCGCTCTAATCTCCGTCAAAAATTGTTCTTATCTCGCCTACCGACCCAGTTTGGTTGTCTTCTGGAGTCCTTCGCCGATTGGGATTTTTCACGAACTCCCTCAGATGAATTTTGTGGATTAGCGTTTCAATCTCTTGCTTGAGGTCATTGCACTGGTCGGTATAGTAATCGTGGTCTCGATGGTACCGATAATACTTCTTCTTTTCCTGCTGTTTCACAGACGTTTTTAACTTTCGGGGCCATCAGATGTACTCTCTGTTATGGATTTCGAGGAGGACCTGCTCTCGTGAAGCAGTGAGAGGCGTGTTGTTGGAGTATACGTTTTGAGGTACTTTGTGACTCCTCTGATCTCGGCTGCCACCATTCGGTCTTTTCCCGTCTCTGTTGTTCTCCTTCGAGTCATATTCCCTTTTTCTCTTGTTCTCATTCTTCGAGCTTTTCGGGGATTCATCCGCCACTTGCTTTGCATCAGTTTTCTCGTCGGCATTGATGTACTTTTCTGCTCGGTGTAGGATCTCTTCGTAGGTTTGGGCCTTCTTTTTCCCAAGGGAGTATTGGAACTTACCTGGCCTCAATCTTGCGAGGAAGGCGGTGATTGTCGTTTTATCGTCACAGTCATCTACGTCGACTAGTACATCGTCGAAGCGACCGATGTACTCCTTCAAGGTTTCACTTTTCTTTTGCTTGATGTTGAGCACCTTTTCCTTCTTTTCAGCAAAGTGGTTCGTGAACTTGTGAGTCAAGTGCCCAAAAGAACATATAAATCAAGTTTTAAGTTTTCAGTACCACTTCTGAGCATGTCTGCCAAGGGTGATCTGGAAGCCTTTGAATTCCATTTAGGACTTGTAGTTCTCAATGTGCTCTCTGGGGTCTACCTTCCCTTTGTACATCCTGACATTTGCGACCTTGACGTTCTTTAGAAGCAGTGTCAGGAGTATATCCTCAATAAAATGAGAAGGGAGCTTTTTGTACTCGTGATAGTGCCGAGGTGCAGAGTTAGTAGTTTCAGAGCGTTCCGACCCGTTCGACCTTCTCGGTACCGATCTCTCTGGATCAAGTTTTCCTGGCATAGCTTCTTTCTCGGATACTGACCTGTGTGAGACCGGCTTTGTCGATCTCTGAAGAGCTGACCTAATCCGGGAGAATACCGAGCTAGGAGGGGGTTTTTCCGGCACTGACCTCTTCTTCGAGGTCGTACTTCGACACTTACTCTCCTCCCCGCTCTGAGGCCGAGGGCTAGGACGTGGTAGGTGACTACGAAGTGGTTGTAGGGGGAGTACTTCCCTCAGCATCCGTTGCTGTTCCAGGACGTTTTGAGTCATTTTTTCAAGGTTCTTCTCTATAGCAATAAACCTTGATTTCTGAGCAAAATTCTTTGACTACTTCGGTGGTCTTCCCTTTTATTTTTGGGGTGCCGCCAGCGTGGCGATAGGCTCCACCTCAACTGATATTTTTGCCTATTGACTCATGATGGCAGAGCTATTTTTGACTTGTAATGTCGATCCCAACAAACGGCGCCAAATGTTGGTGCAAGATTTGACCAATACCAGTAGAGGATGAGGTGGAGGGAAGATGCTAATCTGGAACTCAGCAGGGGTGCTGGGAAATCGTCGGAGGTTGGTGATCTGAGAGAGAGAGAAAATAAGAGAGAATAGGCTTTGTGAGGAACACCGGTGTGGTGTCGGCCAAACACCCTCCGATGCCTAAGTTAGTTCAGAACTGCATAATACTGAACTTAGTCGAGAATGACTTAAAGTTGTTTACCTTCCCCTTAGGGGTTCAAGTCTTTTTATAGAGAAGGCTTGAGGTCTTTGGCCTTGTTGTGGTGTTGTTGTAGAATTAGGAATCTAACTCATGCTAGGAAAACATATTTGATTTCTGATAGAATTTGGTTTGATCCTCATGGGATTCGGATGACTTATCAGTCTCCTAGTCGAATTGGTAAAGTATCTGGCTTTATCAGAGTCGGACTAGGAGTGAATCCCGAACTTGTCACAATAGATCACGCCTTATTCCTATCAAACCAGGGATTTTGTCGTCATCCGTCCCGAAGTCAGATATCACTGCAGGTTGGTATGTTGATCTGTGGTCTTTCCTTTTGGCTACCTGATACTGAAGATTCAGTCTGTCATGAGGTCGGTATATAGTAGTCGGTGACCCTCCGACTAATTGATACTGATCAGGCAACTCCGATGTTCTTTGGCCGACCTCCAATAGTGGTTGTGATATTCAACAGGTCGGTAGGACAGACCATGACTTGGGCTGTGTGCCCGGTTAGACAGATCTGTCACGCTTGTCCAGGCCAAAACAGGTCGGTATATCTATGTGATATGTGCTATGTTTTACTAGACCAGACTAATATGGTTGACGTGTCTTATGCTTGGTATATGGTCCAACAATTATAATTATACAACTATATAGTAAATACCAAATAAAATATTATAAAGTTTGAGTCTCAACACATGACATAAAATATTTAAAAGTTTTCACACATAACATAAAGTTTGGTCAATATAATCATGTTAAACGGGTCAATTTCGGGTTTAGCAGGTTTAACTGATTTTGACCTAAAATTTAATCGTGTCTAATTGAGTTTAACCTATTTTGACATGCATCTATTTATGCAAAACCCAAATTTGTTTATTTCGTATCGATTTCGAGTCGTGTTATCGAATCATAATCTATATTATCAACCCTATATGATACCATTGTACTGACCCATCAATACACTGCTGCTCCATCTTCAACAATTCCCAACAATATATATATATAATTAAGAAAATAACTAATCCAAATGATTAAGAAGAATTAGTAACTTAGAATAATCAATGTAATGACCCATCAATTCATAAGATATCACCCACCATCATGCCATCTTCAACAACTCCCATGTTGGTAGAGTAGCTTCAAAAAAATGTTTTTCTAATCTTATCTAACAAAAAAATGGAAAACTTAAAAAATAATATTTTTTAAGTTTTTTAATTATACTTAAAATAGGAAAACTATTTTAGAGTAACCAACCAAAACCAACCTAAATGTGACATGAGAATCCACCTCGACAATATTCTCAAATGCACTCCTAACTTGAAGATTGATCACAATCTAAAAATGAAAAATTATAGTGATGATAAACTGTGGGCTAGAAGTAGAAATACTGGCTTTCCAAATGTATGGTAAGTAGATTTATTATAGTATAGATACAAATATAGATTGTTTTTCATTAGATACTACCCCTGATAATTTTTGAATTTTTTCCTTTTCTTGTACATATCATAGTAAATAATTTCCTTAATCTTTGTACATATTGCTCGTATTCTTTAAATCACGGGATTCAATTATACACCCAACTCTATATATACTATAGTGAATGAAGAATAAAATACATTGATCAACTGACAAATTTTCTCTCGAAGTAAGACATAGCAACAAAACTACATAATTAAGTTGATTATTGGTTACAGTGTAAAGATGCATATACTAAGGAAATTAAACCAAGTATATATATATATATATATATGGAGATGAATATACATATATGCTTATTTATATGGGTACTGATCATGACTAAGGAAAACGAAAATAGAGTGGAATAGGATTGCAAGAGTTGAGAGGCGAGTCCCAAACTGAGAAGGCACTACTGGAGTTGATCCATCTCTTTGATATTTCAGGGTAGTTTCTATCAAGAACATCTTTCAAAGTCTCTGTTGTGTTCACCCATTCCAATCCCTTCTTCGTGTAACTCTCATTGAAATTGCTAGTGAAGAACCGATCTGCCTCCAACCTCCTGTACCCAGGGGTCAATTATTATTATTATTTTTTATTTTTTTTAAATGGTACCAGTAGTCAATTAGGAGTGTCAATGAGTCAATTAGGAGTGTCAATGGTTCAGTTTTGGTCAGCTTGATATATCCAAGCCGAAACAGGATATTTTGTCAAACCAAAACCAAACTGATCACAGGATATAGCCCCATATGGTATAACTTTATGTAAACGTGGTTTTGGACCAAAAGCGCTTTTGAAAACGTTTGGTAGCATTTGCTTTTGGGTTTTGACTCCACTGTGGTCGGAAAAGTAGTTTTTTTTTTGGAAGTTAGATGAGATCAGCTTTTTTGAAAGTGCTTTCCCTTGAAAACACTTCTACAAAATCTTTATCAAACCTATGCTCAACCGAGCTGAACTGAATCAAATATAATTAGATCAGTTCTATTTGATTTCATCGATAACAAATTTTCAGTATATATGATTAAATAATTAATTGAATTAATTAATTATGTTTTTGCATTCATTATATAAGTTGATTATGCCAATATTTATGCTTATATCAATTTAAATTGGTTAACTCATTCAAAATTGAAACAAACATATATACTAGTACGATTTGGTTTCATGATTTGAACCAACCCATTGATATAGGTGCGGTTAGTCAATTTATGTCTTGTAGTTGAGTTTTAACTCCCCACGGCCGATCCCAAGCCCATGTAAAGGAGGAGGTTTGCGTTAGGTAATTGACAATCAACATAAAACTTCGTCAAATCAACTATGAACGTAAGACCGAATATAACTATGAGAAGGGCTAGGACGTCCCCGTTAGGTGATGCGTTGTATCTATTTCTGAGTATTTCGAAAAATAGGTAAGGGGAATTGTACCTGCCTCTGTGTGTTTGGAAAAATGGGCAAAAGGCACTGCATCGGTGCTCGAATACTGTGATAAATGAGTAAGGGTCCTTGCACTATATATGGACGAGTGCACGTAAAGAAGCTAGTCCAAAAATAAAATAGTAGGCTTAAGGGGGTGTTGCACTTGCCTCTAGGTGTTTTGTAAAATGGGCATGGGGCGTTGCACCTGCCTTTGGGTGCTCCAAAAAATTGGCAAGGGGCACTGTCGGTGCCCAGATGCTGTGATAAATGAGTAAGGGTCCATGTACTATGGACGAGTGCAAGTAAAGAAGCTAGGTAGTCCAAAAAGAAAATAGTAGGCATAAGGTAGTAACTTGGAACATAAGAACTCTAAGACAGTGTGATTGGGAGGGAGACAAATATAATTTGCTTATAAGAGACCAAGAGGGTAAAGTGAGAAATCTAGACAAATAGAAAGGATAGGGTATAAATTATATTATATAGGAAACATAAAAATAGAAATGAAGTAGGTCTATTAGGAAAAGAAACTTGGTGGTAGAATGAAGAAGTTTAAATTGTCATAAAACTTAAAAAAACAAATTACAAAATTTGACAATAGCTTAAAGATGCAAAAAATTTTCAAAATTATAGAAATGCAAAATAAGAAGCTGAAAAAAGGATAGGTACTAATGCTAAACTTAAGGCTTATAATGATTTCTAACTAGGTTGGATACAAAAGAAGGTGAAAAGACCATATATACACTAGGAAAACTGAGGAAAAGAAAAATAAATTAAAGATCTTTGACTATATGAAAGGGAGGATGAAAATATCTTAGTAAAAGAAGACGAGATAAAAGAGTGATGAAAAACTTATTTTAAAAAATTATTAAATAAAAATTATTTAGTAAAGCTAAATATAGAAGGGCTTGATAACCTAGGAAAACCAATGAAAATAAATTTTTTAGTAGAATTAACATGCTTGAGGTTAAAAAATGTTTTGTGAAAAATGAGAAATGCAAGGACTTTAGAATTAGATAAGATTCCTATTGAGGTTTGAAAGAGCTTAGGGGAACTTTGAATCTTGTGGTTAACCAAATTGTTTAACAAGATCGTAGCAACTAGGAGAATGCCTGATGATTGAAGGAAAAACATCTTGATACCCATATATATAATAAAAAAATATTTAAAATTATGCAAATTATAGAGGGATTAAATTGATGAGTTATATAATAAAATTATGAGAGACAGTAATAAAAAATAGAGTACAAGTTGAAACTTTGATGTCAAATAATCAATTTGAATTTATGCTTGAGAGATCAACTAACTATGACGTTATTTATTTATTAAGGAGATTGATGGCGAGGTATAGGAAGAAGAAAAAAAACCTTCATATGATCTTTATTGATTTAGAGAAAGGAGAAAGGCTATGATAGAGTATTCAAGGAAATAATATATATAGTGGTTATTAGAAAAAAGCAGAGTTACAACTACATTGAATTGGTAAAAGAGACGTAGGATGTGAGACAAACCATTATAAAATCAATAGTAGGTGAAGTTAACAAAATTTTAATTACAGTAGGATTATACCAAGAATTTGCCTAAAGCCCTTACTTTTTGTGCGCACTAATTATGGATAATTGACTAAACATATCCAATAAGATATTTTATGGTGTATGTTATTTGGTGATGATATAGTACTGATTGATGAAACTACATTTGGAGTAAATGCTAAGCTAATAGTTTGGAGAGAGGTTCTAGAATCTACATGTTTCAAGATTAGTAGGAATAAGATTGAATACGTTAAATATAATTTTGGTGGAACTAGAAATACAAACAAAGGGATAGTGAAGATTGAAATTGAAGAGATACCAAAGAGTAAAAATTTTAAGTATTTGAGATTCATTATACATAAAGGAAAACTAGGTGAGGACGTGAACACTAGATTTAAAGCGGGATGGGTCAATTGGAGGAGTGCATATGAAGTTTTATATAATAGGTGCATCACATTGAAGTTAACCAAAAATTTTTATAGGATTGCTATTTGGCTAGCCATGCTATATGATACAGAATGTTGGGTAATTAAAAACAACATGATAATAAACTAAGCGTAATTGAAATGCGAATGCTAAGACAGACGTGTAGTAAAATATTAAAAGATAAAATTAGAAATGAGCATATTCAAAAAATGGTAAAAGTAGCATCAATTAAAAATAAAATGAGATAGAATCGATTAAGGTGGTTTGAGCACATACAACACATGTCTTTGGATTATGCACCGGTTAGGAAGAATAATCTATTAACAATAGATGATAACAATAGGAATAGAAGTAAACCTAAAATAAAACCGACCTCGTATAGTTGAGAAAAGACTTAGTTAAGTATTAAGTTGTGGCCACGAGAAGGAATATAAGGAAAGCTGTTTCCCTAATAGCGAAGCCTTTGATCTTTTTCTCTGCCATGAGACCCATTAGTAAGTCAAGAGCCTCGATATTATCTCCATAAACCTCACGCAACGCATGGATAGCTTCAACATCACTTGTCAGATCTTCCCACTTCGAGATGGGTATCAATAGCAACCCCCTCCGGAATGCATTGTATCTTGGAATTTTCCTCTCTCTATCCCTATAAACTGCATATTAATTAACCACACAAAAAATAATAATAATAATAATAATAATAATAATAATAAATTAGTTAATAAATTAAGTGACTATCTCATCTACTTAATTATTGAGTTGCAGAAAAAGGTATTTAGGGCATAAATATTTGATTTTGGGCTAAGCACAGCTCACGTCTTTATATATATATAGTAGATATATATATCTAATCTAATCTAATAATATAATATAATAATACAAATCCTACCAAAAAAATATTATGATGCAAAATGTTTCAACAATAAATAGACATATAGTACATTTGCTCTCTTCCTATTAATAGGGGAAAAAAATATTTTTACCTTTATATCTTCTATCTCCTTTAGCCTTTGATTAAAACAAATTAAATAAAAATTAAATGTTGATTAATGCCAAAAAAAGTGACTAATTTTTTTAAAATTAAACTATTAATTAATTAATTATTAATCTTTAAATAATTTAAATGAAATTAAAGATTAAAGAGGTATTGATATTAACAAAGAGAACTAACATAGATTAAGTCCTTAAGAAAAGTGGTTTGACATATGTATGCCAGCCTAATTAAGCTCAAAGGTTTTTTATTTTTTATTTTTTTTGTGTTTTTCTTTACTCAAAAGATCTAATTTTATAACTAAGACATATAATTAGCATCAAAATCTATTTCATAGCAAAAAATACATTTAGCTTTTATGTCTATCTTTAGGAAAAAATATCTTCTTACCTTATATTTATCAAAAATTGGAAAAATTAGTTCTTAAATCAATATAGGATGTACATCAACATCACTGTATAAAAGAAGATCAAGTCAAAGAAAGAAAGAATAAAACTAATTATGTCATTTGATTGGAATAGAATACTATTTGCGACATCATAATTGTGCATCATTAATCTTTCTTTTATTGTACATGGTTTAAAGAAGTAGAATGATTATTGGTATCTTAACCAGGTTCTATTCATGAAGGGGCAAGAGGTATCTTAGGGCTTACCGGGCTATTAGAGAAAAACCCCATAATACCCTTAGCCTTGGAAAATATCCCCATATAACCTTAATTTCCTAAATCCCCGGCACATAAACTTAGAATCGCAACAACAACAAAAGAAAGAAAAAAAAGAAAATGTCACACCCCATATCGGCGGTGTGATGGATACCTTATACATAGCGTATTCCAGTCATTATATACCATATAATATTGTCACATTCTAGTACACAACACACCACAGCGTCTAGTACCCCCAGGATCATTTGTCCATACTATTCACCCATAAATAGTGCAGAACCTCCCTCAGATTCGAACTCACAACCTCATAAAGTTTGATAGGCCTTTTTGTCACACCCCATACCGGCGGTGTGATGGACACCTCATACCGAGCGTACCCCAGCCATTATATACCACATAATATTGTCATATCCCAGTACACAGCACACTGCAGCGTCTAGTACCCTCGGGATCATTTGTTTATACTATTCACTCATGAATAGTGTAGGGCCTCTCCCAGATTCGAACTCACAACCGCATAAGGTTTGATTTCGCAATTTGAGTAGTCACTGAACCATTCCCTATACTATTTATGAGTGAATAATATGGACAAATGATCCCGGGGTACTAGACGCTGCGGTGTGCTGTGTACTGGGATGTGACAATATTATGTGGTACATAATGGCTGTGGTACGCTCGGTATGAGGTGCCCATTACACCGCCGATATGGAGTGTGAAAGAAAACCTTAAAATTGCCCAAGCTCAAACTGGCAAACCCTCAAAATTTCTCAAATCAGCCATTCCTAAATCAGTCAAAATCAAATGCCCAACCAAACCCCATATTTCTTAAATTGCTTGATCCTTAAATTTTTTTAGGTTTTATGTTCTTGTGTTATGTATTATAGTTAATATATGTATTTTGAGGAGTAAAGTTCATTATATCCTTCTTATTGAGGTGTATCTTTTATTTTCAATAAATAATTTTTTTTTGTATCGTTGAGGTTTGTCTATAAATCTTTTTTAGCCCACCCAAAAGAAAAATCCTCGCTACGCCCTGCATTCATGTCATATAACATAATTTGAAGAAGATCAACGGTGTATAATTATTGATGTCTTAAATTGTGTTACTTCAAAATATTCTGGAGTAGTAACTAATTCTTAAAATAAAAATGTTGCAGCGACGCAGGGGTGGAAAGCTTTTTGTTCATCATAGAATGTGTGGTATTGTGTTTCCACCTTTGCATCATCTTAGCATCAATCTTTCTAAATACAAATCAATATAACCTTGAGTACCACAAAGGCACAAAACACTTGTCCAAATAAATAAATTATGGGAATTTATTTATGGGACCACTTAAATTTTGCTTTGCCAACGAAGAGGAGTATTAATTGTAGAGAGAAATACTTTTACAATCCATAATTTGTATCCAAAATCATATTTATGCTGGTGTATGATGAGTAAAGGGTATTATCTTTTTTCTTTTTTTTCTACTCATGATTAAGTGATTTTGTGTATTATCACGTCAACATGGGTATAAACTTAGGTCCATATCTTGATTTGTCTTAATACTTTTCAATTATAAATTATTATGCAGCCATATATAATAATCTGAGTTATTACCTTCAAGGGCTGGCAGGTCAACATGATCAGGTCTATCTCTTCCCTCTCTATCTTGTACAATGAGGTCCCTTAGCAATATGGGATAGTTCCAAAGCTCAAGGGCTCCGCATGATTGATGTCCCATTGATACCACTTGCCTTGTGAACCCTATCTTACCCAATGTTTTCTCCCTTTCACTTCCGATGAGATCAGCGATAGGAACCCTGTTTAATATTGAATCAGAAAACTTATCGCCAATTCTTTTTTTAGTTTTATTTATTTTTAATGGTGATATATATAGACACTGTAATGCATGCTTTAGGAACTCAAAAAGTGTAATTAAAAAAAAAAAATGCTTTGACATCTAAGTTTGTTAGATCAACATAAAACCATGCTTATTGAATGGCTCTATATTAATTCAAGGGACTCTAATGCCTAAATACATGTTTTGAATAGGGAAAGGTCAATCTAACTGCTAAAAAGTATATTGTAAGTACAACTACACTTTTATATAATATCATATATTAAGATGTGTAATGCATGCATATTCAATGATATTAATGGTAGAGTTGCACTTGTAATTATAATTTTTACAGTTAGATTAATATTTTCCTATTGAATATACTTAAAGAGTTCCTCTGTCAGGGTCATATATATATATATATATATATATATATAGTTCTATAATGTAAATTATATATCATTAATGAGAAAGAAAGTGACACTACTCTTTCATGACTGGTGGAGATTTATTTTTGGCAGGTGAAACACAGATATCCGCAAGGAGAAGATGCTCAGGAACAAGAGAATGCATTCTGTAAACGCTAGTGAACTCCTCAGTTAAAGAGTATGTGACACCATGATTCTCAGGCTTCCTTGCACCAACCAGGCCTCCCAACAGTACTGGCCCACAATGCCCAAATCTGTCCTTAAACTTCTTTCCAAACAATCCATACCTACATGCCCAAAATGGTGAAAGGCCTGTTAAGTAAAGTGATAAATGAATCAAAAGTAATAAAAACACTAGAACTAATAGTACTGCCATGAATAAGAAATTTGATTTGAAGCCCTTTTTTATTGTTATTTATAAGATGTACTATTCTAACTACGGAAAAACACAAGTACAAAATACAACTACGATATGCATGTGTATTAATAGATCTATGGATCGCATGTGTATATATATATATATATTTAAAAAAGTACTTTTTTCTTTATTTATGTAGATAGAAAATATTATTCTAATTACAAAAAAAAAACTGTAACTTATAATTGTGCAAGTATACCATCATATTCAATAGATCATATCTTACATACTGTTGGACCATAAGCTCGGCACGCCACGAGTTGATCAAGCTGGCAAATGAGTCCATTTAGATGCTGAGCTGGCGATGCCCGGGTCAAAATAAACAACACTCTGATTCGACAACCAAAGAGAGTAGAAAACACTAAATGACAGTAGCTCAGCCTGACCGAGCTATCGCCCCATTGCGTATCCAGAACACGACAAATGGAAAGCCGAATCATCCAAGGAACGACAGCTCGGCCCACGCCAATCTAGTTAAGAAGAGATCCGATGTAAACTTTTGGGATATTCGATCACCAATAGCTCAGATGTCTGATACCTCGGTTTAATAAGAAAACGACGCTGAGGCCGATTTCTAGTATAAATAGTTTCTAGTACAACACAAAGAGGATCCCTAGATATTCGGGATAGAAATGTACACGACAGTTACGACAAATCTGGGATAAACTACAATCTGCAGCTTGGGATGAGACTAACTTCATCTGGGATGGGGAAACCTATAATCCCAGAGCAGATGAGCTTGACGCTAATCATGCCTACTATCAATTAATCATGAATTGACACGTGACACATGCCTAAGGGACGGCTAGCCACTTCGACCAGATCTCCTCTCCTATAAACAACCCATTATTCCTCTTGAAAATGTATGAAACTATACACCCTAGATCTTGTGCAAGATTTCTTACTGAAACAAGCACTGACTTAGGCATCGAAAGACTTTTGGCTGACACCACACCGATATTCCTTACGAGAGCCTTTTTTTCATCCGTTTGAACTATTTCAGATTCCAGTGACTCACAGTCTCAGGTCGGCTTGTCTACTCAATATATCAATAAATTCGGTGTTGGTCAAATTCTGCACCAACACATATATTAAAATACTTAGCATACAACGCATCTAATGACTATGATAGTACAGTTCATAGGTAGTTGTACCTCTAGTTTTTTTCCGTGGAAATATATAGCATTTTCCTTTCCTATATTCATTATGAATTCCAAACAAATTGGAAAATATACCAAATATCGTGAGCTAATTAATATATATGTTACCAATTGCCTCTCATTCCTGCAAGCGATGTGTTGTTCTTGAGGAGCTCTACGGTCCAATCAATGGTGTGGATCTTAGCAATCACTGCTGCAGTAACTAGTCTTGCGTATCGATACAATTCTTTATCTTCTAACTTCGGATATTCCTTCTGAAAAAAAAAAAAAAAAAAAAAATCAAAAACCAATTAAATTCTTCTATACTTCTTCTTTCCAAACTTTTTGTATTTGAACCCATGGCCGCAAAGCTTATATTTCAATTAACACTTATATGTAAAAACGCGAATGATAAAACCTTAAGAGCATCACAAATTGCGTTGTGTTCCTTAGCAAAGAGCGCTTGCAAGACCGATACACCGGTCCAGCTGTTTCGAGCATCACAGGTAATGGGCACGCCATGCTCATGGAGGAGAAGGCCGTCTTCTGATAACTTAAGCTTCCCATCTTTGAAAGTTCACTTTAGACAACTTCTCATTGTCGCTTCCATAAATTGCACTACCATCCCTACATCATGTCATTAGCAAATCCAAAATTGAGAAGACAAGAAAGAAGAAAGCTAATTAATGAAGAGAATTTATAACTAAGTAGAATTCATGCTTCATATTAATTTGTACCGCCAAGGTGTTCTTATGTTCAAATGTCCATTCTTAATGTCATAAAATCCGGTTGGAACTTCCAAAGTTCTGTAAAACTTGAAAGACTTAAGTGGGCACTGGCTTGCAACTTCCTCAGACGCCATGAGCTCTATCTGCAATATTAATTCATATAACACCATTACCAATTACCCATCTTGATTGGCTAAATTTTCACATGTACATATGGATCACATATATATGATAAATGTTGCATTTTTTTTTTTTGAAAAGATTGTTCTTCAAAAACTGTGTTAACTAATTAAAGAACCTGTTTAGTGTCTTCCAAGTGATCAATCCAATCATGTATCATGAACTGAATCCATGCCACCGCGATCACATTGATTTGCTTTCCGGCGTCTTTGAAGCTTCTCCTTGCAAGGAGTTTTGTGGCAACCAACATTGGATCTGGCTTCATTAGCTGCACTTAAATTTACATGCAAAACGTACAGACAATTATATGTGCATAATTTGCCATGTTTTCCTTAAATAATTATTCTCTTAATTAATTTGTTCAAACAAGACATATATATGAATAAATATACAGTTTATATACCTTATCTTGCTGGTCAATAGGGGCAATGTTTCTTCCAAAGAAGCTGCCTTGGCAACCGGCAACTTCACAAGGGTCATTATAACTTCCATCATCGGTTCTATAAGGATATTCTGCAGGATTAGATGGAATTCCAGTGGGAGCTCGACCCACATTAAGGAGGTTGTATTGATGCATAAGATGGCGGCGAATTAACAGATAAATCAAACCTAGGAATACAAGCAACTTATGCCACTTTATTCCCAACCTGTCTGTGATGTGTATCATCTGATCAAACAAGGACAACAGTAATTAATAACAGGAATATACATACAGTTGAATGTATAGTAATTGGTACAAGTTTAATTTATATATATGTGAAGATACCAGAAAGAGAATTCTGTCTGAGAGAGTCATGTTATCTACAATTTTATGGAGATCTTTGTGGATGAAAGAATGGAAACAACCCGAGAAAAGGGACTTAATAGATGCCATCGTTGCAGAGTTTTCCTATTCCTTCTAGCTAACCTTGGATAGCTTTATATATTTCTTTGAGTGATGTTACATTAACATTTAAAATGTACATTTAAAGTGTACGTTACTTTTGTATACTTAGAATGAAATTTTAGATGTCACTTAAGCATTTTTCTTATATATTTAAGACCCAAAAGCTAACACTTACTGTACATATAGACACACACTGGTTGAACCGGTGACACCGGTACTTATGTGGTCTTTTCCAAACTAGGTTTTGTATGAATAGGTAGAATATATACACGCACAAATATATACATACACATATACAATACTTGGGATAGTTGACGATGAAACCTTTTTTTATCCAAAATATCTCAGAAAAGAATATCTTACTTTTATTTTTGAAAAACTAATTTAGTTGTGGCGTAATTTTGCAATAAACTAATTTTTAGTCTTTTTTCTATATCAGGCCTTTTCTTTTTTTAACTTTTTTCTCTAATTTGCCTGAACTTTTCCTTCTAATTGCCTATTCCATATTTTTGAATGATTTTAGTCATTTTGATCATATTTATAGATATAATTCTCTTCTAATAAAAATTATTTTCTTTTAATTATTTTTTAATAAAAATCACATACAATGCATGTGTATAAACATTAGTACATATATAAAAATTTAAAGATTTCATTTGTGAGTATAAAGGTAATTCAATATTAAAAGTTTCTAATTGATACACTTTAACACTAACTTTAAAAAAACTATTAACTTCTAGTTCCATTATTTCAAACTCTAAACTTAATATCAAAAGTTGGAAAACCAGATAGAGTAATGCTATATATATATATGTTATGTGTCAACATCATTTTTCGACGCTGATACCCAACCTCTTTTAGATGTTTTGAGAATGCGCATGTATTTAAAGATGCACATGTATTTGAGGATGTTACGCAATACACACATATCCCCAAAACATCTGAGAGAACTAGGTGATAAGGTTAGAAAATGACGTTGACACCAACATATACAAACCATTTTTCAAACCATATATTAATTAACCACCCTCATATCCCTTTCACTCACCCCATTCAGTTTTCACAAACAAGATATGCACTCCATCCCATCACAAGAACCCTGTTCCCTTCCACCACAAGCTTCATTTTCTTCATTTCTATCTCTCAAAGCTAATCTATAATCTACAATATATACTTAATAACTCACTCCAAATGAGACTCCTCAGCGCGCCACCTCAGCATTCTTAGAAGATATTTATAGAGCGTATAAATTTTCTGTCCATGCAATCCAGTTTCTAGGCAACACAAAGGTCAATGCTTCTACAACATCTCATGTGAATTGCATAAGATATTGACATGTGAAAATTCAACAGATAAGTTCAAGAACAAGATAACCAACCTGACTACCTTTAGCTCCACTTGCAGTCATTAGAAAAAAGCAGTTGCTTCGAAAAGGCTTTAATAATCCTATAGGGGAAGAATTTGATGGGAATAGCTTATCATTAACCTCATTGGTTAATTTAGCATTTCTACTTGACATCATTTTGTCCAAACGTGTTGTTGCCCATGTGATCTTGCAGCCTTTCTTGACTACTGTTACATGAAGATTTTTCCTGGTTTTGTCTTAGTTGTGAGAGATGGCCATAGATGGTTGTCCGTTCTGATCTTTTGCCTAATTTTGTCCAAGTCTGAGATATGCCCATGTGATCTTGCAGCCTTCCTTGACTATTTCCCATGAAGTACTGTTACATGTGTTATCCTTTTCTTGAAACTCATTATAAATTTTAGGATGTTCTTCCCATTTGTATGCTGGAAGTTTTTCAACAAATAAAGCCGCTACACAATTACTGTACAACGACAAAATTTATCAGCACATATTACCCACGAAATTACTAAGGTATCATCCTGTCAGCTTAATAAATTTTCTGTTTTCATTCATAGCTAACCTTTATGGATTGTTTTTTTTCTGACTTCTTGCCAAGCATATGAAGGATAAGATTTGTTGTTTATAAATTTTATGGGTTTAGAGAGTCATGCAAAAACTTTTGTTTGTTTCCATTGTTATGTAACTTATTTTGTTATGATGTTTGCATAGCATGCTTTTTGACTAATAACACATGACTATTATAATAAACACACTTCAGCACATGTGCAAATAATAAACACACAAGGATGAATCTTGCATCACCGTAACCCTCTGTCAGCTCCAATTCTTTATTGCATAGAACAACCTTCCTACGACATCTATAAAAAAGTAGATACCTCAAAGACACAAAAATCCGTACCTCAACCTCTCTTATCTCGGGTTGATCTGTCCCGAACATCGTCAACTTTGGAGTCTCAAGATCCGAAACTAAAACCAAACAAACAACAAAAACAGTAAGATATAGACATAGATATATAATAAGTTAACACCAAATACATAAACCCCAAAAAATTTGTAACAAAAATCTACCTGACATCAAAGCTTCCTCCAGATTTCGACTCTCGAATATGCTCGGAAATAGGTATTTTCCAGATTCCGACACCAAATCCATGAAAATTGCAACCAAAAAAAAAAATTAAAACATAAAAAAGCGATAAAAAACAATGAATCGAGCTTGAGAATCTACTCCCACCGCTCCGTTCTATCAAGGGCTAAATTGACATCTAAATTAAAAGTACTTAATGTAATTTTAGATGTTCCTCTACCTCCATCTTTACCATAGATTGTTAATAGATCACTGTTCCTTATAGCAAAGAAGTTCCCGATCTAATCATGAAAAATATATCAAAAATCTCATTTTAAAGAGCGTACTCAAATATGAACCAGCTTTACTAAAAATTTCCAAAACCTAGCTCGACACAGACGAACTGAAATCTGAAAAAAAAAAAGAAAAAACAAAGACGCACCGCTTCCTTTATAAACACGGAGGAGGGAACGCCCTTCCATTTCGGATCGAAATATGGAAAGATCTGCTCGATGTCCGGAAGCCCTAGCGCTCCCAAAATCGCATCGACGACACAGTGAAGAAACACATCACCTGCAACCACACTCACACAGACAAAATCAGAAACCTTATAACCAACCAACGCATCAAAAACTGAAAATTCGTCAACTGAGAATCCCTAACTACCGTCAGAATGAGCTTTGCAGCCTCTCTCATGGTGAATATCGATCCCTCCTATGATCAAAGGGTAACCAGGCTCTAATCTATGAAGATCGAAGCCTTGGCCAACTCGGAAAGGAAGCAACCTCGAAGAATTATCGTTTGATGTGCCTCTCTCGACCTCGATGGACCTCGATGGAAGTAGATGTTGCAGAAGCCCTAGACAGAGCCGCCGATGATCGGAGAGGTCGGTAAGAAGAGGAAACGCGACCGAGACGAAGACTTTGGTCGGAAGGCAAAGATGGAGAAGAGGCGGACAGAAGACCAAGGTTGTATTCCTTGAAATCTAGAAACATTATACTTAAATAAGTAACGCTAAAAAAGATTCTCATAAATTCCTTATCCCACCAAGAATTAAATAGTGCCTCAATAATTGCTATAGTTTATTTAGGCTTAGATCATGATTCAGCCCTTTTTTTTAATTGTCTTTCTTCCCCCTTTTCCTAATCACAGCTCATTCCTTCATTTCTTTGTTGTTTTGTGTGATAATCAATCTAATTCTAGGGACCTACATGCTATATTTCTTTTCTGCCATAGATGGGAAACCTTTTTCTTGGATTCCAAGGCCGTGAACATGCTTCCATCATTCCTTTAGATAGAAAGATAGATACCCACCGACAGAAGAAGTGCACACATCATCAAACATCACCTTTCATAGTCCAATAATGTACACCACCCACTCCCTGCTTACACCAAACAATTCCTGACATACATCCCTCTTTCTCTCTATGTAGCAAAGAAACAAAAGTAGAACGGACAAGCAAACAAATGATTTAATAGCAGCAGCCGTGTCAGAGAAAACAGACAGATAATGTCAAAAATAATAAAAAAATTTAAAAATAAAGTGGAAAAGGCACGTCTAGCTCCACGTCCCCACCAGCAGTGGAAGTAACCAGACCAACAATCATGCACGATTGGTGGACATTCATTAAATGTGCTTTTTTTTTAATGCAGAAGATGCGATAATATATTTATTTGATCGTTAAACGCTAAAATAACTTGGTTAATTTAATCGAAACAATCTTTGACAAAAAAAGAATTAAAAATTTAATTGAAACAACTTGAAGCTATCACTTGGTCATTTATTAATAAAATAAGTTTCTCAATCTTTCCAAGATATTGTTCTAGATAAGGACTATGGGATGCCCTAAAATTACTTCTTTGTCCTTGAAAGCTAAGGAGTTAAAGGAGCGTTTCATCAGCGTGGGGTCCAGTTTGAGTGTTTTGGACATTTTATTTGAAGTTTGAAAACTTTAAAAATAAAATAAAGTGGGCCTAAATGAAGTGCTAAGTAATTATTTACGACTCAGCGCATCATGATGATGCTCATCATGCTTCCTATAATGCATATACAAGAAGCTATCTAAATATCATATTCTAAACAAGGGGATATAAATACGACTAATGAAACGCTAATATTTAAAATGTACATTTAAATTTTATGATATAGATTATTATATAAATAAGATTGAGTTGCCTAAAAACAATAATCAAAATATCTCTCTGGTGATAATAAAAAAAATTTACATTCAGTATTTTAATTATCCTGATCTAAAAACATTATACTTAAATAAGTAACGCTAAAAAAGATTCTCATAAATTCCTTATCCCACCAAGAATTAAATAGTGCCTCAATAATTGCTATAGTTTATTTAGGCTTAGATCATGATTCAACCCTTTTTTTTAATTGTCTTTCTTCCCCCTTTTTCTAATCACAGCTCATCCCTTCATTTCTTTGTTGTTTTGTGTGATAATCAATCTAATTCTAGGGACCTACATGCTATATTTCTTTTCTGCCATAGATGGGATACCTTTTTCTTGGATTCCAAGGCCGTGAACATGCTTCCATCATTCCTTTAGATAGAAAGATAGATATCCACCGACAGAGGAAATGCACACATCATCAAACATCACCTTTCATAGTCCAACAATGTACACCACCCACTCCCTGCTTACACCAAACAATTCCTGACATACATCCCTCTCTCTCTCTCTATGTAGCAAAGAAACAAAAGTAGAACGGACAAGCAAACAAATGATTTAATAGCAGCAGCCGTGTCAGAGAAAACAGACAGATAATGTCAAAAATAATAAAAAGATTTAAAAATAAAGTGGAAAAGGCACGTCTAGCTCCACGTCCCCACCAGCAGTGGAAGTAACCAGACAACCAATCATGCACGATTGGTGGACATTCATTAAATGTGCTTTTTTTTTTTAATGCAGAAGATGCGATAATATATTTATTTGATCGTTAAACGCTAAAATAACTTGGTTAATTTAATTGAAACAATCTTTGACAAAAAAAAAATTAAAAATTTAATCGAAACAACCTGAAGCTATCACTTGGTCATTTATTAATAAAATAAGTTTCTCAATCTTTCCAAGATATTGTTCTAGATAAGGACTATGGGATGCCCTAAAATTACTTCTTTGTCCTTGAAAGCTAAGGAGTTAAAGGAGCGTTTCATCAGCGTGGGGTCCAGTTTGAGTGTTTTGGACATTTTATTTGAAGTTTGAAAACTTTAAAAATAAAATAAAGTGGGCCTAAATGAAGTGCTAAGTAATTATTTACGACTCAGCGCATCATGATGATGCTCATCATGCTTCCTATAATGCATATACAAGAAGCTATCCAAATATCATATTCTAAACAAGGGGATATAAATACGAGTAATGAAACGCTAATATTTAAAATGTACATTTAAATTTTATGATATAGATTATTATATAAATAAGATTGAGTTGCCTAAAAAAAATAATCAAAATATCTCTATGGTGATAATAAAAAAAATTTGCATTCAGTATTTTAATTATCCTGATCTAAAAACATTATACTTAAATAAAAAAAAGAATTACATGCTCTTCATCAAATTTGGGCTTCCCATGGAATACAGTTACATGAAGATTTTTCCTCATTTTGTCTTAGTTGTGAGAGATGCCCATGGATGGTTGTCCGTCCTGATCTTTTGCCTAATTTTGTCCAAGTCTGAGAGATGCCAATGTGATCTTGCAGCCTTTCTTGACTATTTCCCATGAAGTACTGTTACATGAAGACATGCTTTCTCAACAGTTTGGTATAAGAAATCATGATTATTTGACTGAAACTATTTGCAATAATTATTGCATGTGTTATCCTTTTCTTGAAACTCACTATAAATTTTAGGATGTTCTTCCCATTTGTATGCCGGAAGATTTTCAACAAATAAAGACGCTACACAATTACTGTACAACGACAAAAATTATCAGCACATATTACCCACGAAACTACTAAGGTATCATCCTGTCAGCTTAATAAATTTGCTGTTTTCATTCATAGCTAACCTTTATGGATTATTTTTTTTCTGACTCTTCTTGCCAAACATATGAAGGATAAGATTTATTGTTTATAAATTCTATGGGTTTCAAGAGTCATACAAAAACTTTTGTTTGTTTCCATTGTTATTATACATCAATATATGATTCAAGAACATCTAACATACAAATTTATCATTTAGTAAATTTTGGGAGATAAGCGGGGTTTAGTACTTTGGGTGCAGTAGATAATGCTACCATGGGTGTAGCTGTTATTTCTAAATTAATGACCCTGCTGTAACTTATTATGGTTTATTAATAAGTTGAAATTCTATCATGATTTCAATCTTCAAGGATTTTTATATTGGACCACCACAAGTGGTCATTGGCATTTGTGGGAGTTCAGTCTAAAGAAATTAATAGCATGATAAATTTATTTGTAACATGGGTTTCAATGACACAGGTTACTGATCTCTAACTAAGAAGAAACAATATGGATAAAAAGAAATACAGGTTGTTCGATACCTGAAAATCAACTTTTAAAAGTTCTGTATATAATCTAAACACATCACACCAAAGCCAAAGGGCTATACATGATAGAAATCAAACAAAGATTTAAATTTGAAATTAAAAGCACAAACTTGATGATATTTCTATATATATGAACTGGATCATCTACGACAATTATTCATATATATCCAAGCTTATATATACAGATATCTTACAAATCAAACCTTATTATATGGTAACTATAGAGTTACATAAACAGGGTGGCAACTTTTTGAACATGTTGGATTTGAAACGCAGCAATGCATGTATCTATGAAACCAAACCACATTTGCCTCTGGTGAGAGTTGATGTAATGAACAACTATGACTGCTAGAAATTAAGGATATGAACCATGATGTTGCAAAGTTTGAAAAGAAATAACCGCTATCAATGCTGCACCTGTCTTCCAATCGATTTGAAACTGTAATTTCAAGATCTGTAGTGGAAATAATGGTGCAATTCTTTAACAGTGAAGCTCCACAAAGAAATGAGTTTCCTTATGTGGATCCGTGATTAAATAGGAAAGAAAACAAAACCAAGCTATTGAGCCCGTGACCACAGAAGAGTACAAAACAGAGAAAAATAAACACCATTCGGCGGTTCAATGTGATGCTAAAAATAATAGTATTATTTTATTAACTCAACAAAAGACAAGAAAATCCAGTAGCCAAACTGTCACACCCTAGGTTGCACAGCGTGCCCCCTACCCAGGTGCGGGCACACCCCCTCGGGGCGAACGCCTAGCCATAGTACCACATAATATTGTCCTATCGCCATGTAGCAACCCAACCGCAGCTGGTCTACATCGAAACGATTATTTGTCCCTACTATTCCCTCATGAATAGTAAAGGGCCTCCCTAGAAATCGAACTCGAGACCTCCCTTAAGGAGTCTAATTTGCCATTCCTAGTAACCACTGAGCCAATGGTTCAGTGGTTACTAGGAATGCGAAATCTAACTCCTTAAGGGAGGTCTCGAGTTCGATTCCTAGGGAGGCCCTGCACTATTCATGAATAGTGGCAGACAAATAATCGTTTCGATGTAGACCAGCTGCGGTTGAGTTGCTACATGGCGATAGGACAATATTATGGATCCATAATGGCTAGGCGTTCGCCCCGAGGGGGTGCGCCCGCACCTGGGTAGGGGGCACGCTGTGCAACTCAGGGTGTGACACAAATGTTTTATTATCATGGTCTTTATAAACTCAACAAATACGCAAAATCCCTCAACTCTCGGGATATTATTTGACTTAAACTATTTGCAATAATTATTGCATGTTTATCCTTTTCTTGAAACTCAACCAATTGTTGTTGAAAACTATATATTTTAGGATGTTCTTCTCATTTGTATGCCGAAAGTTTTTCAACAAATAAAGACGCTACACAATTACTGTACAACGGGAAAAATCATCAACACATATCACCCACGAAACTACTAAGGTATCATCCTGTCAACTACCTATTATCGACAAATACTTTTCTTCGTTCTTCTACTTTGTTTTCATTATGTTTCTTTTTGTTAACAAGGAATTTGCTATTTTGTTGACTTTGTGTTTCTTCTCTAACCATTCATTTAAACATTCTAATCTTGGTATGTTTGATAAGCATGCAGACAATACACCCGTGAAATACTCGATAAATGGATGAGAACTCAAATTGCTTCACGCTGGCCAGAGAATTTTCTTATAGATTACTTAATCCAGCAATCTTTGAGTCATTAATGATGAAGTTACAAGACCATCTGTATGATTACGGGCTCCAACCTCAAATTGTGGATAATGAAGATCAGCCTTTTCTCGAAATCGATGAAACTTTCGTTTATTGTTGGTCTCCAAGAGAAACAAGCACACTAATGGTTTATTGGTCCATCATTGGTCGACCTACTATAATAGTCATTCTAGATGACGAAGCGGAGACTAGGTATCCTGAAAATTTGTATGATATTTTTTGGCATGACCTTATGGAGTTCGGTCTGCCAGTAATTTCAACATATGTACCATATTATTATGCATGAGCGTATTAAATTAATGTATACCTCTAAATGTGCGTGCATGTGTATATATATATATATATGTATATAACTCATAATAGATGTATAAATGTAATATAACCTATGAATATAAAAATATGTAATATTAGATAAATGTTATACGACACTTGACTTTTGTATATTATACAATTAAATGAAGAAGACATACAACCACCTATATATTTCAAGCATGTATTTACCTAGCTATATAGTGTTTGATTGTTGCAAAACTTTGAATAATAATAAGAAGCAGATATTTATATAAATATTTGTTAAATAAGTAAGCGTCACGTGATAATTAATTACATTTTCTAATTACACACCAATGAGCAGTTTGGTATATGTCATTGTAAATACCTCTCACTATTTGTTTTTTTCTTTTCTTTCATCTCTTTATTCTTTTGTTTTCTTTTTCAACCACTCCCCCTTTTCATCTCTCCAGCAATCTCTCTCTATCTCTTGCTTCATTTCCAACCATTCCTTCTCTTCATCTCCATCTACTGCTTCTCTTCATCTCTTCAATGCGAATTACAGTATTGATGCGGCTGCTGATTTTTGTCGGTTGAGTCTTCAATCTATAAAAAGAAGAAGTAAGCTTTTCTCTTTTTATATCTAAATTTCTTTTTGGGCAGATAGGGTCGGAAAAAAAAAATAGAATACAGATTCCGATTAAGTCAATTAAACTATATTCAATTTTATTTTTCATACAAGAGATCTAAGTCACCTGTGCTTTTGAATATGTACAACGGGAGAAGATAACTAATATCTACATTTTTTATTCTTTCTTCCTCAATTTTCTTAGTTATTTATCATAGAATTATAGAATCATAATATCTTTTTTTTTTTTTGGTACAGTTCAGTCATTAAAGAAGACATTCAAGGTTAGTGCATCTCTTGAATGTTTTGCTTTTGATTTTTCAATTTAGTCTTTTCTTTCAGAATATTTGAATTACTTATTCTTTGATTAAATTGTAGATTTAGAATCTTGGTAGAAAATTCATGTTTTTTATTTCATCTGGCTAGGTTTGAACTTAAATAGTTTCGGATTTGCTTGATTGTTTATACATGAATTCCTTCATGAAAACACCTCAAGCTGATTGGTGACTTTAATTCTTCTTAAACACTTTAATTACTTTAAGGGTTGTTCTTTAGTTTCTAGAGTTTTTTTTTAAGTTATTTTAGTCAATAAACTAATGGGTTGTACTAACGTTTTTAGGTTGTGGAGAGAAGAGAAGAATTGTTTCTGTAAATCTTGGACGCGAATATTGAAGATGAACAATAATATTATTTTTCCATTTAAAGACTATTGTTTCCTGTATCATTTTGTTTCATTCATTATTTTACATATAATGTTCACATAACTTTTTGACCTCAATAATAAGCATGTTTATTTTGACTTTCCTTTGCTCCTAATCTTCATCTTACTACTATATAATATTCAAACGAAGAATTATGTTTTTTTTAACTTGAGTGTTGCTACATTTCTAGAGTTAGAATTATTGCAAATATTCCTGTTACCAATCGAATAATGGAAAAACTCATATTGTTATCAATATCATATTATATGCTTATATATAAACTTGAATAATGATAATGTCTTTTTCAAATACAGGGTTGACTTGCATAGTATGTGAATTACATTTATTTTTTGTATGTTGGGTTTTATTTGAGAGAAGAGGAAAGAACTTGGTGTATAGGCCGAGTATATAGGTATTAGTTGCATTGGAATTGATATTAAAATTACTATAGGTGTGGTAGTAGTAGTATGTAGAGTAGTACTATAAGCATCTTGACATAAGTAAAGAAGTGATACCGTATAATGACAAATCATTGCACTAAATTGATCATAGAGTAGACTTTTAGAGTTCTTTTCTTAAGTCAAGTTGTCATCTTTATGTCAAGTTCTTCTTTATATAAGGTCCCAACAATATCATTATATCTCGGACTACACATAGACGAAGATCCGACATAAATCTGAACTAATAACTCACTCCAAAAAAGAATCCTCAGTATATCACGCACTCCCCACCTTCATACCTTCATGTTAATGTTTCTTAAATAGATGAGACCCCACCTTCATTATATATATATCCTGAGAAATGTCAACAAAAATATTTTTTCCTTTGGTTTGGTATATGTCATTGTCAATACCTCTCACTATTTATTTTTTCCTTTTCTTTCATCTCTTTCTTATTTTGTTTTCTTTCTCAACCACTCCTCCTTTTCATCTCTCCAGCAACCACTCTCTATCTCTTGCTTCAACATATGTAATGACTTTGACTTTGACCAGTTGTTCATTTCGTTTATATATGTTATAAGTTTCCAAACTCATTTCGTTGTTGCATCATCATATATGTAATGTTAGTCATCATTTTGTCATATTTATGTACTTATAAAGGTTGTAAATAAATGCATGACTATGAATTTTACATTATCTAATTTGATGGTATTTTATTAATAGAAGCTTTAAAAGAAATAGAATGATTTTTCTTTTTGTTTGACAAAATTTCATGCATCATAAATTTCCATCAAAATGTTACGATGATATATATATGATCAAATATTTATACCAACCTATAATAATGAAAAATTGTAGATGAATTTTTTTTTTAATTCGTATAGACAACAAATGATGAATGCTATATAATTATATTTTAATCAATTAGTTAATATTATTCTTAACATCAATATTATTTACACAGAAGGGTAACATTTTTAGTAAATCTAAATTGAGTCTATAGTAGTATTATTTTATTAACGCCGCCCATGGGACGGGGCTACAAACTTGTATTATTAATAGATGACGATATTCACCGAAAGCCAGAATGTGGTTGGCACATCGAGGGGCCAATAGTTCAAGTCATAATTACAGACAAAAAAAATTAATAAATATGTTACGGGGCCACTCTAAACTAACTAATTAAAACTTTCATAACGTAAGTTCCTTTAGGAAAGAAGTATCGCACCCGAATCCTGTGTCAGATTTGATACCGCACTCGGTCGCCATCCCACGGGGCCCACAAGGGGGGTTATAGAGAGCACTTTTTTCTGCTAAAAAATAAATACCAAAACTTCTCATCAATGGATTGCATTTACACTATTGTTGGTCACTACTTTGCAATTTCCATAATATGTGTCACTCTTTTATTTAAAACCATTTAATAGTTATTTTATGATAAAAATTCGAATTTGAATTAACAGATGACATCAGTTATACATTTTCATTGCAGGTAAAGCCTTTTTGTACACTACAATTAATTTATTGCCCCAATGCATATAAATATATGATGGGCACAACGACATATTTCTTTCTTTTTGTTGGGATGATATAGGGTTGAATCAAGGGACATAGAAGGAACCACATATATAAAACATTTAATACGACTGTAAGGAAAGAGTTAAAAGTAACTATCGTCAGTGACCTACAAAAATGATATTTTCTACAGAATTTATTGGTCATGTGTATCTTATTCATGATTCAATAGAACTGAATGTGACAACAAAAATGTATTGCAAGGAAAATGAGATGGCCATATTGTGAGAGCAAAAATATTTTTCATGAAAAATGACAGATGTACATTTATTACACAGATGTATGGTTATCAATGAATAGGGGTATATACGGGTTGGATTGAGTTGAGTTTTGGTTAAATACTAACCCAACTCAATTAAGATTGGGTTAAAAAATTCTAGCCCGACTCTACAATATCGGGTTGATTTGAATCGGGTTAATCTATTAATACGTTGATCATAAAAATTACTTAATGTACTTAATAAATCTTTAAATTATTAATAATATTTTATAAAATTATTTCTAATTCAAATGCAAATATTATGATGATTATTAAGATATTTTCTTTCGTACTATTTATATTATAACATTTTGGTTAATTCAATCATGGTAGTGTTATGACAAAAATGATAGATAGAGTAATACCTATTACTTTTTTTTGAGTTTGAGTTGGTTAGGATTAATTATAAAATCTTGACTTAATTCAATCAAGATAGAGTTATAAATTTTTAGACCCAACTCAACTTAATTTGACATATAAACTCAATTCAACCCAATTCAAAAGATTTAAATTGGTCGAATTAATCGAGTTGGTCGGATTAATCGAATTATTTAATTCGATAATTAAAATGATGTACCATCTGGTCCATCTTGCTTTTAGTGGGTCGTCATGCATTTCTCACAAAATTCATTGAATTTAGTTGAGAAATGATTAAAAGACTGCAAACCAAACACATAGCGTTACACAAGTGTGTATTTTGAGTATTTTAAAATTTTGAGAAAGCTTTTCAAATGGTGGGCCGGTTGCACCAACTATTTTTTTTAATACATTAATATTAAATAATTTTTGTAATTATAAAAAAATTATAAAATGACTTTAAAAAAACCAATTTTTTAAAGTGTTAGAATACATATATACGCAAAAATTTCTATTTCTTTCGTCTACTGTTTCAAATTATTATTGTATTTTAAAAATTCAAAAATCTTAAAATTTTTACTTTGTTTAAGTATTTTAATCATGAATTAACATTATAGGTTCTAAAATAAGTTTCTTTATTTTATTATTTAATATTTGTAAACTAATAGATATAAAAAGTGCTAAAAAATTAATAAAAATTAATAAAAATAAAAATAAAAATTGGTGAGTAAAGAAAAATGGTGGTGCCATACTGCCGTTAGGAGCACCCTTTTGAAACGGGAGTTTTTGACCTTTCCATATTTTTTTCACCTTTGCCTGTCACTTTCTTTCTTTCTTTATTTAATAATCACTTCTACTATTTGAAAATAACTGATATTTATCCCTTATGTAATTTAATTTGTTATTTTCTATTGTATTAAAATAAAATCAGAATAAGATTTTCAAATAAAAAAGAAGAAAACCCTCATCGTAAAGTTTTTACTTTTAATTTTCTTAAAAAAAACAATATTCAATTGTTTATCATCTATATAGCTTTTTGAAGATATAAGATAAAAAATGTTTTGAAATTAAAAGAATAAAAAAACCTTTGATTGCAAAATACTTTACTATTATTTTTTGTTTTTTTACCATTTATTTTAGTTTTTCATAGTAAAACAAAGTAAATATTTTTAAAATAAAAGAATAACAAATGAGAGCAATTAGATGGACCTAGGGCTATCTTTATCCCATTTCACCAAAATAATATAATTTCTAAACTACCCTCAAATAAAATTACGTAAATAACCTTACTTTAAAAAAAAAAAAACCTAAAACCCACCCCCTAAATCTACCCCACCCCACCCACGATCTCTTCATCTTCTTTCTCTCCTTCACTCTTCTTCAACGCCTTCACCATCTTCAACACCTATACATTTTAGTTGTGACAAATATATTATCAACATCTTCTTAGGGTTTTTTTACAAGGTTTAAAGCTTTTTTTATATGATTTCAATGTGCATCATTTTTTGTAGGGGTATGAGCATGTCACCCGCTCACCTGACCCGACCTGACGGACCCAACCAAAAAATAGCGAGTCGGGTCGGGTGACCCTCACACAGTCGGGCCTATCGGGTCATAAAAGAAGGAACTCGATTCTATATAGTGGAGTGACGGGTTTAGGGAAACCCGACCCGACCCGCCCAATTATGACTTAATATTGACATACATTTTAGGTGATTTTTGAATCCATCCAAAGTGGGTTAATAATGTCTCATTGTATGATTTATATGTGTTAGAATAATTTTTATGCTTAGAATTTCAGGAGAATATCTTTTTTAATATAGAAATGCTTTTTTGTAGCAGGTTGGGCTATTTTTTGTATAATCCATGAAGAATTTGTATAAATAATGAGAATGTTATTTTTTAGCAGTCTTTTTTTTTGTCAAAATTTGTTAGCGAGTTGATAAAAAAAGTTTTTCTTCAAAATTAGTAATAGCAAATTGGCTCTATTTTAGGAACCCAAAAATTTAATACACAAGCCCAATCAACAACAAATTGGGCTGACCCACAAAAAAAAAAGCGCCTAGAGTGACCCTTCCAACCAGACCGACTCGACCCGATCACGGGTCAGTCGGGTTTTCCCACCCCAAAAGGCCTTGTTGGGTGACAGCGGGTGTCATTTCCTGTCACCCGACTTAGGCGGGTTGGGCCCAAACTCGACCTATGCCCACCCCTAGTTTTTTGTTTCATTTGATAGGTTAGAGCAATAAAAAAACATCATCAATACACATTTCATTCATTATGGTCAAAGGAGCACGCTTTCGTGACAACGAACATCAAAGAGATGTAAGTTTTTGTTGTGTGCAAATGGGTAGTTGTATTTTTTTTTTTTTAAAAAAATTGTGATACAGGTCGGCCCTACGAGGCTGACCCTTGTACAGGAGGGTCTGCCACACTAGGCCGACCTACATAGTAATAGTCGGTTAGAAAGGCTTGATCCTACGGTGTAAGGGTCAGTCATGTATTTTTCAAATTTTTTTTGCATTTTCGACAATTCATACTGTATTGGGAGGCATTCCACGACAATTTTGACATGTTTATAACCATTTTGGGTTAGTTTGGATGATGGGGTACCATTCCCCAGTCATTTGCACCATATGAGAGTTTAGAGGTGAGAACAGTACCCTACCATCTAAACTAACCCGGAATGGTTGTAAACATGTTATAATTGTTATGAAATGTATCCCAATGCAATATGGATTGTCAAAATACAAAAGAAATCAAAACTGTAGAGTCGGCCCCTTCTGATCAACTATTAGTATGTAGGTTGGCCCAGTGTGGCCGACCCTAGGACGAAGCTCGTCCATGGTGACGAGCTTCGTTCTAGTCTATTTTTCGCGCAAAACACACTGAAAAACACTCATACATGATTCATTTCATAAATAAAAGTGTATAGAAAAAAAAAACCCATTAAAGCATGCATTTCTTATCGATTCAATGGATCGAATGTCAAAAATCTTTTGTAGACGAACGAGTGACGATTCGCTCTAAATGGAATCTAAACGATGCTTCTCAATCTCCAATCTTCTTCCAACTAAGATAAGAAAATGAAAATGGTGGGATTTGGAGTTAGGGGCTAATTTTAGAGGATAAATAGAGAAGAAGAAACGATGGAGAGGATAGGTGGGGTATGAATGGGGGAAGGGTATGTATATATGTGAGGGTGGGATTGTATTAATAATTGGGGTGAAGATAGTCCATTAATGGGGTCTAAATAGCTGCCCTCTAAAAAATTTCACACAATACTTTTATTATCTTTAATTTTAATTTTAAAATTAAAAAGAATAAATATTTTTAGAATTAAAAGAAATTACAACTAAAGGATTTATACTTTTTATTTAATAAAATTAAAAATTAAAAAATAATTAACCTAAGGTGGGTTGATTTTGTTGTTGGGTGCTATCCTGAAGGTCTCGAGTTCAAAATACCTCCTACCACTTATTGGCCAACGATGTTCTTAAGTATTTATGGTCGTGGTCAAAAGAGATTAGGTGGACAAGGTCTCTAATATTCACATACCTCAAAAAAATAAAAAAATAAAAAATCATAAGTTTCCCAGATTTTATTTATTTTTTAAATAAGAAAGAAACAACTCGGTTACTAGAAGCTTTGAGGCAAGGCCTCTTCTGATACAATGTCTACGACAACATGAGGACCCAAAAAGAGGTGCGGGAACAAAAAAAAAATCCCAAGAGAGGTATATTTATTCATTGGGCTGCCTAATTGGCTTCTCTTGGAATAGCATTTAAAATTACATGAGGGAAATTCTCCAGCAATACTATACAGTCTTCCAACAATTATCCTTTGTATTCCCACAAAAAAATTGCAACTATGATAAAAGATTAATAGCATTTCATTTTTTTATTTTTTTATTTATCTAAATAAAAAGGTAAAAAGAGATGGAATAGAAAGCACAAGTTAACGCAAGCTTTCTATTAGGGGTATAAGCTAACCCGATAACCTCATTGAACCGAACACAACCCGATGGATTGGGTTAAAAAATCTCAAACCGAATGATTTGAGTCGAGATTTTTCAACTCAACACAACCTGAATCGAATCTTACATAAATCGCAAACTTTTTGGCCTGTTATAAAACCTCTTTAAGTGTTCTTCTTTTTCTTTATTTATATTTCTTCTTCTTCTTAATTTTTTTTTTCTAAAGTTTAAGCTATCTTCTTGAATAAAAATAAAAAAAATTTAAAAAGTCATTTCAACCCGAATGACCAACCCAATATAACCTTAACTAGTTTGAATTAGGTTAAAAAGTTATTTGGTTCAAGTTGGGTTTTACTTTTTTTTAGCTTAAACTATTTGAACTTAACCTAACCTAACCCGTTATATCCCTACTTTTCATTCTCTTATACGTGCATCACGTGACTTCTGGCACATGGCGAAAGTCACGTTTTGGATTTCATAAAGAGTTAATGTATCACAACTCAATTTAGTTAGTTAGACATCATACTATAACCTTAAATAGCTTTAAATATGTTCACTGACTTTTAGGCTATGTTTGGTATCCGTATTAAATTCTGCTTTTTTGTATTTAAAAACAAAAAGTTAAAAAGTTGGAAAAAACTTATTTGGTTGAATGTAACTTGAAAACAGTTTTTGGGAAAAAGTTGAAAAAATGTTTATTTTTAAAAAATATATAAACATTATTTTTTGAGCTTTTCGTTTGTTAGTTGAAAAATGACAGAACCCATGTTAGCCTTTTTTATACTTAATTTATGTAAAATTTTAAAACAAGTTTTCTTTGTTTTCAAATTTAAAAAATATATTTTTTAAATATGATACCTAACATATTTTTAGAAACTATAAATCAACTAAATGTTTTTTGAAAACTTTATATAAATTATATACCCAATGCAGCTTTATTATACTGAAAATTATGTATATTTTATTAAGTTATAGGCCATCATTTTTATAATATTATAGGTAATGTTGGTACAAGATTTGACCAGCACAGCTAATCACCTAGATCTAGAACAAGATAAAGAAAAATAGGTTATCGTGAGGAATATCGTTGTGGTGCCAGCCAAATATCCTCTGATGTCTAAGTCAAAATCGAATTGTTTTAAGAATAACTTTGCATTAGCTTTAGAAGAAATGACTAGCATACCTTTTATAAGAGGATTAAGGGGATATTTATAGAGAAAATCTTTGGCCGAGTAGCTATGATTGCTAGGTTAGCATGCCACATGTCGCTTTCTAATAAGTTGGAAGTAGATGAGCTTGAATAAGAAGAGCTCATCTACTCTGGATAACACAGATGAGCTCATGCTGATAAGCTTCATCCGCTCCGAACGTCTTAGATAAATACTTTCATCTCGGATATGGATTTCGAAACCCATTTTCGATTCTATTTTCTTCAATTTAAGGGTATTTCTCGACAAAAAAGGTTTACAAAACTAATAGACGTACTATAGAGCTTGAAGAACTTTCGGTTTCACTTGTTTTCCTTTCCATTGTCGATCAAATGGCTTGCTCTTAGAAAAACCTTAGGGTTTACCACTTCCCACGCTTTCCAAACCAATGATAAGATTGAATATTGGAAGGGTGGGAGAGTTGAAGGATGGGTGGGTGAAAAGAGAAGGTGAGGGTTCCGGTGGTTTTATCATATCCTTTTTGGTAAATTCATATAAGGACATTTTTGTCTTTTTATTTTTCTAACTTAGGTGGGTGAAAAAAGAGTAAATGGTGGGTAAATTTAGCAGCTACCTAAGTATCCTTACTAACAAAATAAATAAGGGTAGCCATGATTATAGCTCTCCGTGATCATGTTAAGGGCCTATGACCCTTGTTATTAGGTTTTATGTGCCTTTAGTTGTGAGAATTTTATCCCATTGGGCCTCTGCCCATTTCAATGTGAGACTTGTGTGTCCACGCATTTTCTGTGCCTATACGTCTTTTAGAATGATTCATAGTTGATGACCGAATGCATTTTAAAAATGAAAAAAATATTATAATCAGATAATATTATCTTTTGATAATAAGATAGTGTTTGGTATATTATCTCCAATATAACAATTATCAAGGGTCATCACTAAAATTATTATAAATTTATTAATTTTCTGTAATTAAGTACATATAAATATATATATATATTTAGTGCATGGACACTTTATTTGTGGGCTACATTTTTTTATAACCCTAATAATATATATAATCTAATATGGTCTGGGTAGTCCTTATATATATTATATGTAATTTGAAAACCTTTTTCTTGAAAAGGTGAGCCCAACAGGTCTCTAGACATTTGAGCGATGACCTTAGGGTTCCTTGTAATAGACTATACTAGTTTTCAATAAGGACACCATGCTTTTCTCATGGGCATTTTGACAATTTTACCCAAATTAAGGAGGAGGTGATCTTCTGGACAAAAACTAAAATTACTATAAATGACGTTCAAATGAAAAATTGAACCTCAAAAGAAAAAAATAAAATAAAAGAAGATGTTTTTAAGTGTAACATGCTCATTTTTTCAAAATCTGGAAAATAGTGTAATTGAGACCAGAATCGAAATCTAATCTTAAAAAGGAATTCATATATATATACACTAATCTACGTTACATGTAAATAAAATGAGACTGAAAGCTACCAAAAAAAATAATAATAATAAATAGAGAGGTTAAAGTTTCTAATGAAAATAATGAAAAGAGGCTAAAAGTTACTTAAAAAAATTTGACTATAAATGACAAAGAATGATTCTTCAAATTAATCTTATACTTACTAACATTACAACAAAAACCTTTTAGCACTTTATTACCAAATTACCCATAAATATACTTTTATATAAATTTATTTAATAGTTATATATTAAAAAATAGTAGGTAATTTAAAATTTTATAACAAAAGTAGCGCACAACAAACTCCAGCTTAGTATGATTTGAAATTTTAAAAGTTCCGCAGATTCTATTGCCAAAAAAATAGGAAGCTTTTATAACTTCCATAGTGTGCCTTAATTAATTCAAAATTCAAAAATACTTTTCGAAAAAAAGGCCCAGCAATCAAAATTTTGCATCCAGTAGAAATAGCATGTTCCTGACTCTTATACTTTACAGGAAAGCAATATAAATTTTTGATCAACACATGAGCACAAGCAAAAGAAAAATGACTTTCTAAATACACAAAACTAAACTACAGTAAAGGTACTATCTTTCTATTGAACATCTAGCCTGATTAAATTGACAGGATGGTGTAGCTCCTATTGTATTCAAGGTTAGTTGGCACCTCTCTTTTCCTGATAACCCTGTAGTGAATCCAATCCAACCATGACATTTCAGAAAACCCATCAGAGTTCCCATCCATGGGAGGCGCTGCTTCGATTACACCTGCAATATGAAGAATCCCCTAGCAGACTCCGCCATTGATTGGAATTAAAATTTTCCAAAGATTTACATTTTACACTGGAAATGAAATGATAATACTCTGGAACATGACAATATATATATATATGTATATATATAAACCGTGTTTACAATTTTTCAGTACCCTAGTTTGTGCTGTATTATGTCAATGACCATAGGGTGGCGGCATGGGTCTTACAGGTGGTTGACCACTTTGGCTATGAAAGTGGATCATTCCAGGTCCCATCTCCGGATGTGGTGGTGTTGCTCCATGTAGCATGTATGTGTTATTAGGGAATTGGTGAGGTATAGTTTGAGGCACTGCTGCAGTATTCATCCCCCATCCAATGACCGGTTGTGGTGCCATGGCGGTGGTTTGGGCCACTGGTGCAAACTGGGCTGCACCATATAAGGGAGCAGCAGGACCGAGCATAGGAACCGGTTGTTGCCCAAGAATTGAGGGTTGGGTATTTAACATGGCGGTATTAGGGATTGTGTAGTCTCTGCTCCGGTCATTGTTCACCTGAAAAAAAAAAAAAAATAAATAAAATCATGCATAAGCATGAGCTGATCATATGTACAGTCTCTGATCAGACGTGTAAAGGAATTTTAGTCCAAAAATCTGAAATAGTATTGAAATTATGCATTTTCATGATCCATCATGGAATATGAAACCACAAACAGTGCAAAAAAGCAGCAATCAACCTCTTAGATCATGTTATTATTTTTTTTATAAGAAACAACAATCTATATATATATATATCATAAATAAAAATACACGATCATGTTCTTATTATATAACTTACAATGGAATACACACACGGCCAACTCCTTAATTAGATTTCCAAAATTGGCTTGTGTATTGGGTAGAATAAAACAATCATAACTAGATCATTTATCAGTTGTATTGTTACCTTTACACTCAGATCAGTGTGACGGGAATGTGATAGGTGAAGCTTGCAAAATCCCCCATCATAGATACAGTGTCCTTCCAAGGATTCCTTGGCAATAACAGCCGTTTGAACATCTGCAACGGGATGACATCAAATGCAATTGAGATGATTAATATACTTTTTCCAAATTTTCCTTTAACTCAAAGGGGACAAATGCATAAATTCAATGAAAACATACTGTAGTTGAAATGAATAAACTCGAAATATGCATAAGAAATCGAGATGCCTCCAGAATTTGGAAACTCACAATTTATTAGGCAATTAAAAAATTAAAGAAAAAATGATGAAAACTAAATAATAAGAAACAAGGAGAAAGAAACAAATGAAAATAGCAAAGGCTTTCTTAGGATAAAAAGCAATTAGGTCTAGATCTAATAGGAGAGGTTTTCCTTAGAACACCTTTACACCAAGGTAAAACAGCATAAAGGTTTGTTTGGCAAGTGAGCAATCCAACAAGAACAATGACCTCAAAGCTGTATATAATAATCATCTTCTCCTTTCTTATGTGTTATGTCAAAGGTGTGATGGAGATCATAGCTCATGGTAGGATGGAAGTTCAATTTCAATTAGTCTTTCACTTTCCCAACCTAGCACAGAGAGAAACCTAGAACTATGTCAGCAAAAGAAGTTGGGATGGAAACTCAACTAAGCACATACAGAAACATGGACAAAGAAGCAAGATATTCTTGCCCGCTTCTGAAGACTAAAAAGTTGGGCAATCGTATAAAAACATTTAGAACCAGGGGAAATAATGTTTTCCCACAGAAAAGTTTTTTTTTTTTTAATCTCCTTATTTTTTATAAGAATTGCACATCTCATAAGGTTTCTTAGTTGGTTTCATAAGAGTGCTTGATTTCATCTTTGATCGTAAGAAAATGATATGTTGCCAGGAAAATATTATTTTCCCCCAACAGTCTGACCTTCTTAACTACAGCATTTTTTATTTATTTTTGTATATCAGTTCTGTCCATAAGAAAGGCTTATTATCATCTTTGCCTGGTGTGTACAGCTGAGAATTCTTCAATGGATCCTCCTTCAAGAGTTTGATCTTGATATCAAGGATAAGAAAGGAAGTGAGAATGTGGTAGCTGATCACCTTTCTAGGCTACAAACACAAGCAAAAGATGATGTGGGGCTTATTCAAGAAGCATTTCCTAATGAATAGTTGTATGCCCTGAGTGAGAAGCTTCTTTGGTATGCAGATTTGGTCAATTTTGTGGCTAGTGGCATTTTACCTCCAAACATCTCCTCAGCTCAGAAGAAAAAGTTCCTCCATGATGCTAGATTTTATATGTAGGACAAGCCATTCTTATACAAGAGGTGCAATGATCAAGTAATCCGAAGATGTATACTAGAAAGTGAAGTTCAAGCCATCCTCAGAGATTGTCACCACTTCTTGTATGGTGGTCATTTTGGTCACCAAAGAACAGCTTACAAAGTCTTGCAATGTGGGCTTTATTGGCCAACCTTGTTCAAGGATAGTTATGTGTTTGTGAAGTCATGTGCTCAGTGCCAAAGACAAGGAAATATTTCCAAACGTGATGAAATGCCCATGAAGACTTTTGTTGAGGTTGAGTTATTTGATGTGTGGGGCATTGATTTCATGGGGACCATTCCCATCCTCCAATGGCAAGTTATATATTTTGTTGGAGGTTGATTATGTGTCAAAGTGGGTTGAGGCTGTTGCTACTACCACAAATGATGCCCGAGTTGTATTGAAATTCCTTCATAAGAATATTTTCACAAGATTTGGTACTCCAAGAGCTCTCATAAGTGATGAAGGCTCCCATTTTTGCAACAAGCTTTTCAAGGCTCTACTTTCGAAGTATGGAGTGAAACATAAGGTCGCTTTGGCCTATCATCCACAGTCTAATGGGCAAGCCAAGGTCTCCAACCGGGAAGTGAAACGAATTTTGGAGAAGACTATGAGCACTAATAGGAAAGATTGGGCATTGAAGCTTGATGATGCTTTATGGGCATACCGCACCGCCTACAAAACACCCATTGGAATGTCTCCTTATAGACTTGTCTTTGGCAAGTCTTGTCATTTACCATGTGAGTTGGAGCATCGAGCTTATTGGGCAATAAGGAAATTGAATTTTGATATGAAGGCTTGTGGCGAGCAAAGGCTACTTCAACTCAATGAAATGGAAGAGTTTAGACAAGATGCCTTTTTAGAATGCTAAGATCTACAAGGAGAGAACCAAGAGTTGGCATGACAAGCATATCTTGAAGAAAGAATTTCTTCGGGGTCAACAAGTTCTCCTCTACAATTCAGGACTAAGACTCTTTCCAGGAAAGTTAAAGTCTAGATGGTCCGAGTCATTTCTTGTCACAAAAGTTTTCCCCTATGGAGCGGTAGAGCTACAAAGCCAAGATGGTGGACGGATGTTTCAAGTGAATGGGTAAAGGGTGAAGCACTACTATGGAGCATTTGATCCAAGCAAAGAAAAGCTACCCCTTCATCAACCACCATGAGCGAGAAAAGAGACAGTCAAGCTAATGACTATAAACAAGCGCTTGTTGGGAGGCATCCCAACCGTTTTTCTTTTGTTTTTTGTTTTTGTTTTGTGTTGTGTTTTATTTTAGTCATTATAGTATAACAATTGCATTTTCTGTTATTCATCAACTAACAAGTTTTTATTTCTTTTTCAGGTCAAATTAAAAAGAACAAAAAAGTGAAGCGAAGAATTTTTTTGTTTTGAGTGACGCAACGCTACATAAGGATCTGAAAAAAATAAAAATAAAAGGGGGCGATTTTTTTTCAGAGAGCAACATTCTCTCTTTCGTTTCCTTCATCCTTCTTTCCTCTCCACTCAACCATCTTGCCATAAATCTACAATCTCTCTCATTTTCTCTCCATCTTCAACCTCCTCATCATCATTTCAACCCATTTTTGGAAGAGAAGAAGCACGATACTGGGTGAGTGAGTGATTGTGTTAAAGTTTGGGGGGGTGAGTTTGAAAATTTTGTTCTTTTTATCTTGGCGTGAATAGTTGTCTTGTTAGTAAGAATGTATTATATTAGATTAGATTAGGTTAGATAATCACATTCTTGTACAACTTTGAACTTGACTAGATTTACTTATGGAGGGCCTGTGATGAGAGAGCTTTGGTGAGGCAGGAACTATAAGAGAATGTAGAGAGTATTCTTGTGTCTGTGTGCTTGATCTACATGCCATATTTATTTGAAATCTTTGTTCGCTTTTGAGTATGTAATCATGATCATGAATGTCACTTCTATGTTTGAATTGAGATTGTGTAAGTAAGCACTCTTTTGATCCCAATTTTTTTTTTTCTTTCAAAACTTGACTCTAAAACTTGTTTGATCTCTTCTTGAGGCGAAATCCTAGGAATCACACCAAGAAAAACATGATTTAGGCCATTTTTGGATAGTTTGAGCCATAAAGCCTACACAATTATATATTGCCCCTAGTCATCCGGTTTTGAGCCTTTGATCTTGTTTCTTTGTCACCTAACATTAGAAGCCAAGGCCATTAATTGTTTTTCCCTTGTTTTCACCCTTGCACCCTTAACACTTTGAAAAATCTGTTGTAAAGGAGGGTTGGGTTATTTTACATGGAAATGTATGTAAAAATGGGCTATGGATGTGAATGTCATGTGAAGGTGATAAGAAGGGGTTCAAAATGAGTTGTTCATATGGTTTGAAAAAAAAAAAGATGAAGAATGAGAAAATGAAAAGAAAAGAAAAAGAAAAGAGAAACAACTTTTCTTCATCAATGTGTTAAATGAACAAGTTTGGGGGTGTGCTTTCGGGGTAATGAGCACAAAAATGTGAAAAATCATGTCTTTGAATGAATTGTTTTGTTTTGGTTCATGTGTAAGGTCTGGGATGTGTGCAAATTGGTTGATGTAACAAAGATGTTTTAGGTATACTACGCTTCATTTTATCCACTTTGACACACCCTTAGCCCCAGCCTTACATTACAAGCTATGTAAAGACCTGTTGATCTTGATTGGTGTGAAACCTACATTAGTGGAGAGAAGAGTGAAAATCAAGCATATGAAGCCATGTTTTGTTTCATTGAGATCATTTTTCTATCTTGCTTGCATGGTTTATATGATTTATGAGTGGTCATGTGTTTGAATTGTATGCTTGTTTGTCAACTAAGATGGAAAAGAAGGCATGTCTTGTAGGTTGAAATTCTAGATATCATTATACTCTTGAAACTTTCCAAAACGTGAATGTCTTGTCATTGTAATTTTTGAGGCCATTGCACTATGGCGTAGGGGTCGAAATTGAGTTTCTAGTTGAGCTTGAATGTGACTCTTAGGTGGGGTGGTAGGTTTTATCTTCTCTTGATCTGTTTTGTTTTACTTTTATTTTTATATTTTTTCCCTTTGCTCGGGACGATCAAAATCCTAAGTTTGGGGGTATTTGATTAGTTACATTTTAGAGGTGTTTTTAGGTGCATTTTGTAGGCATGTTAGGAACATTATTACATTTATATTACATGTTTATAATAACTTTTGGTTAATTGTTTAGTTTGTTACATTGATGCATTTCTCAATGTTTTTGGTTTAGTTTTGGTTTAAATAGAATTAGATTTGAATAATTGATCAGATAAGTATGTTACTTACACATTTTGGTTTAGTTTTGTAGGTATTTTGATAGGAAAGTTAGCTTGGATGAAGAAATACATGGAGCAAGGAAGAAACATCAAGTACAAAGCCTTCAGGAGAGGATGGAAAATTTGGCTAAGTCCCAAAGATCCCAAAAACAAATATTCTCTCAGAGCGTCGCGGCACTGGCTCTTAAGCGCCGCCGCCCTACACAAAAAATCAGTTGGGTTTACTATTCTGGGCACCGCAGCGCTGCAAGCTGAAAATTTGCGAATTTGTGTGTTTTTTGACGCCCTTTTGTCTTTTCACCCATGGAAGGTATATATCTCGTTTAGGGTTGTATTAAAGGAGGATCTTTTCATTCTAAAAGAATTAGATAACAACTAATTAGGGTTAGGGTAGAAGAAAGGAGGCAAGAGAAGAAGACAAGAAAGGAAGAGTTGCAGGTTCAAGCTTGAAGAAGAAGGGGGTTTTCTCTACTTTTATTTCAATTAGAACTTGTGTTTTATGATTTCTTCTTTGAATATCTCTCTTGTACTCATGTATTTGAATATGAGCTAAACATTTGATCTAGAGGTTTAATTGATCTATGTTGGATCTTATGGTTTGATTATTCTTTGCATGTTCTTGATTGATAATGTGGGTTTATTTGCAATTTCTAACTCTTAATGCTTTCAAATTGCTGGCCACATTTTGGATGACCTTAGATTTGATATCTATCACTTGAAAAAGGGGATATTGAATTGGATTGGGAAAATTGCAACCGAGGGTTATTGTATCGTGTTGGAAAACCTACAATGCCTTGGAAATCATTCAAAAATGGGTCCCAAATCTTAATCCATGTTTAATTCATTGGTTTGTCACTTGGAAAAGAGAATTAATGTGTTGAGCATAGATAATTGAACTATCACTTGGAAGAGGGGTTTAATTGAATTAGATCCATGATTTATAAATCCATGAATTAATCATTTACATGACTTTTTGAAAAACATAAGTGAAGACATAAAGATATTAATCCTCTAGTGTCTTTAATCATTGATTTCTAATTTCTATCTAATTTACATTGTTTAGTTCTAATTCTTGCTGATTTTACTTTTTAGTATTCAATTCATCAAATATTCTTCATCTAGATAAAACTATAATTTCGGGCAATAAAAGATAGTTTTGCTAATCCTTGAGAATGATAACCCGGTATTCACCGGTATATATTATAACTCGATATTTGTACACTTGCAAATTGAAATTTATCGCATCATCGCTTAATTTTAAGGTCGTTAGTCATTGAAACCTTGGAATTGAGACAACAGAATCTCAGTAAGATATAAGCAACATATTACGTCAGCTCCCCAATTTTCCAGGCTGTTTATATTTGCATTGACTCATTATTATTTCTGTCACTAGAAAATTATTTGAGGCATAATTAAAGGGAGCTCCCAGTGTTGGAAACCTGTAAGCTCATTCATCTATGTCTAATTCACGGTCACTTAAAGAGAATTGACACTTAAAGAGAATTGACACCTAACTGATAATCTGATATTTATAAACTTTTACAATGTTGGAAGAAATCACTTGTTCATACTAGAAAAAGCACAAATAATTGTGCAATTCCTACCACCCAATACGGAACAAGTTTCAACGAAGAAGCAGCTAAGCTACAGGCCCAAGTCTCTGAATCTGAATCTGAAGCTAATTTGTTATAAGGTAACTAAACACTGATCATACATGTTAGGAGTTTTACAAAGTAATTTTACTCAAAGAGCATGGAATGGTGAACAGATCAAAATATAGAATTGGTACACAAGCAATTCATTGGTTTAAAACTTAAAGGTCTCAAATATAGGTTTACCTGGGTACTGAACTAATGCATGCCACCCTGCATTTTTCTCAAACATTGCAATTTTCTGAACTGGTCCAAAAGCAGAAAAGACCTGGCCCCAAAGAAAACAAAGTAAATGTTGTGATAATAGAGCAACCTCAAATCAGCAAGCAGGCCACTTCAAAGAACAACTGGCATATACCGTTTGTAAAATATCCACATTCACAGGGTACTGCATATTTTCAATAGATGCAAGAAGCACATTACTCTCTTGTTCTTGTTTTCTCCCATCAAGACCCACAACAAACTGCACAAGTGACAAATGCTCAGTTTTTACAAGAAATAAACAAAAAGGAAATAATTCCAATTATATGCAATAAACTGCAACACATAAAACTAGGACAACTGGTGGAAAAAACCCAATGTTGCACAAATCATGGCAAACATGTCTTTTATTGCATTAATGTCGCCATCATTCAATAGCAATGCTTAAGACTGTTCTTAATGTTTCATCTACTGGATTTCCAAAGAATGAAAGAATATATTTAGAAGGATGGCAACATCGCCATACCATTACCAAAATTATCTCAATCCACTGCCTGTATTCTATAGCGACAGATACTTCAGCAAGTTAGATTTCCACTTAAATAGTAAATAACCAAACAACAGATACCAATAGCCAGTGCTTACCTGTCCACCAACATCTATGGCTGATGGAGCAACTGGAAGGTTTGGATTAGTATAATCCCTGTATAAATAGAAGTAAAAAAGCAATTATAACATCCATTATGAGCTAAAACAACAGTGGTACTTAACAAAGCTTCAAAAGTATAGATAGGTTCAAGGAAATTTCCACAATAAGAACCAAGCAATGAATAACAAATAAAAATGACTTTGGCAGAAAATTTATCAAAAAACTACAAAGAATTACAGACTAAAATATGCAATTATCAAAGATGATTCCATGCTGGTATCAAGGTACCTCCTACCACTAAGTCAAAGTACTGCAATTTAAACACACAAATAATTATACCTGCTCCGGTGGCTCTGAAACTTTACACTCAGATCTGTGTGTGCAGAATATGTTATCTTGAGAGAACATGTATTCACATACTCTGGAAGCAAGTACCTGAAAAATAAATAAATAAAGAGATAAAAAAATTAAGAGAGAGAGAGAGAGAGAGAGAGAGAGAGAGAGAGAGAGAGAGAGAGAGAGAGAGAGAGAGAGAGAGAGAGAGAGAGAGGTGCATTTGCTCTCAGGCTACAAACTGCATATCTGCATAATGAACTGAAAAAGAGAAGACCATTGCTACCATCAGCCAATTCTACAAAGGTTATTGATACATCTAAGGCAACGTGATTCTCTGACTGCAACTACATATCTGTAGCTTCTATTATATGGTCAGACAAGTACTGGCAAGCAATCCTAAATAGTGCATCATCAAATGGTTAATGCCCATTTTAGTTGTAGAAGATTTGTTGCCTTGGTTCAAAAATTCCCCGAAATTAGGCGAACTTCCACAAATTTTTTCTCTTTTTTTTAACCACCGAAGTGCGAAGTAGATGTAAAATAAAAATTACAAAAATTCACCGAAATAATTCAATAAAACTCGAAAAAATTGACAAAATTAGATAAAATTTCTATTTTTCAATTCAAAAATGCAAAAAAATGGACAAAAAATTAGACAGAGAAGTAAAAAAAATCTTATTTCATCAATAGAAAATAAAGAAATACCAATAATTATGTATTATTTTCAACTTCATCAACCAACATAACAATATAAATTTAAAAAAAAATTAACAAGCTAACAAATTATATAGTTTATTGGATATGATTTACCAAAAAGAGAAGAAAAGAAGCAAAAAAATAAATAAATAAATAAATAACGTCGAAATAAAATAAAAACTTAAAACTAAATTAATAGAATTCTCAAAGCCATCTTCTTTTAGTTAACTTTTATAAAACAAGATTAAAAAAAAATGTTTAAATAATAAACAAATAAATTAAGCATGGTGAAATTCAAACTAGCAAAGTATATGGTCGAGAAGCAAGCCACCACAAAATTACATATCAAAACAAAGAAAAAGAATTAAAACCAAAAGCCACCATTTCAAATTCATCAACCCACTTAACAAGATTGATTTTGTTAGGTCACTTATTAGTATTTTTATGTATTAAAAATACCTATTTATATTAGTTTTTAGCTTATACTACAATAAATCTAGATATTTAAGCATATATGCAAAAACTCTCTAAACTGCTCTAATTTAACGAATTTTTACAAAAATTCTCCATGTCAAATTCAACTACTCCGAATTAATTCAATTTTCAAGTGACCGAAGTCAAGCTGAAATCGAATTTTCGATTCTTGCTTGTTGCCTTATCCTGGCCATCAAGATAAATGAGCACACCTTGGAAAGAAACAAAATGTTACGCAGGAAAATGACTCCATACCTCGGTATACTTCTCCCATCAAGGGAGTTTTTAGCTGCAGATGCAGTTTCTGAATCGGAAAACTGAACCAACGCCTAAAAATAAAAAATAAATTAAATAACTTCACAAGTGGGGACAAAAAAAGGGGCATTGATAGAGAGACAATAGAAAGTAAAATTAACTAAACTGCGAACCTGAAACCCAGCTGTCTTCTCAAAGGTAGCAATCTTATGTACAAACCCAAAAGCTGAAAAAACCTGCATCATAAGAATCATAAGTTTCCTTTAACAATTTTGTGCAAGTATGTCTTTTCAGTAAAGGCATAACTTAATATAATATAAGATATGGGTCCATTTTCTTTGTTTGCAAATGAAGCAGCTAGCACATAATATTCCACAAATTCGTAAATGAGAAACATCAGTTAACACTCTAACAGGAAAAAAGAAATATAGGAATGTTTGAAGGTAAAGTCTTCATACTCTTGCAAAGTCTATTTATGGCTCAAAATTGCAATTATTCTCCTGGCAGCGGAGACTAAAATGGTACATGTGTACCCCAAAGATTCATTGCAGTGTAGCAAGTATAAAGGCCATCATGCAGTGAAACAGAACAAGTGTCAAGAGACCAAACCAAGGAATGCAGTTAGGACAGCAACCCTAAAAAACAGGATTGATGGACTCAATAAAAATTTAGAACCATCCAGAAAACACAGTTGACTTGATAAGTTATATAACTATGCTGTAATAACCATAAAGAAAACACACTCATCCACCTGAAGAAATCCAGATATATTTTATTGTATCTCTTCATAATTCCAAAATTTTCTTTGCTGAATTTCAACTCCATTCCTAGATCTATAAAAACTAAATTGAAATTGTCAACTTTACAAAAAAATTAAGAATCTATATGTTTTGGTCATTTAATCTTATACTTATATATTGATTGTGAACCAAAAAAATATAGTGTCTACAATCTGCATTCTATCGATTCTCTTTCATTTTAAAAATAAGACCACACCAAAGTCATAGATGAATGGATCACATCCCAAGGTTTTAGATGGAAACCAAAAATTGCATACCTCTACCAGCACGCTTAAGGTTGGCCAAAAACCAGGTTAGGACAGAACTATGTTCGGGCAAAACCTAATATTAACACCCATATGACGTGCCTAGGCTTGGCTCAATTTTAAATTCAAGTACTATGTTTCCATATGACGAAAAACCTATTTAAAATCGAGTCGCCCAATTTCACCCAAATTTCAAAAATATTATAATTTCTACTAACAACTAAAAATAATAAAAGTAAAACATAGACAACAATACATAAGCTATAGCAAAAACAATTCCATCTATAAAAAAAAAAATTGAATAAAGAACTCATGAAGATAAGTGATTCCATAACAAGGCCGTGAAATCAATGGTGGTTTTTTAGGTGGTATATGAAAATTGATAGTTTCATCCTTATGCCAACTAGGTTTCTATACCTATATTTTTTTAAAGTGTTTGCTTGGATCTTGGATTTGAGCCAATTTCAAAATCAGGCATCGTATTGTTGTCCAAACTTGGCCCTAATATTTAATAATAATTCCTAAACCCTTTTTTGTATAAAACAAGGCAGATTCAGACAATTGTGTTTAGACAATCATTGCCACCCATAGATGGGAATCTATTCCTTTTGCAAATTGGATGTTTCCACAAGTTGGGGAAAGTATGTTATCATGTTTTGATTCAAGGAAGTAGGGGGGCTCATCCTACCGACCAACCTGAACCTTATGGGTTGGGTTGGGTTTTTATATTAAATTGAGTTGGGTTGGATTAGGAATTAGCAACTCGATCAAGTTTGGGTTCGGTAAAGATTTTGCAAATCAACCCGAACTCATCAAGAATATTAAGTATTTCTTTAGTTAGCATTTTTATTAGATTCACCTATTGTTATTGGATCACATAAAATCTCATGAATAAAATAACACGAATGAAAATATTATTTGAAATTATATTTATATTCATATTTGACTTAAAAATTAGCTTAGGAAAGGAAAATTTATAATCAATACATTGAAGTAGACCAACTTGATCAACCCAACCCCAAGCAACCCAAAGTTATTCGGTTGGGTTGGGTTTAGGGGTCCTATTAGGTTAGGTTGGTTTAAATTTTTATAACCCGACTTGATTGGGTTGGGTTGGTATTTGACCTCAACCCGACCCGACCCAACCCAACCTATGAACACCCCTACAAGGAAGAACACCAATTGCTCATAAAGTTTATGGTGTCATCCCACACTGATTAATAAGTGAATTCAAAAAGTCTTTGAAACTCTTAAGATGATGGAAACTTCCATGCCAACCCCCAAAATTTTTTTATTTTTATTTTTCTATTGACTAAATGGACCAATCCTTTAATGTTCTTTCACAGGGTCATTCAAGAATAATTGAAGCCCCTTGCTGATTATTCATTCCATACATCAAGGAGATGACTCAAAAAGCATAAGCCTTAATCATTCACTAAGTTCCTTCAAAAAAAAAAAAATCATTCACTAAGTTCCTGTAAACAATTTTAGCAAGGGAGTTACAAGAAGTGAATTTGATACAATAGTAGCAAGGGAGTTACCTACTTGCCTGAAGTAATCTTGACGTTGGACATATGAACTAAAAACCAAAGTATCATCTCTTTTATCAAGAGAAATAAGTATCGCAGAAATGTCACTAAATTTGGAGCAAGGATCTTAGATGGTAGGTAGGTTGGGATCAAGTGGGTCCAAGCAAACCGCTTAATATTTTCCATCTAAGAATTTATTCCATGCCCCAACCGCCTATTGGGGAAATCTCAACTAGATGTTTGGTGGTTGTTTAAAGTAAGGGATGAATTCATCCTCGTAGAAGAAAGAGAAGGAACTCAAGGTGTATTTAGTAGCCCACGGTTAGGTTTACATTTGAGCACAAGGGAAAGTCCTTATAATGCCTCTACTTGAAAGTTTTGGCTAGTAATGGCTGAAGTGACTCAATGCTCTACATCTTCATTGTGCAATTTCTTGGCTAAAGGAGTAGCATTTAGTTGCTAAGGAATGTATAAGCTAAAATTTTTAATTGAATTATTAGGTCCATTTAGTCAAATGTTTTAGAAATGAAAAGAGGAACGCAATATACTATAAAGTCTTGGAATCTGCGTTGGCGCATATTAGTGGTTGAAGAAGAGGTGGGTTATGAAGGAGATGATCAACCAATAGAAGTAGATGTAACGGTGTTCTAGGAGTCTAAGATGAAAAATGTGAACATGATATCCCAATCTTGACTCCACAAGGAGCATTGTGCTAACAAAGGATGCTAAAGTTTTCCAATAAGTAGAGTCAACAATTAAAGCCTTGGTTCTAGCATTAAAAAATAAAGGAAAAAGACAAATAATTGTGTTCACAAGGGTGTGCTAGCACAAAGTGATCCATTAGAAGAGATCCTTTGAATTGGATTGTATAATTTCATAGCCTTTGTGGATTATGAGTAAGAAATAGATTGGATCATATTCTCCAACAAGAGTAAATGGATTTTACATCACATTATTCTAAGATGGACTTAACAACTTCGTGAACAATAATTTATTTGATCTTTATTTCTATTGGAACCCATTGGGTTCTTTGACAAAAGTACTCCTGATATTTCAAATACTAAGGTTTAGGAAAGTTTGCAAAATAATTTTAGAATATAGAAGTAGGGCCCATCAGTGTCCAATTTGGCGCAAATGTGGCCAGGAATGTTTTTTTTTTAAGTTTTAGTGAAGACGCTTGTTCAACAAGCAACTTACTCGTTGCTTAAAAAGAAAAAATGTGTTGAATAAGACACCTATTCAATGGTTGTCATGCTCAACACTTAAAAAAATGGGTGTTGAGTAAGACACCTATTCAATGGGCATCTTACTCAAGACTTAAAAAAAAAACATTATTTTTGTTCATTCGTATCGTACTTCTTCACCTGTTAGCACCATTTTTTTGTTGATAAGTTGGCCCTTCAACAGGTGACTTATCGCAATTTTTTTTTTTTGTTAAATGTTGAGTAAGACACCCAACAAGCAAGCATCTTACACTCTTACTAAATGCCCTTTTTTTGTTAAAGTGCTGAGTAAGATACTCATTTGCCAACATAGAGTTGGTGCAGTTGGTAAAGAGATGAGGGGGATTAATGGGTCAAGAACAGGCTTGATTCCTTGCCGAGAGTGCAGTCTGGTGGAGCTGATTATACAACTAACTACTAACATTGTATCTTCACTCAAAAAAAAAAAACCCTTTTTTTTTCAAGTTAGAGAGTAAGACGCCCTTTCAACAAGCATTTGCACTAAATTGTTTTTCTTTTAATAAAAAAAAGTCCTACTTCCTGAATTATTTTGCGAACTTTCCATAAATAATTAAAATATCATGGGTATTTTGGTTAAAAACCTGAAATTCATCAGATAGTTGAAACACTAAAGAATCACTTCCTTAAGCAAGCTCCATAAATTCTTCTTTCAGCCAACTTGTTTATTCTTAAACTCATTTCCAACAATAATCTTAAGACATTTTTAAGTTTCTTTTAATTTAGAGCCTTTTAAAACTTTTCCTTTATGGTTATATTAGAACTCTCTATGGCCTACAACCACTAACAAGGCTACAAAATGGCCAAAGTCTTTCAGGTAAGAACGTTGTGTTGCTTTTATGAGGAAGTTAGAAGAGCTTTGACAAAGAATTAAAACATGGAAGACAATTATAAATTTTGAAAATTTCAGCCTAAAAAACCTAACATCATTGACAAACTTGAGCAAAACACGTCTTTATTGAAGAAGCGAACTTTTAAAATTTTTGAGTTAAAAAAAGGATGCTTTGTGGAAATCAAAATCCTACAGTGGCTAACAGGGATGAATTGACAAAGAATTTCTCATCAAATTGTGTGCACAACAGTAAAGCCAGCCAAATGGTAAATTGAGGGTAGCAATTAGCAATTTCAAGGGCCTCAAGGTGTCAACATGATTCCTAGGCAATGCTGGGCAACAAGAAAATAATTATAAACTAAGTCCATACATAACTTAATACATAACTTGGTAGGTTGGATTGTTATTAAATGTGCAAACCTGATCACCCAACCAACCGATCTGATAATTGGGTCAGTTCAATACTCTTCTTGTAATATTTTAACAGGTGGGGTTCGAATGGCAATATTTTCCAATCGAAGGGGTTAGGTCAGATTTATTTTTGGGTGAAATCTGACCTAGCCAACCTGCGCACAACCCCTACTTTGGATTATAAAAGAAACAAGTGATTCTAGAGTTAAATCAACACATTTGTCAAGAGAAAGGGTCAAAAAACCTCCATTATACCCCTTTAAGATGCTTCCAAAATTTATGGAAGTGCAAAGAAACAACTTTCTTAGCCTAGATTAAAAGGCAAGTCAATTCCCAACCTTTGCAAATAATCAATTTGCTATATCCTCAATTAACATATTCACCAATTACTTTGATAGGACAAAATACGTCATCATCCTCTCATATGTAATTAATTTGATGAAAGCCAATAGGCTTTGGGATTGGAAGCAACAAATAGAAAAATAATTAAGCTGAGGACACTCTTCCACTCTTACCAACTTTGCTTAAACATACCTAATTACATTTTCGTTCAACAAAGTAATTGATTTTATTTGACCAATTGTACATAAATGAATATTCTATTCAACAAACAATTTGCCCAAAAACATTAGGGGATAGGAACACAACCTACAATTTGCCCAAAAAACTTAAGCATGACGAAATGAGTACATTAATAATAGAATGAAACATCGACCAGCCAACAACTCATTGAGGAACAATATTAGTTCTTTACAAGAAGGCATGTTTGACTACTATGAACAAATTTATCACATAACGAGATCATGAAAAAATATGACCACTTCGATCAAATCACAAGATGTACACATATTTACTATGGCCAAGTTTACCAAGTAACAAGTAAAATTTTTTAAACTATAGATCTCAATCTATATTTATTCAGATCGATATGATTTGGACAATGAATGCGTGTAAATATAACACATTATCAATTCGACTCTTGATTCCATCCGTCAACCACACAAACAATTCAATTAAAGATTATGTATCTATGATCTAATGAAGCCTTCTACAAATTTATATCCACAAATTATGTTTGGTGGTGCATCATCTTAAGCTTTGGATAACACAAAAAGAGAGATCACTTGTCCTATGTTTTACCTACCTAATGAAGCCTTCTTCAAATTCACATTCAAATACAATGGCAAGAATAGTCAAGGAAAGATTTCATGCCATGCAAAGGCTTGATTTATTTCATCTGCTTAGAAATTGAGATGATTATAAGTTATAACAACAACAATTCTATATTGTTCCTTTTTCCTTAAGAGTCAATATTAATTAAAAGAAAAAACATACAATGATACGCTTATATTTTGTTTCCGTTATCAAATCGAATTTCCTATTTGTGCATATGTACAACTCCATATATATTCTTACGACTTTCATCAATCTCAACTTGATGTTTTTCTTGGCTTTTTTATCCATTAAACATCTACCCAATGTACGCCCATTGTAATTAAAATTTTCCAATGAATTCACCAATTATTTTCATTTTCTAGTCATCAAAATACATTAAACATAATTTTTTTTAAGGAATATAGATGAAGAATCAGTAAAGATTGAAAGACAAGAGACCTAAAGGAGTGAAAGCTTTAAGTATTTGGGATCTATTATTCATCAAGAAGGTGAAATAGGTGAGGATGTAAACCATAGGATTAAAGCAGAATGGGATAAATGAAGGAGTACTTTTGGCCAGCTATGCTACATAAAATAGAATATTGGGCAATAAAAAAACAACATGTGAACAATATAAGCGCAACAAAAATGCACATGTTAAGATGGATATGTGGTAAAACATTAAAATATAGAATTAGAAACGAAAATATTCAAGAAATGGTAAGGGTAGCCCCTATTAAAGATAAAATGAGAGAAAACAAATTAAGGTTGTTGTTTGGATACATACAACGAAGACATTTAGATGCTCTAGATAGGAAGAGTGACTTATTAACAATCCACAGTAATGATGGAGGTAGAGGAAGGCCTAAAATAACATGAACAAAATAATCAAGAAATATATAACTACTCATAATTTAGATGTTGATTTAGCCCTCGATAAAGAGGAGTTGACAAGCAAATTCATGTAGGAAAAAGACTTTGCATTGAGTTGAGTCATCAAAATACAAATTAAATGTAATAAGAAATACTAAATATAGAATGAAAGTGTGACATCCTGACGAATATCTAGGACTAAAACGTGAAATTGTGGGCCCCACTAACCGTTTCTGTCAGTGTAATTGACCTACAAACTAAAATCACGCCTTATCAACCAATCTGATGCTAAATTATCATATTTGATCTAACACGATTAATTATGCATTTTTGGTCAATTGTTTCACTTTGACAACTTTTAGACAGTTCAAGTGAAAATATTGCACTTTGGATTTTTAGGAATTTTGGAACAAAATGATACCAAATCGACCGTGACGTCTTCACGAGTCCAACGCAACTGACGATGATCGAATCAAACATCAAACAAACCCGTAGTGCATGAATAAATTTGTTTCTCGCAAAGACATGCAAATCGAGGTGCCACACATTAGATGTTTAACAAATGTTTATCTCTCATTTAGCCACAATACTAGCCAATACATGGCTTGAAGTGACAAGTGGCAAGCATAAGGGAAATTCACCATGCATCCCCCAAAAGTTTAGAAATGAGCATGCAAGCCCCTCAAATTCCTCCAATTTTTGCAAAGACACTCTTGCCTATAAAAGATCCCCCACCCATCCCATTCTCCCATTTCTCACCACCGACAACAAGAAAAGGAATTCCAACTTCTTCTTCCTCTCCAAAATATTTTCCATTGAAGGACCTTAAGCATGGTGAAGCTTCTTCTTCAACTCTCATGGCAAGTATTCTTTACCTTTCTCACCATTCCTCTTCTTTCCTTTCATCTTGTTTTCCCATGTTCATATTTAATTTCTTCTCATTTTAGTTTGTTACTATCGTTTTTACTCAAATGCTATGCTTCGTCCAGTTCAAATAAGATAATAACCTTCAATGTTATACCCCCATTCATGCCCACCAATCATGTTTGATTGTGACACTTATGGCCATGGATTGAGAGCTCCTGACACTGACTACTCCTGAAAGAAGGCTATTTTTTTGGTCAGATGTTTGTGCGGCATTGTAAGTGCATCATACCATTTCAAGAATATAATTTTTTTTTTTTTTTTTTTTGAGATCAGTGAATATCAGGATTCTTTGGTTTCCTACTAATTCCTCTGGGGCACGGCCACAAACACCCTTAGAACCGTTGGCCAACATATCGATGGGTGGCATGAGTCTCGATTTGAACTCTCCACCTCAGGGTTGGGGGAGCTTGCCCCCAACCACTGAACCAACCCACCGTTGGTTATCAAGAATATAATTATGGGTGAAGAATCTTTTGGAGAGGAAGAAGAAAAGAAGTTGGTATCCCTTTCTTCTTCTCGATGGTGAGAAATGGGTGGGTGGGTGGGTGGGGGATCTTTTATAGGCAAGGGTGTCTTTGCAAAAACTGGAGGAATATGAGGGGCTTGCGTGCTCATTTCCAAACTTTTGAGGGATGCATGGTGAATTTTCCTTATGCTTGCCACATGGTACTTCTCTTCACTTCAAGCCATGTATTGGCTAGTATTATGGCCAAATGAGAGATCAACATTTGTTAATCATCTAAAATGGCGCACCTCGATTTGTGTGTCCACACGAGAAAAAAATTGTTTCATGCGCTACGAGTTTGTTTGAGGTTCAATTCGATCGTTGTCAATTGTGTTGGACTCGTGAAGACATTACGGTCGATTTGGTACCAATTTTGTTCCAGAATTTCTAAAAATCCCAAGTTCGATATTTTCACTTCTTGAACTGCCTAAAAGTCTTCAAAGTGAACCAATCGACCAAAAATGCGTAACTAATAATGTTAGATCAAATATGATAATTTAGCATGAAATCAATTGATAAGGTGTGATTTTAGTTTGCAAGTCAATTAAACTAACATAAACGGTAAATGGGGCCCACAATTTTAAGTTGTTGTCTTAGACATTCATCAGGATATCGCAGAAAGAAGGTAAAAAATTGAAATAATTAAAAGAACTTGAAAAATTATTGGTATTTTTTTACTTATTTAAAGAAAAACTAAAATCAATGCCAACTTTGATAGTTTTTAGATGATGACTGACTCTAACAAAGTCTTTAAACATATGAGATTGAAGCTCAATTTGATATGAAATAGATAGAAACTACAGTCACTAAAGAAAGAAAAGAAACGGAAAAAGTCCAATGAGCCCAACACCCAAACCGAAAGAGACAAGAAGATGTTAAGTATGAGTCATGACCATATCTTAATCAACTTCTAAAATTATCTATACATGCTAGCTATATTATTTTAGTGTTACAAATCATGCATGAATGAAAGTTCTGCATCAATGTTTTTATTAGTTCTTTTCTTCCTTTTTATCATATTCTAGACCAAAACTGAAAATATTTATTTCTCTCGCTGGCATAACAGAAAGTTTCCCAAATGGTGTGAATTTGTTTCAAATTATGTTCAGGATTGTTGGCCCTCAAAATAGCCAAGTATTTTCTAGGCACAAATAGAAGTCTCAACTAACAAATAGAATCCTATTACGCTCAAGAAACATTCACAAGATCAAGGACAAAGTAAACAAAAATAAATGAAAAATTGCACGTTTATCTAATTTTCTCAATAAGATAGTTATACCATGACCTGGAAATTAAAAAACTTTCTTCACAAAGACCAACACCACAAAAAAAATTCAAAACATCAAAATTCATTAAATATATTTAGATCACAAACAATCACATGGGCACGCCAACATATATGGAAAAGAAAAGATACAAAAGCAATTAAAACTTTCATGAAAGATACTAGAAGTGGAAAAGAGATCAAAAACAGCAATTGTGAAATAAAAAGATCAGTCGGTAACGTAAAGTAAAAAAATAAAGTTATGTCCCCAATTTAATAAGACCAAATATTGGGAGCTATGGGTGAGAATGGAGAGGAGAGAGCACATGATAAGGATAGGAAGAGGAAGAGAAGAAAAGGAGAAGTAAGGATGAAGAGGAAGTGGTAAGCAAAGGAGAGAGGAGACAAACACACATGAGCTTTCTCCAGATGCAGTAGGCTGCGATCGAAGATGATTCCATGAAATGGACCTGCTGATCCATTCAGAGTCATGTCAAACAAATGTTTCACGAAACATGATACACATAAAATCACTTCTAGCATCACATAAGAATAATCAGGTACGACTAACAATTTCACCACTCATCCACAATCAAGTGCATCTCTGGTAAACTTACCAAGTGTAAAACATCAATGCTGACATCACGCGGCTCAACACCCTCAATTGTCACCAACAATACATTCCCAGTGACATCCCCAGTAGTTTTGTTATTTACAATTTCTTGCCTGTTGGAATATTGTATATAGACAGTTTTACCCCGAAGCTGAGCAGGGTCTGATGCAGAAGCATAATAAGAGACCATTGCAATAGCTTGATTTAAATCCGCCTAAATAAGACAGCAGAGAATAGTGACCATCAAACTTTAGAATTAAGTAAGCAGAAAACTGGATCAAAAAACATGATTCACACTCACAAATTCAATGAAGGCCTGATTGCGATTTGCTCCGACATTGCATTTTGTGTTGACAACTTTTCCAAAAGGCTTCCCTAATTCGATCAGTTCCTCCTCTGTGCAGTCCCACGGACAATTTCTCAAATGGAGCACCTTTGAAGGTGGCTGAGAGTAACGAAACTGCGGCTGACTGGAAACAGATGCCATTTTCCACAATTATCCAATCCTGTCAACCAAAAATCCCAAGATTAAGGTCCCTAAATCCCAAAGTCTGATCCACAGACCCCTAATCACAATAAATCTTTCCACATCAAATGCACATATCCCAAAATCAATTAGATACAAAATAAAATAAAAAATAAAAAAAGTTGAGACAAATGTTTTCTTGAAGATAAAAAGTTGAAATCCAAACAAAGTTCCGTTAAAATCAGCATAAATGCAGTGTGAAATTGAGACAAATGCCACTTTTCAACTACTAAAAAATGACACTTCAAGAGTATCAACATAAACAAATTTCGAACCGGCATTTGAAGTAAAGACAGAGAAAAAAAAAACACTCCAAGGAATAGCCAGAAAATACAACAAAAAAAATACCGAATTTCAAATAAAAAACTCTGAACAGACCTAAATTTCGATCGTTTCACAACTTGAAATTCAGAAGTTTCTGACTGACGCTCACAAACAATGATCCAAACTGAGAAATTCACAGTGCAGCTACAAAAATTGATCAAAACAGAACCCCCAATGAGCAATGATTCAATTCAACAACACATTTTTGAACTTGTAAAACTAAGTGAATTGATGTAATCAACAAGCATTCTTCCAATTAAACCCTAACTCTATTCAAATCACTAAACTAAACCAAATCTCCTGGCCGCCGATTCAAAAGAAAATTCACAGTTTGCATAACAAAGAAATCTCTATTCAAAAACCGTTTGATTTCCGTAAAATCAAATAACAAAATCAGAATAAAAAGAAGAAGAAATTCGTACGAACTGGAAGGGCAGCACTTAAGCATAAAAATTGTAAGGAATTGAAGTTAAGATTTTCCTTACCTCAAGTGACCGAAGAGTGAGAGAACGAGGAGAGCGATCGTGTACTCGATTTGGGTTTTATATGATTTTTTGGGGCAGCGACAATACGCATACTTAGTCGATAACTATTTTGAGGCTAATTTTATTATTTGTTTAGTAAAAGCTCAGTAAGTATTTTAATAATAATTATAAAGTATGAATAAATCTTTTTTCCTTAAGAGTCATGGGAGGTCCAGTTATGTGTTTCTGCAAGGTGGATGATGTATTTAGCATTACCTCTAGAGTAGAGATGTTTTGGGGTTTAATTAATAGCAAAGATAGAAATGAGAAAAATAAACAAACAAAACAAAATTTTGGAAGTAATCAGGCAAATGAAAGAATTTAAATGAAAAGGTAAGAGAAAAACAAGTGTAAGGTTAGAAATCAGTTGAAAGATAAAATTGTAGTTTTATCATTTTTAGCACCAAAGATAATTTATAATAAGTGATAAAATAATTTTTTGAAAGACATTTTTAAATCTTTGAGAGTAACAATAACAACAACAACAATAACAATAATAATAACATAAAATTATTTTTTATCATTTCTAACATTAAAAGTAATTTTTAATAAATGATAAAATAAGCATTTAAAGGAATTTTTTAGATATTTGGAGGACAAATAAATAAATAAATAAATAATAAAAATAATATCACGTTAGAAAGGATCATTTTTTAATTTATATTAATTAATAAATGTACAACTATATGATATTAGTTAGTTAACCAAGGACGCTTTGTTAGTTAACTGTAGTTAGGTAACTTGTTACTTATTATGTTAAGAGGGCATAAGCTTATTGCAGTGCATATACATATGTATGTATCAGGTTGTTGAACAAAGAATTAATGAGACTAAGTTATGAGCTTTTCACTGTTAAATTTCTTGCTCTCTATTCTTGATTAATCTTTGATCTTTCTGATAGTGTTATGTTCATGGTATCAGAGCACCATGGTCTGATCATATTCTTTTGATATTCTTAGTTTCTTTTTATAGTTGCGTAATTTGTGTTCTTTTGAAGTTCTTGATCATGGTTGATGGATCAAGAAATGTGACTTTCGGATCTGGATCTGTAAGAGAAGGAGTTGCAAACGATGCTACATCAATGAAAGTGTGCAACAATGGCGATCCACTGTGTTTACAAAACTCAGATCATCCAGGGATAATTTTTGTAATACCCCGTGTTTTTAATCAATATATTTGGTTGATTTACACGTATACTGAAGAGTATAATACACGTATAAGTACCTTTAAAGTCATGTGCACATATGACAAATGAACTTGACAATGTCAAAAGTGAGTCCGGAATGTGATTTTAAATAAAAATCGATTTATAATACGTGTATTCCTTATGTGAATTGAGTGAAGGAGAAGAAAAAAATAAAAAATAAAATAAATGATTGTTCATTTGCGGGTACTGTTTACGAAACAATACCGTGAACAGTACTAGTATGAAAATAAAAATAAAAATTAAAAGAAGTTGCTGAGGACGAAAAGAAAGAAAGAAGAGAAAGAAAAAGAAAAAGGAAAGAACGAAGGGGAAACGATGGATTCGCGGCCAAATTTGACATGCCGGTAAGCTATTTTTGCTATTTTTCGTCGTAAAATTGATCTTTAACTAGTGTATGACGATTCTAGCGGAGTAATTTTAGCTAAGGGAGCCGTTTTACGGTATTTTTGAAATTGGGATTTTTATCCAACTTGAATGAAAATTTGTTCGAAAGGTGGAAAAACACTCCCTAGACTATAGAATCTCCGAATATGTGGTTAGATTTCATTTATTTGTTCATTTGGAATTTTTATGGTTGTTGGAAGTTAGAGTTTATATTGGAGACCTTTTGAATCATATTAAAACCCGATGAAACTCTAGTTTAAGGCTATAAAATGGTAGAATGAACTGGTGTGAGTCCATTGATGCTAATTTCATGATTTTTGGAGACCGTTTGACAATTTTAGTAAAAATTTACATGTTTCCAATGAATAGTGACGTGAACAGTATTATGAATAGTATTGTGATTATATCCGGTGAATAAAATAGAATTGAAATTTAATGAAACTCCGGTTTGAGATCATAGAATCCTAGAGAATTGAATTTCAGACGTTTCGATACTAAGATTGTGATTTTTGGATATGATTTGATATTTTTAGTAACTAAATATATGGTTTTAGTGAGTAAAATTTACTTTCGTGACCTTCGCGAACGTGTAAAACCTAAGTAAAATACCCGTTGAAGGTAGTAGAATGGTAGTATGACTGATTTTACACGTGTCGATGTGGACAGAATAATTTTAGGAATGTACTATATTTTTAATAAAATTGATATATGTTCCAGTAGAAAAATAAAACTAAGAACTAGTGGAAATATGAATTGGAAATCTACTTTCACTATTCTTTCTTGTGGAAATATCTAGATTGACCACATAAATGGTATAATAACATTTTCAACTGCTTGTGAGTCCTAAAGTCAGTGAAAAATTAAATATGACTTGAATTTTATATGTGCAGTGTTTGAAATTGGGAGTTTGATGTATTTGTGACTTATCTTGAGAGACCATTGGTGCTGAAAATTTGATGATGCATTTGTAATTGGTGATGATTATTTTTGTTGGACATTAGTGGCACATTGACTTGGACCGGTTGTTTAACCATTGTGAGTATATTTTCTTGATTTGGTTCTTATATGACATTATATATATATATATGAAATGTTTGAATGTAAATATGTTATGTATATATTGTTGCATTGTGTTTTAATTTGCATTCGTAAATGATTTTTTTAGCATTGGAGCATGTGAAACTTGCAAAGGCAAGTTGGTGTCATTTCGTTAGGAATTAGACCCGGATGAGTGTTATGCGTAACCTCATTGTCAGTAGGTCTGTCCTAACAAGGATTGGAGATCCATAAAATGACTGTGAATTGAGTAATGTGAGGTCCGAGCGTAGGCTCCTTATCGGTGCATAATAAGGAGTTCGTACCCGCTCCATTACGAGAAGGAGGGAGATTGTGGTTTTAGTTGAAAAAGATGCCTTATTTTCTTGAAAAATCATGAAATCTATGTTGTTGGCATGTATGGTATATTCATTGAATGATGCATGTATTTCACGATTGTTTTAAATGATTTTAAATGTCATGTTTCCCTAAATATATATGATTGTCATATCAAGATAAATATTCACTGAGCTTGTTGATTGCTCACTCCATTCCTTCAATATTTCAGGTACAGAGTTAAAATGAAAAAAAAGAAAGTTAGAGAGTGATCGACTCGTGACCCGAATCTTTACTTTGTTGATGTATGTATGCATTGGAGTAATGGATTATACTTGTGTTAGTTTGATATATATATATATATATATATATATATATATATGTATTATCATCTAGATGAGATGTGTGGGCATATACAAGATAGCTGAATATATTAGATTATGAAATGCTAATGATGTTGTACATGATTACATAATTACATGGTGGAAAGAATAGATGATATGATTTGATAAATGAATGAAATGAGAATGGCTAGATGTGTGGATGAATTAGCTATATATATATATATATATATATATATATATATATATATATATATGATTTGATTTGTGGTATATCAGGGAAAAATGTGAAATGTCCATTTTATGAGGAGATGCTATCAAAATTTCTAAAAAAGTTTGGGAATTATTGTGAATGTCCGTTGAGGCTGACAGTGTATTATATATTGTATATGAGTATGTACAATGTATAGTACACTGTGGTGGTCATGGCGTCAACCTACGTCAGGGGCGTCGTGACAATTTTAGTGTCTACGCCATTGACAGGTACCAATTACCTTTCTTGGAGTTGTTCCAAGACAATAGCCCTAGGTGCTAAAGTTTGTAATTGGAAAATGTGAAATGTCGGATGTTAATTCAATTGATTTTGCTCAATGGACTAGAGTTGATTGTATGGTTACTCCATGGATCTTGAATTCAATTGCAAAAGAAATAGTTGAAGCCTTTCTGTCACACCCTGGGTTGCACAGCGTGCCCCCTACCCAGGTGCGGGCGCGCCACCGCAGTGGAGAACACCTAGCCATTATATATCCACAGTATTGTCTTCATTGGGGTCCACAGAACACTGCACGCACCCAACGACCATTGTCCTTTCCCTATGCAGAACACTGCACAGTCCAGGGGCCTCCCCCAAGTTCGAACTCGCAACCTCTTCCTTATAAGGTTAGATTTCGCAACTTGAGTATCCATTGAACCAAGTTCAATGGATACTCAAGTTGCGAAATCTAAGTTCAATGGATACTCAAGTTGCGAAATCTAACTTTATGAGGAAGAGGTTACGAGTTCGAACTTGGGGGAGGCCCCTGGACTGTGCAGTGTTCTGCATAGGGAAAGGACAATGGTCGTTGGGTGCGTGCAGTGTTCTGTGGACCCCAATGAAGACAATACTGTGGATATATAATGGCTGGCGTTCGCCACACGGCTGAGGTCGTGGTGGTGCGCCCGCGCTCGCGGCGGCGGCCGGGGCGTGACACTTTCTATATACGACTTTTGCAAAGGAGTTATAAAAAGAGTTGGAAAAAAGATTTGGTGAATCCAATGGACCTTTACTTTACCAGTTGCAAGGGAGATCAACTCAATTTCACAAGGAATTGTATCAGTTGCTCAATATTACACAAAATTGAACAAACTGTGGGATGAATTAACATGTTTAATGCCTATACCGCAGTGTCCTTGTGGAGCTGCTAAACAAGTAGCAGACATAACTTCGTTCAATCGATTAATGCAATTCATAATGGGATTAAATGATACTTTTGATCATGTTAGAAACTAGATTTTGGTGACTAATCCCTTACGAAGTGTCAATAAGGCACATTCAATGGTTTTAAGGTAGAAAAAACAAAGAGAAGTACAAGTGGCATTTTCTGAAACTACAAACAACAATGCAATGTTTATAAGAACACAAAATTTCAAGAAAGATGGATGTACTAAAGGAAACCAAAGGAAGGATAATGTGAAGAAGATCGATAGGCACTGTGATCATTGTAATACAAATGGTCACACTAGAGACACATGCTTTAAACTACACGGATACCTTAATTGGTTTAAAAAGTTGAAAAAACAAAAAAAAAGTCGACTGAAAGGCAATGGAGTCCACTGGAAAGGCAGTGGTAAACATGGTTGATACTCAAGATGCATGCATATCTGCCAATTGGAGTTTTGCTATTTCTGATATGGTACAATAGGAAGTTGCTAAATTCATGAAAAACAAATCAATCATGGATTCCAATTATGTGAATTTCACACATTCGGAAAACTATGTAGGTATATATTCCACTCATACACTTGCATTACATACACTTGCTTTGTCTGAAACTAATTCTTGGATTATTGACACATGAGCTTCAAACCATATGTGGAAGAGACATGGCAAATCGACCGCAATTGGAGCCAGAACTAGTTCAAGAGACTTCTGAGAAGATCAGACTAGTAAAGGAGTGACTTCGTGTAGCACAAAGTCGACAGAAGAGCTATGCCAACAAGCAGAGACAACCTCTAGAATTTGACAAGGGGGACTTTGTTTTTCTAAAGTCCAGCCTACAAGAGGTGTCAAACGCTTTGAGATCAAAAGAAAGCTCTCTTCACGATATATCGACCCATTTAAGATCGTCGAACGTATTGGCAAACTAGCCTATTAATTATCCATTCCCTCATCCATGTCTAAAGTTCATGACGTTTTTTATGTATCCATGCTTCGAGTACTGCCCTGATTCTTCACATATTGTCCCTTTGGTAGAAATCTAGATGGAGCAAGGCAACAAATATCAGGAGAAAGCCGTATAAATTCTTGATAAGAAAACCCAAGAACTGAGGTGACGTAGCATTCCACTTGTAAAAGTACTCTACGATCACCACGGAGTAAAGGAAGCAACTTGGGAATTAGAATAAACAATTAAACAGAAATACCTGAAATTGTTTCCTAGTAATAATTGATGATGTGATACATTGTACTATTTCACTAATCAATGAAATTATGAAACTTCATTTACAATATTTTAATACATCGTTTCATTTAAATAGCCATGCAGATGTCTGAAAACAACATAGACGGGAGTAATGAACCATACACGCCATGGCCTGCTTTGCAACCAGGGGAGAGTCCTTCAAGTTCAAAAACAAACCACAATTTATTTGCATCACCAACTCCCTCACCTCAGCGGCAATGATCCCTATGGCCAGAGCGTGTATGGTTATATCGTAACGAAATTACGCGAAACAATCCAGGCCCCTCATCCTGGCAGGATGTCCTACCAAAATTATCAGGCGGCCGAATTCGGGCAACAACAAGTAAAAGCATTTTGCCACTCAACCTACCTCTCCTGAAACGCTGCAACTTGCAGTGCCCCACAACACCATCTGTTAGGCAAAGGTCGGAACATTCTTAAGACGAATCTTATTCCATTTGCTCTCCATTATTTGATGATGTCGAGGATTCCCCTGGCCAGCGTATTATTCAGGGACCTTACCAGCAATACCATGATCTAATAATGGCCAAGGCAGTGAATCTCACGAAGACAACAATCATGACTACATAAATCGAAATTTCGAGGGCGAAATTCTGTTAAGGGGGGTAGTGTAATACCCCCGGTTTATACACACACACAAACCTGAAATTTTAGCGAAAACCTGAAATTCAAGCAAAAACCCGAAATTTTGGGCATATGATTTCTATAAAAAGGGGCCTCCTCCCCCGTATTTCTCACACTAAACTTTTCATCTCCTTCCCTACTCCTTGGGCACACACACACACACTCTCTCTTTTGAGACTCTCCACTGGTATGGTGCGGAGCCGTTGCTCGGGAAGAAGCGCCGGTTTTGGAACGAAGTCCAGTTTGAAGGTGGTAAGCAGAACTTAGGTTTGCGTGTTTTATGCCTTTTTATAAAGTTTTCATACATTATTATTATGTCTAATATTCACATTATTACACAAATGCCATTATGTTTAGACTATACTCACATCTTGGTAAATGTAATCCAAATGTCATGTCGTCACTCTGCTGGATTAACAATTAATTTAACTGGCCAAACTAAGTCTTGTCCCCAGTAACTTTAAATAGTGAAAGGGAGGCAGCTTGCTGCTTTAGAAGATTTGGTGTATTAAGAATGTCCATTGTGACCCACCTCTCAGCCTGAGGACTGATCTGATTGGTTTTATTAAAAGTTGTCCACTTTGTGGAGGTACGACTGAATTTTAATAATGCCTGCCCGATGGACTCAAGAGCTGTTGTACATGTGCAGTAGCATTCATACCTGTGTAGAAATTGAGACTAAACCTACACACACATTCATACATTATATCCATGCATAGAATATTAGTAGACAACATAACCATCTAGGGACGTAAGTCACTCGTGGCCTAATGATTAATTATTGGTGCATAATTGCCCACTTGACTGAGTTAACTCTAGGTTACATCTCTGCTGTAAAATTTATTGTGCAAGCCAAAAAAGGAGATGTGAGTACGGAGTTTTACCATACTGATCGTTATATATTTCCCTGGTGATGGACGCATAGCGTGATCCAAGATGGTACATGGCCACGACCCCCCTTACGAGACGATGCATTATGAGTGTCCACTAAATTGTGGTATGCTATTGATGATATGTTGTGTTTATTCCGTGGATTATGACAATTCAAACTAGACTTCGTTCCAAAACTGGTGCTTCTTCCCGGGCAACTGCTCTGCACCGTACCAGTGGAGATTCTTAAAAGAGAGAGAGAGAGAGTGTGTGTGTGTGTGTGCCTAAGGAGTGGGGAAGGAGATGAGAAGTTTGGTGTGAGAAATGAGGGGGAGGAGACCCCTTTTTATAGAAATCATATGCCCGAAATTTCAGGTTTTCACCTAAAATTACAGGTTTTCTTCTATTTTTTTTTTTTTTTTTTTTGTAAATCGGGGTATTACAATATATATATATAATGTACGTATGTATAATCGGGCCAATCTTCGAGCCTTTGGGTCAAGCCTTTGGGCCTGGCTTTTGGACCGAGTTAGCTGGTCGGGCCGGGTCGGGCCATGTAATAGTCGGGTCCGAGTTTGGACTGGGCCATTTATAACAGGTTAGGTCAAGCCCACGGGCTTCGGGCCAAATTGCCACACCTAGTTACAATGTCGGTATATATATACGTTATCAGTACCCTAAAAAGTAATATATAGTTAAAATCATAGATTGGAACAAGACATCACAGAAGAGTGTTTGGAGATGCTAAGACAAATGGGGATATAATATGTAGATTGGATAATTATTATATTCATTTTGATTATTTTTAAATGTAATGTTTCATGTTTCTTTTATTGTTCTCTGTATTAATTTTAATATTTTACCCCTCCCCACCCAAAAAAAAAGAGGCTGGAAAAAAATTAGGATGCTAATGCATATTTTTTTTTAAAAAAGATTCAACAACGGTCATCAACCGTTGTTGCTAATTCATAATATAAAAAAAACGAAAAGGAATTCCACAAGGGTTCTTAACCGTTATAGATTCTACAAGGGTTAAAAACCGTTGTTGAAAGAAAAGTATCGACAACAGTTGGTTTATGCTGTTGTTGTCCCCAAGATACCACAACTGGGGCTATAACAACGTTTTGTACAAGGTTTCAAAACCACTGTAGAAAACTTTTACTAGTGCATATAATGAAACAAAATATAATTTGGCTACAAAATTTGTTTAGCAACAATTTAATGGTCACTAAAGATATCTAGAAACGAAAATTTTGGTTGCTGAAATGAATTTGCTATGAATATCCGTTCACTAACGAGCTTTAGTGACGAAAATTCCAAATTTTAGTTACAACATCTTATTTGTTTTTTGGTGCTCTAATATTTAAGAATACCTGTGTAATTATTTACATAGCATCAAATTACAATTGCCACCAATATAATCACATGTATATCCATAAGATTTTTCAACTACAATTATTAACAACTATCATACGTATTAATTAAAAAAAGAAGCTAAAAATCCACATGTGTAAATAAAAGTCATAGTGTTCAAAGTTGATATAAGGGTTAATAGTCCACACATTCAAAAATTAAGTGCGGATGATAGTGAACGATAGTTACAACGTCGGTATATATATACGTTATCAGTACCCTAAAAACGTAAGATAACGTTAAAAGTATTGCTAGCAACTTTAAAAACTTGTTCACCGCGGTCATGTAAGTCCAATTGTTACCAAAGACCTGAAAAAAATAATATATATGAGGACAATATCCTATATAAAGTAGTACAATTAATGCAAAGAGTTGTAAGCAAAGAGATATTTGAATACCATTTGCAATTACTTAGGCTACTAGGATTCAATGGAACATGCGAATCATATCATGAATTAAGTTTTTCAGTGATGAAAACTATTGAGGTGAGTCCTAATAAAGTTATAAGCAAATTATATTCACAACTTTAACATCTTTTAAAAAAAAAATTGAGGGAAAATCTTTTCCGAAAGTGACATACCATGAAATTCATTAAGCTTGATGGGTACTGTTGGCATCTCCATCCTCAGGTTGTTGATCATCACCATCTTTATGGACCCAAGGAGATTGCAATTCATATGGAGTCAATGACATGATTTCAATATCTCCTAAAAACTGAGTTGTCACTACATTGATCGCTATTGATTTTGAGATGCTCTTGTACACTGCATATACGATTGCAACGACACCCCTAATTAATAATGATGAAGTTATTGTAACCACATACAGCCCACACTCTTCATCTTCACAACTTTTCTCTGTTTTATTAAAACATTAAAAATCTAATCTTTCATTTTAGCTTCAACATACATGAAACGGACAACCCAAAATGTTCTTAATTTATTAAGACATGAACCACATATAGGGCAACATGCCTATTATTTAAGTGACAAAGGGCAAGTAAAGTTACCATGACAAAAAGGGGTGAAGCATACTTGCCTAAAATTAATCTTGAAGACCTACGGACAAGATTCCAACAATTGTAATTCAATGAAGGTAATTGTTCAAACACATGTAAAGAAAGTGAATTAAACTGCTCATGATAAAACTTATAAACCAGTTGCAAAAGAAAGTGAATCTAGCTATAAGAATTGAGAATTTCAACAATATTGGAGATTAGATGCTTCCAATCCATTTCAAAGGGAACATTGAAAAACTAAGATTGATCATGTCCCACTAGCTAGCATCTTATATTCAACCACATCATCCATTGGAAGAATTATGTTGTTGTAAAATATGTCAAATGCTTGGAAAAACTATGCAATTCAAGAAGACAATAATTTGATAGCATATGCTTAGTATAGTCAACCAATTAGCTTAATAAAAACCATTGGGTGAAATTTGTTGTGCCAACACACTAGCACGATATATATTTTGCTAATTGTCTTTAAGAGAGAAGTGGGGACAAAAAAACTTAGACTAATTACAGGGTCGCAACAATAATTTGGGGATTCAATGTCGACTCTTGACAAAACAATCTAACAACAAATATCATCTAACAATAAACAACAAATCATATAGGAGAAAATATTCCTTTTGTTTTCTATAGATCCATAGTTTCTTTCATTAACTAGAGAGTATGTGTATCCTCTTTCAATGTTTTGAAGAAAGTTTCTATTAAAGTTTACTTTCACCATGTATCCCTTGAGTTCTGATTTGGAACATTTGCTGGAATTAATAGATGAACTACTTGTTGGAATTGTAACTCACAAGTATACAACTTAAAGATCGTCATGTCAGATTATCAAGAACAAGAATAGAGAAAAAAATACCTAAATTCATGACGATAAATGTGAAGGGGTTCGTCTTCCACAGCCAAATGAGTTCTTTCTCTAAGATGGAAAAAGAGGAGAATAGGAAAAGTAGGAGAAATAATTAGTTGATTTGGGGACTATAACCCTATAAAGTTCCTTATATACTAGGTTAATTAAAATCCAATCAACCCTAATTAATTAGTATTGAATATCTACATATTACAAAGCCCATACCCAATAAATATTAAAGAGCTAAAATTAATAGATCACTTATTTAGCCCTTTTAATTTAGATAGCTACTAATATACTTGTTAATGTATATGTGAGCCTACATTATTAGGATATTAACTAAATTAAAATCCTAACAATCTCCCACTTGGGCCACATGTACTATCCGAAAACAATTATATTATGTAATCTTAAGTGCGCACCAAAAAACTATCTTTTCTTAAAATGTCTCCTTAGTTACAATCTGGTCCATCTACTATATTAGCATGAAATCAAAGCAACTTTTGTTACACATATTCGTAACTAGACCCATCAATGGTCACCATACCAACATATTCAATGACATAGATCAAGTATGGATGTGTAACATAGAAATTACACGCAATGTAATCTTAAACATGCCTATTTTCAACTAGTCCGACTTTATTCTTTATGAGATCAATCTAGTCTTTCTAAACTCAATTCTAAACCACTAATAGAAAGAACAAATTCAGAGTGAAAATAAACCATCTACTTTATTATGCAGAAAATAAACACAAAAGTGTGTATGTAACAAAAGAACATCTAAAATACAAACTCTCACTAAACCAACACATCATCAAAAGAAACAACACCCACATGAGTAGTGTGCTCATGAAACACCTTAGGTGTTAAACCCTTAGTAAGCGGGTCCGTAATCATGAAGTTTGTGTCATCGCAAGGCGTTCAATTTTGCGTGTACCATTGGATACCAATGAGACTCAGGGAGGTTGATGGTTCTTCCAGTGACGAGTGTTTTCTCTAGATAGTGATCCCATATGGTGTTTTCCTTCTTAAAACTTTCTCTGATGTTCATCCCTTTCCTCACACTAATATTTCCCTTTATTGGAACCATTCTTCGAGATTTTCTTTAAATTGGTAAGAAGTGAATTGCGTGTGTGTTCTTTTAGAAGAAAAGGTAAGAAAGGGTGGTGGACTAACAGAAAAACACCCATATATATATAAAGAACGTTCCTGGTATGTTCATCTTGGAACCTTTTTTATTTTTCCAATTTATGAATTTCTCAAAAGTTACACATTTTCTTCCTTAAAGTTTATGCATTTTCCTCCTTAAAATTTATGCATTTTCATGGGGCAAGTATTTCTTGATTCGAGTGAGCCGCGAAACCATTGCTCTGATACTACTTTTACTGTCACTTACATGTGTCCAATGACCGTGACCTACTAAGTCACATGGCACGTAAGCGTACCTCATAGCATTTTTTACGGTCAGCTTCTCGATTGCAACCAACTGCCATAATGGTTAGCCATGTGTTCATGTCAGGGTAAGAGCCGACGTTTCGCCACACTCACATCGTGAGAACCCTTGATCATGATTCTCAAGTTCGCCCTCTTGTTAACTATGCTCTGATACCACTTTTACTATCACACCATGCCAGAGACTGCCCGAGGCAGCGAAACTGTTCGACGGAGTGCAACAGTAATAACTATAACAAAAGAGTTGGAATATTTGCATAGGTTTGAACATCCCAAGAAGGAAAAGGTGTAGTGAAAAAAGGACGTACGTGGAATTTTGCTAAAAGATTGAAGTGAGATTTTGTTGAATTTGAATGAAAAGACACTTGTTCCCAAAGGGAAACGACCTGCCGATCAATACCCACTGCTAATGCTAACATGTTTTTTTGGGCAAATTTCATCGTTTAGACCTTCAAATTTGTGATTTTGCTATTTTAGGAAAGTTTTGTTTCGAGTATAACTCGACGTAGGAGAGTCTGATATTGTTTTTTGTTTATTCTTCGCGATATACATTGCGAGATCTTTCTTTCTAGATAGATTTTGGCATACTTTCTATTTTTGGCAAAATTTTCCATGTTTAGTATTTGAGTCGGTTTAGAAATAATGTTGTAGGTTTTGCCTATTTAAGGTCGTTGTATGCGTTATTAGAGCCAATTTTAATAGAATTTGAGATTTTTTATTAATTTTCATATTTCCTTGGCATTCTTGTGAATCAACGAGTTAGAGAAGGTGTGTTAATTGTCTTCCCTATTCACATCTTGCACCAGTTGGTATTAAATCAACGTTCGTTCTTCCGCTATGCCTCCAAGAAGACGACAGCAGGAAGCCCAACTCGATGAAATGCATAGACGTGACGATTAAGCACGACTTGAGTAACAGATGGCTCAGTTGATGTAGCAGTTTATTGCGTTCTTGAAAAACCCTCAGGTTGTGCTGTAGAGACAGGAGGATCCGATCCCAAATCCTGGAGATGTTGATACAGGCGATGATGACAATCGGTCATTTACCACATCAACGTAGGGATCTCGTTGTATGTGGTGGGGATAGATGATGGAATTTAGGGATCAAGGTCAATATCCTAGAATTCCATAGGAACATCGAGCTAGAAGAATTCTTTGATTGGCTTCTTGTTGTTGAGGAGATCTGGGAGTTTAAAGAAGTTCCAGATGATCGACGAGTTCCCTTAATAGCCACTTGGCTACGAGCTAGGGTAGCGGAGTGGTGGCAGCAAAATAAAGCAATGAGGGTGTGACTAGGCAAACCCAAAATTGTGACTTGGGAGAAGATGAAGAAACACATGCGAACTACCTTCCTCCCGCATAACTACATGCGAACGATGTACCTGCGACTTCAGAACTTGCGCCAAGGGACAAGTTCTGTCGACGACTATACGACAGAGTTCTATCAATTGTTGGCTCACAATGATATCATGGAGATAGAAGATCAATTTGTGTCACGTTATATTGGCGACATGCGTCCACAGTTTCAGGACATGTTAAACATGTTTGATCTTGTCACGGTTTCTGAAGCACACCAAAGAGCCTTACAATACGAGAAACAACTAACACATTAAAGCGAGGCGATTTTTGATAATATAGCCACAAGTCAGACCCAGGCCTAGTAGCAACATTCTTTTGGATCAACACCAGCATCTGTTAAGCCCCCACAAGATCAGAAGATGCAATTTGGCAATAATTTACACAGCTTTAGATGTGGTGAACCTGGACATCGATAGTTAGACTGTAAGAACAAGCGTAAAGCATTGCTCGTGGACGGTGTTGACGATGAGGACTGTGTTGACGATGAGAACGGTGTTGACGATGAGGACTATGTTGCAGAAGCCACAGTTGAACTTGAGTTCGATACTAGTGATGACTCAGTAGATGGTGCAAAACAACTTAAAAGTGATACCAGTCCCATGTTAGTTGTACGATAACTCTTTCTTACACCTCGACAACAAGATGACTGGTTGCGGACTAATATCTTTCAATCAACATGTACCATTGGTAGTAAGGTATGTCATTTTGTTATCGACTCGGGCAGTTGTGAGAATGTGATTCCGGAAGAAGCTGTACAGAACTTGGGCCTGTCAACCGTCAAGCACCCGAAGCCTTTCAAACTGGTGAAGTTACAGTTTCTTATTGCACTTTAGTTAGTTTCTCTATTGGCAACAAATACAAGGACGAGGTGTTGTGTGATATTATCACTGTTGGACCATCAATCAACACTCCACGAGTTGACCGAGCTGGCAGACGGGTCCATTTGGATGTTGAGCTGGCGATGTCTAGGTCAAAATATGCAACGCCCTAGTCCGACGACCAAAAAAATTAGGAAACACTAAATGATGGTAGCTCGGCCTAACCGAGCTATCGTCCCATTGTGTATCCCGAACACGACGAATGGGAAGTACAGCTCAACCCATGCCGATCTAGTTAAGAAGAGATCCGATGGGGACTTTCGGGATCTTCGGTCATCGATAGCTCAGATGTCGGACACCTCGGTTTAATAAGGGAGCTACGCTGAGGCCTATCTCAGTGTAAACATTTCCTAGTACAACACGAAGAGGAGGGATAGAAACATATACGACAGTTATGACAAATCAGGGATAAACTACAATCTGCAACTTGGGATGAGACCTACTTCATCTGGGATGGGAAAACCTATAATCCCGGAGCAGATGAGCTTGACAGCTCATCATGCCTACTATCAACTAATCGGGAATCGACACGTGGCACATGCCTAAGAGGCAGCTAGCCACTCCGCCCAGAAGACCTCTCCTATAAATAGCTAATTATTCCCCTTGAAAAGGTATGAAAAACTACACACCCAAAATCATGTGCAAGATTTCTTATTGAAACAAGCATTGACTTAGGCATCGGAGGATCTTTGGCCACCACACCAGTGTTCTTTATGAGAGCCTTTTTTCTTTCGTTCGTATTATCTCGGATTCCGGTGACTCACGGTCTCAGGTCAGCTCGTCTCCTCAACAAACCAATAAATTCAGTGTTGGTCAAATTCTGCACCGACAATGACTATGGATGCCTGCCATCTGTTACTTGGGAGACTGTGGAAGTACGACAGACATGTGACTCATGATGGGTGAAATAATACTTATATCTTCTAGTTTGGAGGCTCGAAAATAGTGCTATTGCCCAACAAAGATGAGCATTCTTCAAAACTAACGAGGCATGCTAACAACCTCTTAACCTAGGCAAAGTTCGAGCAGGGGATGGAAGAGTCAGGCATGGTATTTGCTTTGGTGAGCAAGATAGTGAAACCGAAGTCAATTATTTCTGAGCATGCTAAGCCCTTACTAAATGTGTTTCCTGATGAGTTGCTTGCAGAGTTACCACCGGAACGAGACATCCAACACCAGATTGACTTGGTTCTAGGGGCAACTTTGCCTAACAGACCGCATTATAGGATGAGTCCTAAGGAGCATGAGGAGTTACATTGCCAAGTGGAAGAGTTTTTAGCTAAAGGCCATGTTCGTGAGAGTTTGAGTCTAGGTGTTGTTACATCCCTTCTTACCCCAAAGAAGGATGGGTTGTGGTGTATGTGTGTGGATAGTCAGGCCATCAACAAGATTACAGTGCATTATTGATTTCCTATTTCGAGGCTTGATGACCTCCTAGATTAGTTGGGAGGCGCATCGGTGTTCATCGAGCTAGATCTGAAGAATGGTTATCTTCAGATCCGCATTAGGCCTGGAAATGAGTGGAAGACAACATTTAAAACACGGGAAAAACTATTTGAGTTGTCCAATGCCCCTAGCACTTTGATGCGGGTGATGAACCATGTTCTCAAAACCATTCATCGACAAATTCGTGGTGGTTTACTTTGATGATATACTGATTTATAGCCCTAACCCTACAATGCATCTTGAACACCTACGAGAGGTATTTTGACTCCATGTAATCACAAGTTCTATGGTGTACCTCAAAAGGGTGCATTCTTGTCAAACCAGGTGTTATTTTTGGGCTATGTGGTAACTAGAGATGGCTTGGCAGTGAATGAAGATAAGGTGGCGGTCATGCAACAATGGCTTCAGCCTGGACCATTACAGAGGCGCGCAATTTTCATGTGTTTGCTTCCTTTTATAGGAGGTTTATTTACGTTTCTGCAGTATCATGACACCTATCATTGATTGCATGAAGAACGAAAAATTCAGTTGGATAGATGTGGCTACAACAACATTCCAGCTGACTAGGTGTTGTTTTTGGGCTATGTGGTAACTAGAGATGGCTTGGCAGTGAATGAAGATAAGGTGGCGGTCGTGCTACTATGGCTTCAACCTGGACCATTACAGAGGTGCGCAATTTTCATGTGTTTGCTTCCTTTTATAGGAGGTTTATTCCACACTTCAGCAGTATCATGACACCTATCACTGATTGCATGAAGAATGAAAAATTCAGTTGGATAGATGTGGCTACAACAACATTCCAGCTGATCAAGTAGAAGTTGACCAGAACCCTAGTTTTGGTGCTTCTATATTTCTCCTTGCCTCTTGAGCTACATTGTAATGCCTTTAAGGTTGGCATTGGAACAATTTTGATTCAGTGATAAGTTATCTGGGGCAAAACAACGTTACAATACATATGATGTGGAGTTCTATGCATTAGTTTAGGCTATTCGACATTGGCGTCACTATTTATTCCATGGGGAGTTCATTCTCTGCAAAGATCATGATGCATTGAAGCACTTGGGCGTTCAGGACTAAATATCACTAGACATGCATCTTGGGCAGCATATTTGCAACAGTTTTGTAACGCCCGTACCTTAGGATGATGTCATCATGACCTGTAGAGTACCCGTATGCATGTACGTATACTTATTTGATGCTTGATGTGTGTTAGTTCAAGTTTCTTTGCATTCTTTTAAGTTGTTTAATGTGTGTATAAATTTTTGGAATAATCAGAGACCCGTTCAGTGTCGAAACATGTCGAAAATGGTGTTTTTGGATCAGTGGAGCTCGCTCCATGAAGGAAGAAATTTCTGTCACCAATTACATCAATGCTTGATATCCTAGATCTGTGGTCTGATATAGCTGAAATTTTTACAGATTATTCTTCTCTGATAAATCTTCATTATGTACGGTAAAGATCATGATCGGAGTTGTCTACTATGATGTATAAGATTCCAAACACTGCTTCTCAAATTTGCGGATTTTCTTGCGCAGTTTTTATCAAATGATTCCAAACTATGATGTATAAGTTCTTTTTCACATTCCCACCGTTGGATTGAGCTGCAAGTTTACTAAAGGATTGGTAACGGATGCATAAAAATTTTGATCGGTTAAGATGTTAAATTGGTAAGTCATTTTCAAGAAATTGAGTATTTAAGTGCAAGTAATTGCAGTAGGGAAACTATTTTTCTTATTTAAGTGTGTTTTTATGTGCGGACGCAAGCACGTGTATTTAAGCAACCAACACTTATTTCTCATCCATTTTACCCCAAATTGAAGGGAAAGAGAGGGGAAAATAGGGAGAAGGAGAAGAGGGTGCCTTCCAAAGGGGTTTCCACCCAAATCTTGCTCTAAGGTATAATTTCTCCATTTTCTTCCTTTATAATACCTTCATTGATGTTTGCAAGCTCTTGAATGGTGTATCTTTTGCTATGGACCACGATCTTGTGTAGAACCAAGTTAGGGTTTGGTTTGCATGTGCTCATATGAGCTTGTAAATGGTAGTAATGACTTCTTTGACCTAAACCTACACCCAAGGAGTGTTTTCCACACTTGAATCCCGGATTTGAAGGGGGAGGTGAAAGAACACATGTTGGACTTAGGTCTTGCATGTTAGATATGTGTGATTAGAGGGTGTTGGGAACCCATTAATGGTAAAACCCCCAATTTCTAGCAAGAAATTGGTAGGGTTATATGTATTTGACCTAAACCTAGGTTATGGACTTAGGATTTTCCATTCAAATTGCATGTCATCTATGTTGATCAAATGGGTAGATGTGGATGATTGATGATTCAATTTATTGATTTTGAATGTTGGAAAACCTAAGTGTAGTGCAAATTTGGCTTAGGCCATGAATTTGAAAATTTACCAAAATTTGGGGATTTTGACCTAGACTAAGTCAATTGATGAAATTGACATGGGGATTAGTCTAATTTACCCTAACTATGATTGAATGCATTGTATTATAATGGTTGGATCATGGGAATCAACCTTATGCATTCTTTTGTGTTAAATGTGGTTTAATTAGATGTAAAATGGGTTGATTGAGTTATATGTGTTAGCTCATTGGTGCAACCATTTTAGAGTCTTAAATTGGTTATTGAATTGGGATTCATTTGGACTGATTTTAATGATGAATGAACTTATGTATATGCAGGGTTTGTGATTTATCCAAGTGTCCCAATTAAGCCAATTAGAGGTTGAAGTGCATAGGAGTGTTTTGGTGGCATCCTAGTACTCATATTGATTGGATTTGGATTAGCTAAGTCTAGCTAATCATTTTTGAGAGTTTCTTACACTTGGATTATATATATGTGGCATTGTATTATATAAAATGTTTTGCATTAATATATATGTGTTACGCATGATTTAATGTTTCATGAAATGAATTTAAGCATAGTCTGGTTGGGTTAGCAATTGGGTTTTGGTCTCAAAGTTGAGATTTTCTTTGGGAAATCTCGTAAGTCTAGCGGTGATCCCCAGTTGTGGACCTTGCAGAGGATTTTATGGCTTGTGTAGATAGGATCGCCTAAACATGACACTTGTCTTGGTGGGCAGATCTTTTTAGCTATACAACCCCAAGAATCCTATTAGAATACGAGTATTGTTTGGTCGGATCGGGTGTTGAGTGTCGTGAACCCAAGCCTTTGATCGCCCTTGCTCGGGAGGTGTTTAGGATTGCAATGGCATGTTTGGAAAAAATGATATGCATTGTCTTGGGTATTGACATGATGCATTATATTTGGCATGTATGTAATCTTGTATATCACCATGTTATTTAAATTGTTTTGATGATTTTGCCATGTTTTATCTAGATGCATGTATATTGCCACTTGTAAAAAACATTCACTGAGCTTGTTGTAGCTCACTCCTTATTCTTATCGTTTCAGGTTTTGATAGGAAAGGAAAGGGGAAAGCTTGGTTGTAGAGCATTTTTCGTATTTTTGGTGATGTAGATGTCTTTGTACATTTTTGTCTTTTGGTAAATATGTATTAATAACACCTATTATATTTATACTTAACACAGATAGGATGCACTTATGGTTAGGTATGGCTTTGTATATTTGATTATTGTGGACTTATGAAATTTTATGGTTGCCAATTTGGGAATGTAATTATCTTAATGATTTGCTTATGTCCATTTAGATTGATTCTTATATGGGAATTATGTGTTCATTAGGTTGTTTAAATTAGGTTGACGGGACGCCGGGTGTATCCAGAGAGGATATACTCCGGGGGTTTCGTGCCGGTCATAACGTCACTGGTTGTGGGTCGTGACAAGTTTATTTTTGCTATTAAGCATAAGGCTGGCATCCTAAACTAAGTAGTTGACGCATTGAGTAAGAGACATAATTTTGTGATGTAGATGCGGGTTGAGGTTCCAAGTTTTGACTCCATTACAAACCAGTATGCTGATGATCCTTACTTTTCTAAGATTCTACGACAAATATAGGATGGGGAGTGGATTAATTTTGTTTTACAGGATGGGTTCTTGTTTAAAGGCACCCAAGTGTATATTCCTGATGACAGTTTCTGTTTGAAGATTATTCAAGAGTTACATGGTGAAGGCCACGTGGGACGTGATCGTACTTTTCAGCTTGTTTCCTCTTCATATTTTTGGCCAACTATGCGCTGAGAAGTGGGCCGATTTGTGGAACGATGTCGTGTATGCTAGGTGTCCAAGGGAAAGGCTACTAATGCTGGGTTATATCGTCCTTTGCCCATTCCTACCTGCCATAAATTGATATCAGCATGGATTTTGTGCTTGGCCTTCCAAGGACACAGAGAGGACACGACTCTATCTTTGTCATCGTTGATCGTTTCTCGAAGATGACACATTTTATTCCTTGTAAAAAGACTTCAGATGTAGTGAATGTGGCTATCCTATTTTTCGGGAGGTGTACAGCCTTCGTGGGCTCCCTTCTTTTATTGTTTCGAATCGTGATACTTGTTTCCTCAGCCATTTTTGGCGAAGTTTGTGGAAGATGGTGAATACGAAGCTTGGTTTCAGCAGTGCTTATCATCCGCAAACTGACAGTCAGATTGAGGTCACTAATCATTCTTTGGGAGATCTTCTTCACAGTTTGATCGGTGATCATGTGAAGCAGTGGGACCAAAAGCTTTGTCTGGCTGAGTTTGCTCATGTAACGACCCACATTCACGTATGACGTCATGATGATGTAAATTGTCCAACTCTAGATGCTTGTGAACGTATTTGATGTGTTTTGATGTGTATTATACCTGTATTTGTCTATATCTTTGTGTTTTATATGCTTATGAAGTGTATGGGTAAATTGAAAATGTACCTAAGGGTGAAAATTCTGAATTTGGGCAGAAGAAGCGCGCTCTTTGAGTAAAACGAGAGTAGGGTTTTATCAGGGATTGGATAAGCGTGCTCCTCTAAGTCAGACCGATAGTGAAAAATCTCAAGAAGTGTTGACAAGTGTGCTCCTTCCAAGGAGAAACATTGTAATGCCCCGTATGTACAAGTCAAACTTATACATTGATTCATACGTATTGTTAGGCATATTTATACGCGTATTTGTATGTACATGGCCTTAGAATAGGTTGAATGCATGTATTTTAGGGTGGTAGTTGTACCAGGACCCTAGACATAGCATTGAAAACCCAACACCTAGTGAAATTTTCACCTGGAGCTTTGAGAAGCGCGCTTCTGAGGCGAGAAGTGTGCTCCTGGGAAAGGAGAAACACGCTCCTCATGGGACCCAGTAAAAAAATGGTTTTCTGGGCAGTGAGAAGCGCGCTTCTCTATGGGCTTGACAATTTTTTAAAATGATTGGTGTGACGGTTTGCATGCATTTTAACACCAATTCTCGACCTTTCTAGCTCATTTTAACATGAAAGAACCGGAAAAAACCAGAACAATGAAAGGGGAAGAAGAGGAACTAGCTAGGGCAACCAAATCCAAGGTAAGGATTGGTTATTTTTTGTTAAAATTCATAGATTTGAATTCCTCTCTTCAACTTGTGCAACATAAATGAAAATTAGATGATTTCCATGGCTAGATTGAGAGCTTGGAAAAAAAAAGGTTTAAGTTGGATATTTGGTGATTTGTTAAAGGGAACCACAGGTAAGTGGTTCCTTGTTGATTTGTGGTTAATTTGATGGTAAATTAGCTGACTTCACACTGGAGTATCATCCTGGGAAGGCCAACGTAGTTGCTGATGCACTGATTAGGAAACGTACTGATATTGGCATGGTAGCTTGTCAGTGTTAGCCAAAATGTGTCTGAGAGGGGGGGTGAATTGGACACTTAGTAGGTTTATACCTTTCTTTAAAAACAATAATGAAATGACACCAGGTTAAGCAAGATATGACAGAGATAACACAATAACAATGATGAAGGCAACTAAATAACAATGCGCACAAGATTTATAGTGGTTCAACCGCGCTACATCCACTACCTAACCTTCTTAATTAGGATTTGTCCAAACTCCACTAACGGATCTTCTTACGGGTGAAGATCAAACCGTTTACATGTTCTTAACTTCACAGGCTTAAGAACAACCTTAACTGTTTCTCAACTTCACAGGGTTGAGAACAACCTTGATAGTTTCTCAACTTCGCAGGCTCGAGAACAACCTTTACAGATCGAGCAACACTTACTCTATTCCAGTGACTAACCAGTCACCAATAACTGAAATATGAGATTGAGATATGATTCCCTTTACTCAGAATCAAAGGGATATTTACAAAGCTTTTGGATTGAACCTTCTGTTATCACAGATTCAACAAAATATATAATGAAGTGCAACTGAAATGAAAGGTTCGGAAAGCTTCATTCTTTTTCAATGGATTTTGAAAAGATATTGAATGAAGATAAAAAATCCAAAAGATTTCAAGTATTTCAAAGTATCAAGAGTTTATGCAGCGAATAAAAATATAACTTTCAAAAGTATTTGCACAAAACAGTTAAAAATTTTGATAACAGGTTTATATTTTTCTCGTTTTTGTTATCTGTATTCAACTGCACTAAAGCAACATATATAGAGAGATAACAATGGCACTTGAACTTGAACATTTTCAAGAATGATTTTGGCTCACAAAGTTATTTCAAAACAACGGATACATTCTTTCTCAAAAAGAATTGATTCAGTTTGTGCAGTCACGATAACAACACTTGAATCTTCTAAGTATTCATGAGAATAGAATATTCTGATAAAGTTTTAAAACGTTCTGAAAAGTTTTGAAAAAGTTAATCTAAAAAAGTGTACAGTTGACAGCTTTATGACAGTGTTGGATTAGTGTCCTGATAGTCAATCAGCATCCTAACGCGTAATGCCAACTTTTGTCGTTTTGTTTCTTGAGGGCGCTCATGCAACGTGAGCATCCTACTGAATTGTGAGGTGAGGGCGCTACTGGAACGTAAGCGTCCTGACTTACTTAAGACGTTTAGAACAGTAAGGACGCTACTGGAATGTAAGTGTCCTAAAGTTAAAAAAGACTTAAAAATAAGAAAACGATGAGTGAGCTGATAATCAATCAACATCTTGATATGTTTAAAAACATTTAGAACTTAAAAAGCGATCGACGTGCTGATATTCAATCAACGTCCTGATAAGTTCATCTGGTTGAATCAATGAGGGCGCTACTGAAGACAAGCGTCCTGATAGTTATGAGCATTTTCAACCTAGAACCTTATCAACGTCCTAATGTGTCATTAGCGTCCTGACTTACTAAGTACAAAAGGGCACTGCTAAGACATTAGCATCCCGATCAATGCATTAGCGTCCTGATGGACACTTAGAACAATTTTGATATTTTTCAACTTTTAAAGCTCGAATAAACAAGATTAAACACTCGGTATTTTTGAATCAAATCAATCATTTAAAATTCATTGTGAATGATTGATAAAATTAACGAAAAATACTTCGAAATCGAATCGATTAAACCATGCAATCATGCATATTTGCTGAATTATAAGATAATAGTGATTCTACAACCTAAACACAATCTAATAACACAAAGATATGTCTTCGTACGATCATGGTCTTCAGTTTGATCTTGATAGCTTTTTCACCATGCATCATCGAGTCTTCGGGTGAATCTTCATGTAAAATTAGATGTGCAATGCATATATTATCATAATCAGAATGTGGTTTATAATCATCAAAATATATTTTCTCATCCGAGTCATGAGGGCAATTAGATTAACAGTTAGATGGCCCACGGGTGGCGATTACTAGAGAGAGCCACAATGACAAGTGTACTCTCTATCTCCCCGCATGTCGATATTTGTGCTCAGATGCATATACAACTAACAGATACTCATATTCAGAAGATTAAGGATTTACAGCAACATGATCCTAATTTTGATATGTATAATACATGGGCTGACAAAGCTGAACGTGTTGATTGGCAATGAGATTCAGATAGCGTATTAGGATTTCATTGGAGATTATAGTTTCCTGTTAATTATGAGTTGAAAGCTAAATTACTCCAAACGGCACATAGATCTCAATATACTATTCACCCTCGATCAACCAAAATGTATCATGATATGAAGAGAATAGTTTGGTAGCATGGGATGAAGAAGGATATAACTGAGTATGTTCAGAAATGTGGAGTATGTCAACATGTTAAGGTTGAACACCGAAGACCTGGAGAAGAGATACAACCATTATCTATTCCAGAATGGAAATGGGAGCATATCACTATGGATTTTATTACAAGATTACCCAGATCTCAAGGTAGATACGATGCGATTTGGATTATCGTTGATAGGCTGACTAAGTCTGCTCACTTTCTTCAGATGAACACCAAGGACTCTATGGACAGAATGAGCAGATTATATATACGTGAGATTATGAGATTACATGGGGTTCCCGTATTTATTGTATCAGATAAGATCCGAGATTTACATTGAAGTTTTGACATTCAGTACAGACTCGATTTGGGACTCATCTCCGTCTCAAAACAACATTCCATCCTCAGACAGAAGGCCAGACTGAGAGAGTGATACAAATGTTAGAGGATATGCTCAGATCCTTTATATTAGAGTTTGGTGGGAACTGGAGAGAATATCTTCATCTGTGTAAATTTGCGTACAATTATAATTATCAAGCTAGTATTGGCATGTCACATTTTGAGGCTCTATACAGTAGACCTTGTAGATCCCCTACTTGTTGGTATGAGTTGGAGAGTCACAATTATTGGGGCTAGCTGTTATAATGGATCACACATAAAAGATTAAACAAAAATTCTTGATTGCCAAAATCATCAAAAACATTATTTTGACAAGAGGCATAAACCTCTAGAGTTTTCAGTGGGAGACCAGGTTCTTTTAAAAGTGTCTTCAATGAAAGGCCAGATGAGATTCGGGGTTAGAGGAAAGCTTGAACCGCAATTTGTGGGACCATTCGAGATCCTTGAGAGGATAGGTCCATTGGCTTATCGACTTGCTTTACCATCACAGTTGGCTGGTGTCCATAATGTTTTCCACATATCTATGTTGAGGAAATATCAACCAGATCCCACTCATGTCTTGGATGTAACCCAATTACAAGTTGGGAAGGACACAACATATCCAGAACAACCGATTCAAATAGTAGTCAAATGAGTTCATAAATTCAGGAGCAAGCAGATTCCACTAGTTAGGATCAAATGGAAGGTTCATGATAATGAAGAGCAAACTTGGAAGCGAGAAGATCAAATGCGGGAGCAGCTTTCGGATCTGTTCGCCATTTGAGGTATATTCATTGATTTAAATTTCATGGACGAAATATCTTAAGTTGAGGAGATTGTAACGCCCAGTTTGTACGAGTCAAACTTGTAAGTTGACTTATATGTATTGTCAGACGTATTTGTATGCGTGTACATATGTATATGGCCTTAAAATAAGTTGAATGCATGTATTTTAGGGTGGTTGTGGTACCGGGACCCTAACCATAGCATTGGAAACTCAACACTTAGTGAAATTTTCACTTGGAGCTTTGAGAAGAGCACTCTAGTGGTGAAACCCGAGAGCAATATTTTCTGGGTTTTCAGATAAGAGCGCTCCCAAGGGGAAGAAGTGCACTTCTGAGGCGAGAAGCGAGCTCCTCACGGGACCCAGTAGAAAAATTATTTTTTAGGCAGCGAGAAGTGTGCTTCTTTGTGGGCTTGACAGTTTTTTTAAATGGTTAGTGTGGCGGTTTGCATGTATTTCAACTCCAATTCTCAACCTTTCTAGCTCATTTTCACATGAGAGAACTGGAGAAAACCAGAGCAACGAAGGGGGAAGAAGAGGAACCAATTAGAACAACCAAATCCAAGGTAAGGATTGATTATTTTTGGTTAAAATTCATAGATTTGAATTCCTCTCTTCAACTTGTGCAGCATAAGTGAAAACTATAGATGATTTCCATGGCTAGATTGAGAGCTTGGAAAAGGGGGTTTGAGTTGGATTTTTGGTGATTTGTTAAAGGAAACCATAGGTAAGTAGTTCCTTGTTGATTTATGGTTAATTTGATGGTAAATTAGCTGTAATTCCATGGTTGAAATGATGAATCCCCAGCCCAGCTGTGATGAAGCTGCTGAGGGTTTGAAGGTGCATTTCAATTGTAATTGATCTGGTTTAGATGTGTATTTTGTCTTAAAAGTGATTATGGATGATTGACAATGTTGAATTGCAGAGATTTGTAGATGAAATTAATGAATTAAGAATTGGACAGCAAGACAAGTGAGGTGCTTGTGCTGTGCAAAATGGAGTATTTGAACAATTTGGGCTAAGTGTAGAGGAAGTGTGGACTTAGACAAATTGTGGTGTTGTTGTGAGTATTCCTATCCTTGGTTTATGTGTGGCATTGTATTAAATAAACTCTATTTTTATGAACTATTAATATGTGTGTTTGCATTGCATTGCATTGTTTCTAGAATGCATTAATCTTTGTTTTGAATATCGAATATACTTAAGCTTACTTGATGTAAGAAAAGTATGTAAATGCATAATAAGGATACAAACTCGTTTATATACCTGATGGTGAGGATTTGCTATTTATGCATCGTATGATATGTATAGAGTGATGAAAAATGTATTTGAATCATGTATTGCTATTTATATGTGATTTGCATATCGGGTTTTATATGGTTTTACATGCCAAATTTTATATGAATGCATATGTAATGCCACTGGTAGATTACTCACTAGGCTTGTTGTAGCTCACTCCACTCCTTTTTTCCTTCAAGTGTTAACTATAAAGGCAAGGGAAAGGCTCAAGAGAGTTGATCTAAGCTTGTCTAATTGCTGATGTGAGTATGTGTACAGGGAAATGGGTTTGTGTCCTTCATTTTGGATATGTATATGTATATAACACTAAACTATGTATATAATGGTTAATGGGTTGTATATATGTGAAAGCGATACAGATGAAAGATATTAGAAGATGTATGTGAGACTATGATCTTAATATCATGTATATAATGTGTATGGTGTTGAGACTTGGAATATATAGAAGTTGTAACGCCCGTACCTTAGGATGATGTCATTTTGACCTGTAGAGTACCAGTATACGTATGCGTATACGTATTTGATGCTCGACACATGTTGGTTCGAGTGTCTTTGCATGCTTTTAAGTTGTTTAATGTGTGCGTTAAGTCTCGGAATGATCGGAGACTCGTTCAGGGTCGAAACATGTCGAAAATAGTGTTTTGGATCAGTGGAGCTCGCTCTATGAAGGAAGAAATTATATTTATAATCACAAATTATATTTATAATCATCATTGGGTGCTGGCCTTAATAAGAGAAAAATGTGGTGGTGACATAATTCATCCAGGGATCACTGGGTTTGCCACCAACTACATTTCTTTAAGAAGCATTCTTGAAAAAAAATAAGGTTTAAATGAAATGTTTGCATCGAGAGAATGAGCAAACTATACTCATAATATAACTCCAAAAACAAGAGAGGTTGAAGAAATAGTGGCTAGAACGAGTTTTTGGGATGATGCAAGGCATGTAGTGAACTCTTTAGATCCTATTGTGAAAGTGTCGCGGATGGTCGATGGAGATAAAACACCAACAATGTGATCGTTATATGAAGCCATAAGGTTAATGAAGGAAACAATCAAAGCTGCAGCTCCTCGTTCATACAAATGGATTCTAAAAATTGTTGAAAGAAGATGGACAAGCCAACTCTATCACCTACTCCACCAAGCAGGTTTATTTTTGAAAAAACAATTATAACATATTAAATTTTATATTATAAATTAATGCGATTAATTATATTTGTTAAAATTTCAGCATACTTCTTGAACCCTCTGTTTCAATATAAGCATCAAATTGGAACAAGTTCAAATTTGGTAGATGCATGAAACCAAGTCATTACAAAATTTGATATTGAATATCTTGTTGTTGGGAGTCAATGAGTCCATTTACTGGAGAGAGTCATTATGATCATTCTACGCAGGATGCTGACCATGGATCTCGCCCATCATCCATGCATGGACAAACATATGGACGTAAAAGGCGTGGTCATACATCTGGATCAAAACATACAAATATTCATAATATTAAATTGGTTATGGGAAGCATGAGCATTGAAGGTGACACCGAAGCCATATCATCATCATCATCATCATCATCATCATATAGCTACCCAAGATATCAACAACAAAAATATGATAATAATGAAGCCATGTCATCTTATGGGAGCTACAACTGGAATCAACAAGAAAATAGTAGTATCAAGCCAACGGGATGGATAATGCCAAATGAATATCAAGGCAACATTTCTTCTGAAAGTACATCAATGTCACATAATGTAAGACCAACTGGATGGGTCTTGCCCCATGAGTATCAAAGTGACTATTCCCATAATCACAACTATGGTGGTGTAAAGCCCACCGAATGGACTGAATATCAAGGTGCTAGTTATCCTGCTTATCCACGCTTGGGAGTATTAACTAGAGTTGATCCACAGATGTACGAGAAGTTTGTTGATGATTACAAAAACTATTATTACAACATGATGTCATGGCCTCAGCACTGTAATTATATTGAATATTAATATTTCAAAGGGCGTTCAACTGAAAGTAGAGAGGAAGAAGGGTGCCGATCAATGTGGATATAGTTTTGTATTTATAAAAGACTTATTAAGTCTTTGTACTTGGGTAGCATATTCTAACTTGAGTGGTGGGTTTTCCATCTTTGATTGGAGTAGGAGTTGGAGTGGTTGTTTGTAGGGCTTGGGGTGTCCTTTGAGGTGGTGGGTGTTGGGGTTCTTTTAGTCCATGTTGATCTATCGACTTTGTCTTTTGGTAGGGTTGTTTCTTTTGTTGTCCTTGTGCTTGTGGAGTATGTCTCATGGTGTAATCTTCGCACTAGTATCTTCTTTTTTTTTTAATAAGTGAAAATGCATTATATTTTAACTAATTTCAATCAATTAGCTTGCATTCAATTTCTTCTATAACATTTAATAGTATAATAATAATTCAAAAAAACCACAATCAAATTTTAAATGTATAGATTTTATAAACAATTAATAAATAATTAAATATACATGAAATCTTTTACATTAAAAATATTCATGAAAAATAAATAAATCTTAATTTTAAACAATATACCAATAATGATACTACAACTTAAATAAGTCTTTGAGAGCTACTAACTATAACGATTAAATTTAAAAAAATGTTGCTTCATCCTTTTAGGAAATGGTTTATCAAGTCTCAATACTTTGAAATTGAAGCATATTGAATTCAACTTAAATCCTTCATAAATCTCTTGACCTGAAAAAAAGAAAAAAATTCTTAGATACAAGTAAATAAAATAAAATTCATAACATGTGCGATGTGCTTTAAACATTGTTAATGTAAAAACATATGTTTCAAACCATTATATTTATACTTTTATATATGAAAAATATCTATTTATGTTTGTTTTCATCATTTCTAATTGTATTTATCCATATTTTAACATCTATATAGAAATTCTTTAAACTTCTCTAAGTTGGCGAATTTTTACAATAATTCTCCAAGACTTCTCGAACTTTCCCGAATTAAGTTCGATTTTTAAAGGTCGAAGTGTAGGGCGAAGTCAAAGTTTCGAACCTTGATGAGACCTAGGCCTAATGTTAGAAGTTCCCAATTTTGGGGCTTTTGGTGAAATTGGCCTTGGAATGTGAAAATAAGACGATTTGTGCTTAATTGGACATAAATTTAGGTATGTCATGTTATTAATTGGTTAATTGGGAGACTTTGATGAATGATGGTGGAATTTGGTGGTTATGCATGTTGAAAACCCTAGGTGTAGTGTTAAATTAGCTTAGGTCATAATTTTGGGACTTTGCCCAAAATTTGGGGCTTTTGACGCAAGTTAAGTCAATTGATTAAATTGACATTGGACTTGTCTAATTGAAACCAAATTGAATTAAGTTATGGGTTTAGGATGGTTTGACTTGCGTTGGTTTTGAATGTGAACCTTGTATGAACGTTGAGATTGATCATGAGAAATGAAACTCATGTTAAGGCTTAGGTGTATATGGGCCTATTGGTTGTGAAAATTATCATGATTAGTGTTTATGTAACGGAAGTAATCATGATAATTGATGTATGTGCATGTGATTATGGTTTATAGGATCTTGATTTGGATTGGAATTGGAGTTGATCCGTGTGTGGATAACATAGCTTGCGTGGCTTGGTTGTGAGTAGTTGTTCCTTATGTTTATCACTTGTGTCATCATATTAACTTATACTTGTATGTTGAAATTCATGAAATATTACTATGAAAATGCATGTGTTTAATGTATTATGAAATGACATGCATTGAATATCTAGAAGGCTTGAGATAGTGCCAAGTTAAATTCTCCAGATGTTGAATATCTAGAAGGCTTGAGATATTGCTAAGCTAATTTCTCTAGAGGTTTAGCTGTATGAGATTGGCATACCCCAAAGGCTGTAAGGTATTTAGTACCCCGCCAGGGAGGATCATTTCACTTATAGGTTGAGAGTGAATGATCTTGATGAAAATAGTTGTATCCCAATATGGGAGGACCATAGGTTGGTCTATTTCAGCAGAAAAATGATGTAGTAAAGTGGACGAATACCCAAAGGTGTAAGCTATACCCCAACATGGGAGGACTGACTTTCAGGTCTTTATATATAGCTAAGGGTTGGTGGATGGTTTTATGTGCATGATAATAGTTGAATGTTTGTTATATTATGTGTTTTATGTTTCACATAGTCATGAACATCGTTCATGTATATATATATATATATGACTTTTATTGATGTATAATTGATGGCATAAATGAATACTATTCACTGGGCATAGTTGGCTCACCTTTTCACTCTCTTTAGATAAGGGCAAAGACATTTCATTTGCTTGAGGACCTAGCCACTGCAGAGCTAAGACGTCTTGATGTGAGTCCAGGACTCTTGTATGGTGATGGATGTCCATTTCTACATATGTATATCCTTTTGTTATTTTTGGTACATGTGTAATTTATAACACCTGTTAAACCTAGATGGTGATGAGTTTTTTATAACTATTGTATTATGGCCTTGAGCCTAAGACTTTTGATGATGGGTCTGAGTATGTTGTCCATAGACTATTTGGATTATTTTGGAGATTATGATCATCATTGTGTATTCATTTTGGAGATCATTATTGTGCTAGTTATGTGGATGCACATGCCATTGATTATAGAATAGTTAAGTCTATCAGGTTGTTGTTTGAAAAATAAAAATAAAAACGAGACTCTATGGAGAGTTTGGTTGAGGCTTGTAGAGTCTCAACCATCCCAATGGATGATGTGGGATGATTGTTAATACCTACGCTAGGAGTCTCGCCCCAGCATTCCACACGCCGTCCCACGGGAAATGGTGGTCTAGGGTGTGGGGTCGCCACAAGAGCCTTCTTTGGATGCATAAAAATGGATGAAGGGACATTTTTCCTCGGCTTATATAAGATAGATAATTATAATTAATTGTAGAGGAAGACATTTTATATAATTCTTAAGAACTCATCCTTCCTTACTGATAAAAATTAAAAACCACACACTTAACCCCAAGATAAAATGGAGAGAAAATCTCAATTAATATGTAAAACCATCTTTTCTCATCCAAATGAAGGTCTTAATGAACATTGTTGCGTATACAACTAAACAAGCCTCTCATGTTAACTTTTCAATGTTGGGTGAGTGATTCTACTGAATAGTTTGCACGTAACAAGCTTGTTAAACTTCTACTTAAGTGAAAAAAGAACCAGGGTTTAACTAAAAGACACAAAAATAATTTAGCAAATCCTTGAAAAGTAGCAAAATGATTTTTCTTATTCTTCTTTCAAGAAAGTAGTACATATGAAGCTGCGTAGAAAACCGCCACGACGAGTGTTGCTAGCATGTAAAACATCCCATTCATTTCAAATCTTGTTAGCCGAAAAAATGTGGCTTTCTGCACATGGACACTTAAATTAATCTTATATATTAATACTACCTTTATCAACTTTTTCTAAATTGATGAAACTCTAAATTATGCAATTTGAACATGTTGTTGTTAGGGGTGAAATCAGGTGGGGTCGTGTCGGATTTCGACCCCTAAACCCATTCGACCCGATCAGGTCGGGTGGCAGCGGGTAAGGCCCGATTCCACCCAACCTCCCCTTTTTTGGGGTGCCTACCCGACCAACCTAAAGGTCGGGTCGGGTCGGGTCGGTTGGATAGGAGGGAGAGAAGGAGGGAGGTAGAAAGTAAAATGGGGGTGGTCAGGTGATGAGGGAGAGGAAAATGAGAGAGAAAAGAGGGGGGAGTTGCAGAGAGGGGGAAAAAAAGAGGAAAAAGAGAGAGAAAAGAGGGGGGAGTTGTAGAGAGAAGGAGAAGGAGAGAGGGAGAAGAGAGAGAAAAGAAGGGGGAGTTGCAGAGGGAAGGAGAAGAAGAGGAGAAAGAGATATGGAAAAGAGGGGGAAGTTGCAGAGTGAGAAGAAAAAGAAGACGCAAAGGAGAAGAGAAGTGAGAGAGAGAAAATATGGGGGAAGGGCCCTGCAGGTGCACCAAGAAAGAAAGGGAGGACAGAGAAGTAAGAGAGAAAAAAGAAGGGGGCGCAAAGACGTGAGAGAGAAAAGAGGGGGAGGATGTGACTCGTGAGAAAGAGAGGGCAGAAATGTGAGAGAGAGAAAAAAAATAGGAGTTGCAGGTGGGCACGAAAAAAAAGGGGAAAAGGGACACCTGCTGCTGGTATAAGGTCCGATCGGGTGAAACTCGACCTTTTTTTTTCGGGATCCGTGACCCAACCTGACCCGAAATGGTCGAGTCACCAAAATAATGACCTGACCAACCTGTTCCATTCTTGAAACCCGACCCAACCCGATCTGAAATAGTCGGGTTTGGTCGGTCGGGTTGCTTACACCCCAAGTTGTTATTGTCCTAAAAGTAAGTATTAGGGAGTTAATAATAAGTGTGATGTGTACAAAAAAAGTATAAAAACAGTTAATGGTCTAAACAGATATGGATTTGGTTTGACCAAAAAACAGAGCAAGAAACGACCAAAGATGTTTTGGGTTTCAGCAATGGCATATTGGGAAGTATCCTTGTCTCAGCAATGGCATACAAATCCATACTACATATATGCAAGGGAAAATAATTAAATGAATAACACCACCAAAAATTACAGCACTCAACCATTCAAAATTTCTACACACTAATAAAATAGAGAGATCCTAAGAAAAAAAGAAAAAAAGAAAAAAAGAAAAAAAGAAAAAAAGAAAAAAGAAAATGAAGAATAGAACACGAACCCTAGTTTTTGCCTCTGGACTGTCGCTGGAAAAAGAAGAACGACGTTTAGGAGGAATGAAATGGTTTCACCGGATCCACCCCTGAGTTTTTTCTCTGGACGTAGCGTCACTAGAATAAGAAGAATAGTTGGGAGAAGGAGATGGGGTTTTCCTTGAAGGACGCTTCAATACGCTTGAAGACGAATAGTTGGGTGAGGAGAGGAAATGAGTCGAAAGGTTGCGGGAACGCGAAGTTTTGGGTGGGATATGGAGTCGTTGGGACACTGTTGGGTTTTGGGTTTTTTTTTTTTAGTTTTTTTTTGACATAATTTTATTTGTTTTTTTTATTGAGTTTTTAGGATTTTGGGTGTTTTGGGTAACGTGATTTACATTAAGATATGATATATGTTTAAATGCATTAAACATATATTTTATAAGATATGATCTATTGAACCATATACCGAGCATAAGACACGTCAGCCATATTAATTTGGCCGAGTAAGACGTAGCCCGTATTAGGTAGATATACCAACCTGTCATGTTCTAGACAGGCGAGACCGATTTGCCTAACCGGGCACACAGCCCGAGCCCATGGTCAGTCCTACCAACCAAATGTAGGTCACAGTCACAATAGATGGAAGGTCGGCAACAAAAGGTCTACAAATCCAGATAGGTATCTTATATCGATGATTACCGACCACTATATACCGACCTTATGACAGACCAAATTTTCATTACCATGCCGCTAGAACAAGATAGTACAGATCGGTATACTGACCTGTAATGATCTTCGACTCCGGAATGGATGACGATGAAATGCCCGATCAGATAGGGATAGGGCGTGATCCATTGCGACAAGCTCGAGATTTACTCCTATTCCGACTCTAATAAAGCTAGATACTCTACCAGTCCGATTAGGAGGCTGATAAGTCATCCTACTCCTATGAGGATTAGACCAAATCCTACCAGGAATCAGATATGTTCTCCTAGCACAAGTTGGATTCCTGATTTTACAACAACAACTACGACAAGGCCAAAGACCTCAAGCCCTCTCTATAAAAAGACCCTAAACCCTAAGGGGAAGGTAAGAAACTTTAAGTCATTCACGACTGAGTTCAGTATTACGTAGTTCTGAACTAACTTAAGCATTAGAGGGTTTTTAGCCGTGTCACGACGCCCCTGACGTAGGCTGACGTCATGACCGGCACAGCGTACTATACACTGTACATACTCATATACAGTATATAATACACTGTCGCCTTCACGTACTCTCACAATACTTCCCAAAATGTACAGAATTTTTTTTTTAATATACCACACATCAAATCAAATCAAATATATATAGATGATCATTCTACTCACATTTATTCCATTCATTCCACAAATTAAATTCTCACATGATAAATATCTATGATCATCTCATTCCATCATCCCAAGCATTATATAATCTTACCACATAACCCATCTAGGTGATACATATATATATATATATATATATATATATATATAATGTGTGATAAGTATACATATCAAAATAACAAAAAATATAATCTATTTCCTCCAAGCATACATACACATACCAGACACGTTCTTTTTCCCTTCGAATCAATACCTGAAATATTGGAGGAAATGGGGTGAGCAAACAACAGCTCAGTGAATATAATTCTTGAGATGACAATTATATACATTTAGACAAATATGACATTTAAAATCATTTCAAACACTTATGCAACACATGCATCATTCAACGAATATATTATACATGTCAACAACATAAATTTCATGAATTTTCTATAATACAATGCACAATCTCCCTCCTCCGCAAGGCAAGAGAGCGGGTCTAACCCTTGTATGGTCGTACAAGGTAGACACAACCTCTCATTACCCAATTCACAGTCATTTCAAGGATCGCAACCCTTGTTAGGACAGACCTACTGACAATGAGGACTCGCAAAACCTCATCCGGGTCTAATTCCTAACGAAATGACAATGAGGATTCGCAAAGCCTCATCATTACAAACTCCAATGCAAAAATCAGTTTGCATGATCTATAAAACTCAATGCCTTATATATATAATATCACATGCATACAATCAAACAGTTTATATGCGTACAATGCCATACAAGAACCAAATCAAGAAAACTATACTCACAGTACAACACGTTCTACTTAAACCCAATCATCGTCGCTTTCGAGTCCAGGTCCAAGTTAAATTCAACTAATTTAACCTGTCACAATCACCCCATAATTCAATTTCATGTATTCATATCTATGTACATCTTAACTCACTTCAAATCACGAATAATAAATCCATTTAGGACTCATAAGCAATTGAAGAAACTATTATCTCGTTTCTGTGGTCAATCTAGATATTTCCACAAGAAAGAACAGTGAAAATAGATGTCCAAATCATAGTTTCACGACACCATATACTTAGTTACTAAACCGATCAAAGCATATCCAAATGTCATGTTTTAACGTCCGGAATTCAGTTCTTCACTATTCTATGATCTCAAACCGGGGTTTCATTGGGGTTCACATCACTGTGCACAGTACTATTCACATCACTGGTCAATGTTCACTGTGCACTGTGCACTGTTAACTATGCACTGTTCACTATCACTGGATACTATTTACTATTCACTATTTACTATACACTTTACTATTCACTATTTACTATTTATTTTTACTATTCACTATTTACTCACTATTCACTTTTAACTATTCACTATTCACTATTCATTTTTACTATTCATTAAGTCATTACATCATACTCCAATCCACATTTTTAATTAACCAATCCCATAAATGAATCAATTTTATAATTTTATTTATTTACTAATCATACACGCGTATATTTAGCGCATACGTATCAAATACGTGTATTATCACGCGTATATTTTAGCTCATACGTATAAAATACGTGTATTATACATCTCGATATACGCGTACTTCAACGTCTGTATTTAATTAAAATTACGGGGTGTTACAATCTCCCCAACTTAAGGAATTTCGTCCTCGAAATTTAGAATCAAAGACTTTTCCTCAAGTGATACTCAATTCCAGAAACCTGCTCCCGCATGTTAATTTCGCTCCCATGTTTGCTTTTCTTGATACGTAGTATCCTCCCCAACTTAGAGTTGAGTTATATCCATAACATATATGGAATCTGAAGGATATTTCCTTAACATCAATATATAGAAACTATTCCTGATACTTATCAACTGTGACAATAGAGCAAATCGGTAAGCAAATGGACCTATCCTATCAAGGATTTCTAATGGTCCAACAATTCGCGGTGCGAGCTTTCTTTTCATTCTAAATCTCATTTGGCCTTTCTGTGGTAAGACCCTTAGCAAAACTGAGTCAGCCACAATAAATGATGTACCAACCTTGTGTATTTAATAATATCCTGTGGCACCAATAACAATAACTCCATACTTTCAAATCAATAAATTGGAGATCGATAATGCTTCTTATCAAACCTTTAGAGTGCCATTATTATGCTCTTATAATAGTTATTTATACACATACGTTTACACTCATAAAATATCCTTCCAACTTCCACCAAAATTCAAGTATACCAGACCCGAGCATGCTCGCAAGCATCAAAGTCACTCTTTCAGTCTGTCAGCCAGTCTGAGAATAAAATATCGCACTGAGAAGGAGATGAGTACCAAATCGAGTCTGCATCATATATCAGATCTCGACACAATCTTCGGATCTTAATCCGACATGACAAATATCTGAGTACTCCCATAAAATCTCCATATCTCACACATATACAATCTGCTCAGTCTATCAAAAGAATTCTGGTGTTCATTGGAAGACTACATATCATATCTACCCATAACCCATAAGATACCATTTGAATCCCATCTTCATTTAACACAATCCATAATCTTTCGTACTAATATCATACTCGTCTCATCATAACTTTTTCTCTCTGAATATGAGTATCAATCAATTGAACATGCATCCGAGCACAAATATCACCACGTGGAGTAATAGAGAGTACACTCACAATCAATCTCCATTTATGGCTAACTGATAGATACTATTTCAGTTTCAGCCTGTTTCCTGCTCAATGCCTCAGCAACAAATTGGCCTTTCCCAGGATAATAATTCAATATAAAATCAAATCCTTCGGGAATTCTTGCCACATTTATTACCTCATATTCAATTTCTTTCCGTTCAAATAATTACTTCAGACTCTTAAAATCTGAAAATAGTGTGACCTTTTTATTATAGAGGCAATGCTCTTATTATGTCAAAATAACTACCAACAAATTACTAGTCACTCTCAGGATAGTTATTCTCGAAATATCTGGAGACACAAGTAATTAACTTATCCTTTTGTATTAATGCACAATCCAGATCTGGAAGTGATATTCATCAATCACAATTACTTCCAGGTTCTAAAAATAGTAATAACATTTAATACTGTGAGAGCTTCCTCATACACAACGGTCCACACAGTACTCACCATTTGTCTGGTTTAGTTTCGTGAGTGGAAAAGTCAACTTTAAGGATCCTTCCACGAATAGGTATCATTAAGGAGCCCTCCACACACTTCTATACCATACAACTAATACCAGAGAACTTCTAATTTCCATCATTTCAATCAGTTTTAACAATTCTATGATCAGTTTGACCTGTTCAACATCCTTAAAGATACTATTTAAACTGGTCATGTGATCCAAAAATTCTCATCCTAATGATATTCAAAACTCATATTCACCGAGCTTGGCACTCAATCGGTACTCTCTCAGTGACTACAAAATAATTCTGAGGTGTTATTCATGCTCCTCTCATTTCTTGGGACAATTGCATATAGCATCATCGAAAACTATGTGATAATCAAGATATGGTTCATATACCCACTGCATCAATCCTATAAACGTGATTGACGCCTTAATCAAGGTTACCAAAATTTCATAAGATCCATATCTTATCTTAAAATAGTTTGCATTGCATCTTTTTCTCGAATTCTTAATTGATGGTGCCTAGATCTCAAAATGATCTTAAAGAAATTTTGGCTCCATTTAGTTAATCAAATTCGACCATTTATCCATAGTAAAGGATATTCCTTATTTATGATTACCCTGCTCAGTTAACAGTAATTCATACTTAAACATATTTCACTATACCTTCTTTCCATCTTATCACAAGTGCTCTCCAAGGTGGCATATCAAGGATCATAAATCTTTTGCTCATTAACACATTTACCTACACCTTCAATCCTCACAATTCCTCAGGTACTCTTTATATGAAGGAATTGAGATACATCTTATACTGGCATCAGTTTTATATGCTATCAATCTCCTGTCCAAGTGGCAATTTTCATAATTCATCAGAGAATACTCCAATATACCAGCTCACCACAGGAATTTTAAATCAACTGCATGCCTTATTGTGTTACTCTAAATGGCTTTGTACTAGTCATATTCTCCATGTCCTCGTCATTAACTAGCTTATCTTAGAGAGACAATTTTAAAGGTATAAATTTCTCGAGATTCAAAATAAATCTTTTTTTTCACTTATTCAGAATATTACTTCTTTTCGGAGAGATGGTCCACCTGGCATGAGAGGTGACCAGCCAATCATACCCACCAAGCATCCAATTCCAAAAATTTTATATTTTAAAGTCCATAAATATGTGATGACTCTCATATTTATTCTCTTGTAGGTATACTCACAATCAATGATGTCTTATTATAATCTAAACTAATACCATCTGTCTACCATATCACCAGAGATAAAAGACCAAGTAGATCCAACAATACATCAGAATATACACAATAACAAAATGTTGATCATACCTGTGATCAACGTCTTACGAATCTTTGGATCTGGTCTTGTATTTACTTTAATTGATTCACTAAACTCTGGTGGAGTCACATTGATAAAACATATTGGGCCATTCCATATCGACTAACTTGAAAGTAACACATCTTTTTTTTTTTTTTGTCTATTCTTCTTCAGATTGATCATAAACAATTGCAGGTCGAGATACAATTTACTCAGTCTGTGACTCCTGCTCAGGCAATGAAAACCACTTATGGTTTTCATAATTCGTTAACATCACTTCCCTTTCCCATTTTTATTGGGTTAGTACCTGACCCAATACTGCCAACATCTCAACCTTACTCAAATGTTCGCTTATCTTCAATTTCATATTATTGCCCCCAACATTTTCTTACATTCCTTATTTCTCCTTTTTACCTAACACTGGTGTTGATGACTTGGCTTCTAACGACAGTGCAAGCTATCTCACTATTGCTGGGGTTCACATTTTCACTGCAGCTTTCACTGACCCAAAATTTATAGTCTGCCTCACAACCTACGCATATATTTATAACCCAACAATTATCAAATCTGTTGTATAGGATCCTAACATTTATTCTAGATCTTTATCATGCTCAGAGTATCCTTCGTGACCATTCCAAACATCAACTATACCAGTCTATTTACTTCATGTTTGTATTTATGGTTAGGCATGTCCTTACATTTTAATAAGATAAACTTTTTCATGCCTTAAATCAATTTCAACATGATGATAGAAGCCCTTATAAAATCGCTTCTTTAATTAATCTCATTCCGTAATCATCTCAGGAGTCCTTAACCACTTAAATAGGGAGCTATCAATGGTTCAAGCCATATCATGGTAGCCTCTTTCTTTCTCACATTACAACTTTGCCACAAGCTCATAAGCTGTGCATTTCGTTGTTGTTGGGTAGTTATTAGCCATATATACGCTATGTAATTTATTATCACTAGATTACATTCAGTTCTTTTTCTTTCAGCCTTCTGATCCTTTCGTGATCAGCAATTTCCATTGTTAATCTTGACTATTCTTCTCCCAATCTAGAATTCATTATCGCAGATGATTCTCAGTCAAGATAACATATTGGATTAGGCTCGACATAATATGACTACCCATATGTATACCCATACAATCAATCATAATATCATAAAGCTTTTATCTTTTTAAAAATTTTAAACTTAGGCTCTGATACCAATATTGTCACGACGCCCCTGACGTAGGCTGACGTCATGACCGGCACAGCGTACTATACACTGTACATACCCATATACAGTATATAATACACTGTCAGCCTTCACGTACTCTCACAATACTTCCCAAAATGTACAGAAATTTTTTTTTTAATATACCACACATCAAATCAAATCAAATATATATAGATGATCATTCTACTCACATTTATTCCATTCATTCCACAAATTAAATTCTCACATGATAAATATCTATGATCATCTCATTCCATCATCCCAAGCATTATATAATCTTACCACATAACCCATCTAGGTGATACATATATATATATATATATATAATGTGTGATAAGTATACATATCAAAATAACAAAAATATAATCTATTTCCTCCAAGCATACATACACATACCAGACACGTTCTTTTTCCCTTCGAATCAATACCTGAAATATTGGAGGAAATGGGGTGAGCAAACAACAGCTCAGTGAATATAATTCTTGAGATGACAATTATATACATTTAGACAAATATGACATTTAAAATCATTTCAAACACTTATGCAACACATGCATCATTCAACGAATATATTATACATGTCAACAACATAAATTTCATGAATTTTCCATAATACAATGCACAATCTCCCTCCTCCGCAAGGCAAGAGAGCGGGTCTAACCCTTGTATGGCCGTACAAGGTAGACACAGCCTCTCATTACCCAATTCATAGTCATTTCAAGGATCGCAACCCTTGTTAGGACAGACCTACTGACAATGAGGACTCGCAAAACCTCATCCGGGTCTAATTCCTAACGAAATGACAATGAGGATTCGCAAAGCCTCATCATTACAAACTCCAATGCAAAAATAAGTTTGCATGATCTATAAAACTCAATGCCTTATATATATAATATCACATGCATACAATCAAACAGGTTATATGCGTACAATGCCATACAAGAACCAAATCAAGAAAACTATACTCACAGTACAACACGTTCTACTTAAACCCAATCATCGTCGCTTTCGAGTTCAGGTCCAAGTTAAATTCAACTAATTTAACCTGTCACAATCACCCCATAATTCAATTTCATGTATTCATATCTATGTACATCTCAACTCACTTCAAATCACGAATAATAAATCCATTTAGGACTCATAAGCAATTGAATAAACTATTATCTCGTTTCTGTGGTCAATCTAGATATTTCCACAAGAAAGAACAGTGAAAATAGATGTCCAAATCATATTTTCACGACACCATATACTTAGTTACTAAACCGATCAAAGCATATCCAAATGTCATGTTCTAACGTCCGGAATTCAGTTCTTCACTATTCTATGATCTCAAACCGGGGTTTTATTGGGGTTCACATCACTGGTCACATCACTGGTCAATGTTTACAGTACACTGTGCACTGTGCACTGTTCACTGTTCACTATGCAATGTTCACTGTCACTGTATACTATTTACTATTTACTATTTACTATTCACTATACACTTTACTATTCACTATTCACTATTCATTTTTACTATTTACTCACTATTCACTTTTAACTATTCACTATTCACTTTACTATTCACTATTCACTATTTATTTTTACTATGCATTAAGTCATTACATCATACTCCAATCCACATTTTTAATTAACCAATCCCATAAATGAATCAATTTTATAATTTTATTTATTTACTAATCATACACGCGTATATTTAGCGCATACGTATCAAATACGTGTATTATACATCTCGATATACGCGTACTTCAATGTCTGTATTTAATTAAAATTACGGGGTGTTACAAGCCGACACCACACCGGTGTTCCTTATGATAGCCTATACTATCATGTTTTCCCTCTTCCAGATAACTAACCTCCGGCGATTTCTCCAGCACTTCGACGAGTTCTAGGTCAACATCTTTCCTCTACCTCATTGTCTACTGGTGTTGGTCAAATCTTGCACCAACATTTGGCGCCGTCTATGAGTATCGACATTGCAAATCAAAAACAGCTCTGCCGTCATGAGTTAGGAGGCAAAAATACCAATTGAGGTGGAGCCTATCGCCACGCCTGCGGCACCCCAAAAACAAAAGGGGAGACAACCGAAAAAACAGTCAAAGAATTCTATTTAGAAATTAAAGTTGACTGCTATAGAGAAGAACCTGGAAAAAAGGACTCAAAACGTCCCGGAGCAGCAACCGATGTTGAGAGAAGTGTTCCCCCTGCAACCACTTCATAATTACCTAACACGTCCTAGCCCTCGACCCCAGAGGGAAGAAGAGAGTAGGTGTTGAAATGTGACCTCGAAGAAGAGATCAGTACCGGGAAAACCCCCTCCTAGTCGTAAGTCTTTATCTGCTAAAGACTTTCGTCACTCGCTGAATACCAAACAAAGTCACAGCTCGGTTTTCTCAAGGATTAGGTCGGCTCTTCAGCGATCGACGAAACCAGCCTCACATAGGTTGGTATCTAAGAAAAAAGTTGTGATAGAAAAGCTTGGTCCAGATAAATTGGTACCGAGAAGGCCGTACCGATCAGAAAGCTCTGAAACTACTAGGTCTGCTCCTCGGCACTACCACGAGTATAAGGAACTCCCTTATCTTTTTATTGAGGATACACTCCATACACCGCTTCCAAAGAACGTTAAGACTGCAAATATCAGAATGTACAAAGGGAAGGTAGACCCCAGAGAGCGCATTGAGAACTACAAGTCCTGGATGGAATTTAAGGGATACGACGACGCTACTATGTGAAAGGGCTTCCAGATCACCCTTGGCGGACCTGCTCGGATCTGGTACCAGAAACTCGAAACCGATTCTATATGTTTTTTTGGGCACTTAGCTCACAAGTTCATGAACCACTTTGCTAGAAAGAAGGAAAGGGAAAAACCTGTGAACAGTTTGTTGGGCATCAAGCAAAAGATAAGCGAAACCCTGAAGGAGTACCTCGGTCGCTTCGATGACGTGCGAGTCGACGTAGACGACTGCGGCGATAAAATGACGATCACAGCTTTCCTCGCAGGGTTAAGGCCCGAAAACGTGTATTCCAACTACACGCCTCTTATTGCTTCACGAGAGCAGGTCCTCCTGGAGATTCAGAACAGAGAGTACATCTGATGGCCCTGAAAGTTGAAAACGCCTGCGGAACGGTGGGATAAGAAGAAGTACTGTCAGTACAATTGAGACCACGATCACGATACCAACTAATGCTATGATCTCAAGAAGGAGATCGAAAACCTAATTCGCAAAGGTCATCTGAGGGAGTTTGTGAAGATTCTCAACCGGCAGAGGACTCCGAAAGATAACCAAACTGGGCCAGTTGTCGAGATAAGAACAATTTTTGGTGGAGACCAGATCGGTACCTCGAACCGGGCTATGAAGGCATATGTTCGGGAGTCGAGGTCGGAAGTCATGAACCTTGGGTACCGACCTGAGAAACAGAAGCGGGTCAACTTCGCTTTTACCTTCACCGAGGAAAAAGCTCAAAATATACTTCGGCTACATGCCGACGCTTTAGTAATCACGATGACCGTGGCTAACTACAAAATCCGTCGAATGCTGGTCGACAACGGTAGCTCGTATAATATTCTCTACTGGTCGGCATTTGCGAAACTAGGACTGACCAAGGATCAGTTAAGCCCAATAGATGTCCCTCTGATCGGCTTCACTGCAAACAACATCATGCTAGAAGGACGGATAACCCTACCAGTAACAGCTGGTGACTCTGAGCACAAAATTACAGTCATGCCTAATTTTCTGGTAGTAAAGTGTCTAACCGTCTACAACGCCACCATAGGACGACCACTCCTCAAAAATCTAAGGGCGGTTGTATCAACCTATCATCTGGCTCTAAAGTTCTCAGCAATGTGAGGCGTCGGAGTAGTGCGGGGCAGCCAAAAAAGGTCATGGGACTGCTATGTCACGGTTTTGAAGAAGAAGACGAGACACGAGGAAAGTCTCAAATCTCCAAAAGAGCAACTAATGCTCCTAGGGAAGAGGTGTCAAGGCTCGAACCCAGGATGAATGGGCTGAGGTGCAGGTCGGAGAAGATCCAACTAGGACTGTCAAGATCGGTACAGGAATGAGCCCCTCCCTCACCGATCACCTGATCGGTATCTTACGGGAACACAACACATTTTTGCCTGGTCCCATGAAGACATGCCTGGAATACTGACTAGCGTGACGGTGCACCGGCTGAACGTCGTCCCGGAGGCAAGGCCGATCCCGACAGAAAAAAGGCCTCTCAGTTCCGACTGAGCTCAAAGTCTACAAGAAGAGGTAGAGAAGTTATTGACAACCTCCTTCATCAGAGAAGTACTATATCCCGATTGGCTGGCCAACGTAGTGATGGTCAAGAAATCTAATGGGAAGTAGAGAACATTAGTCGACTTCACTGATTTGAACAAAGCTTGCCCAAGAGATAGCTTCTCGTTGCCTCGCATCGACTAGCTAGTGGATGCAACTGCAGGTCACGAGCTGTTGAGCTTCATGGACGCGTATTCAGGGTACAACCAGATTGTGCTGAGCCGCAGAGATGAAGAGAAGACGACTTTCATTACAGACCGAGGTCTGTATTGCTACAAGGTGATGCCTTTCGGCTTGAAAAATGTTGGGGCTACTTATCAGAGGCTGGTTAACAGCATGTTCACGGAAAAAATTGGAGTGAACATGGAAGTCTACGTTGATGACATGCTCGTCAAAAGCGTTGAGTCGGCAGCTCATCCTTCCAACCTGAAAGAAGTGTTAACGATACTGAGAAAGTATCACATGAAGCTCAACCCGGCAAAGTGCACATTTGGTGTAAGCTCTGGTAAATTCTTGGGATTCCTCATTAATCGTAGAGGAATCAAAGCCAACCTCGACAAGATCCAGGCTTTGGTTGACATGCGGTCACCCCGCACCATGAAGGAAGTCCAGAGGCTCACTGGGTGCATCGCTGCACTGAGCAGGTTCATCTCTAAGTCCACAAACAGATGTCTTCCAGTCTTCAAGTTGATCAAGACGAAGGCAGTAGAGTGGACCCCAGAGTGTGAGAAGGCCTTTTAGGAGCTAAAGGCTTTCCTAGGTCAGGCTCCTCTGCTCTCAAAATTCTTTCATGGAGACTAGCTCTTCCTATATCTAGCAGTTTCGGAAGCAGTTGTTAGTTCTACTATGGTCAGAGAAGAGCTAGGCAGCCAGAAGGCGGTCTACTACACCAACAAGTCTTTGCTCAACGCAGATACGAGATACCCAAAAATTGAGAAGCTGGCACTAGCGCTCGTCACTTTAGCTCGGAAGGTGAGACCCTACTTCCAGGCCCATACCATAGTCGTTCTCACCAAGCACCCTCTGAGACATGTGCTCATGAGGCCGGAAACATCCGAACGGTTGACTAAGTGGGCCATCGAGTTGAGCGAATTCGACATCGACTACCGACCTTGCACAACTATGAAGGGTCAAGCGCTGGCAGATTTTTTGTCTGAGCTGCCTCAGATATCTCCGACCAGGACCCTGAAGAAGCCTGAAAGTTGTTCGTCGATGGCTCTTCCTGCATGTAGGGATGTGGAGCCAGAATAATGCTCATCTCCTCTAGAGGTGAGAAACATTTGTGTGCTTTTCGTTTCGGTTTTCCAACATCTAATAATGAAGAAGAGTACGAAACACTTATAGCTAGCTTGCGACTTGCTCTCAGCTGGGGGGTAAAAAATTTGCTCGTCCATTGCGACTCTCAGATCGTCGCAGGATAGGTCACCTCAAAGTATCAGGCCAAAGATGACAGAATGCATGTATATCTGAAGGAAGCACTGGCTTTGCTAGGAATGTTCAAGGAGTATGAACTAACATAGGTGCCGAGAACAAAAATACCTTGGCCGATGTACTTTCCAAGTTGGTCTGCCCCTTGGAGACCGAGCTCATGATACAGATCCCAGTGGACTTCCTACCCGAAAGGAGTATCGAAAAATCGAGTACCGACCAAAAGGTCGGCACACTTAGCTAGAACCCATCATGGATGGACACGGTCGAAGATTTCTTAAGAAATGGCAACCTCCCCGAGGACAAGATCAAAGCAAGAAAAGTGCAAAGACAAGCTGCTAAATATTCCATAATAGACGACCAGCTCTATAGGCGCAGCTTCTCTATGCCTTATTTAAAATGCCTACGGGAAGAGCAAGCACGACTAATTCTGGAGGAGATTCATGTAGGTGTATGTGGTAACCATTCGGGTGGAAGGAATCTCGTATACAAGGCCCTTCGCCAGGGCTACTATTGACCAATAATCTACAAAGACGCCATAAGGATAGCTCAGAAGTGTGATAGTTGCCAAAGACATGGAACAAACATCCGAGCTCCGACATAAAATCTTTCTCCAATGTAGGGCTCATGGCCTTTTGCTCAGTGGGGGGTGGACCTGATAGGACTTTTACCAACCTGTAAAGGTCAGGTCAAGTTTGCAATTGTAGCTATTGACTACTTTACCAAGTGGGTAGAAGCCAAACCGTTAGCAAATGCTACTGAGCAGAAGACCACGCGCTTCATCTGGCCATCGATTGTGTGTCGTTTGAGCGTCCCGTACGCCATCATCTCTAATAACGACAAACAATTTGACAACGCAAGTTTTCAGTCATTTTGCGAGGACCTCGATATTCGACACTTCTTTTTTACTCCAGCCCACCCTCAAGCCAATGGTCAAGTAGAAGCAGTGAACAAGATCATCAAACATACATTGAAGGCCAAGCTCGAGGAAAAAAAGGGAATGTGGGCTGAATATATGCCTCAAGTTCTCTGGTCATACCGCACCACCTCCCGAACAACGACAGGAGAAAAACAATTCTCCCTAGCATTCGGAATGGAGGCCGTCATACCCGTGGAAATCGGTATACCAACCTTGAGGACCTCCTTCTTTGACGAAGATAAGAACGGGGAGACCCAACGTACTGACCTGAATCTACTTGAAGAAAGAAGGGAACAGGCACAGCTCAAGCTAACGACATACCAGCAGAGGATCTCGAAATACTACAATGCCAAGGTGAAGCATAAAAGCTTCAAAGTTGGTGACCTAGTGTTAAGGAAGGTCATGCTGAACACGCGTGAGCCTGGAGCAGGCGCCCTCGGTCCCAACTGGGAAGGGGTTTACAAGATCACAGTGGTACTTTGCACGGGGGTGTACGAGCTCGAAGATCTGAGTGGGAGAAGAATTCCTAAGCCTTGGAATGTCGAGCACCTCAAGAAGTATTATCAGTAGGAATTAACAGTAGTAGTAGCAATTCATTAGCTATGTTACAATATGTTCCGAGGTGTTGGTTACCTCTAGTTTTATTTTAGCTTTCTACAAGTGTTTGTTCGAGATTTTTCTACGATAAGCAAGCGTTTTTTTTTCTGCAAATCTACGTCTACAGTCTACAAATAAAAGTGCCTTGGGACTACCAACCAGATTAAAAGCCACAGAGAGAAGGGTCCAGACCCTAGAATTCCTTGGGGGTACCGAGTTTTAGCTACGTACCCACCGAGAAGATGACTGTGGTCAAAAGTGCCTTGGGGTTCTGCCCCGGAAAGGCAGATACTACCCAGAGAATGGGTTACTGACCCTAAAAGTGTCTCAGAGCGATGATCAAATCGCTACTGAGAAGAGAACCAAAAGGTTCAGATCGCAGTATTACCGACCTCATGACCAAGCAAACGCTTAAAGAAAACTAAGCGCAAGGAGATCGACACGAAACCATAACTCACCGACTTCATCACGCGACAAACTCTTTGGAACAAAGCTAAGTACAAAGTCAGACTGCAAGAAGATCAGGCCTAAGCAAAAATAAACATTCCATTAATATTGAAGCAGAGTACAAAGAGGAACAGAGGATTACTGGGGCATGCAGGCCCCTTACAAAAAAACACGGCCGAGACTAAAAGAAATCATCTACAACTCCAGACCAGAGTAACGGTGCAGTATCTTAGTCAAATTGACTGGCTCGTCGTCATCATCAGCTCTGCGTGTCTCCTCCTTGGAGTCGACAGTTTGAGGCTGCTCGGACGATGTCCCCGAAACCGCGGGATTAGCACCAGCCGATGGTTGCTCAGACGATGTCCCCGGAACTGCGGGTGTAGCACCCTGGTCTTTATCCTCGGCCATCTCATCCTCTAATACCTCTCCAGTTGCCGAGTTGTCCCACCTGTTGAAGCCTTTCTAGTCTACCGAGTGGCCAAAGAACTCCTCCAGATCAGCTCGGTAAACAATTACTGCCTTTACGCAAGATTCATCCACTCAGGCCTGCCAGAGTTCCTCAGTCTGGGTCTCGAGAGTAGCCTGAAACTGTGCCCGGTACCTGGCCAGCTCGTCCTGGACCAACTTCACTTCGATATCTTTAAGCTTCAGCTACTCCTTGAACTTCTTGATCTCAACATCCTGAGCTACAACCTTGGACTCCCAAATTACCGAGGTTTTCTGGGCATCCTTTATCACATCTTAAAGTGTGGCATAATGACTCTTGATGCGTCGGAGGTTGTACATGTTCTCAGTAGCAGACTACAGAGCCAAGAAGAACCCAGTTAAAGATTACAGGGAAAGAGCACATTAGGCAACAAAATGGATTAACAAGCGAACTCACCTCTACCGACTTCATAAAGGCATCAGCCATGCCCTCGAACATGTCCTCCTCCTTCATCACTATCGAGAAGGCATTTGGGACACCGACCTGGTACTTGTCAATGTTCAGGTTTATGTCCCCAATCTTGGTTACGAGGTGCTCAACTTCTCCAAATCTCACCTTCTTGGCAGCCTCCTGGTCGGTAGAAGCATGAGACTTCGACTTGGCCCCCACCGACCTTGTCTCCCGAGCAGGAGTGCTCACCTGCTCAGTGGAGGATGCTGGAGCTTTCCCCTTCGAAGTCAAAGTCTTCTTCAAGGCACTACTCGGCCGACCCCTAAGCGGCAGCTGCTCGCTCAACGGAGAGGTCCTTCAGCATGGACTGGTCGATAGTATACCGACCGGCAGTAGCTCTCTTGGATGCCAACTCTTCAGATTTGTCTGCTTTCTTCTTCTTCCATTTCTTGACGGAAGATCCGGGAGTGGAAAAACCTACAAACACAATGTCTCAGCTCGGAACCTACAAAACTGACCGGTACAAAGTCAACACATGATAAGCTAAACTTACGTCCTGAGAAGACTTTCTTCTGTTTGATAATACCAGCTCGGTATAGCCTCTTGGGAGTCAAAATTACTTTGTACCGCCGATCTATCAAGGGAAGCTGATAGATTTCATCAACACAAGAGAAGTCGAATTGTTCGTCCCTACTCCATTTTTCCCAAGTACCTGTCAAAAACGGCGAAAAATGTGAGTCTCTACAGAGCAAGAATAAGATAAGAGATAAAGATAAGGTATGGAGGGAAGCTCGGTACCTGGTTTCTTGAAAGTAGCCGGTACGCAAGCTTTCTCCGCCCAAGGCCCCGATGCAGAAAACCACTTGTCTTTCCAAGATTTATTGGAAGTGGGGTTCTCGGTGATCAGGGGTTGGCCTTCCTCGGCACCCTGATGAGTCGATGCATAATACCATCCGCTACATCTCTGGTGGGATTTTAGTCGGTATACGAGGGCAAAGTCTTGAAAGTCAAATTCTAGCCACTTTCTCTCCTTCTAGAGCATAAGGTAGTTCAAAATGGCCCTCCACACATTGGGATTGAGCTGAGCAAGGGCAACCTTTATATGGCCGAGCAAGTGACATACGGATATTTCGAGAGGCAGGGTCAATCCATCCTCAAAGAGGTTGGTATACAGGGAAACCTCTCCTATCTTAGGGTGGCTAGCTCAATCCCCAGGAGCAGGCGCCCTCAACCCTATACGATTAGGTATACCAAGCTCTTTCCTCAACTGAGTAAGGTGGTGCTCATTTATCTTGGAAGGAACACGATCTACCAAGTAAAAAGTATCACCTACCCCAGCGTCTTCGGGCTTAGGGGATACGTGTACCCGACTCGATGTACTAGGCTCGGTAGTACCAAGCCTACTCTGGGACCTATCAACTAACAGAGGCTCATCGTCAAGCACCTCCTCGTCCTCCTCGGTTACCTAGAAATCCTCGGAGGAGGATAGGACTACTGCACTTTCTCCGACCTGAGGGTCAGCCCCAACTCTTTCTTCTGGGAAGAAGTCCTCGTAGGAGACCTCCATAGAGGATGAAGAGGAAGCTCTATGGTCGGTAGGAGGATCTACGCTAGAGGAAGCCATTTAAACAACCTAAGGGTTATGCCTACAGAATACCTAGTAGAAAGACAAAGGAAAAGATTGGAGAAAAGAGTTACCGCACAAGAGTGGAAGACCAAGATGGTCGAGCAAGCGATACCGATCTCTCAGAGTGCAGTTGATGAATGGAAAACAAATGACCAGTTCTCTATTTATAGGCAAACGACCTATAAGGAAAAATTATGAGCGCAAATCCCTAGGCAAAATCAACGACCCACAGTCAAAGGACCTGCAGTGGCTGCCATGCTGTCAGGTGGTGCACAATTTTTAGAGCATAACTGTCACAAACATTAAATGGCTCGGTATTTGTCGTTTCATTTAACTTCAAGCAATTAGTCTTGCTCGGAGCTTGGGGGAACTGTTGGACCATATACCGAGCATAAGACACGTCAGCCATATTAATCTGGCCCAGTAAGACGTAGCCCATATCAGGTAGATATACTAACCTGTCATGTTCTGGACAGGTGAGACTGATATGCCTAACTGGGCACACAGCCCGAGCCCATGATCTGTCCTACCGACCAGATGTAGATCGCAGTCACAATAGATGGAAGGTTAACAACAAAAGGTCTGCAAATCCAGATCGGTATCTTATATCAATGATTACCGACCACTATATACCGACCTTATGACAGACCAAATCTTCATTACCATGTCGCCAGAACAAGAGACTACAGATCGGTATACCGACCTGTAGTGATCTTCGACTCCGAAACGGATGAGGACGAAATGCCCGATCAGATAGGGATAGGGCGTGATCCATTGCGACAAGCTCAGGATTTACTCCTAAGTCGACTCTGATAAAGCCAGATACTCTACCAGTTCAACTAGGAGGCTGATAAGTCATCCTAGTCCTATGAGGATCGGACCAAATCCTACCAGGAATCAGATATGTTCTCCCAACACAAGTTGGATTCCTGATTTTACAAGAACAACTACGACAAGGCCAAAGACCTTAAGCCCTCTCTATAAAAAGACCCTAACCCCTAAGGGGAAGGTAAGAAACTCTAAGCTATTCTCGACTGAGTTCAATATTACGTAGTTCTAGACTAACTTAGGCATCAGAGGGTCTTTGGCCGACACCACACCGGTGTTTCTTACGATAGCCTGTATTCTCCTGTTTTCCCTCTTCTAGGTAACCAACCTCCGATGATTTCTCCAGCACTCCGACGAGTTTCAGATTAACATCTTCGCTCCACCTCATCGTCTACTGGTGTTTGTCAAATCTTGCACCAACATGATCTAATCTAGTAACATTAAGACACTAAAAAAAATCTACTAACCTTTGCAAAAATAACTTAAAAATTTTTAATTTAGTTATTTTAACAATTTATTAAGCTAATTTTAACAATAATAATTACCAATAATAATTATATTTTTTATGTTAATTATTTTCTTATAGTTATTAATTTTAATAAAGAATAAAATATTTAATTAAAATAGTTTTAATAAAATATTTAAATATCAGTAAAATAATTTGATAAATTTAATTTGTAATATTAGTAAATATAAGACTTATTTTAAGAATGATTCTTTTTATTATTTTCAAATCGATTTTTAGTAACTTTATGTCCCTTTTATTCAGTAACTTTCAGCCCCTTTTATTTTGGTAAATTTTAAACCCAATCATCTTGGGCATTTATTTTCAATTTGTAAGGAATCTCATGACAAATAATGTTCATTAGAAAACTTCTGTGATAAAAAAAAAAAAAAATTGGTATAAGGAAATTAATTTTTTATTAAAAAAATAGGTAAAAATTAAAATAATTAGAATAAAATGCAAACAAATTTGAAAAATTAATATTATCATTAAAAAAAGATATATTGTCCAAGGAATAATTTCAAATTAGGTTTATGAGGAGTGTCCATTAGAAAATGAGTTGGAATAACCAATAGGCTTACAAGAACATAATACAGCCTTATCTACCAATTAAGATGGCCATGAGTTGAAAGTGATGAATAGGGATCCAAACATTCAAAGTTTCAAACTACATTTCATGGGCAAAAGAGAGAATGTTTTCCAATTTAAATTACTCTTGGCCTTAGATAGACTTCGCATTGCACATCATACTCACGAACAAGTCATGGCTTGGTCACAGTGTGGTCGCGACCTGGCCGTGTCCTGGTCATGGCCTGGGCGTGACCTAGTCACGCCCTGAGCATTGCCCGGGCATGCCTTGGGCACGGCCGGGGTATTGTCTTGGGCATGCCTTGGACAAAGCCTGGGCAATGTCGAGCACACCCTGGTCACGACATGGCCCGAGCACGACCTGGGCATTGCTCGGGTATGCACGTGCCTTTATTCACGTTTTTCATGAATTCATTTTTTAATAAAATAAGGAAATAACTTTTGAATAAAATAATAAAATAATTTTAATATAAATAATAAATATTCTTCAGTAAAAATAATAATTTATTTTTTGATAAAAAAATAAGAAATAAATTTTAATAAAAATATTTTTTAATTAAAATACTAAATAACTTTTTATTAAAAAATAAATAATATTTTGACAAAAATAATAAATATTTTTTAATAAATTAGTTTTTAGTAAACATAGTTAAATTAATTTTCAACAAAAAATGTATAGTTAATTTACAATAAAAAATATTTTAACAAAATTTTAAATGATAAATAACTATTAAATAAAAATAGAAAATTATATTTAATAGATTAGTTTTTAATAAAAAAAATATATAATTAATTTTTCATAAAAATTGGAAAACTAATTTTAAATAAAACAATATTTTGACAATTTTATTTTTAGTTTTTAATAATCCTGTTATTTAAATTAAATAAATTTCAAAAATTAGATTATAAATTTAGAAAACGCCCTCAATTGTTCAATCAAGGATCCAAGGACATATTATGAAATGCCATCATATTTAACTATAAAGACATCTCATAAATGTCGTAGTAGATAAATAACTTGTGACATTTTATGCAACATTGTAAAATAAGTTAATCATGACTGTTTTATGAAATGTTGTATTACCAAATGCCCCTTATTTATTTTTTTTTCAATCAATGATACAACAACATTTTGTACAACATCAATATAATGTCTTACAAAGACATTTCAGAAATGTCGTAGTGGATAAATATCATGTAATGTTTTCACAATGTCGTACAACAAATTATACATCAACATTTTTTAAAACGTCATTATAATGTCTTGCAAAGGCACTTCAGAAGTGTCGTGGTAGATACATATCTTGCAACATTTTTAGATCATCGTCAAACGAGCTAACCATGACATTTTTTGATAAAATGTTGTATTAAAAATTTATATGAAGTTAATTACGACAGTTTTGCTTAAATGTCATTGAATGTGTTTTTATGACGTTTTTTTTTTTTTTTTTTTTTTTTTAAGTACTATCATCTTTCAAATGTTGTTAAAGGTCTAATCTCTTGTAGTGTCAACATATTACAAATTATGACCTTTTTACAATGCCAGGTGTGATGGACAAGGCACGGAAGTAAGAAAGAAGGGGATGAGATGCGAGATGCTTTATAGAAGTGGGTTTTAAATTAAGATGTTAGATTTTTTTTTTTCTTTGCAAATTGAGTATAAAGTTTCAGATTGATTAATAGAAATGGGTTTCAGATTGATGTATTAAAAATTTAGTAGTTCGAATTTTTTTTATGAACGGTAGGACCTTTTTAATCAGCCCATTATTGAAGTGTATTGTAGATTAATATCCTAAATTTCTTACATTTTGTAAACCAAGTCCGATCATATATCTTTAAGTTTTATTACTAAATGAATGTTTCCTAAGAAAAAAATTTATAGTTTCACTAAATTCTTTTTTCTCTTTCAGTGTTATATGGACACAATGGACACCTTCACTAGTATTTCTAAATTTTTTTAGTGGGTTTGTTTTAGGTGCTCACTGAAGAAAATACGTGCCTCGCGGAAGTAAGGAAAAAAAAAAAGCACTTACTTTTGAGAATCTTTGGTAATAAATTAAAGATAACATTGTACATGGCTGTAGTTGTCATGTAATGCCACTAGATCGACATGCAAAGAACACAAGGACGACTTTGTGGAATATATTTCTAATAAATAAGGTTTCTTTATCATGCATTGACTTGCATAATTTTAGATAGATATGGTTGAGATATATGCTCTATAATAAAAGTTGCTTTATTCTTTCTTGCTAGAAAAGAATTGCCTCGCCAAGACACTTAATGGCCAATCCTCTTTACCACTTAGATATCAAGTGCATGCCATGGATATATATAGATATTGCCGTCCCCACCAATATCTCTAAAGAATTTTCAAAACTATGCTACATAATCAATTCAACTCTCAGTCTTCACACACACACACACACACATATATATATATATATATAAGAAGGCACATACATAGATATTGTCTCATTGCAAAATGAGAGAGATACATCTATTATATATTCATCATTTTCTTGATCTTCAAGGCATAGGTTGTTCATTCTCCCTCAAGGGCTTCTGAGATCTCACCTATAAATTGCCATCTTTTTATGTGGGCAATCCATAAAGAGAGGGTGCAATTAATTAATGGTGTTTACTTAGGAGCCCAAGAGAGAGATAGAACAGGCCTTGCCTTGCTTATGTATTATGTATATACGTGTGGAGTTTGGTTTTCAGGGAGGCTTCTAGCTAGCTCGCATTGCTCATCGAGCAAAAGCTTGAAGCCTTGAGAGGGAGTGAACAGTGGTTGTCTTGCTTTGACGGAACTTATGTGTATATATATATATCCTTGAGAGGGAGTGAACAGCGGTTGTCTTGCTTTGACGGAACTTATGTGTGTGTATATATATATAGGAAAATGTTAAAGTGACATTTAAATAGTACGTACATTCAAGGGTACATCACCTATATACATTATTTGATTATTTCAAATCATATATATATCAATACATGATTTAAGGTAATTCAATAGCGTATGAAAGTGATGTGCACTTTAAATGTATCTTTTAAATGTCAATGAATGTAGCACTACTTATATATATATAGAAAGAGAGAGAGAGGAAGACTCATCTTGACGTGGTGAGATGTTGATTTTTTTTCCTAATTTTTCATGGATAGATCACCCTTTATAATTTTGAATGTAACCTTTTTTTTTTTTTTCACAAACGATTAAAGTAATATACCATGAATGTTTCAGGTATTTGTATTATAAGACAAACATGCATGTAATGTTAGATATTGAGTGTGTGTACATACATAAGGAAATGTTATTCTAGCTATACATTTATATATTCATTTGATCGTTTATTCAAAACAATGAGATGTGTGTCATATATTCAATAAGGAAAATGTTACAGTATATCTACAGTTGATATTGATAGAAATATTTTTATTAATACACTATTAAATTAGCTTAAAATATTGTTCCTAAAGGTAAGCTCAGTTAGTTCAATGATCATAGCGCTCTGACAAAAATCAATCTTCGAGTCATGATAGTGGCTTTGGTGAGGGAAGGCATCCCACGTGCATTCTGCCTATGTATGGGGTCTCAATCCCTCCGCATACCTAATTTTGTTTCACCAAAAAAAAAAATTACGGATACATGTACCGACATATGATTTGAGACAATATTTTCAACGGTGTTTTGAAGGTAATGTTTCTAGTAATTATTTTTTATGGATGTTAATATAACAGTATTACTCATCCGACAAACATGAATGTGGTTGTATAGTTGTCTTTTTTTTTTTTTTAATAGTTAAAATAACATATTTTATATATATAATGTTTTAAGGACGCTGAAGCAAACGTTTCCACGCCCCCTAGCGCCACCTTTTATATAGGGATCTGTATGTATTAACTTTCTGTAAATCCAAGCGCCTCGAACTTAGTTGCTGATTGAGTACATGATCCGAACTTCGTAGCTAGCTAGAGAAAGGAAGGTCTCAAAGCAAAGAGTAAAAGGGAAATGATCTCTAGCCAGCTAGTTAGCACTAAGTGGCCATGCACATCATGAAATTATTAATAGTTGGAGAAAGAGTTAGGGTATTAGCTAGACATATAGTACCGATCATTAGCTGTGCAACATGCATGTGATTGCTGCACTGAATGACTCTCCTAACACACATGTCAGCCTTTTGATCCCCAGTCACCTTTGTTGAAAAATGAAAAAATCACCCACTTCATGCTTTACTTGCTCTCCTGCTTGCTTGCTTTTTTTTTTTTTTTTTCACCCAGTCTGGCTACCTCTAGTACTATTAGTAAAGCAGAATTTGCCAAACACGGCACTTCACACATGAGGCAACTCATCCCACCCCCACCAATAAACATGCAACAGGCTAGCTACTCCCACTCTCACTCTCACTCCCAATCTCACTTAATTAGGCTGTGCTAGTTTGTCAAAACATGAGCGCAATCTAAAAAGTTCCAAAAAAAAGTTATTCTTTTTTTTTTTTTTGTGCATTTATTTTTCTATTTAAATCACAAACTAAACTCTTCCTTAATTTTTCTTCTAATTTAATTATATGTCTTGAAAATTAATATGAAGATATATAGAGGATTAATTCATTTCTTTTTTCATATATAGGTTTAATTTGGTGAATGTTTCCTAATCATAACAATAGAAATGCACACAAGAAGATCAAACGATACTAATTCTCAATTAAGTTTATAACTTATTGCTAATTTAGTACTAAGTATTTTGCAATTTTATCATAATATAATTCAAAAATGCTATAAAGATAGAAATTTTTATACCGTTTGTTACAAATTTGATGTGTGAAGATTGCACATCAAATTTATAATTTTCTTGAAAAATGTGTTGAATTGATGAATTAATATTAAAATCTGATGTGATAGTGATTTATAGCAATTGGTGTGTTAATTTTAATCCCTCTAACATTGCTCAATATAATTAAGTTATATATTTTTAGGTCATTAAATTAATGCATAATTTCACACACACCAAAATCGAGTGACCCATTACCATTATAAATAGAAAACATTATGCATTCTCAAGACTAATTGACTGTCAAATAGCTAATTTCTTAAAAAGATTTAGATATAATTCATGACATATATTGGAATCGAAATATATTTAAAATCAGAAAGAGTAAGAGCGGGGAGGGGATACTATGTAAAGATTCCATAACTGTATATAGCAATATGACACGTGGAAATACAAAGTCTACCAGGGATGGACCCCTCCCCACCATTAATATTGAGTGCACTATTATGTACTATAACATTTACAAAAGTACTCTGTATACAACTACTTGTAAGTACATCTCACATAATCATATATATATATATATATATATATATTTATATTGACCAATATAATAATAATCATAAAAAGACCCATTTCACTTCTCTGCAAGTCGTAGAACATAAAAAACTAAATCCTTTCATGGAATTAGCTCTTGGTTCTTCTCCACAGCCCTCACTCCATTTGCAGATCTCAGTAATTTTGCCTGATTTACAACACACATTATAAATGATGAGAACTCCACGTACTAATAAAACAATATTAGAATTTTCAGGAAGTATTAATATAAGTTATATATATATATATATATATTTATGACCTGATCATCAGTAATTTCTACAGAAAATCCATCCACAATGGACAAGGAAATCTTCTTCTTATAAGTTCCAGGTTCCAACAAGCTTGCCAGCAACTCATCGTGCTTCTTTGTCAGATACGAATGAAGCTCACATTGCCCTTCCTTTGTTCTATATATAAATGTCAGAGACAGTTATATATATATATATATATATATAAACACATATCCATATTAAAGACAAAATAAGAGAAGAAATTAAAGAAGAAGATGAAGAAGAAGAGAGATCATGACCCTCAAGAACAAAACAAATTAAATGTGATCAAAAGTTATTTAGAAAGAATTAAGAATTAACGAACCGATCCGATTGCAGCCGTTCATATTCAGGATCAAATTGCATGAAGACATAATAAAGATTACTTTCAACATTGTTTTCCTTCACTACCATGCCTTTCTTCCTTGCTGCTGTGCTCTCCATCAACACGCGCTTCTATCTTTTCTTCCCTCTTCTTTCTTTGTTTATTTTTTCACAGTAGCTTGTGTGTGAAGAAGTATAAACAACAAATCTGCTTGCTTTTCTCTCTCTCACACTCGGGCTATTTTTACATGTTTAGACAGTAGGAATTAATTGAATGAAAGCCCACAACATATTCTCTTTTTAATTAGTGAAGAAATGAAATGGGGCCATGTTCTTGATTCTTTGATGCAACTATAACTAATTATACATGGATCATCTTAATTTATCACATCATCTTACAATCTAATTATAGAAATAAATTAATTGTGGGGGGGTAATTTACACAATTGCCCTTACAATATTCTAGGATTTACATGATACGCCCTTCAATTTGTTTTTTTTTTTTTTTGAGTTTTTTACGAGGTATTTACGTCATTTTAACACGAAACTAATTTACATTTTAACACTAATCCTGACGGAGTGCACTACTTTGGATCTTGAAGCTTTTCTTTCGAGCTAATGAAACCCTGATCCCCCCACATTTTAAGAAATTAATGTTGAGTTAATGGATAGATACGTAGAAGTCAACATGTTCATACAGTAGAATATAAATTTTCAGAGATTTATCTGTATCTCATCTGGTAAAAAAGTCAAGTATTCTTTGCACTTACCATTTGTGTCCCAAATACCAATGAAGGTCCAAAGTAAGCAAATCTAAGTAGTCGCTATATATATAATAAATCTTCTAACCTCAGTTTAAAACCTGGAAGAAGAAGTCAAAGATGCACTATATTTATGACTGTTTCTATTATCTATAAAGTGAGTCAAACAAATTAATCATTTTTTATATATTAGCCTGCGCACTTTAAGATATATATGTTGACATATTGGCCCTAAGGTGATGGGTTCATACAAAGAGATTCCGATTTTTATTAAAATAAATGTCTTCTCAAAATAAACATAATTGTTTTAGTCATGACTTTTAATTAAATGCGTTTGATTAAACTTTAAATTATTACTAATAATCCTTCAATATATAACCAACATGGAATCAAGACGCAGAATCCTATACTTATGTATATTATTCTCTCAAATTTTGTGTTAGTACTGTTAGAGTTATCTAACTCAGCTAGTTAGTGGTTAGCTGGTTAGCTAGTTAGTGGTTATATATCTGTTAAGGTTGTTAGAGAGGAGCGTGTATTTAACCAATGTGTGAATGCCAAGTGTCCATGGTCTGTCAAGGTGGTTAGAGAGGAGCGTGTAGCTTGTTAGAAAGATTTGTACAGCCATATATATGTACATGTACTGTTCTAAAGAGGTTAATGAAAATATCTTCTCTCATCTTCCACAGAGAAAACAAAGTATGCATAATTCTCTACTCTGGAGATAGTTTCTCAGTCCTTGCTTCTCATTTCTGCAAGGTTCTTGTAATCTATAAATAAAACATGGTATCAAAGCGGAAAACCTTGGTGACCTCCGCTGATCAAAGCTTCGTTAATGATGGTTCCAGATTCCTGAGTTCAATGAAACTGGAGCTGAATGTAAAGCTTACACGTAGCAATTATTTGCTTTGGCGCCAACAAGTTCTTGCGGCCATTAAAGGAAATCGACTGTCAACGTTTATTGAATCAACAAGTTCACCTCCAGATCGACTGAATACTGATGGATCAGTCAATGATTAGTATTTGGATTGGGAGCAGCATGATCAAATCCTGTTTTGTTGGATGTTGTCTTTAGTAACTCAAGAACTGCTACAATTGGTAGGTTGCTCAACATCGTGTGAAGCTTGGAGTACAATTGAAAGGTTGTTTTTTGCTCAGTCAAAAGCAAATGTTATGCAATTGAAGTTTCAACTGCAAACATTAAAGAAGAATGGATCATCTATGATGGATTATTTGATGAAAAAGAAAAGTCTCATTGATGTATTGGGCTTCACTGGCTATGTCATGACAGAAGATGATAAAATGATGTCCGTTCTTGGTGGTTTAGGTCTTGAATATGACAGTTTTGTCATTCCAGTGACCTCAATGTCGCAGGCCTACACTATGCCTGAGATTACAACACTTTTACTCACTCATGAAGCAAGAATTGATCAGCATGCCCAACTAGATCAAATAAGTGCAAATCTATCTATAAACATGAAGGTGAATACTAATGGCAATCAGATGCAATCAGGTTCCAATAGCTATAATGGTGGTCGATCAAGTGGCTCTAATGGAAGAAGAGGAAGAGGTAGATACAAAAACAATAACAATAATCGATCACCTTGTCAAATATGTCACAGATCTGATCATAATGCACTACGGTGCTACTACAGATTTGATCAAACATATTAGCCACAACTCAACCCCAATTAGAACAATGGAGGGATCAACAACAATCAAGGCAATCAAGGCAATCTAGCAGCACTCATTGCTGGACCTGAATCAGTGAGTGATATGACCTGGTATCCTGATAGTGGTGCGTCTGATCACTGCACTCCGGATGGTGGAAATTTGTTGAATAAGGCTGATTATCATGGCAAAGAAAAACTATATGTTGGTAATGACACAGATTTGCAAATTTCTTCAGTTGGATCAAACTTTGCGGTATATGATAAACACAAGTTTTTACTTCAAAATATCTTCATATTAAAAAAATTACCAAAAATTTACTTAGTCTCTAAATTTGTGAGGGATAATAAAGTTTTCATCGAATTTCATGTTGATTCATGTCTTGTGAAGGATCAGGATAACCTTCTTCGAGGTGTGGTTAGGAATGGACTTTGTCTTCCAATTACCATTGCAACCATCTGGTATATTTGCTTCAGTAAATCGTCCTTTGACAGGCTTCAAGAATGCTTCATCTAGCTGCTTTACTTTGGCTTATCATTCTAATCAATCTGGTGTATCTAATGCTTCAAGTGCTTCTTCTTCTATCTTGGAATCAACTGATTGTCCTCCTGTTGCATCCACAAACCCAGTCGACTGTTTGTCTGGTAATTCTTCCTCTGTTATGCCTAATTCTTATTGTACTATGCATTCTTCCTTGTTGCGGCACCTTTGACTTGGCCATGCTTCTTCTCCTGTTGTACACTGTCATGAATAAATGCAATGTTTCTGTTCCTAAGAATGTTGTCTCAATATGCCATGCCTGCCAATTAAGCAAGTCTCATAAGCTTTCATTCCATCAGTCAACAACTGTGTATAAGCAACCTTTGGAACTCATTGTGGGAGATGTATGGAGACCTGCCCCTATCACTTCATTTAATGGCTACAAATATTATGTTAGTTTCCTTGATGCCTATACTAGGTATACTTGGATCTTTCCTATTCATTCGAAAGGAGAAGTATACAAGACTTTTATTCACTTTCAAGCTCAAGTGGGAACTCTACTTTTCTCTTAAGATTAAAATTCTACAAAAGATAATGGAGGAGAATTCTTGTCACTTAGTCCTCTTCTCAAGTCTAAGGGCATTCATTTTAGACATAGTTGCCCCTACACTCATGAACAAAATGGCCTTATTGAGAGAAAGCACATGCATGTTGTTGAAACCGGTCTTAGTCTATTGGCTCATGCATATATGCCTTTGAAATTTGGGATGAAGCATTTCAAACGGCTACTTATTTGATAAATCGCATGCTTACACCAGTCCTTGGAGGAAAATGTGCTTATGCTTGCCTATTTGGGGTGGAACCTGATTACTCTATTTTGAAGGTCTTTGGATGTCTTGTGTATCCTTATCTACGGCCTTATCATAAACATAGGCTTGAGTATAGGAGTGTCGATTGTAATTTTATCGGCTACTGCTCCCACCACAAATGATTTAAATGTCTCCGCGACGATGGAAGAATATTTGTTGTAAGGAATGTTGTTTCTGATGAATCTTCATTTCCATTTGTTACTAAACACAACCCATCATCCTCCTTTCCTAATTCAGGCTCCACATCACTTTTTCCGCCTGTTATTCACCCTGCACCTCCCACCACTACCACCCCTGCTGACAGTCCTGTTCATCCTACCAATACCAGTTCTTCTAACTTTACCTCTCGTCCTGCTACTCCTCTTACCATGCCAGTACCATCTAATCCTCCGCCTACACCTCTTGTGCCTTTATCAACTAACACTCATTCTATGATTACTCGAGCAAAAGATGGTATTTTCAAGCCCAAGGCTTGGCTCTCTCAACTGGATTTTGCTGAACCAACAACTGTCAAACAAGCCTTAGCTCATCCGGCTTGGTTTGCTGCCATGAAAGAGGAAATTCAAGCTCTCCAGCATAATCACACCTGAACTTTGGTGTTACCGCCACCTGGAAGGAAGATTGTAGGTTGTAAATGAGTGTTTAAAGTGAAGAAAAATCCATATTGGTTGCAAAGGGATTTCATCAAATTGAAAGATTTGACTTCTCTGAGACGTTTAGTCAAGTAGTTAAGCCAACCTCAATTCGTGTTATCCTCTCATTGGCTGTTACCAATGGTTGGTCCTTGTGACAGTTAAGACATCAACAATGCTTTCTTAAATGGTGTTTTGGATGAAGAGGTGTATATGGTTCAGCCTCCGGGCTTTGAAGATGCTCCTAATTCTCAGTTAGTGTGTAAGCTGCATAAATCGTTGTATGGCCTAAAACAAGCTCCTCGTGCTTGGTTTGAGAGGTTTAAAATGGCACTTTATCAACTTGGTTTCACTAATTGTAAGGCTGATTAGTCCTTGTTCTACAAGTTTGATCCACATTTCTCTTTATTTCTTCTTGTCTATGTTGATGACATTGTTATAACCCGTGCCAGTTTGTCTGCTATTAATAGGTTGGTTCAGCAGCCTAGTAGTACATTTGCCCTAAAGGGTCTTGGTTCCCTTCATTACTTCCTGGGCATTGAAATTCATCATACTTCTCATGGTCTTCATCTCTTTCAACATAAATATATCCAGGATCTGTTGCAAAAAACACACATGTTGGATGCTAAACCTTGTCCATCTCTGATGTGTTCTTCTACTTGTGCTCATTTATTAGCATTTACGGGTGAGCCTTCGGCTAACGCATCTCAATACAAATCCGTGGTAGGGGCTCTTCAGTACCTAACCATTACAAAACCAGACATCTTTTATTCAGTTAATAAAGTTTGTCAGTTCATGCAAGCCCCCTTATATGATCATTGGAAGGCTGTTAAACGAATCCTTCGTTACTTGAAAGGTACTTCTCACCTTGGTATTCAATTCATTAAGTCATCTTCCAAAGTTCCAGCCTCTCAGCTTGTGGGATTTTCTGATGCGAATTGGGCATCCAATCTGAATGATCGCAAATCCACTTCGGCAATTTGTGTTTACTTGGGTCCAAACTTGATCTCTCAGAGTGCAAAAAAGCAACACCCTATATCTCGATCTTCCACAGAGGCAGAATACCGCAGTCTCGCGTCCTTGGTAGTTGAATTAACTTGGCTGAAATCTTTTCTTCATGAGTTGCGTTGTCCTTGGCCTCACTTACCTATAATCTGGTGTGAAAATCAGAGTGCCATTGCCATGGCACATAACCCTGTATTGCATGCTCTCACTAAGCATGTCGAATTAGATTTATACTTTGTAAGGGATAAAGTTGCTTAACGCCAGCTACTAATCAATTATGTGCCTACAGTTGATCAAATTGCTGACATTTTTACAAAGGCCCTTTCCACACCCCGCTTCACCTCACTTCGCTGCAAGCTCACTATGACTGAGTCCCCGTTGCGCTTGAGGGGGGATGTTAGAGTTATCTAACTCAGCTAGTTAGTGATTAGTTGGTTAGCTAGTTGGTGGTTATATATCTACTAAGGTTGTTAGAAAGGAGCGTGTATTTAACCAATGTGTGAATGCCAAGTGTCCATGGTCTGTTAAGGTGGTTAGAAAGGAGCGTGTAGCTTGTTAGAAAGATCTGTACAGCTATATATATGTACATGTACTGTTATAAAGAGGTTAATGAAAATATCTTCTCTCATCTTCTAGAGAGAACAGAGTATGCATAGTTCTCTACTCTGGAGATAGTTTCTTAGTCCTTGCTTCTCATTTCTGCAAGGTTCTTGTAATCTGTAAATCAAACAAGTACAGAACCAATTTTAAGATATTGTTAATATTTTGTATGTATCTTAAGATTTCAAAATATTTTTTATAATTATTGAACCTAATTTTTAAAAAAAATTAGGACATCGAATTCAATGGCGTTATGAAAAATGACTTAAAATGGTGATTTTCTTGTAGTCACGTAGTTGTCTACCCTTACTTTATCTAAATACAATTTCTTTCAAACTTCAAACTGCTTTGTAATTACTTATTTCATAATTTATGTATATATAGGAAATATATTGCAAATCAAATATTATGATTATGCGCAAGTAGGGGTGGCAATTCGGGCCATTTGGCCCGGCCCGGGCTGGCTCAGTCCCTTCGGGCCTAAAAATAATCGGGCCGGGCCGGGCCTTATAAAATTTTGGGTCAGGCCAACATTAAAAAGTTTTAGCCCCGATCAAATCCAAAAAATATGTAGACCGGACTTTTGGACTACTAATATAACCAAATACGTATTTTAAGGTTAGATTAGTTACAATAAAATATGAATTTTAGTTAAATAATTAAATAAAACATACAAATTAAAAATATTATTTATTTAATTTATCTTAAATATGTGTTAATTTATTCTAAATAAATTAGTTTATGTATGTAGTTGGATAATATATTTCTTTCTTTCATAATTTTAGCTCAACCCTTATTATAATTTAGTTAAATTCATTATATATTTATATCTAGCCATTCTACATACTTTTTAGAGAATATACTTAATAAAATATATTTGGTATATATATATAAGTTTGTGCGTGTGTATATGTATGTATAATATATTATCTAATTATATAATAATCTTGAATCTTAATTATGTTTTGTTTTTACCATTTAATACTTAATTGTATACTATATATACTCTTATTAAAAAATAGAGTAGGTATGTAGGTTATTTGTTTTATTAAAAAATAGACTAGGTATATGGATTATTCGTATTATTTACCTAATTGAACATACTCTTAATAATGTATATATAATACAAATATAAACCCTTAATTAAATAACACTATTGACTTAATTAAATATATATTATACACATTTTATACACTCTTAATTGTAATAATATACTTGATTATGTTTTTTATCATTATATATACATTATATTATTTTTTTGACACAATGTATTATGTATGTGGTACATATTATATTTATATATACTTTAATTATATATTTATATAACACAAATTTAATTATGTTTTATATAAATATATAATTAAAGTATATATTATACTCTTAATTACATGCACATATATATTTATATTTATTATAATTTTACACTAAATCTATTACAATTTACACACACACACACACACACACATATATATATATATTTTACACTAAATCTAAAATATATAAAATATATACATGTATGCATATATAATCGGGGGCGGGCCGGGCCAGATCTAGCTATTTGATTCCAAACCCGTCCAATAAATTTCGGGTGCCGAGCCGGGCCGGCCCATGTAATAGTCGGGTCAGGGTTGGACCGGGTCATTTATAGCAGGCCGGGTTAGACCCATGGGCCTCGTGTCAAATTGTCACCTTTATGCGCAAGTTAAACAAATCTCTCTGTCCAGTTTATGTCTCTCTATGTCTCTCTTGGTATATTTTTTTACTTTCGCGATCTTTTTCTTTCAATATTATCTCTCATTTCCATATGTTACTATGGAAATTCTTAAAATATCTATCTTCTAATCCTCCATATTTAATAGGTGAGAAGGACTGGAAATATCAAATTAAAATAGGATATTGAAGAAATGATGAATGATAAACTGAATTTGTAAAGGCCAAATGTTTAAATTGTGAAACGACCAATTAAAACAGTTTAATTTAAATTAAGTTAAAAAATGTTTGTATGTTCGTAACGTTAATGAAAGTCATTTAGTACACTTAATAGCGGACATTAAAGAGCAATACTCCCCTTTATTAGTATAAAAAGAGGTGTTCCACCTCACTTTTCTGATAGACACCCAAGAAGGAGGTGAATTTGGTGTTGGCGGATTTTTCAGAAACCTTTCACAAACACAAATAAGCTAAGGCAAATAAAAGTTGCACGAATGTAGAAGACAATGAACACCAAAGATTTAGAGTGGTTCAACTTCATCATCAAGCCTGCATCCACTACTTGATCACCTCAATCAAGATTTTCCAAATCCATTAAATCAATCCTATTTAATGGGTGAAGATTAGACCGTTTACAATTAATCAATGTCTCTTGGTTAGGGAAACTTCCCCAATTAGCTCGCTAGCTAATTCGAAATACAATAGAGAATGAAAAACGTTGCTCCTTACCAAACAAACCTCGAAATAGTTATGATAAAACTTGGTTTCTTCCTAAGTGTTCAACCACTTGATTTTGAAGATGAAAAACAAAGTTGAATAGTGGTGGAATAAACTTCAAAGTGATCAAAGATGAATGAAAAACATGAGCTCTTGATCTTTAAACAATCACCAAAGATAACTTCAACTAGGACTGTAAGCGGGATGGATTGGGTCGAGTTTGGCCTAAAATCTAATGTGGCTGATAATTTGTAGCAATTCATGTGTTATACGTGAAAACTTCTCAATGATCGAGATATTTAAAATCTTAAAGCAGCGTATGTCTTATCAATGAAATAGTTATTTACGTACAACAAGGAAGACTACATATTTCTCATATACAAAGAACCAGTGCTATCCATAATCCAAGAGAAACAAGGAAGGGGGAATTCCGCAGGGCTAAACAAAAAATACCATTTAGTGGGGATAATTGTAGCCAACCAGTCAGTTGCTAGTTTCCCCCTAACAATGGGAACAACTTCAATTTCGGAATAAACTAAGATCTTCATGGATACCATGCATCATGGGAAGCATTCCCCAAGGAACGTTCTTCCTGCTGAGAACCCAAGATACCAAAAGTTGAGTCATTTTGGATGTTAACCATGGCAGCCACTTTAGGCAAGTAATTAGCTTTGGGTATATATATAGCTTACATACATACATATAGTGAGAAAACAAGAGAAATAGAGAATGATCTTTCTTATTATGTTCTGTTACAACTCAGGTGCCTTTTATATAGGCAGAGAAAATATCTTAGTGGTTCTAACAACTCACAACAGTGATAACTAACTCACTAACAAATCGATGAACTAGAATGTTCTTAACTAACTTATATTCTCAACATCCCCCGGCAAATTGACAGTTGGATTGGTGGACAAAACTGTTAATTTGGAACGCATTTTGTCAAAAAAGACTGTGGAAAGTGGCTTGGTTAATATGTCAGCTGTCTGATCCACTGAAGAGACATGGTTGACGAGTAACTTCTTTGCAATAACTCGTTCACCAACAAAATAGATATCGAGTTCCATGTGCTTAGTACAAGAGTGAAGAACTGGGTTGGCAGAGAGTGCAACCGTGCTAAGATTATCGCACCATATCAAAGGAGGGCAAGGAGAAGTGACTCGCAGTTCAGTAAGTAATGATTGAATCCACATGATTTCAGATGTTGCATTGGCCAAACTGCGATACTCTGCCTCAGTACGGGAACGGGTAACTGTGTATTGTTCTTCGAGCACCAGGAAACAACGTTGCAACCCAAAAACACACAAAATTCGGTAGTGGAACGACGATCATCAAGATCATTGCCCCAGTCATGTAACACCCCGTAGTCTTAATTAAATACATACATTAAATTATGCGTTTATCGAGACATATAATACGTGTATTTTATACGTAAGAGGCAAATATACGCGTGTATGATTAGTAAAAAAATAAAATTATGAAATGAAGATGATACCTATGGGATCATCCTATATGGGTGCTTACAATTTAAAAAAAATGAAGTTGAATTAAATTGATTAATTTATGGGGTTGGTTAATGAAATATGTGGATTGAAGTATGATTTAATGACTTAATGAATAGTATGATGTAATGCATGTGTGTATATGAATACATGTGAAATAAGTGAATTATTAAATGGTGTAGATTGAAACTGAATTATTAAATGAATTGTATAAATGAGATGAGTTGAATTCAATGAAATTTGATGGAGGAGTTGGTTATTAAGGAGAGCTTAGGTGCATTGGATCATTTGTATATATAAATATCAACTCTCATTTTAATCTCAATCTCTCTCAACTGTTGAAATAAAAGAAAAAAAAAATGAAAAGGGAAAGAAGTTGCTGACGGAAAGAAAACAAAAAGAGAGAGATGGAGAGAATGAAGAACGACAGAGAATGAAGAACGACAGAGAAAAAAGAAAGGAAGAGGAACGGGGGAAAGAACGCAAGATTCGCGCGAAATCCGGACTCGCGGTAAGTGATTTTCACTCTATTTCTTCGTGAAATTAATATCTAAGTTAGATGTAACATTTCTTTCGGAGTAATTTTTGCTGTGGGAGCCGTTTTACGGCGTTTTTAAAAATTGGGGTTTTGACCCAACGTGAATGAAAATCCGCTAGGAAGGTTGGAAAACACTTCCTAGGTTGTAGGAACCTGAAATATATGGTTAGATTGAATTTATGTGTTCATTTGGAATTTTTATAGCCGTTAGAAGTTTGTTGGAATTTAGAGTTTCGATTGGAGACCATTTGAATCATTTAAAACCCGATGAAACTCTAGATTTAAGGCTATAGAATGGTAGAATGCACTGTTACGAGTCCATCAATGCTAAGTTCATGAGTTTTGGAGACCGTTTGACAATTTTTGTAAAAATGTACATGTTTCTAATGAATAGTAATGACGCGAACAACACGTGAATAGTACTATGATCATATCCAGTGAATAAAATTGAATTAGAATCCAATGAAACTCCGGTATGAGATCATAGAATCGTAGAGAATTGAATTCCAGACGTTTCGATGTTAAGATCATGATTTTTGGATATGATTTGATATTTTTAGTACCTAAATATGTGGTTTTGGTGAGTAAAATTCACTGTCGTGACCTTCGCGAACGTGTAAAACCACAATAAAATACCTGTTGATGGTAGTAGAATGATAGAATGAGTGATTTTACATGTGTCGATGTGGACAAAATAATTTTAGGAATGTTCTAGATTTTTAATAAAATTGATATATGTTCCAGTAGAAAAATAAACTAAGAATTAGTGAAAATATGAATTGGAACTCTATTTTCACCGTTCTTTCTTGTGGAAATATCTAGATTAACCACAGAAACGAGATAGTAGTTTCTTCAACTGCTTATGAGTCCTAAATGGAGTTGGAATCTAAATTCACAGAATGTGTATAATATTTTTAAGATTAATCTTTATTATGGGTGATTTGAAGTGAGTTGAGAAATTAAATATGTAAATGGATATGAATAAATGAAATTGAATTATGGAGTGGTTGTAACAGGTTGAATTAGTTGGATTTAAATTGGAGCTGGACTCGAAAGCGACGATGATTGGGTTTAAGTTAGAAAGGGTTGTACCGTGAGTCTATTTTCTTGATTTTGGTTCTTATATGACATTTTATATATATGAACTGTTTGAATGTAAATATGTTATGCATATATTGTTGCATTGTGTTTTAATTTGCATTAATAAATGATATTTTTAGCATTGGAGCATGTGAGACTTGCAAAGGCAAGTTGGTGTCATTTCGTTAGGAATTAGACCCGGATGAGTGTTATGCGTAACCTCATTGTCAGTTGGCCTGTCCTAACAAGGATTGGAGATCCTTGAAATGACTGTGAATTGGGTAATGAGAGGCTGTGGCTACCTTCTAACGGCCATACAAGGGTTAGACCCGCTCTCTTGCCTTGAAGGAGGGAGATTGTGGATTTTGTGAAAAAAATGATGCATTGGTTTCTTCAAAACTCATGAAAATTATGTTGTTGACATGTATAATACATTCGTTGAATGATGCATGTGTTTAATATTGGTTTGAAATGATTTGAAATGCCATATTTTTCTATATGTATATAATTGTCATCTCAAGAAATATATTCACTGAGTTGTTGTTTGCTCACTCCATTTCCTCCAATATTTCAGGTATTAAGTCGAAGGGAAAAAGAAAAATCCGTGAGTGATATTCACGTGAGCCTTCGTCTGGTATGTGTATATATGCTTGGAGGAAATAGGTTATATTTTTGTTATTTTGATATGTATAATTATCACATACTATATATATAATATCACCTAGATGGGTTGTGTGGTAATATTTATATAATGCTTGGGATGATGGAATGAGATTATCATAGATATTTATCAGGTGAGAATTTAATTTGTGGAATGAATGGAATGAATGTGAGTGGAATGATTATATATTTATATATTTGATTTGATTTGATTTGTGGTATATCAGGAAAAATTGTGAATTGCCCATTTTATGGGGAGGTGCTGTCGAAATTTTGAAAAAATTTTGGAAAAGATTGTGAGACTATATGAAGGCTGACAGTGTATTGTATACTGTATATGGGTATATACAGTGTATAATAAATTGTGCCGGTCATGACGTCAGCCTACATCAGGGGCGTCGTGACAATATTGGTATCAGAGCCTAGGTTTAAAATCCTTAAAAAGATAAAAGTTTTTAATAATATTATGATTGATTGTATGGGTATATATATGGGTAGTCCTATTATGGTGAGCCTAATCCAATATGTTATTTTGACTGAGAATCATCTGCGATGATGAATTCTAGATTTAGAAAAAGAATAGTCAAGATTAACAATAGAAATTGCTGATCATGAAAGGATTAGAAGGCTAAAAGAAAAGGAACTGGATGTAATCCAGTGCTATTAAATTATATAACTTATATATGGCTAATAACTACCCAACAACAACGAAATGCACAACTTATGAGCTTGTGGCAAAGTTGTAATGTGAGAAAGACAGAGGCTTGAACCATTGATAGCTCCAGATGTGGGTGCCAATGGTGTGGGTACTTCTGTAAAAACATATATAGTTGAGAATGAAGTCAAAATAAAATAAATAGAAGGTATCAATGATAAGCCAGATGAAATGAAAAGATATGTGAAAGTTATGAAAACTTTCAGGAGAAGAGACTCTCCTATCTTAACTGGCAGTCTGATAATAAACGTACTACTCTGTTTGGAGACCATCTTAGAGAATGATTAAGTCTCTGAAACTGATAAAGCAAGTTAGCTAAGTTTAAGCTAACTGATGATAAGAGATAATAGAAAATTGGGTTAAGGACTTTGAGATGATTAAGGCATGAGATTAATTAAAGAAGCTATTTTATGAGGGCGTCTATCATCATGCGAAAATTGATTTAAGGCATGAAAAAGTTTATCTTGTTAAAATGTAGTGACATGCCTAACCATAAATACAAACATGAATTAAATAGACTGGTATAATTTATTTTTGGAATGATCACTATGGATACTCTGAGAATGATAAGGATCTAGAATAAATTTTTGAATCTTATAAGACAGGTTTGATAATTGTTGGGTTATAAATATATGCGCAGGTTGTGAGGCAGCCTATAACTTTCGGGTTAGCCAAAGCTGCAGTGAAATTGTTAACACCAACAATACTAGTGATATAACTTGTACCGCCATTTGAAGCAGAGTCATCAACACTAGTTCTAGGTAAAAGGAGAAATAAGTAATGTAAGAAAATGTTGGGGCAATAACATGAAATTCAAGATGAGTTAAACATTGAGTAAGGTTGAGATTTTGGCAATATTCATGACTCTACATTTGTTAGTACCTGACCCAATAATAATGGGAAAAAGGGAAGTGATGTTAAAGAATTATGAAAATCAAAAGTGGTTTTCATTACCTGAGCAGGAGTCACAGACTAAGTAAATTGTATCTCGACTTGAAATTGTCTATGATCAATATAAAAAAAGACACGGGATGTGTTAATCTCCAGTTAGTCGATATGAATGCCCCAATATTTTTATCAATGTGACTCCACCAGATTTTAGATAATAAATTAAAGTAAATGCAAGACCAGATCCAAAGATTAGTAAGACATTGATAACATGTATGATCAACATTTTGTTATTGTGTATATTCTTATGTATTATCTGGTGATATGGTAGACAAATTGTATTATCTTCTGTTATAATAATGCATCATTGATTGTGAGTATGCCTACAGGAGAAAGAATCTACCTTGATATGGTCGGCAAATATTATGTGTAATAAATAGGAGGGTCATCAAGTAATTATGGACTTTAGAATATGAAATTTTTGGAATTGGATGCTTTGTTGGGTATGATTGGCTGGCTACCTCTCATGCTAGGCAGAGCGTCTCTCCGAAAAGAAGTACTATTCTGAATAAGTGAAAAATTCTCATTTTGAATCTCGAGGAATTTATACCCTCAAAATCTTCTATCTAAGAGAAGATAGTTATTGACGAGGAAATGGAGAATATGGCTAGTACAAAGTCATGTAGAGTAATGTAATAAGGCATGCAGTTAATTAAAATTTATATGATGAGTTGATATATTGGAGTATTTTCTAATGAATTATTCAAATTGCTACCTAGACAGGAGATTGATAGCATATAAAACTGATGCCAAGCACCTGATAAATTGTGAGGATTTAAGGTGTAGGTAAATGTTCTAATGAGCAAAAGATTAATGTCACCTTGGAGAGCATTTGTGCTAATATGGAAAGAGGTATAGTGAAATATGTTTAAGTATGACTTACTGTTAACTGAGCAAGGTAACAATAAATAATGAATATCTTTTACCATGGATAGATGGTCGAATTCGATTAGCTAAATGGAGCCAAATTTTCTTTAAGATCATTTTGAGATCTAGACACCATCAGCGAAGAACTCGAGAAAAAGATGTAATGCAAACTATTTTAAAACAAGATATGGATATTATGAAATGTTGGTAACCTTAATTAATGTGTCAATCACATTTATAGAATTGATGCAGTGGGTATATGAACCATATCTTGATTATTACATAGTCTTCGATGATGATATATGCAATTGTCCCAAGAAATGAGAGGAACATGAATAGTACCTCGGCATTATCTTGTGGTCACTAAGAGAGCACCGATTGAGTGCCAAGCTCGGTGAATATGAGTTTTGAATATAATTAAGATGAGAATTTTTGGATCACATGACCAGTTTAAATAGTATCTTTAAGGATGCTGCGAAGGTCAAAGTGATCATATTACTGTGAAAACTAATGTCAATGATGGAAATCAAAAGTTCTCTAGTATTAGTTGTATGTTATAGAAAGTGCGTGGAAAGATCCATGAAGCTATCTGTTCCACTCACGAAACTAAATCAGATGAATGCTGTATAATGTGTGGACCGTTGTGCCTGGGGAAGCTCTCACTGTATTACATGTTATTACTATTTCCAGAACCTGGAAGTAATTGTGATTGATGAATATCACGTCCAGATCTGGGTTTTGCATTGATACAAAAGGATAGGTTAATTACTTGTGTCTCCAGATATTTGGTAGTGCACGAGAATAACTATCCTGGGAGTGAATAGAAATTTGTTGGTAGTTATTTTGAAATGATGAGAGCATTGTCTCTATAATAAAAAGGTCACACTATCTTCAGATTTTAAGAGTCTGAAGTAATTATTTGAACGGAAAGAAACTGAATATGAGGTAATAAATGTGGCATGAATCCCCGAAAGATTTGATTTTATATAGAATTATTATCCTGGAAAAGCCCAATATGTTGCTGAGACATTGAGCAGGAAACAAGCTGAAACTGGAGTAGTATCTATCAGTTAGCCATAAATGGAGATTGTTGTGAGTGAGAGTTACAGTTATGAGTGGACTCTCTATTACTCCATATGTTGATATTTGTGCTCGGATGCATATTCAGCTAATTGATACTCATATTCAGAGAGTAAGAGTTATGATGAGACGAGTACGATATCAGTATGAAAGATTTTGGAATTGGAAAGATGGATTGTGTTAAATGAATATGGCATTCAAATGGTATCTTATGGGTTATAGGTAGAAATGATACCATTTGGATAACCATTAGTGGACTGATAAGTCTGCGTATTCTTCCAATGAACACCAGAATTCTATTGATAGACTGAGCAGATTGTATATGTGTGAGATAGGGAGATTTTATGGAGTACTCAGATATTTGTCATGCCGGATTAAGATTCGAAGATTTTGTCGAGATCTGATATATGATGCAGACTCGATTTGGTACTCATCTCCTTCTCAGTGTGATATTGTATTCTAAGACTGGCTGACAGACTGAGAGAGTGACTTTGATGCTTGCGAGCATGCTCAGGTCTGGCATACTTGAATTTTGGTGGAAGTTGGAAAGAATATTTTATGTATGTAAACTTATGTGTATAAACAACTATTATAATAGCATAATGATGGCACTCTAAAGGTTTGATAATAAGCCTTATAGATCTCCAACTTGTTGATTTGAAAGTGTGGAGTTATTGTTATTGGTGCCACATGATATTATTAAATACACAAGGTTGGTATATAGGCCTTGAAATTTAGTGTGGCTGACTCAGTTTTGCTAAGGGTCTTACCACAGAAAGCTCAAATGAAATTTGGGATGAAAGGAAAGCTCGCTTGGACTATTAAAGATCCTTGATAGGATAGGTCCATTGGCTTACCGATTTGCTCTACTGTCATAGTTGATAGGTGTCCATAATATTTTCTATATATTGATGTTGAGGAAATATCATTCGGATTCCATATGTGTTATGGATATAACTAAACTCTAAATTGGGGAGGATACCATGTGTCAAGAAGAGCAAACATGGAAGCGAAAATATAAAATGCGGGAGCAGTTTTCTGGGATTGAGTATCACTTGAGGAATATTTCTTGATCCTAAATTTCGAGGACGAAATTCATTTAGTTGGGGAGATTGTAACACCCCGTAGTCTTAATTAAATACATACATTAAATTATGCGTTTATCGAGACATATAATACGTGTATTTTATACGTAAGAGGCAAATATACGCGTGTATGATTAGTAAATAAATAAAATTATGAAATGAAGATGATACCTATGGGATCATCCTATATGGGTGCTTACAATTTAAAAAAAATGAAGTTGAATTAAATTGATTAATTTATGGGGTTGGTTAATGAAATATGTGGATTGAAGTATGATTTAATGACTTAATGAATAGTATGATGTAATGCATGTGTGTATATGAATGCATGTGAAATAAGTGAATTATTAAATGGTGTAGATTGAAATTGAATTATTAAATGAATTATATAAATGAGATGAATTGAATTCAATGAAATTTGATGGAGGAGTTGGTTATTAAGGGGAGCTTAGGTGCATTGGATCATTTGTATATATAAATATCAACTCTCATTTTAATCTCAATCTCTCTCAACCGTTGAAATAAAAGAAAAAAAAATGAAAAGGGAAAGAAGTTTCTGACAGAAAGAAAACAAAAAGAGAGAGAGAGAGAATGAAGAACGGCAAAGAAGAAAGAAAGGAAGAGGAACGGAGGAAAGAACGAGCGATTCGGGCGAAATCCGAACCCGCGGTAAGTGATTTTCACTCTATTTCTTCGTGAAATTAATATCTAAGTTAGATGTAACATTTCTTTCGGAGTAATTTTTGCTGTGGGAACCGTTTTACGGCGTTTTTAAAAATTGGGGTTTTGACCCAACGTGAATGAAAATCCGCTAGAAAGGTTGGAAAACACTTCCTAGGTTGTAGGAACCTTAAATATATGGTTAGATTGAATTTATGTGTTCATTTGGAATTTTTATAGCCGTTAGAAGTTTGTTGGAATTTAGAGTTTCGATTGGAGACCATTTGAATCATTTAAAACCCGATGAAACTCTAGTTTAAGGCTATAGAATGGTAGAATGCACTGTTACGAGTCCATCGATGCTAAGTTCATTATTTTTGGAGACCGTTTGACAATTTTAGTAAAAATGTACATGTTTCTAATGAATAGTGACGACGTGAACAACACGTGAATAGTACTATGATCATATCCAGTGAATAAAATTGAATTAGAATCCAATGAAACTCCGGTATGAGATCATAGAATCGTAGAGAATTGAATTCCAGACGTTTTGATGTTAAGATCATGATTTTTGGATATGATTTGATATTTTTAGTACTTAAATATGTGGTTTTGGTGAGTAAAATTCACTGTTGTGACCTTTGCGAACGTGTAAAACCGCAATAAAATACCTGTTGATGGTAGTAGAATGATAGAATGAGTGATTTTACATGTGTCGATGTGGACAAAATAATTTTAGGAATGTTCTAGATTTTTAATAAAATTGATATATGTTCCAGTAGAAAAATAAACTAAGAATTAGTGAAAATATGAATTGGAACTCTATTTTCACCGTTCTTTCTTGTGGAAATATCTAGATTAACCACAGAAACGAGATAGTAGTTTCTTCAACTGCTTATGAGTCCTAAATGGAGTTGGAATCTAAATTCACAGAATGTGTATAATATTTTTAAGATTAATCTTTATTATGGGTGATTTGAAGTGAGTTGAGAAATTAAATATGTAAATGGATATGAATAAATGAAATTGAATTATGGAGTGGTTGTAACAGGTTGAATTAGTTGGATTTAAATTGGAGCTGGACTCGAAAGCGACGATGATTGGGTTTAAGTTAGAAAGGGTTGTACCGTGAGTCTATTTTCTTGATTTTGGTTCTTATATGACATTTTATATATATGAACTGTTTGAATGTAAATATGTTATGCATATATTGTTGCATTGTGTTTTAATTTGCATTAATAAATGATATTTTTAGCATTGGAGCATGTGAGACTTGCAAAGGCAAGTTGGTGTCATTTCGTTAGGAATTAGACCCGGATGAGTGTTATGCGTAACCTCATTGTCAGTTGGCCTGTCCTAACAAGGATTGGAGATCCTTGAAATGACTGTGAATTGGGTAATGAGAGGCTGTGGCTACCTTCTAACGGCCATACAAGGGTTAGACCCGCTCTCTTGCCTTGAAGGAGGGAGATTGTGGATTTTGTGAAAAAAATGATGCATTGGTTTCTTCAAAACTCATGAAAATTATGTTGTTGACATGTATAATACATTCGTTGAATGATGCATGTGTTTAATATTGGTTTGAAATGATTTGAAATGATTTGAAATGCCATATTTTTCTATATGTATATAATTGTCATCTCAAGAAATATATTCACTGAGCTATTGTTTGCTCACTCCATTTCCTCCAATATTTCAGGTATTGAGTCGAAGGGAAAAGGAAAAATTCGTGAGTGATAATCACGTGAGCCTTCGTCTGGTATGTGTATATATGCTTGGAGGAAATAAGTTATATTTTTGTTATTTTGATATGTATAATTATCACATACTATATATATAATATCACCTAGATGGGTTGTGTGGTAATATTTATATAATTCTTGGGATGATGGAATGAGATGATCATAGATATTTATCAGGTGAGAATTTAATTTGTGGAATGAATGGAATGAATGTGAGTGGGATGATTATATATTTATATATTTGATTTGATTTGATTTGTGCTATATCAGGAAAAATTGTGAATTGCCCATTTTATGGGGAGGTGCTGTCGAAATTTCGAAAAAAATTGGGAAAGGATTGTGAGACTATATGAAGGCTGACGGTGTATTGTATACTGTATATGGGTATATACAGTATATAATACATTGTGCCGGTCATGACGTCAGCCTACGTCAGGGACGTCATGACAAGTCAGCATCACAATAGCCAATGAAAGATAATTGTGTAGATTTCTGAAAATGAATACCATGATGAATAGTGCCTTTCAAGTAACGAATGATGCATTTAACCGCCTTCCAATGTGTATACCGTGGGTCTTGCATGAACTGGCAGACCTTATTAACAGCAAAAGAGAGATCCGATCGAGTAACTGTAATGTATTGTAGAGCACCAACAATGCTCCGATATTCTGTGGCATTTGAAATAGGATCTCCAACAGTTGATGATAGTTGTAGACCAATGACCGTGGGTGTTGGAAGAGGATTAGCATTAGACATCTTCGTCCTCTCTAACAAATCATAAATGTATTTGTGTTGTGAGAGGATGAAACCAAGAGGTGTGGGCAATAATTCAATTCTAAGAAAATAGTGTAGCGAGCCCAAATCTTTCAAGGCAAACCGTTGATGAAGAGAGGAAATGAGATGTTGCACATCAGAAGAGTTGCAACCTGTGATGATGATATCATCAACATAGACTAGGACATAAACTGTTGAGGAGGAATGAAACCAAACAAACAAGGATTGATCAGCCTTTGAAGCTTGGAAACCCATAACAATGAGAGCACTCCTCAACTTGTCAAACCAGGCTCTAGGAGTCTGCTTAAGGCCGTAGAGAGCCTTGTGGAGTTTGCATACTAATCTTTGTCCAGAAGACTCTTGATTAAAGCTTGGTGGCTGCTCCATAAAAACCTCCTCCTGAAGGTCACCATTAAGGAATGCATTGTTAACATCGAGTTGTTGAAGATGTCAACCATAATGTAAGGCAATGGAAAGGACAATTCGAATTGTAGTTGGCTTAGCAACGGGACTAAACGTCTCGGAGTAATCAAACCCCGCTTTTTGACGATACCTTTTAGCTACAAGTCATGGCTTGTATCTAGAAATGCTCCCATTCGAATTCTTTTTGAGTTTAAAAACCCACTTACAACCAACTATACTGTTATCAGAAGGATGAGAAACCAAGCTCCAGGTTCCATTTTTAATCAAGGCATTATATTCTTCCACCATTGATGCTTTCCACTTATCATGAAGAAGATCATCATGCACTGAAGTTGGTATCTCAGGGCTAAGGGTAGATTGATGGACGTATACAGGGTTGGGCTTAAAAATACCATTTTTCGATCGAGTAATCATGGGATGAGAAAAAGGTTGATCAGTTGCAGTAGAAGGCATTGGTGAGGGGTTGGGTTGGATGGGTGAAGAGGCAGTAGAAGAGGTATGAGTATTTAAAGGGAATGGAGAGGCAGGGGAAGTTACAGAAGTAGAATTGGTTGGCTGAGCAGGGACAGTCGACTGGGCTGAATCAAAGGGTATAACCAATGGAATTGAGGCTGGAGTAAGAGCAAAACTGAATGAGAATTGGGTGCAAGGGATGATTGTTGTGTAGTGGCATAAGGAAACACTTGTTCGTCAAAGACAACATGCCTTGTAATGTAGATTCTACCATCCGAAGCCATACATTTATATCTTTTATGACAAGAGCTATACCCAACGAATGTGCATGGCAAATAACGAAAATCAAGTTTATGACGATTGTACGATCTTAGATTTAGAAAGCACAAACAACCAAACACTTTCAATAACTGATAATCTGGTGCCTTGTGGAAAAGCTTCTCAAAAGAACTAGTGAATTGAAGAGTGACAGTGGGAGTTCTGTTAATCAAATAAGTGGCACTTGAAAAAGCTTTAGTCCAGAACTTAAGAGGCACAAATTGTTATGCGGAATCGGAGTAAAGCATGAAAGAAAAAATAAGACAACAAATTTAACGTGGTTCGACAAATTGCCTACGTCCACGGGAGGCAACACTCTTGTATTACTTCACCCTTAGGTGGATCTTACAGATTGGATCTCTGAATAGATATCTAAGAATAGATCTCACTGAACATAATTTTAAGAATGAAGTAAGGCCCTATTTATATGAGTATATAGGGGTAATTGTGTAATTAATAAATATATATAATAATATATTTATTAAATTATTTCAAATAAGAAGGCTTGACCAAGGAAGGTTGGCGGAGTGGGCGGCCACCAACCAATTTGTTTTCCACTTTAGGTGGACCCCACAAATCTCCACCTCCACCTCATGTGGAACAAGGCTCCTTCACACGTGCAGTGCAATCTCTCGACAGATAGCAAGCTTCCTTCAAAAAACAGTTGTTGTCTCCATTAGTGCCCTTAGGCACTACGAGCTCGTGAGATGTTGATCAAGTCCAAACAATGTTGGAACTTGATCCCTGTAACCACCTTTGTAAGCATATCTGCAGGGTTATCTGCAATCTTGATCTTTTGCAGAAGAATACTCCCTTCTTCGACTATTTCTCGAACAAAATGAAAATGAACATCAATATGCTTCGTTCGACTGTGATGAACTTGGTTCTTTGCCAAACAAATGGCACTCTGGCTGTCGCAGAAAACTTCAACATTCTTCTGCACAATTCCCAAGTCTTTAGTCAATCCATGAAACCAGATTGCTTCCTTGAAAGCTTCTGTTACTGCCATGTACTCTGCCTCTGTAGTAGACAAAGCAACTGTTGACTGTAGTGTTGATCTCCAACTCACTGGTCCTCCTGTCATAATGAAAACATAACCAATAGTAGATCTGCGCTTGTCAAGATCTCCAGCATAGTTCGAATCCACATATCCGACTAGATGCTTACAATTTTTCGTATCTCTCTCGAACTTTAAACCAATATCTACAGTACCATGAATATACCGTAGAATCCACTTCACTGCTTGCCAGTGACCTTTACCGGGGTTGTGCATGTAACGACTTACCATACTTACAGCATGTGAAATGTCAGGTCTGGTACACACCATAGCATACATCAAGGCACCAACTGCATTTGCATATGGAATATTCTCTATTTGCTTCTTCTGATCTTCGGAATTTGGTGACATTGATGAACTTAGCTTGAAATGTGGTGCCAATGGTGTGCTCACAGGTTTTGTGTCATTTCCAATGCCAAAAATTTGAAGAACTTTCTTCAAATAATGAGTCTGAGTCAAATAGATTGTGCTTTTGGCCCTGTCTCGAGTTATCTCCATCCCGAGAATTTTTCTGGCTTCTCCAAGATCCTTCATTTCAAACTCTAAGCTCAATTGAGCCTTCAGCTTGTTGATCTCCACCTTGCTTTTAGATGCAATTAACATATCATCTACATATAAAAGCAAGTAGATAAATGTACCATCTTGAAGTTTGCGATAGTAGACACAATGATCAAACTGACTCCGGGTATATTTCTGCCCTTGGATGAAGCTGTCAAACCGCTTGTACCACTGTCTCGGTGACTGCTTCAGGCCATACAATGACTTGCTCAACTTGCAAGCCCAATTCTCTCTTCCTGGTACTTTGAATCCTTCTGGTTGAGACATATATATCTCCTCCTCCAAATTACCATGCAGAAAAGCAGTTTTGACATCGAGTTGGGCTAACTCGAGATCAAATTGTGCAACCAAAGCCAATAATATTTGAATTGACGAATGCTTAACAACAGGTGAGAATACCTCATTGTAGTCAATTCCTTCTCTCTGAGCGTAGCCTTTTGCTACCAGTCTGGCTTTGTACCGGATATCGTCTGTGCTGGGAGAACCTTCCTTCTTAGCGAAAACCCATTTGCAGCCAATTGGTTTCTTTCCTTTCGGAAGTGGAACCAACTTCCAAGTCTGATTCTGATGGAGTGATTTCATCTCCTCATGCATTGCCATTTTCCACTTATCACTTTCCATACTATGACTAACATCTTTGTAATTGTATGGAATATCATCTCCGGTGACTAGTAATGCATATGCAACCATGTCAGTGTACCGAGCCGGTTTGCAGATTTCTCTTCTTGGTCAACTGGTGGCAATTGATTCTAGTTGTTGACTGATGTCTGGTCCTGGAGCCTCCACCTCAACTGAGATTTCCTCCTCGTCTTCTTCAGGATGGTTGGATATTTCTGCTGACTTGCTAGGAGTTACTGGAATATCTAACTCCACCTGCTGATGCAAATCTGGATCTCGATTTTCTTTATCAGAAACTGTATGTTTTAACATCACAGATTCATCAAAAGTTACATCTTGACTTTTTACAGTCGTCTTTGTCTCAGGGTTCCATAGTCGGAAATCCTTAACTCATTCACTAAAGCCCATGAAAATCGCTTTCTTGGACCTAGGATCCAGTTTGGATTCCTTCACATGGAAATATGCAGTGCATCCAAAAATGCGCAGAGAATCATAATCTGAAACGGGGTGTCCAGACCATACCTCCTTGGGAGTTTTGCCATCTAGTGATGTTGCAGGAAGTCTGTTGATGATATGAGAGGCATATGACAAAGCTTCAGCCCAAAATGCCTTGCCTAATCCAGAATGAGATAACATGCAGCAAACTTTATCTACCAAAGTACGATTCATGCTTTCAGCAACACCATTTTGTTGTGGCGTGCCTGGGACTATGAAATGTCTGACTATCCCTTCATTCTCACAAATTTTCTGAAATGGGTCTGACTTGTATTCTCCTCCATTATCAGATCTGAGCCTCTTAATCTTCCTTCCCGTTTGGGTTTCTACCATTTTCTTCCATCTAAGAAAGATATCTAGCACCTCATCTTTATGTTTCATGGTATAAACCCAAACATAGCGGGAGAAATCATCAATGAAAGTAACAAACCAACGTTTACCTCCCAATGACGCATTTTGAGAGGGTCCCCAAACGTCGGTATGAACATAATCCAATGTTCCTTTTGTGCGGTGGATTGCAGTTCCAAACTTGACTCTCATCTGCTTGCCTAATATACAGTGCTCGCAGAAGTCAAGTTTCCCGGTCTTTGCACCTTTCAGAGAACCTTGCTTTATCAAGGTTTGAAGAGCCTTCTCTCCAACATGTCCGAGCCGCATGTGCCAAAGTTTGGAAGTGTCTGATGAAACATCATTAGAACTGGTGCAAGCTGATACACTTCCGATTACTGTGTGTCCGTCAAGGAAATAAAGATTTCCTTTCTGAGTACCCTTCATGGCCAAGAGTGCTCCACGTACAACCTTAAGAACGCCACCTTCAATGGTTACCTTGTAACCCTGGAATCAAGGACTCCAAGGGAGATCAGATTTTTCTTTAGATCTGGGACATATCTGACGTCCGTGAGCCGTCTTGTTGTACCGTCATGCATCTTTAGGCGTATTGTTCCAATACCCTTTGTTTGGCAGGTATTGTTGTTGCCCATGAGCACGAATCCTCCATCGAACTCATCCAATTTTGAGAACCAATGTCGATTCGGACACATATGATAGGAACAGTCGAAATCTAATATCCATCTATCAGACTAACTGTCTATAGATGAAACGGAGAATGCAGAATCTTCTTCAGCCTTCTGTGCCACATTTGCAGTTGTCTTGTCCTTATTTGGACAATCTTTCTTCCAGTGCCCCTTTTGGTGACAATAGGCACATTCATCCTTTGCAAGACGTTGACGTGATGAAAGTCCTTGTGACTTTGAGCGAGATCGGCCTCGCCCACTGGATCTATCAGATATGTTGTTAGCCCTACCTCTGGATACCGTCAAGGCTTCTGGTGATGCATCCTTGTTATCGCGCTGGTCCTTCCTTCGATACTCGTTGTTCACCAAAGCATTTGAAACATCACTGAATTTAACAGCATCTTTACCATATAGCAAAGTTGTTGTTAAATGTTCATAACTTTCAGGCAAAGAGTTTAACAACAATAGTGCCTTATCCTCATCAAGAGGGTCAACATCAAGATTTAGTAGATCAGCGAGAATCTTGTTGAAATTATCAAGATGCGCAATCATAGGAGTACCTTTCTTGTACTCAAAACGAAAGAGCTTCTTTTTCAGGTAGAGTCGGTTCTCTACGCTTTTTGTCATGTACTTGTCCTCCAGTTTCTTCCAGAGACTTGATGTCATAGTCTCTTTCATGACAAAGTATTTCTGATCCTTCGCCAAACAGAGTCGGATTGTTCCACAAGCTTGACGATTTAAAAAATTCCAATCATCATCGGACATATCCTTGGGCTTGGTTTCCAAGGCGATATGTGATCCTTCCCAGAATAAGAGATCTTGAACTTCGCATTGCCACATGCCAAAGTTGTTGGTGCCGTTGAATTTCTCCACCTCGAACTTTGCGTTGGACATCGAACTTCTTTGCCAAGGCTTGCTTGTGCTTGGGATTTCTTCCGCCATTAAGACCGAAGATATGTATGACGCTAAAAAGTGCTTGAAAAATGATAAACAGCTCCAACTAAGCTATATAAATAACTTAGGAGCTGAATATGTAGAAACTGATTGCACGGTTGCGTCCGGAACGGTCGAAAATGGTGGAAACGAGTCTAACTTTGTTGAAATCAGGCGGATGAATAGTATCAGGTCGGGATGAATAGTACCAGGTCGGGATAAATAGTATCGGGTCGGGAAATGAACAGTATCGAGCCGGATAAAACAAAATCGGGCCGAATAAACAGTATTGGGCCGGATAAAACAGTATCGGGCCTGGATAAACAGTATCAGGGCCAGATAAATAGTATTGGGCCGGATAAATAGTATCGGGCCGGATGAACAGTATCGGGCTGTGATGAACAGTATCGGGCTGTGATGAACAGTATCAGCCGAACCGGGCTGGGCCGCGGATGAACAGGGCGGATTATGTAGGCTGGACCAAGGATGAACAGTGCGGACTGTTTGGGCTGGACCGCGGATGACAGTGAGGTCTATGTGGGCTGGACCGCAGATGAACAGTCCGGATCTGGGTCGAGTTCGGATTAGATGAATAGTGTCACGGATGAACAGTGCCGGTGATGAACTGCGTCGGGATGAACAGTGTCGGACAAAAAATTGCAAAATACAGATATCAAACTTTGATCGGCTCCTGCGAACTCGTTTCTTGTCCGTTTTTCTCGCCGTTTGTTGCGTTGGACTCCTGAAAACAAGAGCTACCTCCACGGGTGATCAGAAAATAGTTTCGATCACTGTTACAAAATCTCAAAATTTCGACGTAGTCTCGAAAAAATTCGACAGAGGGTCTGTTTTTTCTTCCAAAACCTAACCTTGTCTCTGATACCAATTTGTTATGCAGAATCGGAGTAAAGCATGAAAGAAAAAAATAAGACAACAAATTTAACGTGGTTCGACAAATTGCCTACGTCCACGGGAGGCAGCACTCTTGTATTACTTCACCCTTAGGTGGATCTTACAGATTGGATCTCTGAATAGATCTCTCAGAATAGATCTCACTAAACATAATTTTAAGAATGAAGTAAGGCCCTATTTATAGGAGTATATAGGGGTAATTGTGTAATTAATAAATATATATAATAATATATTTATTAAATTATTTCAAATAAGAAGGCTTGACGAAGGAAGGTTGGCGGAGTTGGTGAGGGCGGCCACCAACCAATTTGTTTTCCACTTTAGGTGGACCCCACATAAATGATTGAGCAAGTAAAGTCAAACCAAGCTCCACTATGTGTTTATACTTTCTTTCCACAATCCCATTTTGTTCCTATGTGTATGGACAAGAAATTCTGTGAATAATACCTGTGGAATCAAGGATAGAAGAAAGAAATTTGTACTCCCCTCCCCAATCAGTTTGAAGAACCTTCAGTTTAGCATTAAGTTGTAGTTCAGCTTGTGCCTTAAAGTAAATGAAGGAAGCCTTAGCCTCGGACTTGGATCTCAAAAAATATATCCACGTGAAACGTGAGAAAACATCAACAAAGCTCACATAGTATTTAAAACCTTGAGGGGAGGTCACAGGGGAAGGACCCCATATATCGGATTCAACTAACTGTAAAGGAGCAGTATAAACAGTGTTTGAACGAGAAAAAGGTAGTATGTGGTTCTTGCCCATTTGACAAGCAGAACACACTACCGAGATTTTATTAGATTGAAAAGAGATGTTACATTGATTCAAAACAAGAGATACAGTGTTTGGGGCTGGGTGACCAAGTCGTTTGTGCCATACATCAAGAATTGATGAAGAAACAGTAGGAGACAAGGAATCTGGAGTTAAACACACATTATGCAACGAAAAAGGTTGAGAGGTATCAGACTGGGTGATGTTGCCAACTGATTTTGGAATGAAAGAACTGATGTTGTGAGGATCGAATTGATAAAGACCGTCACGGAGCCTTCCTTGAAGAAGAACATCCTTAAAAATTTAATCCTTCACAATACAAAAAGTGGGATGAAATTCAAAAAACACACTATTGGCACGGCAGAATTGAGAAACACTAACAAGATTATTGGTGATTGTAGGAACATAAAGTAGTTTTTTAAGATGTAAATGTCGAGAAGAATTGGTTAAAGAAGGAAAATAAGAATAACCAACATGAGAGATGGACAAACCTGTGTCATTGCCTATGTGAACTTTGTTGTTGCCATTATACTCAGGTCCGAAAGACAGATTATTCAAATCACTAGTAATGTGATTCGTCACACCAGAATCAGGGTACCAAGCTTCATTGGACATGGAATCAGGTGCACCAAAGTAGGCATTCATGGCAGTATTCTTGTTATTATGATTAGTACCAAGAAAAGAAGCTGTGGAAGAGATGTTGTCATTTGAATTCTGAGAAGCAGCAGATGCATGACCTTGAAATGATACATCAAATCTGTAATAGCACTTGAGAACGGTGTGGCCTTGTTTTCCACAAAACTGACATCAGGGTTTACCAAACCTGCCGCGACCTCTACCACAACCGCCATAATGTGAATTATGCACACCATGAGACTGTGCAGACGGAGAGGATAATGAACTTGTATTCTTGTTCTGATGAACAAGATTAGCAGAGAGAATAGGTTCTGCAGTAGGTGTATTGTTCTTCTGAATTGTATTCTCAAAGGCTAACAACAAAGCTTGTGCATCTCTCAGGGTATAAGGTTCTCTACTAGATGTTATCACAGCAACAATTGACTCATATTCACTATCTAATCCACCAATGATGGCAAGAATCTGATCAGTTGCAGAAACTTTATAGCCAGATGCAGTTAAAGCATCACACAAAAATTTCATTGATAACGGATAATCTTTCATTGGCATGCTTCCTTTCTTTTTGGTCTGAAGTTGATACTTATAATGCATGATATTTGCAGTTGAGTTTGAAACAAAATACTGCTCAATAGCAGTCCAAATTTCAAAAGATGATTCACAGCCTACAACTTGAGGCAAGAAACTAGAACTAATAGATGACAACATCCAGGACACAAGCAATTTGTCTTGCTTTTTATAAGCAACAAAAGCAGGATTAGGCAAAACATTACCATCATTGGACAAGATATTTGCAAGAGGAACAGGTTGAGTACCAAGAATGAAACCGTCAAGTCCGTAGCCTTGGATCGCGGCATGAACTTGTTGTTTCCATAGAAGATAATTCGAATCTTCTAATTTCACAGTGATCAGTTGATTCAGAGGACTTACAGTCTAAATCACATTTTTTGAAAAAAAGGACGAACTTGCGACTCCAGCAGAAGATGCTGGAGTGAGAATCGGAGCTTCATCAATAGCCATATCACCAGTCACCGAAAGTTCAGATCTTGCCGGAGCTGGAAATGATGAGGTCTCCATGCGTGAGCATAGGGCTCTGATACCAAGTGAGAAAACAAGAGAAACAGAAAATGATCTTTCTTATTATGTTCTATTACAACTCAGGTGCCTTTTATATAGGTAGAGAAAATATCTTAGCGGTTCTAACAACTCACAACAATGATAACTAACTCACTAACTAATCGATGAACTAGAATGTTCTTAAATAACTTATATTCTCAACACATATATATAAGATCCATCCTTGAAAGAAATACTTCATATTAAACTAAATTAAGATAGGTATAGGTACGATAGTGCTTGTTATTCAATTAAGAACTAATTAATAAGATCAACTATAATTTAGAACTATTTTCTTGTCATCACCTAATTAGATGACGAAAAGAATTATATCAAAGAGCTTTTGTATAAATGCTTTACATCAACTTCATAACTTGATCTCTACAAAAAAAAAACTTCACAACTTGATTTAATGATCGTCTTGATCAGTTTTGATTGGAGTATAGATTCTAGCTCAGATGAATGATAGGGTATGTGATTGCACAAGAGGGTCTAGTATGAGTGAACGTTCTTGGCTATAGAGCTTTGTATGTTGATTTGACCTGCAACATAAGCAAACACCTACAAGGCTTGGTGACATCGGTGTGCTGCCAACCAATACGCCTTTGATTCTTAAGTTAATGACCCAAAAAAGATTTAAGTGTCAATCTCTTAAGTTCAACTACAAACTTAATTTTATAGCTAAAAAGACATTCAACTACAAATTTTAAGTTTTGTAGCTATTACTCATGAAATCTTTAGCTATGAACTTAGTTTGGTAGCGAAAAATATTATATTTAGTCACAAAATTAAGATTTCATAGCAATTACATATGGAATCTTTAGCTTTAAAATAGATTTTGTAACTAAAAGATACATATAGTTACAAAAGTTAGATTTTGTACTTGTTACTTACGAGATCTTTAGCTATAAACTCAAATTAAAACTACACAGATTCAATAAAGAAAAGAACAATAGAGATCAAAACCCACAACTCAAAAATATACGTGAAAAAACCCTAAAATCAGGAAAAAAAACCATGGGCAAAAACAATCCACTATCAAGTAATAAGTACCTCAAGGGAATTAAACACCTTAAGTACTTCTACACCAGATAGTATGCAGATCTGAGACTTTGATAAAGAAGAATAACATAAAGAGAATACTCAAGAGAAAACTAGAACTTCAACCACGTCACTCGCACAAGTTCTAAACTCTACACTCTTTCACAAAGCTTCCAAGGACCAAGCTTCACCTTCTTCTAGATCTCACTCACTAGTTGGGATGATCAATAAACAATGAGGGACCTCCTATATATAGACTTTCTAGCCACAATATTTAGAAACTTTGTGACCAACAAATATTCCTCATTCTACACTAACATGGTTTCCTCATTCAAACACAACTAGATCATAAAACACTTATCCATATTTAAAAAGTCCTAATTACTTTCTAAATACATGCTTCATGTTCTAAAACAACAAGGAATTCATGTTTGAGTCAAAATCCAACAATCTTCACCTTGGCGAAAACACCACTGTTTCATCTCATGTTTTTGCCCCTTTGCCCTCATTGGCCATGATACTTAATGCTTAGAATCACCCATATCCAAGTCATCCTTGAACTTGCCAGCTGGAACCCATTTTCTGATCAACCTTTTAGACCCAGATCTTGCTCCACGTGCTAATCCTGGTTTGCTCATTAGCACGTACAAGTTTCTGTCTTGAACACCTTTCATGATCATAGTACACTTCTAGAAACTTCCAATGCTCCATCTTCACCAAAGTACCAATAACCTTCAGAATCTAACTTGAAAAAAGAAATTAGATTCTAAGTAAAACTCGGCACATGTCGAACATTATGAAATGTAACAACGCGTCCGTTAAACAACTTCACCTGAACTTCACCCACTCCCATTATTGGCCTTTAGGAGCCATCAGCCATCGACACAAACTCGCCACCAGTACATCTTGCATACTTCCCAAACCATACCTTGTGTACACATATATGATGTGTGGCAGGTATCAATCACCCAATTGCCCTTATGTTGTAAATTTTCACCATTAATAGATGCCATAAGAACAAAATCATCGTTGAACTCGACAACATTCAGATTAGTACCGTCGTCATCGACATTCTTATTTGCCGACTTTGAGCTATTTGCCGAACTTGCTCATTTTCCTTTCCAATTCCTACAATATTTCCTTAGGTGCCCTGATTGCCCACACCCCCAACATGTCCCTTTCACAAACTTTTTAGGATTCCACTTCTTTCAACCCACTGCCAATGTCGTGCCCTTAGAAGAATCATTACTAGCACCTTTTAATCTTCTCTCTTCAGAAAGTAGCGTACTAGTAACTTCTTCAAGATTCACAGTATCCTTCTCATACATTAACGTAGTCTGAAGATGTTTATAGGAAGCTGGAAGGGACCAAATCAGTCGAAGTGCTTGATCTTCATCCTCAATTTTTACTCCAATGGCTTCTAACTCTGAAACAATACCATTGAGGACATTAAGGTGATCAACTATTGTTGTACCTTCTTCCATCTGCAATGTGTGGAACTTTTTTTTAAGATACAATCGATTTGAGAGACTCTTTGTCATATACAAGCTTTCTAACTTCTCCCAAAGATCTTTTGCTGTAAAATTACCCTTGATATTCCCAAGAACATTCTTTGCAAGACAAAGTCGTATCGTACTAGCAGCTCTCATATCCAGCTCTTGCCAATCCTCATCACTTTCTTTACTTTTACCTATCAAAGCCTTCCGCAGCATGGACTGAATTAATAAATCTTTGACTTGCAATTGCCACAAGTCAAAATTTATTTTTCCATCAAACTTCAAGCTGGATGAATAATTCGACATCTCTAAATCTCTTCACACTTAAATGAATCAATTGAAGTACAACTCGAACCGTAGCTCTGATACCAATTTGTTGAGATTTATGCAGCGTAACAAACACAAACACACACACACACATATGCAAATCAAAGCAACAAGAAGAACGCACACAGATTTACGTGGTTTAACGAAGATCCCCCTACGTCTACGGGAGATGAAGATTTTACTAATTTGGGAGAATCCAGTACAGTACTTACAATGTCTCTCTATTTTCACTTTTACCTTTCAATCCCCAATATTAGGTATATATAGAAAGCTATAGACTTAGTTTCCAATTCATACTAGAAAAGTTTTCCTACTCAGTCCAGGAAACCAATACAATCAAGGAAACTAATAAAATAGAAACTCATAAAATAGAAAGTCCTTGGGTACTTTGTCTTCTTATTGCTTTGATTTGCATCTGTGTGTGTGCATGTTTGTGTTTGTTTCGCTGCATAAATCTCAACAAATTGGTATCAGAGCAAGATTTTTTGCAAAATATAAATACGTGATACATCGGTAGTTTAGTTGGGTGCGATTATTGTAACACCCCGTAATGTTAATTAAATACATACGTTAAAGTACGCGTATATCGAGATGTATAATATACGTATTTTATACGTATGAGCTAAATATACACGTGATAATACACGTATTTGATACGTATGCGCTAAATATACGCGTGTATGATTAGTAAATAAACAAAATTATGAAATTGATTAATTTATGGGGTTGGTTAATTAAAAAAAAAATGTGGATTGGAGTATGATTGAATGAATGAAAGTGAAATATCAAGATGGGGAATTGGTTAACTATTGAGAGAAAGGTGCATGGAATCATTTGTATATATAAATCTAAATAAAAAAATAATAATAAAATAAAAATAAATAAATAATAAAAAAAAAAAATCTTCCTAGTTGCGTCCAACGTGTGCAACTAGAATAAAAATAAAATAAAATAAAAAAATAAAATAAAATGAAATAGAAAGGAAGAGAAAAGAGGTTGCTGGAAGGGAAAGAGAAGAACAGAGAGAAGAAGGAGAAGAAGAAAAAGAGAAAATGCGGGATTCGCGCCAAATTCGACGTGCCGGTAAGCTATTTTTGCTATGTTTCATTGTAAAATTACTATCTAAGCTAGATGTAACGATTCTAGCGGACTAATTTTAGCTATGGGAGCCGTTTTGCGGCGTTTTGACAAATTGGGGTTTTGACCCAACGTGAATAGAAAATCCGCTAGAAAGGTAGAAAAACGTTCCCTGGACTGCTGGGACCCCGAATATGTGGTTAGATTCAATTTTATGATTTTTGGAGACCATTTGAAAATTTTAATACAATTTGAATAGTAAAAATGAATAGTGAATAGTAATAGTAAATAGTCAATAGTAAAAGCAAATAGTAATACTGAATAGTGAATAGTGAATAGTAAATAGTAAATAGTGAAAAGTAAATAGTAAAAAATGAATAGTACTGTGAACGGTGATTTGATATTTTAGTAGCTACTGATATGGTAAATGATGATTCTAATGATACTCTATGGGTAATTTCAGTGTTTAAATTGAGGCTTAAGGGCATGGATAAACGCTTTTGAGGAAGCAATGACGTTTATTGTTGCTCGATTTTAGAGGTTGGCTTAGAAAACTCGTGTAACCACTGTGAGTATAGTTTCCTTGATTTGGTTCTTGTATGACATTGTACGCATATAAAATGTTTGATTGTATGCATGTGATATGTATATAGAATGCAATGCGTTTTATGGATCATGCAAACTGATTTTAACAATTGGAGTTTGTAATGATGAGGTTTTGCGAATCCTTATTGTCATTTCGTTAGGAATTAGACCCGGATGAGGTTTTGCGAGTCCTCATTGTCAGTAGGTCTGTCCTAACAAGGGTTGCGATCCTTGAAATGACTATGAATTGGGTGATAAGAAGCTGTGTCTACCTTGTACGGCCATACAAGGGTTAGACCCGCTCTCTTGCCTTGCGGAGGAGGGAGATTGTGCATTGTGTTATTGAAAACTCATACAATTTATGTTGTTGACATGTATGATATATTCGTTGAATGATGCATGTGTTGAATAAGTGTTTGAAATGATTTTAAATGTCATATTTATCTAAATGTATATAATTGTCATCTCAAGAACTATATTCACTGAGCTGTTGTTTGCTCACCCCATTTCCTCCAATATTTCAGGTATTGAGTCGAAGGGAAAAGGAAAAATCCGTGAGTAATAATCACGTGAACCTTCGTCTGGTACGTGTATGTATGTTTGGAAGAAATAAATTATATTTTTATTATTTTGATATGTATAATTATCACACACTATATATATGTACTATCACCTAGATAGATTGTGTGGTAATCTTATATAATGCTTGGGATGATGAAATGTATTTATCAGTTGGAATTTATTTTGTGGAATGAATGAAATGAATGTGAGTGGAATGATCATCTATATAGCTAGTTGATTGGATTTGAATTGTGGTATAAAAAAAAAATTCTGTAAGTTTGGGATGGATTGTGAGAGGCTGACAGTGTATTGTATACTGTATACGGGTATGTACAGTGTATAGTATACTATATCGGTCATGACGTCAGCCTACGTCAGGGGCGTCGTGACAATTATTGCTCGTTTGTTGCGGTTGCAATCAAAGAAGCCCGCGATCAGCACTGATCCGCGGTGAGAATCAGTATAGCGTTGGAGTTGCAGTTAACGTTGCAGAAAAACAGCGTAGGTGATTTTTTGGAAATTTTTTATTGGGGTGCGGAGATGTGACCAAGAGAAGAAAATAATTAAAAGAAAAGTATTTAGGTGGTTTGAAAGTCAAACGTGGGATCCCATTATTTTGTTTTATTTTAGTTCTTGTTTCTGCAACCACGATAAGAAAGGAATTTATTTTTCCTTTTTTTTGTTGCTACACCAAGTACGACTAGTGTGAAGAAATTCAACGGCATAAGTTATTTTTTTGATATTGGAGTCGGAGTTAGATTTTAGTTCTATTTTTTGTGGTGTGATTGTGTCGACCAGATCTACATAGTCACTAAAGTTAATCATTGGTATGGCTGCAAAATATAAGGTTGAGAAGTTTAATTGGAAGAATGACTTCAATTTTTTGCGGATTAAAATGCGAGCTCGGTTGATACAAGACGGGCTGCAGAAGGCGCTGAAGGGAAGAGATGCATTTCTTGTAAGGTTAATAGAAGAAGAAAAAGATGAAATCATGGAAAAACGTTTACTGTTATTCTCTTATGCTTGAGTGATGAAGTCATGCGAGAAATTGAAGAGGATACTACAACTGCAGGTTGTGGTTGAAATTAGAGAGTTTGTATATGACAAAGTCTCAAACAAATCGGCTGTATCTAAAGAAGCAGTTGCACATGTTGAAGATGAAGGAAGGTGCATGAGAGAACATCACGATGAGTTTAGCAAGATTCTTATGGCTTTAAAGAATGTTGGGTACAAACTCAGTGATGAAGACCAAGCAATGTATTTGCTATGTTCACTACCGAATTCCTATGAGCACTTTGTGGATACTTTGATCTATAGTAGAGACACCCTGGCTCTAGAAGATGTCAAAACAACTTTGAACTCGAAGGAGTTAAAAAAGATGGTTACTGGAGAAAAAGTAGAAAGCTCAGGTGAAGGCTTGCTGGCTAGAGGTAAATCAGAACAGAAATGGTACAAAGGTCATGGAGGTCGATCCAGATCAAAATCAAAGGGGAGAAAATTAAAGTGCTTTGAATGCCACAAAGAAGGGCACTTTAGAAAAGATTGTCCAGAGCGCAAGAGAAAAGGAAAACAGAAATCAGAAGATTCTAGTTGTCACGCCCCGGCCGCAGCCGCGAACGCGGGCGCACTACCACGACCTCAGCCGTGTGGCGAACGCCTAGCCATTATGGATCCATAATATTGTCCCATCTCGGCCAACCACGCCACACAAGGACGCCGGTCACCGAGATCATTTATCCCCTGCACAATCCATAGTACAGGGAGGACCTCCCCCAAGTTCGAACTCGCAACCTCTTCCTCATAAGGTTAGATTTCGCAACTTGAGTACCCATTGAGCCAATCAATGGATACTCAAGTTGCGAAATCTAACCTTATGAGGAAGAGGTTGCGAGTTCGAACTTGGGGGAGGCCCTCCCTGTGCTGTGGATTGTGCAGGGGATAAATGATCTCGGTGACCGGCGTCCTTGTGACCTTATGAGGAAGAGGTTGCGAGTTCGAACTTGGGGGAGGCCCTCCCTGTACTATGGATTGTGCAGGGGATAAATGATCTCGGTGACCGGCGTCCTTGTGTGGCGTGGCTGGCCGAGATGGGACAATATTATGGATCCATAATGGCTAGGCGTTCGCCACACGGCTGAGGTCGTGGTGGTGTGCCCACGTTCGCGGCTGCGGCCGGGGCGTGACACTAGTACTGTAGCAGTTCCAGAATCTAATAGTGCTAATGTCCTTTCAGCCATTGTGGGATGCTCAGGTGATGAGTGGATTATTAATTCAGGCTATTCATATCATATGTGTCCCAATAGGGACTGGTTCACTTCTTATCAGAGTGTGAACGATGGTACTGTACTTATGGGGAATGATATGGCTTGTAAGACAGTAGGGATAGGAACAGTGAAGATCAAGATGCATGATAGTGTTGTGAGGACTTTGACAGAGGTCAGACATGTTCCAGAGCTGTGCAAGAATCTTATTTTTGTGGGAACCTTAGATTCACAGTGCTGAAGGATTGTAGCTGAAGGTGGAGTTCTAAAGGTAGTCTGAGGTGCACTGATGGTTATGAAAAACAAGAAACTTGGTAACTTGTATGTGTTATCAAGGCATACAGTTACAGGCAGTACAGCGACGTCTGCATCTTCAAATAGTAGCTCAACAGATACTCAGTTGTGGCATATGCGATTAGGGCATATGAGTCAGAGGGGACTTGAGGTGTTGAGTCAGAAAGGCTTACTTGGAAAGAGTAAGGTTGAGAAGTTGGACTTCTGTGAACATTGTGTGTTTGAAAAACAATGTAGAGTTAAGTTCAACAAGGCAGTTCAACGCACCAGAGGTACCCTGGATTATATCCCTTCAGATGTGTGGGGTCCTTCCACAGTTCCCTCACTTGGTGGAGCGAAGTATTTTGTTTCTTTTATTGATGACTTTTCACGTATGGTCTGGGTGAAAATACTGAAAAGTAAGGATGAAGTGTTTGAGGCCTTTAAGAAATGGAAAACAAAGGTTGAGAAGCAAACTGGAAGAAGCATCAAGAGCTTGAGAACCGATAATGGTGGTGAGTAAACCAGTAAAGCATTCTCAGAGTTTTGTGAGCATGAAGGCATTGAGAGACACTTCACTATCAAGGGAACACCACAACAGAATGGACTTGCAGAGAGAATGAACCGCACCCTACTGGAGAGAGTGCGGTGTATGTTATCCAATGTTGGTTTGGATAAAACATTCTGGGCAGAAGCGGTGAATACAGTGTGTTTCCTCGTTAACAGATCACCATCTACAGCTATTGATTGTCAGATTCCACTTGAGGTATGGTCTGGTAATGTTGTCGATTACAGTTCTTTGAGAGTGTTTGGATGTCCAGCTTACTATCATGTCAGGGAAAGTAAGACTGATCTCAGAGCTAAGAAAGCCATATTTCTGGGTTACGTAGATTTAGTGAAATGATGCAGGTTATGGTGTCTTGATTTGCATAAGATTGTGATTAGTAAGGATGTGACATTCGATGAGTATGTTTTGATGTCTAGTAAACAGATGGATTCTCAGAAGGAGGATAAGGGTGATTCTGTGCAGGTGGAGTTCAGTATTCTAGGAAAAAAATTAAATATTAATGTGGAAGACTGCAGATGGAGCCAGTGAGCACCAGCAACAGCAGCAACAATCCTTAGCTAGTGGCAGAGCTAAGAGGACAATTAAAGCACCAGTTCGCTATGGGTTAGAAGATATGGTGACATATGCATTGACAGCGTATGGGGATGATCCTTCCATTTTCAGGGAGGCAATGAGTGACAGTTGTTCTGAAAGATGGAAAGAAGCCATGGAGGATGAAATAGACTCATTGATGAAAAACCAAACTTGGGAACTTGTAGAGTTACTTAAGGGTCAGCGGGCTATTGGGTGCAAATGGGTGTATTCTAGGAAAGATGGTCATCCAGGATCTGACAGTGTGACATATAAGGCAAGATTGGTCGCCAAAGGGTATGCTCAGAGAGAAGGCGTGGACTACAATGAGTTGTTTTCTCTAGTTGTGAAGCACACTTCTATCAGAGTATTGTTGGCGTTGGTTGCGTTATTTGACTTGGAGTTGGAGCAATTAGATGTCAAGACAACTTTCTTACATGGGGACTTAGATTAGACAATTTACATGAAGGAGCCTAAAGGCTTTGAGGTTGCTGGTAAGAGTGATCATGTGTGCAAACTGAAAAAGTCCTTATATGGGCTTAAGCAGTCACCCAGACAGTGGTATAAGAAGTTTGACACCTTCATGATTAGGGAAGGATACATGAGGAACAAGTATGACAGTTGTGTCTACTTTCTGAAGCTTCCAAATGGCTCTTATGTTTATTTACTTTTGTATGTTGATGACATGCTAATTGTTGCTAAGAGCATGAAAGAGATCAACATGTTAAAATCTCAACTGAATCAGGAGTTTGAGATGAAAGATTTGGGTGCAGCTAAGAAGATTCTTGGTGTGGAGATACTTAAAGAAAGGAAAAAGGGCAAGTTATATCTATCACAAAGGAACTACTTGGGAGAAATTTCTTTCAAGGTTTGAATTGGAGAACTCTAAGCCAGTAAGTACTCCATTGACAGCTCATTTTTTACTTTCAGCAGATATGTCTCCGAGCACCGATGAGGAGCGTGAGTACATGAGTCATGTTCCTTATGCCATTGCAGTGGATAGCTTGATGTATGCTATGGTGTGCACTAGGCCAGACATTTCACATGCAGTGAGTGTTATTAGTAGATATATGGCAGATTCTGGAAAGTGGCATTGGCAGGCAGTGAAATGGTTGTTGCAGTATCTTCGAGGTACATTAGATGTAGGATTGGTTTTTCAGTGGAACAGTGGTACAAGTTCACTTATCAGTAGATATGTAGATTCTGATTATGCTGGTGATTTAGACAAGCAGCGTTCCACTACAGGGTACGTGTTCACTTTGGCACGTGGTCCTATCAGTTGGAGGTGTATGTTGCAGACAACAGTTGCTTTGTCTACTAATAATCCTGCAGATATGCTAACAAAGACAGTCCCAGCGGTCAAGTTTGAGCATTGCTTGAACTTGATCAATATCGTATAGTGTTGAGCGCCTCGAGGTGCGCATTTGGAGATGTTGATTGGTTTATTGGCTAGTAGCTTGTGGTGGTCCTCACTAAGGTGGAGATTGTTATATATAGTGTGTGACTAGGATACTTTATGGGCCCGAGGACTTTCTATTTTATGAGTTTCTATTTTATTAATTTCTTTGACTGTATTGGTTTCCTGGACTGAGTAGGAAAACTTTCCTTATCAGAATTGAAAACTAAGTCAATAGCTCTTTATATATACCTAGTATTGGGGATTGAGAGGTATGAGTGAAAATAGAGAGACATTGTAAATATTGTACTAAATTCTCCCAAATTAGTAAAATTTTTATTTCCCATGGACGTAGGCGGATCTTCGTCGAACCACGTAAATCTATGTGCGTTCTTCTTGTTGCTTTGATTTGCATCTGTGTGTGTGCGTGTTTGTGTTTGTTCCACTACATAAATCTTAACTTTCACAAACTTTACAAAATGTTTTTGTGGGGAAAATAATTTAGTTACAAAAGAGTAACTTTTAGCTACAAAATGATTTGTAGCTAAAGCCCTTATTTGTTGTAGTGTCCCCCTTTTTTATCATCACAATTTTATCTATTCTATTCTACGGTGAGAATTAGTTGTACTTAACAGAGATTTCTCAAATTGCCTTTATTCTAAGAGTTTGACTGGGATACCATAATGTCTTTATAATAATTTGGTTGGTGGTATACATAGTGAAAGGTCGGCTACCTATCCTTTGACATCGGTATGGTCAGTGGCGGTCGAGGATGCGATTTTCAGAGAAGGTATCAATATGTACTAGAGTGCAATCCTCGGTGTCTTCCTGAGTATGTTGTAGTGTTAGGGCATGCTGGAGGGTGGTCATCATTATCTTCTTTAAGCACCTTGTTGTCTGTTAGCTCTATCCGTCCCTCTGGCACTGTTCATCAACCATTGGTTGGCCTCACATGATGATGGGAGATCAGCATGATATGAAACATTTATGTCTTGTTTCCAACTCGATCAACTAAAAATCTGTCCAAACATTGATTAAGAAGATTTTCAAATATAACATTTCATAACAAGCTCTCTACTCAAATTAGCATGGCTTCTAGCATGACTAAGCAAATCAAATATAAATGATAATCCTTAGCCCAAGAAGAGAAGAAAATAACTCAAGTTAAGCATGGGATATATATTATATGGATGAAGAAGAAGAATAGAAATCTAGCTATAAACTCACTAATTAATTACCTTGAAAGCCAAGATCGAACAAAAAGAAATCTACTATTACTACTACATCTTACATATGTATATATAAAAATCATAGCATGGCAAACATTACATACTTCCCCCATATAAGGTTCTTTAGGGAAAGAAGCCTTTGAAGGAGAATGGGTAATGAATGCCACGGTTTGATTAATTTCTCTTCACGGCCTTGTATTTAACCTAGCTTTCTGGCCTTCATATATGCATGCCTCGAGAATAATCATTAAGACACAATACCATAACCTAATACCATAACCTTGATCTGAAATATCACATATCTATTTATATATACATGTGCTAGTGCCTTCAAACCTTTATTAATTACTGTTGGACTTGAGCATTTTAATTGGTTGAAAGATGCCAAAGGGAAGAATTCTATATAGGCGCCAATGTGATGCGCATACATCTAACGGTATTAACTTCAACAGTAGATGATGTGCGTTAGAGCCAAGCTTACCGGGAGCACTACTCTAAAAAATAATTGGAGTGAAATGTAGCGGGACCCAATTGAAGTCATGTCAGAAGAAGAACAAGATACCTATCTCTAATTAATATTCCTCACAAGGGTTGGCCCTTGGGATTCTTGGCAAGTCACTTCTATTTTAATATTATGGAATCCAACCATCTCAACTTAAACATATTTAAAATGCAAAATGATAGATTCCCATTATTTGACATTCCAGCATGTATATATAATTCGATTTCATTAATTTGGATTCCCTAGGAAACAAAAAAAAAAAAATTTACTTTGGCACTACTATTAAAAGATATGGTAAAATATTCGTTAATTTAAGATCTAAGATATTCAAAGATATGGTAAAATATTTACTTTGGCACTAATAATGTTCAATGTTGTAGTATAATTTTATATATCTTTGAATATCTTCCCATATATTCATTTTAACATTCATATTTTTTATTACACTCAGTTTAATTGTTTACGTATTTTTTCTTTATTGTTCAACATTTTGTTTTATTATAAAATTTGATAGGTTTAATAATGGTTTTTCAATGTCAATGGGATATGATGAATTTATTTTTATCATACTTCTTAATTGTTGTTCTATATAATGGTTTAGTGTTTCTAACAATTCCTATGCACATATCGGTTAAACTTCAACCTCTATTAATTACTTTTCCTATATTAAATTTATACTAATTGGCATAAAACAATTAGAAATAAATATTTTTAAGAAATGATAAATGTAGTCACAATTAAAAATAAAATGAGAAAAAATCGGTTAAGATGATTTAGATAGGTGCGCCAATTAAGGAAAGTTATGATCTATTAAAATCCACATAATGATCAAGTCAAAAGAATACTTAAATAAACTTCTAATCTCGTAGGATCCACATATGTAAGTATTACATATTGTTGCAAAATTAAGTAAACATGATAATTAGTATTAAATAATTTATTAAGAAAATTTAGTAAATAATATTACACTACTAATATTAATATTTTAGTATATCATAAAAAATTATTTATCATCTCATTTATGTACTTAATATTTTATAAGTATGATAAGTTAAATACTTTTAGGGCTAATTAATTAATAGAATATTTTAGTTATAGATTCAAATGTTGAAAAAAAAATTTCTTATATTATATTATATTATATTATATTAGATATGTTGATAGAGATAATTAATAAAGATATAACTACTTGAAGTATATATAATAAATGTCAACCTAACCCTTAATAGAGTCGTAAAAATCAAATTCATATAGCCAGTAATTCTATATTATTGGGAAAATAGATCAAGTTGAATTCAGTACACACACAACAATTCAAGTAGTTATGTTTAATAATGTTAAACATATTTAAAAATAAAAAATAAAAATAAAAATAAAACTCGTCTATTTTAATTCAACTCAACTAAAATTTATTTTTCAACATATATAAACAAATTTGCAAGCTTGGGCAATATAAGGACACTTTGCACAAATATGTTTTCATCTAGATACAAATTAAAATAAAATAAATTAAATTAAATTAAACAAACCTAAAAAATATAAGTGTATATTTTAAATATAAAGAGCTACCCACTAAACTTATATTTTTTTTAAAGGGAAAAAATATGTATCTGTATATTAATAGAAATAGGAAATATGCACAAATATACAAGGAAGGGACCCGAAGGCAACAAAAAAAATAGACAAACCAAAAGAAGGAACAACTAGCAGCCCCTTGGAACCCAATAACCAATGCTACTCTCGGCTAACAAATTACGTAGAAACTCCAGTAACTCAGGGGAACTGAATAAAACTTCCTCTGGAGCAAAAACAATGAAGCCAATCAACTTCTATAAACTTATATTTATTATTTATTTTAAAAATTATTTATAGGGTTAATATCGTAATTTAAATAATTTTTTGCTTCCTCTACTTCTCCTACTTTTAAGCTTCTTTTAAATGTGTTAATGAGTTGGATTGGTTCGGGTTATAACTAAATATCAACTCCACCTAATTAAGTTGGGTTGAAAAAATTTCAACTTAACCCAACCCAATAACTTCGAGTTGCTTTGGGTCGGGTTAATATATAAATTATAGAATTGCATGATCTACTCAATTTTTTAAATTCTAAATGTCATTTTATGAAATTATTTCTAAATTAAACATGACTACTATGAAAGTTAATAAGGTGATTTCTTTTATACTATTCTCATTATAATATTTTGTATAATTCAATTATAGCAAGCAATAATAGTGAAAATGATAAATAGAAAGTAATAATTATCATTTTTAATTGGTTCGGGATTAATTAATTCAGTTATCTTTTTATAAAACAAAACTTTGACCCAACCTAAACTAGTCGGATAACAAACTTTTAAACTCATTCTAACCCAATTTGATATATAAACTCAACTTAACCCAACCCATAAGGTTCGGGTTGATCAAGCTAATTGAGTTGGTCGATTTGATGAACACTCCTCGCTGCTTCAAATTTAATTTATCTTTTCAACCTTTTTTAGTCTAATATTTTACCATTTTTTACTTTCTTTCTATATATACAAAAAATATATTTTTATTAATTTAATATAAACAATATTAATGAATATATTAGCAAAACAATAATAATAATAATAATAATAAGAAAAATATTAATTATATCCTTTATTTAAAACTTTAATTAATAATAAGAAAAACACATTTACGCTCACAAACTAGTTTAACTAAAAAATATTTTCTACCTTTTTTTAATTCTAATATATTACAATTTTTTACTCTCTTTCTATTTAAAAAAAAATTTAGCTCACGATATAATACCACATGACCCCCTAAAGAACTACTTAAACATTCATCATCAATTATATAGAATACCCTTTTCAAAAAAAGAAAAAGAAAACAAAAACAAAAACAATTGCAAAAACAAAATTATATTTCAAATACTAAGTGCAGTTCAAAGTCAATATATATATGTGAGTAATAACCCAATTGAGCATATCGATTTCTTCTATTATTTTCAAACTTTTATGTATCAATATTCATGTTTCCATACAAACATTAGTTTAAGGAAAATAGTAAAGTCATGATATCCATGGTCTACATTGCTAGAAACATTACCATGAATAATGAACCATTGAATTGTGTTAAATCATGTAAACACATGATATCAAGGCAATTTAGTAATGTATTAAAGGTCATGTTTCTATCTATATATATTTGCTATGAATGTAAATGACATGAATATGAACATTAGTTTTAAGGGAAATAGTAAGTAATGATATTCATAGTCTACACTGATAGAAACACTTCCATCAATATTGCACTGCGGGATTATCTCAAATAATGCATCAATACATAATTCAAAGAAATATAATAATAATGTATTAAAAGTGATGTTTCTATCTATATTTGCTTTGAATGTAAATGACATGAATACAAACATTAGTTAAGGAAAATAGTAAAGTCATGATATTCATATATGGTCTACATTGATAGAAACATTTTCATTAATGCACCATATATGAGATTGTATCAAATCATGTATCAACACTTGTTTCAAGCCAATCTAATAAGGTATTATAAAAGTAATGTTTTTTTCTTCTTCTTCTTCTTCATCTTAAAAAAAGTGATGTTTCTATCTATATTTGCTATGAATGTGAATGACATGAATAAAAAGATTAGTTAAGGAAAATAATAAAGTCATAATCGATATCAAAGGTCAACATTGCTAGAAACATTCTCATCAATGCACCATGGGATTGTATCAACACATGCTTCAAGTAATCTCAAATCATCTATCTATATTTGCGATGAATATAAATGTAACACTACTCTTACTTTAATAATATCTATTATATTATTTCATCAATTAATGCATTAAATGGATGCATAAATCATGCATGTTTTAAACCATTACATGAATAGATTTTCTATCAGGACCCCTTCACAAACCCCTAGCATCTTGACCGGCACAGAAATTTAACATCCTATCACCCATAGGACAATTAAATCTCTGTTAAGCCTCAATCGAGACTCAGTCTTCTCTATAAATAGGACATCTAACACAAATCTATTTCACTTGATAAACCATCCAACACATATATATAAATCCACATCCATCAAAATCCAAACTAAACATCATCTAACAGTATCTATGTATCATCTGACTATCATATACATCCATCTAATTTAGTTTCTATGTGTAGGGTGTTATATACATATATGTACATAACCAAAATACCAAAATACATGTATACAACTATCTCATCAAATCTACATCAAAATAAAATTCCTTTGGAAATGTACTACTTTCTCACTGATAAGCTATTCCCTTGCCCTTGTCTACTGTTGAAGAACCTGAAAAAAATGGTAATAGAGTAAGCCAACGGTGCCCAGTGAAATAGAATTCATATATATCATCATCTATACATCTACATCATCAAGAATGCATGAGCATGTTATGCCAATCAATATGCAGTATATACATCTCATAGTAACATCCAATATATAATGCAAACCAATGCCATATGCAACACACATATTTCAACCTTATTCGAATAATTCAACCAGATATACTAATGGACTAGTTCTTTGTATTATTCATATATATAAACCGTACTCTAATTCGAAGTAAACATCCATTTTTCCAAGATAATTAGCTTTCCTCGCAAATCATACTAGAACACGTCACATTTTACAACTGAATAGATTCCTACATAAACTTTCAAATGTAAATAAGACCACTAGAAACCGATTATTCTTGTAAGGAGTAAACTCAACCTACTTGATTATATCCAAAGGTCTAGCTCCAATAGATTTATTAGTCTATATAGAAAAATATGTCTTTTATTAGTCTATATAGAAAAATATGTCTTTTCTTCATGCCACAATCAAATATGCACACGTATAAGCATTCACATATACATATTATGATGATATAAATGAAAATATAATGAAATTCTACTCACAGCTAATGCCAAAATAGTGCCTATACTACAACTTCACTCCACACTCCTATTCAAACCTGCACATATCATTTCATTTCATATTAACATCTTTCTCTATTATTTCTTATTTCACAGAATCTCTAACTTTCCAATTTAATCCCATAATTATATTTAAGTCTCCCAGACACATGATGGTCAGTCTAAATAATTTTTACTACCCTCTAAAATATTTTCAAAGTGAAAGGCAGTAGAAATAAGCTTTTTAACCTTATTTCTACAAGTCTCCAAGTCCAATGTATTTACTGAAATCATTTAATCGCATACTAAAAATACCAAAAAATTATGATCTTGGTATCGAAATGTCCAAAATTCGGTCCTTTATGATTTTATGGTTTCAAATCGAAATTTCACTAAAGTTTGACATTACAACTGTATTACATATGAACGCAAACAAACTACATATTTGCGATCTACGGGACTATAGGAGTGATAATATATAATTTTTACGTGTTTTTATTCAAAGTTGGTCAAAACTCCATTTTTGGAAACATTACAAAATACCTCCTATAGCAAAAATTAAACCACTAGGAACGTTCTCTAGACCATAAAATTCCGGTTTGAAACCATTACAAAATTCTTTATGCTTTCTTTCTCTAGACGTTCTTTTCTTTCTTTCTTCTGGACGACAAGACCAGCAAGTTGAATGAATTTCATCTCATTTTAAGTTCTCATGCTTTGCATGCCATCTACTAAACAACTTCCCCCATATAATTTAAATTCAATTAATATCATTATCTTTATCTAACTTTTATTCAATTTTATTCATTTCAACCACTACATGTAATCAAATTAACCACCACATGTAATCACTACATATAGTTTAAATTAAATTAACTACTACATGTACTCACCTAATATTAGTTAATATCCATAACATACCACATGTCACGACGCCCCTGAGTAGGCTGACGTCATGACCGGTACAATGTATTATACACTGTACATACCCATATACAGTATATAATATACTGTCAGCCTTCACGTAGTCTCACAATCCTTTCCAACATTTACAGAAATTTTTTTCCTAATATACCACAAATCAAATCCAATATAGATCTCTATAATCTTTCCATTCATTCACACATCACATTTTCATTTCATCATCCAATATATTAAGCTATATATATGCCCACACATCCCATCTAGATGATATTACATATATATATAATGTGTGATAAGTATACATATCAAACTAACAATATAAGCTATTTCCTCCAAGTGTACATACACATACCAAACGAAGGTTCACGTGATTATCACTCACGGAGTTTCCTTTTCCCTTCGACTCAATACCTGAAATATTGGAGGAAATGGAGCGAGCAAACAACAGCTCAGTGAATATAGTTCTTGAGATGGCAATTATATACATTTAGAGAAATATGACATTTAAAATCATTTCAAACACTTATTCAACACATGCAGCATTCAACGAATATATTATACATGTCAACAACATAAATTTCATGAATTTTCCATAACACAATGCACAATCTCCCTCCTCCGCAAGGCAAGAGAGCGAGTATTGACAGTTACAAGGTAGCCACAGCCTCTCATTACCCAATTCACAGTCATTTCAAGGATCGCAACCCTTGTTAGGACAGACCTACTGACAATGAGGACTCACAAAACCTCATCCGGGTCTAATTCCTAACGAAATGACATCATTACAAACTCCAATTTCTAAAATCAGTTTGCATGATCCATAAAACTCAATGCATTATATATAACTATCACATGCATACAATCAAACATTTTATATGCGTACAATGTCATACAAGAACCAAATCAAGAAAACTATACTCACAATACAACACGTTCAACTTAAACCCAATCATCGTCGCTTTCGAGTCCAGCTCCAAGTTAAATCCAACTAATTTAACTTGGCACAATCACTCCATAATTCAATTTCATGTATTCATATCTATTTACATACGAGTAAATGAACAATAATTAATTATTATTTTATTTTTTCTTCCTTTATTCTTCTTTTTCTTCTTCTATACACTCAATTCATTAATTAACCAACCAACCCCATAAATTAAGCAATTGACATCAACTCCAATGTTTAATGTGTAAGCACCCATAGAAGATGATCCCATAGAGATCATCTTCGTTACTACTCATACACACGTATATTTGGCTCATACGTATAAAATACGTGTATTATACATCTCGATATACATGTACGTCAACATATGTATTTAATTAAATTTACGGGGTGTTACACCACACATAATCTTATTAGTAGATAATAATGTTATGAATAATAAGGTTATGAATAAGGTTATGAATAATATTATTTAATATTTATAACATACATACACTCATTTCACGAGAAACATACCACACAACATCTCAACAGTATTAGAGTCTCATTTTTTGAAAATAAGGGTTGTTACAACTTCCATTTTAAGCGTCTATTATTAAAGTTTTGTTATTAATTAGCTCCCTCATAAAACATAAATATATATCTACTAGTTCTACTTCTCAGTTATACTTAATTACTTGATCCTTTCATTGGTTTATCCATCTCTATTTCTTGTCTTTATTTGATCTTAATATGATCCTGATTTACTATATACTTGTGATTGAACTTGAGCTTTGCTCTTATCTTAGCTACTATAGCTAGATTTGAATGAGCTCATATTCTACAAGTCTAATCAGTCATAAAAAATAGTATTTTGATTCCTTTTTATTATATATTGAAGTTTATACTTTTTTATGTCATTTTTAATATCATTATCATACATATACAAGTGATCACTAGATTACTAAAATCAAATTTCTTACTGATTGATTTCTTAACTTTATCTTTCAAAAAAAAGATTTCTTAACTTTATGTTTTTATAAAATATTCTGTTTTAGTAGATTAAAAAAATATCACTCAACATTTTCAACCACTTTTGTTTGGCATCTATAGAACTATATACGTTAAGGTGACACGTAGGGATGACCAAAAAATCAGATTTAGATGGAGAAACCTTATCCTAATTTTTAATAGCAATATTTGAACTCGTTTTTATAATATGCAAGACAAAAGGGGACAATCATGCTTTTACCAGTAGTCTTTCGAAACTTTGAAAATGTTTTATTATCTAAAACAGATTGGTGCGGATGTTGCATCTTCCATTTGGATTAGCTCTGCTGTTAACATCATCAATACTCAAACTAAAAATGTTTGTTTTTCTTTCTTTGTTCTTTCATATTTAAATTTTTCGGTTGTCATTTTACATTGAAAAGGATCAATGCATGGTTCCCTAACTAGCTAAAAGGCTCACACCTACAGGTTCAATTCATAAATATATATTACATATTTATAGTATATAAATGAATATTTTGGTAATAACTCTAGTATAACTTGAAGAGTAATCGTAAGATCGATATGTGTATTAGCTCTATATCTACCAAACATATGCAATATTACATGTACACGTACGACTATTTGAATTTGTTAAAGTAATATTCATGATGTACGCAAGTATAGCTAATGTATATACTATTTTCATCACAATGTACATATCTTTACTTTTAATGAAATATATTTACAATGGATTGGAACTAAGAATGGATGAGAAGAATAATAACTATCAAGTATATATATATATATATATATATATATATATATATATATATATATATCAATAGAATGAAAAGAAAAATATTGTATATATCAATAGCATATTGAGGATTAATGGGTGCTTTTTTTTATATAGGTAAGTGGATGAATTTGGAATTTTATGGCTTTTACTTGTCAAACCATTGAACCAAGGATTCAACTTTGAAGATAAGGAGTCTTGAGGGACTACTTGGGTAATATTCTAAGAAGTCGTGATAAAAAAGAGGAATAAGAATACAATAATAAACATTGAATATATATATATATATATATATTCAATGTTGGGAGGACCAACTCAAACGTTTTTGTAATGTTCAAATTTGAGAGAATTAGTGTCGTCCAAAAAAAAAGAGAGGACACTTCTCAGATACCGAAAAACCAGTAATAAAAAAAAACATATATATATACAGTTTTGTAAATAACGCGCCCATCTTTCAACATCTAGCCTTGGGTTGTAGACGAGGGATGCATGTGGCGTTGAATCAATTACTTCATGAAAAGATACAACTATCACAAAAAGATCTTCCCAAAATCTTCATGAAAAAAAAAAACAAAACAAAACAAAACTTTGAAGAGCATTAGAATGAATTCTAATCACCGGCTTCTAACTCTTCATTGGGAAATAGTCAATATTTATTTGCGAGATCCATTTGTATATTTTCCTTCTCCCGTATACATCTTTTGCCATGCTAACCCAACAAATGCCTATAAAGATATGAGTCCCACATCCCTTGATCACTCCCAACTGCTTTGCTACATGGATTTGAAGAAGCTTAATTTTACTAATTTATTATATGTTCCAGAATGTGTGCCAAATTAAAATGCAGTGTCGTATATAGGGGTGGGGACCCTCCTATATATATGTGTTTTAGTTAATACCTCTTGATGTGAATGGAAAACCAAATCCTTTCTTTAATCCTAACAAAAGATGGCGCTTCGGAGCTTTGGCAAGGCACCTTGTTGAAAATGAAAATAATTTTATATATGAAATAGATTGGGTAATGTATAATAAACTCATGCAAGATTATAAAGTACTAAAATAGACTCGCATTTCATGTGTGGTTAATATCTATGTTATATAATTTGAGATAGAAGAATATATTATCATTCAACTAATTGAAATGAAATCCCCTTAAGCATTTGCTTCAACTTTAGTTTCATCATTTTATGTAGGAAAATGTTAATCTAACTACAAAAAAAATGTAGTTACATATGCAACTACATCTTCATCTCTTCGATTTACAAAAGCCCAAACTCCTTAACTCATGGTGTGCTACTTTTATTATAATTCCTCAATTACCCACTATTTCTTAATATAAATATGTCATACTAATTTATATAAAAAATACATTTATGGGTAATTTAATAATAAGACGCTAAAAGATTTTTTTTATAATGTTAGCAAATATAAGATATTTAAGAATTATTCTTTTTTGTCATTAATTTTCAGTTCCCTTTAATTCTATTCTTTTCTTTTTTCTGTTACTTTTAGTCCTTTTTTATTTGCATGCCATATATTATTATTATTATTGTTGATTTATTCTTAGTTGCAGTTGAGATGCAACATCAACCCCTTTTTTTCTTATTTCTTTTTTGAAGGCACACACCCAGTGGCTTTGGCACACGGACCCTTTGAAGGAACATAATAAGCTCACAACACTTAGTAATATCAACTCAATGGCTCATGTGGACAATATATAGGTCTATAGGCCCATCTCTTCATGGATTCTGAAGAATAAAAACAATACTCCATGGAGAAAATTGAACCTTGGTCTTCTCTATGGACAACATGTTGTCACTTCCACCAAGACAACGTTGGGTTTCACTTAGCGTCAAGCCCTTTAGTTTGTAGTTTTGCACCTACATACATATATATTATTAGAAATCACTCAACACAAAAGTTATAGCTTTCAGATAAGGGCCCAATAATGTATATCAATCTATCATCAACACTACTCTTCACATGTACCCCCATCCTACACGTAGAGAGCCAGAAGAAAGAAAAAAAAAAAAATATCAATAATGCAAATGAGGAATATACAAATGTCAATAACAAAATTTGAACTCAATACCTCTTAAAAACTAAGACTCTGATACCATATTAGACACCACTAAATCTAAAAGTTATATAGCTTTCAAATAAGGGCTCGACAATGCAGATCAAGTTATATATCTATCATCAACACACATGTATATATATATATGTGTGGGCAAGATGTGTGATGGTCCAGTGAGTTATAATAGTGGCCAAAAATAAAATGGTCAATCTACGTTGAAATTGTCAATTTGTTGATCAAATGGTCAACTAGTTACGGGAGCAAATTATAAACTAAGATAGTATATATGCTCTCTCTATGTAGAATGATGTAATCAACTAGTACATGTTATATAGATATATATAAATAGAACTTTAAAATATGGGCGTACGGTGTAGCAGTACACAAAACTCATGTGACGAACTTGAGAGCTCATTTCGAGCTAGAATGGTTGAAAAGTAGTAGAGAGAGACATCGCGCTATGAGGAAAAATGATATAGAGCAGACAAAGAAAGAAGAAGAGTGATCTGTTAAGATCTAATTCTCTGATCAGAACAGAGTATACAAGTCTTATTTATACAAGACAAAGAAGCTTCTGTAAATCTATCCTAACATTCTATATGTCGTAATGTTCCTTATATAATGAACAGATGATAATAATAACAATTTATAGATAACTTTGCATCGTGCGGACTGTGGAGACATATGCTAATAATATATGCGTATTAATTTAAATTATTAATTGCGTATACTAATGGTACAGGATACAGCCAACCCACCTGTTATATATTAAAAACAAAAAGAATTGTTATTTAATTTGAAATACATGTATCCCAATCACCATATCAAATATTAAATAAAATGTGTACCAATCAAAAGCTTGAAAATAAAACCTGCACGAAATATATAATAAATAAAAATTAATCTGTAACTTCGCATTAGAGAATGAAAGCAAAAATAGAAAGTTCAGGTTATATTCAAATGCTATAGAAAGTTCAGGTTGTATTCAAATGCTGATTAACATCTGCAGTTGCGTTTGTATTCAAACTAGGATGATTCAAATGCTATAGAAAGTTCAGGTTGTATTAAAATGCTGATTAACATCTGCAGTTGCGTTTGTATTCAAACTAGGATGATTAAGCTCCATTCGCTTATAAATAAACAGGTTTGGACATCAAACTTCACTTCATCAATCTCTGGTTTATTTTGTTGATTTGGAGAAGCGGAAATCTTAGAGGGAAGTTCAGGTTTTATTAAGTTTTAGTTCTTCTTGATATATCTCCGGTTATTCCTTCTTCCTGCTTGATTAATCATGGAGTTTCCTGACCAAGTCATTTCAGTTTCTTCTTTTTCTTCTTCTTCTTCAACCCATCACCCAAGATCTTCCAATCAAAATCCTAGAAAAAGGGGAAGAACATTCAATGCAAGAGGAAATAATGGTTTTCCAAATCGAAATTCTTATTCTAACAGGTATTCTCACCCTCGCTTACGAGGCAATGACACAGCTATTGTTAATGTCAGTAGCTACTACTGGTCTAATGGGTTTGCTAATCATGGCCCTTTTTCCAACTTTCCTCATCAACCACTTCTTCAGTACGATCTTCCCCCATATAGTTTCACTCCCATGCAAGATCATGATCGATATCTTCCATACTTCAATCCGTCCCCGCAGCCACCCATTCTCCCTTATCCTCTTCCTCCTCAATTCCCATTAGATTATTTGCCCATCGACCATCCCTATTTCAATGAATATTCCAACATTAACCCTTACCCAGATCAGGATTGTTCTGCCTTTTATGGTGCTCTTCCAAATCAGATGGTACCACCACCACCACCGGTGCAATACTATTTCAATATGGAACAAGCACCAGCACCACTGCTGCCAGTACCACCAAGGCGTCCTCAGGCTCTTCCAGTGCAGAATTTGAGTGACCCAGAAGCTGATTTGCGCGCAGCAATACGTAAACAAATAGAATATTACTTCAGCGAGGAGAACTTGGTGAAAGATGATTATCTAAAGAGCAAGATGGATGAGGAAGGTTGGGTTTCGGCCGAGCTTATTGCTGGATTCTACAAGGTTGCGCGCATGACCCACAATGTTGAACTGGTGCTCAGAGCATTGAGACCCTCGCAAGTGGTTGAAGTGCAAGGAAATAGAATGCGTAGGCGTGGGGATTGGAGAAGATTTGTTGTTCAACAACAAATTCTTAGTACTTCTTCAAGTGCAAGTGTCGTAGAGGAAACTGCAGATAATTCTGAAGAAGACAAGTTGATTGCTGGTGTTCAGAGCATTCAACTGGAACCGAAAGAAGATGAAGTTCACTAAGAGAAAAAAAAAATCTCTAGATTTTAGGCTGTGATCATACAGTAGAGGGATTTTGGCCACATTTGGGTTTGGGAGAGCTTTTCCAAAAAGAATTTTTCGAGAAGCACTTAGAGAAAAAAAAACCTCTTTGGAAAAAGCTGTCTAAAAGTGTTTTGCTTCAAAAATGTTTTGGAAAAGCTCTCTCAGATAAGACATTTACATTTATGTTTCAGATTGTATAAATACTATGTATACTCAATGCAATAAAATATACATTTATATTTCTTTTATAAAACTGCATGATTTGGCGAGCACCCAACTAATTAAGTTTCTTTATCATTTTCAAGATATGTAATAATCATGCACCAAAACTCCAAAGAATGGATGAATTCTACATCAAAATTATATAGAGAGTTGTCCATTTAGTTTAGGGTACTAACTCATGACTTTCACTTCTAGCTAGGATCAATTCCTGATTCGAAATACTAAAACAACCTACACAACAGACCTAAAACTATTATTCATGTGGTGAGTTTTAGTTTCTTTTTTCAAAAATGCTAAAATGATTCAAAATTGGTACCCAAAATTATATACATATTAATGCGGTGAATGGTGAGTGGTGAGTGTTTTTTTTTTCTTAATGTGGTGTAATGTATTACCTCATTAGCATTAAGAAAATAATTTTTTGATGTTTTCATAAATTAATCCATTTTCTTACTACCCTTTATGGATTTTATATTGATTTTTTAATCTTAAGTGGAATGAAGGGGAAGTAGTGTTTTTCTTTTTAGTGGAAAATTAAATTGTGCCTCTTAATTATTATTTTTCTCATTTGTTAAGGTAAATCATGAAAGACTTTTGATAGAGATGCTGTATTTTCGCTTGTACCCTATAAGGGTATTTTGAACATTTGATATGAACATTTGATAAATATAAACTTTCATATATTGTATTATGCGAGTGAGTAATAGGATTAAAATTGGGTAATTCTAAATGTATCCACCAAAAATATTTTATATACGCATTTGTTGTTGAAAAGTTATTGAAAATGTGGATAAAGTATGTGTTTTTTTTGTTACGTAACATACATTTAGAATTATCCTCTGAATTTGTGTTAGTACTATTGAATTTTAGGGTACATGAATTAGATCTTCGCATAAGTTGTACTCTTTTGGGATTCTCCATTAATAATTTGATTTTCATTTTCCGTGGACATAGGTGTATATTTACTAAATCACATAAAATATTTATTTTTGTTTTTTTCTTTTCTTTGCATACGTTTGGATCTGTGTTTAATTTGCATTCCGCTTTCATTTCACATAACAAATTGATATCAAATTCAAGTTCGAGTTTGTTGATTAACATGGTACAGTCATGCTATTGGGCTGTTGTCTATGGTTGTGAGTCGTTACTATTTACATGCATCCACAGTTTAAAGCTTTTACTTAAATTAAAAATTAAGAAAACTCTAATCAATAAAACTTTAAAAATAAAAATTCACATGCATTCATACTTTTTTTTTGTACAACTGGCCCGAAGTTGCAACAATGGAAAGCCCACCCAAACGATGATAACAACCATAGGAGATAAAACCCGGACAACAAGAGCTAAAGCTCATAAATAAGGCCTACGACCTACAGCTATATTATATTTTATTCTCCTAAGAGAGTTGAACCTCCTACCTTATGGGGTGGAAGGTGAACCACCTGCGCCAAGCGCCGGTGGATACATGCATTCATACTTAGTATTAATCAAAATAACAATAACCACACTTGAAATGAAAAACACTCCAAACACAAGCAACACACAAACAACTCGCTAGTTTTCTAACAATTTCCCAACGATTTCCCACACAAGCACTTGTTATGAAAATAAGCGGAGTAATCATGGTCCTGTAATGTCCCGCCACGTGGAATCCTACCGCACTGCTGATTATAACTAACATTCAGAGTCTGTAAATCCAATTTCGTCATTTCCTCCGGAAGCCTCCCATATATCTTGTTATGGTTCAAATCCAAGTATATAAGTTTCTTCGAGTGGATCTGTTAAGAGTGATCTGTACACAACAGTTAAGTCTGATAAACTACTAAGCTAACTGTCATAAGTTAGTTACATAGAAAGATCAAATAACTAGTAGTTGAAATATATCCTAACATTCCCCCCTTAAACTTAGAGTGGAGAGAGAAACAACTCTAAGTTTATCATGGAAGGAAAGGAACTGAGGACCTGAGAGAGCCTTAGTGAGCACATCAACAATTTGATCTTTGGATGAAATGTGATTGATAGCAAGTTGTTGAGCAATGGCTCTTTCTCTAACAAAATGCAAATCAATCTCGATGTGTTTCGTTCTTGCATGAAACATTGGATTAGTCGTCATCTTCACAGTACTCAAGTTATCACACTGTAATTAAGGAACATATGATTGAGAGAAACGAAGTTCTGAAAGTAGGGACTGAATCCAAAGAACCTCAGCAGTAAGTGTCACTAGACTTCGATACTCAACTTCTGAAGAGTTGCGAGAAACAGTGGGCTGCTTCTTGGAAGCCCATGACACTAAGTTGGGACCAAGGTTGTAACACCCCGATTTTCAAAACTTAAATTTCAAGTAAAATAATGAATATTTTAATTTTATCGAGAAAAACCACTGAAAGTCGAGATGTTAATCGTATCCGTCTATCTTAACCCATAACCATTATATAGGTAATAAAATTTGAAACACTATGAATTTATATTCTTCTAACCAACTTACTGGTTAAGATAAACGAATACCTTTTTTTTTCTTCATGCCAAGGACCACATAATTCCACTATACAAATTTCCATATTAAATTGTGAGGGTACTTGCCCTTGTCCATCTATTATGAACACAATATTTTAAAAACATTCATCAAATAGAATTCAAGTCCAAGGCATTCACACGTGAAATAAATCGCCGGGTCTTTACTAACCGTAATAATGTTCATTGAATTTCGATTGTCAATACAATCCGTTCAAATAATAAACTTTTAAAAATCAAATAAAAATATTCAGTCCTATCACCATAATACTAACAAATTAATTAACCCACCCCTACTACTCTGAACTACTGAACTATGTTACGAACTCCCGATTTTATCTAAGCACCTGCATATGAAAAATAGGGGTGAGCTTGAAAGCCTAGTGGGTCATCTAAACAATTCACAACATTTTATTATGACATATACACAAGAACATTACAAACAAATTTCACACATTAATCGTTACAACATTAGATTGTTTGAGTCGAGAATTTTATCACGTTCTAAATCACGTACCTTTAGGAAATCAAACACAGGGTGGCACTACCCAAAAATTAGTACTTCGTTGGCGATATTCATCATGAATAACTGCCCCATAATAAACATTGGCGATATTCCTTAGAATAACTGCCCCATAATAATCAATGGCGATATTTCTTAGAATAACTGCCCCATATGTGTGATTCTTATCTTTATTGTGTTCTTTAGTGATGTTACACCATACATACAACCTAAGTATGATATTAATTGTATTCACAAACCATATTCAAATTCTACTACACATAGTATCATGTCACAATGCCAAATATAATAATATTAACGCATAAATTTTCTATGCTAATATTCTCAAGTCATGTATTTCATCATCAGGCATTATAATTTATAAATGAGTCTCAACTATCACATGAATTGTATGCATCCAATTATCATCTAATCAAAACAAGAAGTCATGTTAACACACATATCATCATGGCTCACAATCATAACATGGTAAATATAAAATCATGTGCAATAGGTATGCATAAGCAATCTAATAATATTATAGACCTAATTAATTTAACATTCCTATCTATATATCAAAATAAAATATTATGAAGGTATAGAATCATCCCCACCTGTAACGCACGTAATTTATTCTTGTCCGAATTCCTTGGTGCGTAATGTACGTCCTCAACCTCATCAAGGATGAGAGTCCCATGCGACACTATCTTCATTATTTGTATCATTAAAGACTTTAAAGTAGAAGTAATACCAAACAAGCCCTTATAAATAAGGAAAGCCAAGGTTAACAAGTAGACTTCATTCCACAAGATAAGCCACCAAGCCACCCTCCTGAAGTAATTGGTCATTAACGTCTTTCAATAGTGGCTTTGCTACTTCGTGTTTTCATAAGTGAAGCTTTGAACATGAGATAGTAGATGTTATCTCCCAAGCTCTGAAGTCCCGTTGAAACAGCAACTTGGTTGTGCCATGTAACCATTGGATGGCTTTCAATTCTACACCATTTGAGGTATTATGGGGATACATCCATGGCTGATACATCCTGCAAGAAGCCGCATATCTGCATTGTCTTCCCCAACAACGCACACGACAAAGCCTCGCACACGAACTCTCTCTCAATCTCCACCGCGTCACGGACGATCCCCCTGACTCGACCTGACTCAATTTCTGACTCAGTAACCCATAGATCAAACACGCGAAATCACAATGCAAACCCTCGTCTCGCGAAATCAACTCGTTCGAGAACGTCAATCCCGACATTAACCCTCGCTTCTTCAACCAGAAGATAGCGCAAAAGCTGCCGGAGAAGAAGATCCCTTTGACGCAAGCGAAGGCTACGATCCGCTTCGCGAACTTTTTCGATCCGTCGATCCACCGGAGCGCCCAATCGGCTTTCTTCGCGACGCAAGGGACTGTCTCGATCGCGCGGAACAAGCGCGATTTCTCGGTCGAATCTTTGATGTAGGTTTCGAGCAAGAGAGACGAGAGAGGCTAGATTGGGTTCAGGGTTTTGGGGTTTCCGACGACGAACCAGAGCAGGGAGAGGTTTGGGGTTTCCAACGAACCGAAGCAGAGAGAGAGAGGTTTGGGTTTCCGACGAGGCGCGATTTGGGTTTCAGGGGTTTGGGGTTTCCGACGATGGACGAGAGCAGCCAGAACAGAGAGAGAGGTTTGGATTTCAACAAAAACGTTTCTTGTTGGCGCGATTGGGTTTTTGCTATTGGGGTTTGGAGTAGAGAGTTGAGAGTCACGGCGAGATTGAAATAGCGAGATTGCAGGCGAGATTGCAGATTGCAGGGCGAGATTGTAGGACGAGAGAGCAAAGAGTCACGACGAGAGCGAGAATGCGAAATTGGAAGGTAGATATTTTCAGAATTTTCAGGGATTACGTTTGAAATTGGAAAGTAGATTTTTTTAGATTTTTCAGGGGATTACAAAGGTAAACAACAAAACCAGTCGTTGAGCGACGGTCACCAGGATCAAATGCCCAATCATCATCGCAATAACCTGAGATATTAAGAGAAGCAGATCGTTAAAGACGTAGGCCACAGTCTAGCGTTCCTTGAAGATAAGGTAAATACATTTCACTGTCTTCCAATGAGATTGAAATGGATTTTGCATAAACTGACATACACGATTGATTGAGTACAAGAGATCAAGACGAGTTATAGTGACGTATCACAATGCTTCTGTATAATTGAGGATCCAAAACATGATTATTGCCATGTGAAAACAGTTTCTCACCCCCAGACATAGGAGTAGACATTGGATTTGCAATTGCATTTGAGTTCAAGTTAGTAGATCACTGATATACTTCTTCTGAGACAAAATAATACCATCGAAGTTCGTTCCAGTTGAATACCAAGGAAGTAACTTACATCATCAAGTTCCTTGATAGAAAATTGAGCATTTAACTGAGAAATAACAGCATAAATCTCTGATGAATCATCACCCATAATCAATATGTCATCCACATATACTTGAATAAAGATAGAATGATGCCCTTTGTGTCGAATAAACAAAGAGTTATCTGTTAATCAGAAAAACTGTAGTACGCACTGCTTCATCCCAAAACTTCAAAGGAAGAAAGGCATGAGCAAGAAGAGATGATGCTTTCTCAACTATGTGTCAATGCTTGCGCTCTGCTTTGCCATTTTGTTAATGAGTGTATGAACAAGACATTCTATGCACTATACCATGTTTCTGAAAAATGACGATAATGCTTGATATTCTCCACCCCAGTCTGTTTGTATAGATTGAATTGAATGGCCAAATTGGAGCTCAACTTGAGACTTAAAATTCAAGAAAGTTTGATACACATCAGATTTATGTTTGAGTAAGTAGACCCAAGTGTATCGTGAATAAGCATCAATAAAATGCACATAATAGTGATAACCATTAAAGGATGATATGGGAGATGGACCCCATACATCAGAATGAATAAGTTTAAGTGGTTTGAAAATGGTTGTTTGTGAGATTTACCAAGATAGCAAGAAGAACAGAAATCATTGATATCTTTATTTGAAAGTTGAACATTACAAAGAGACAAAACATTATGAAGCACTTTCGCGGCAGGATGACCAAGGTGATTGTGCCAAAGCTGAGCTAAAGAAGATGAACAGCTAGCTGAAAAAATAGTACATGCACTAGTAGAAGAAAAAGAAGCAGATGGATTGCACTAAATGGACAATGTAGACGGCTAAGACTTGGGTTGAAACTCCAAATGTGTGGCATCAAAGATATAGAGGCCATTGCTAAGCTTCCCTTGATGCGGCACCCTCTTGGTGTCCTGATCCTTCACAAAACATCGATCAAGATAAAATTCCAAGTAAGCATTATTATCTTTAGCAAAGCAAGAAACACTAAGCAAATTTTTGGACATTGATGAAACATGTAATAGGTTATTTAAGGTAAAGATTTTTGACTGACAAGGAGACTTAGAGAAATAGTTACCAATATGTTGAATAGATATACCAGATCCATCACCAATATGCACTTGATCATTGCCTGGATAAGAACTCTTTGTTAATCAGATTTTCCAAATGAGGGGTGCAGTGAAGCTCCAGAATCAGGGTACCAATTTGGATCAGCCACTGTAGAAGGTGAAGCACGTAAGGCAACAACCTATGCTTGTTTAGTAGATTGATGATCGGAAGAAAGGTCTTGCGGTCCTGTTATTGCAGCATTGAACCTGTGATAACATTTCACAGCAATGTGGCCTAGTTTCCCACATATCTGACATTGTGGTTTATTTTGATTGTTCCATTGAGATCGAGATCCTCTTCCACCATTAAAGTTCTTTCCATTTCCATGAGATCTTGGACCAGACTTTGGATTAAAATTCTGATTTCTTGAAGACATATTACCAGATCTGTTATTAGAATAACCAGATATGTTATTAGATTGAGCAACATTAGCAACAGGCTGAGTATTAGAGTCTAGTTCTCGAAGATGTCGTTCAATCCTGCGTTCTTGAGCAAGAAGCAAGGATTAAATTTTAAGCATCTAATCTTGAACTAACAGATACTATAAATGAATCATACACTGTAGGAAGAGCCTCAAAGATTGCCTCAATGTGATCTTTGGTGGACAAAACATAGCCAACAGAGGCAAGTTGATCAACTAGAGCTTTGATCTTCAACTAGTAGTCATTAATGGACAGATCGGCCTTCTTTGTGTGTTGAAGTTTGGTTTTGATCTGAGAAACCTTGGCTTGAGTATGAGTTGTGAAGAAAGTCTTGAGTGTTTTCCAAACTTGAGAAGAGGTTTCATAACGTACCAGACGTGTGAGAATTGGCTGTGCATGGAGGAAAGTAGCCAAGAGAACAAGAGCTGATCTTGTTGCTCCCAGTTCATAAACTCAGGATTGGTCAAGCCTTGATACGCATCAGTTGAGGACAAGAATTTAACAGGAGATCGAGTCTCATGATCAATGAATTTTTTTCATTGATGCAAGTAACTTGCACGAATATTTTTCATGTTTGACGAGTTGGGTTAATATAAGTTTTGTAATGACAGATGCTAATAAAAACAAATTTTGTTTTTGAGAAAATTGATGTTCATTAATCTAGAATGATGAGATTAGATTTATTGGTACTTAATATAGTTATGTTGATTCAAATTAAGTCAGGAGAATTCTTTAGGTTTAGTTATGTATACATGGTTTCTTCAAAGGTAGAAGGGGTCTTAGTAGGGGTTGTCAAAACATTGGCTATGCCTTCCCTAGATTAAGGTGGAGAAATAGGAGCTAGCTATAAAGTACCTTTGGGTATTTTTTTCCTTATTTCAACCAAGCTTCCGGGAAAAATAACCAGAACTCTTCAATCTCACAGATTCAATAAAGAAAATAACAATAGAGATATACCCACAACTCAAAGATATACGTGAAAAAACCCCAAAATCAAAGAAAAAACCACGGGCAAAATTAATCTACTATCAATTAACAAGTACATAAGAGGAATTAAATACCTCAGGTACTTCTACACTAGATAGTACACATATCTGAAACTTTGATAAAAAAAAGAACAAAAAGAGAATATCTAAGAAAAAACTAGAACTCTAACAACGTCACCTGCACAAGTTTTAAACTCTACACTCTTTCACAAAGCTTCCAAGGATATGAAAGCCTTTCTTTGGCATAAACTTCACCTTCTTCTTAATCTTTCACATGTTGGGATGATCAATAAACAATGAAGGACCTCCTATATCTAGACTTTCTAGCCACAATATTTAGGATTTAGGGACCAACAAGGATTCATCATTCTATACTAACATGATTTCCTTATTCAAATACAACCTAATAATAAAATATTTATCCATATTTAAAAAGTTATAATTATATTTTTAAATACATGTTTCATGTTCTAATCCAACAAGAAATTCATGCTTGAGTCAAAATCCAACAGCTTCCTCATAGTGACTACTTTCTCATAATCGATATGATTAGAAGGGCTTTGAGGGTTTGGAAGGTTGATAGCATATCCTAAGCAGACAGGATCATCCTTATAAGACATGTTTTACAATTCTTCATCTTTATTGGTCTAGTTGTTTTGGAATTAATCCCATCTAGGACCTACAAGATGAGTGAAAGTCTTATGATTAAGTTCTTCAACCACAAGAGAATGACCTCCTTAGTTGGTCTCAATTGTGTAATAATCCGAGAAAAAAGGGGGATTTTGGGCTAAGAAGGAACAAAGAAATGCATGTGGTTGTTGAGCTAAAACTTATATGGTGGGGTGGTTAGGAAAAGGAGTGCTTCGATGAGCTGGGTCTATGATTCCAATAATAAAAAGAATTCTCAGTGGCCGGCTATTCCAATCGGGGCTTGGATAAGGGCTCTAAAGTTGAAAACAATTGTGAGCCTCTAGTTAGATACCCTGTTAAGAATTGGAAAAAGATTAAAATCTAGTTGGATCTTTGGTCTCCTGAAGGAGTGTTAGTGAATGCCTATGGTGAGAACATTACCTCTCTGTATTAAGGATGGAAAACAGAGATTCTGAAATTTTGAATAAACTAAGACACTTGGTGTCTCTTTCTTTTCTTTTTCCAGTTCATATATAACTTAACTTAACTCAACTCAACTCAACTAACCGTTTTTTCAACTACATAAATTCAATAACATGAATCTACTTCTTCCACTCCGCTTTAACGAGGGCTACGTCGGCATTCAAATTACAAGAAGTTAAATCTTTCTTAAATACCTTTGTTCATATTATATATTTTAGGTCTATCTCTATCTCTATTGTTATCATTTAGTGTTAACATGTTACTTTTTCGAATTGGTCAATCTAAAGGCCTACGTTGTATGTGTCCAAACCACATTTCGGTTCTCTCTTATTTTATCTCCAATTGGTAATACTCCTATCATTTCTAATTTTATCTCTTAAAGTTTTACCACATATTTATCTCAGCAGCAGCAGCTGTATTTTTATGATTCTTAGTTTGTTAATATGTTATTTTTTAATTGTCCAACATTCCATATCATATAACATGGTTGACCTAGTAACAACTTTATAAAAAAATTTCTTTTAACTTCAGTCTATGAATCTTTGTTTTTTTTCCCTCTGAACTCTTTCAATGTCTTCACTCCTTGATGAAAATAGGCTTGGTGTTAAAAGTGTTGAGAGGTAGCAAAGGCCAAGCTTTTCTATTGCTGTTTTTCGTTGTTTTGTTTGTGGGCTTCCCCTATATCTTTGTGCATAATTTTATATTTTCCATATAATACGTCTTTTCTGATAAAAAAGAAAGAAAGAATTGGTGTTTTAAGAAAAAGGAATGGTTTTCTAACAACAAAAAATCATAATTATATGTAGTTGTATTTTTTATTTTTTTAACTTAGAATAACATTTTTATAGCAATACACTTTTATCGCCTAAACAAACATGCTATGTGTTTGGTAGTTAAGAAAATGAGAATTTTCTTGAGAAAATTGGTGTTCTTTTTAAGAAAATCATAAATTCTTGTATTTGGTTGGTAAGAGATTCTAGAAGATTTTTTTCACCTCCCTCTTTTCTCACCATAATTTTCTCATATAAGGGTGGAAAAAAGATTTTCTCACGAGAAAATCTCTCTGCAACTAGTGGTAGTTATGTAATTAATATTTTTTCATGTTTAATTAAACAACCATGAGAGAATTTTAAAATTTTTTTTCGAGAAAACTATATTTTCTTAAGAAAAATTTTCTCAGCTCCCAATCATATCTTTTTTTTGTTCTTTTTTTTTTTCAATTTCCTAAATTGTAAACAATATTTATTTCTCTACCTATGGGGATTTGAACACTGCCCACCACTTTAACAATAATGCTTTTTACCACCACATTATTTTGTCATTTACAAACATGATTTTAGTTGATTAACTTCACTAATTTTGGTTTCCAAGTTATAGCATCCCTCAACATTTCTATTGAATTACTTATGAAAAATCCTGATTATGATCCTCTCCAAGGATCTTGATTATTATAACTAATGACCATTGTAGCTTGTATTGGTGGGGAAGGAAAATATCAATTTCACTATTTTAAAAAAATACAAATATAACTTACTTTTTAAAGTTGTATAAAAAATGTTTACAAGTTATTTTATTTAGTTCAATAAACATAAAAATATATACATATTCTTTTTTAATAAATACTTGCTTTATTTTATCTATATTATTAAAACGAGAATAGTCAGATTTTTTCAAGGTAAAGATTTTTTCTTCCTCAAATATGCTTGAAAAGCATACCTTAAATTTTTATTAAAATGCTTAGCTTTATCATTGATTAAGATAAAATAGCAATTTGGTATTTAGCTTTTTAAAATTCTGATAGTTCCTATTCTGGCTTTCTAATATCTAATCTTTTACTCTAAGGTATCCTTATCCTTACATTTTACAACTTTGCTTATTATAATCACGTCAAAAACAAAAAACATATATATTTTTTCTATAAAGAAAATATATTTAAAAATATTTATATTAATATGTGTTGTACCATATACCGAGCATAAGACATGTCAGCCACGCCAGTTTCACCAAGTAAGATATAATATAGACCAGGTAGATACACCGACATGTTCTGAACAAAAAATACAGATCAACTCAGCCAGGCACATAGCTCGAGACACGGTCAGTCCTACCGACCTGTACAACATATTATTCACCTTAATGATCAGATCAACATGAGAGAGCTCCAGGTCGGCGAGTTGGGATACCGACCTGGATGACAAGTCAACAACTATAAAACGACAACATCAGCCAGGTAGGACATGATGTGTACTGCCGACCTAAATCTACCGACCTCCTTTCTGACTATATCTTTGCTTATAAGTAGACAAAATGGAAGACTCAAGATCGGCATACCGATCTGACGAGGTCTACGACTTTGGAATGGATGACGACTAAACGCAGGTTCAGATATGGATAAGGCGTGATTCACTGCGATAAGTTCCGGATTTAATCCTTATCCGACTGTGTTAAAGCCTGAAGCTCTACTAGTTCGACTATGAAGCTACTCAGTCATCTTAATCCTATAAGGATCACCTGATCTTCCTAATTCTACTAGGAATCAAATGTGCTCTTCTAGCACAAGAGTGATTCCTAATTTGACAACAACTCTACTACAAGGCCAAAGACCTCCAGCCCTCTCTATAAAAAAGACCATAATCCCTAAAGGGGAGGTAAGAAATTCTCGACCCAGTTCAGTACTATTACCTCTACGGAGCTCTGAACTAACTTTGGCATAAGAGGGTCTTTGGCCAACACCACACCAGTGTTCCTCACGATAGCCAATTTTCTCTTGTTTTCCCTCTCTCAGATCATCAACCTTCGGCGATCTCTCTAGCACTCCGACAAGTTCCAGATCAGCATCTTCCCTCCACCTCATCGTCTACTGGTGTTGGTCAAATCTTGCACCAACATTTGGCGTCATTTGTGGGGATCGACGTTACAAGTCAGAACAGCTCTGTTGTCATGAGTCAGCAGGCAGAAATACCAGTTGAGGTGGATCCTGTCACCACACAGGTGGCACCCCAAAAATAAAGGGGAAAACCACCCAAAAAAAAGTCAAAGAACTCTGCCCATAAATCAAGGTTGACTGCCATATAGAGGAACTTGGAGAAAATGTCTCAAAACGTCTTGGAGCAGCAAGGGGTGTTAAGGGAGGTACTCCTCCTACAACCACTTCATAACCACCTACCACATCCTAGCCCTCGACCTCAGAAGGGGGAAGAGAGTAGGTGCCGAAATGTAACCTCAATGAAAAGTCGGTATCGGGGAAACCACCTCCGAACTCAAATCGTAAGTCTTTATCTGCTAAAGACTTGGGTCACTCGTTAGACGCCAAGAAAAGTCACAGCTCGGTGTTCTCTAAGATCAAGTCGGTTCTTCTGGAAAAGCCGAGATCTACGAAACCTACCTCATACAGGTCGGTATCGTCAAAAGAGCTGCGGTAGGAAAGCCTGGCCCTGTCAGGTCAGTGTCTTGAAAGTCGTAAGGATCAGAGCATTCTGAGACTACTAGATCTGCACCTCGGCACTACCAAGAGTATAAGGAACTCTTTTCTCCTTTCATCAAAAATATACTCTAGACACCGCTACCAAAGAACGTCAAGACCGCAGAAGTCAGGACATACAAAGGAATGGTGGACCCAAGAGAGCACATCGAGAATTACAAGGCCTAGATGGAATTAAAGGGCTATGACGACGCCACCATGTGCAAGGGTTTCCAGATCACCCTTGGCAGACCAGCTCGAAAGTGGTACCGGAAGCTCAAAATCAGTTTTATATGTTCTTTTGGGTATTTAGCTCACAAGTTCATGAATCACTTTGCTGGAAAAAAAGAGAGAAAAACCTATGAATAGATTTCTTGCTATCAGACAAAAGAAAGGTGAAACTCTAAAGGAATACCTCGGTCGTTTCGATGATTTACGAGTTGAGGTAGAAAACTGTGACGACAAGAAGGCAATAACCGCCTTCCTAGCAGGATTAAAGCCCAGAAAGTTCCACTATTCCCTTGAAAAAAAGAAAGCGCGGACCTACGAAAAAATCTTCGACTGAGAAGATAAGTACATCAATGCCTATGAGCAGAATGATGCAAAGCAAAGGGAAGATGTGTAACGTCGATACCTTAGGATGAGGTCATTTTGACCAGTAAAGTACCCATATACGTATGCGTATATGTATTTGATGCTCGACGTGCGTAGGTTCGAGTGTCTTGGCATGCTTTTATGTCGTTTAGAGTGCGCTTGAAGTTTCGGAACCATCGGAGACCCGTTCGACGCCGAAACATGTTGAAAATAGTGTTTTGGATCAGTGGAGCTCGCTCCATGGAAGAAGAAATTTATGTCATCAATTACATCAATACATTTATCGCCTAGATTCGTGGTTCGATTGAGCTAGTATTTTGTCAGATTATTCTACTCTGATAGATCTTCATTATGAACGGTGAAGATCTTGATCGGAGTTGTCTACTGTGAGATATAAGACTCCAAACACTGTTTCTGGGATATGCAAATTTTCTTGCGCAGTTTTGATCAAACGGTTGGATCTTGAAATCCTACCGTTGGATTAAGCTGAAAGTTTACCAAAAGGTTTTTAACTGAATTATAACAATTTTGCATGGTTAAGATGTTAACTTTGACAGTCTTTTGCAAGAAATTGATTATCTAAGTGCAAGTAATTGTAGCAGAAAAATCTATTTTTTGGCAGTTTTTCATGTGGGGCCAAACTTGTTTATTTAAGCACCTAGCACCTAATTTTCGGCTCATTTGCTCCTTTTTCACTTAGAAAAGAGGTAAAAGAGCTGGAGAAGATAAAAGGAGAGGGAAGCTAGGGTTTTGGTGATATTTGCTCAAAAATCCCTAAGGTTTGCATATTTTCCTAGTTTTCATCCTTTAATCTCTTTAGTTTAAGCATGTGAGTTGTATTTTGACCTAAACAATGCCATGGGTTTTCAGTTGAGGGTGTTCCAGACCTAGAATTCCTTTGCATGTATGTTTTTATGAAGCGTAGTGTTGAATGAAGGTCATTGATACCATTTTTCCCAATTTCTCACTTGGATTTGGTGGAACCCTTTGTAAATAGACCTACACTTGGTTAATGGCCTTAGACTTTTGCAAATGGCTTGCATGTTATCTATGTTAGGCTTATGGACACTAGAAACTGATCCATGTATTTTGTTAGAGATTTCCATGGTGAAATCATTGGGTTTAGTACAAAAGGCCCTTGCTTGTTTCATTGACCTAGGGTTGAGAACAAACCTTGCATGTCAACTATGTTGACCTAGTGAGCATTGTTGATGAACCCATGATGCTAGATTAGTATTTTGCATGGCTGAACATGGTGACTTAGTGTAATTTTGGCCTAAGCCGTGTGATTTGGGAAATTTCAATGAATTTGGATATTTGCCTGAATTTGGGAATTTTGACATAGGCTTGGTCAATTGATGAAATTGACTTGACAAATAGTCTAATTAACCCTATTTATGATTAAATGCCTTGTATTATAGTGGTTGGATCAACCTATTGCATTCAATTGAGGTTAAATGTGGGTTAATTTGGTATTAAATGGTTGAATTGAGCAATATGGGATTAGCTTATGGGTAGGACCATTTTAGAATCTTAATTGGCTATGTAGTTGGATTTAAACATGGTTGTTTGGCACACTTTGGACTGATTTTCAATATTGTGTAAACCATATCATTTGCAGGGATTTGTGAATGATCTAAGTAACCCAAATAGGTCAATCGGAGATTGAGATGCATTGAGGTGATTGTGGCATTCTAGTGCTTTCTTGTGGTTGGAATTGGATTGGCCAAGTCCAATCAAGTTGTGAGTGTTTCTTTACTTGTGATTTCTATATGTGGCATTGTAGTACAAATGAGTCTTTAAATGCTTATCTAATGTAGTATGCATGATTTAATGGTTCATGAAATGTATTTGAGCATAGTCAGCTGGGAAAACAATGTGGGTTGGATCTCCTAGCATGAGATTCTCTTTTAGAAAATTCCATTGAGGCTGGATGGTGATCTCCAGTTGTGGACCTTGCAGAGGGTTTTATGGCTTATGTAGATAAGATCGCCTAGACGTAATATATGTCTCAGTGAGGTGATCTTATTAGCTACACTACCCCATAAACCCTATTAGATTACGGGTAAGAGGTTGATCGGGCAAGGGGTGTCGCGTACTCTGGCCTTTGGATTGACACTTACTTAGGAGGTGTCTAGGATTGCATGTGCATGTTTATAAAATGATATGCATTGTCTTGGTTATGACATGATGCATTATATTTGGCATGTATGTAATCTTGTGCATCACCATGCTATTTAAATTGTTTTTAATGATCTTCTAATATTTTATTTAAATGCATATATATGTTGTCACTTGTAGAGGACATTCAATGAGCCTGTTGTAGCTCACTTCTCATCCCTATCTTTTCAGGATCGGATAGGAAGGAGAAAGGGAAAGTTTAGCTGCGAAGTATTTCCCATACCTTTGTGAATTAGGTGTTAGTGCGTTTATTTGTATTTTGATAAATTGTACTTAATAACACCTAATGTTTATACTTAACATTTAGATGAGTTTGTATTTGTGGTTAGGTATAATTTTGTATTTTTGAACATTATGGACTTTGAGGAATTTTCTGGTTGTCATTTTGGGTATGTATTATATTAATGATCTTATTTATGTCCAAGTGTTTGATGCTGTTTTTGGGATTGTGGTATGTGGTTAGAAGGCTTATCGGGACGCCGTGTATATCGAGGGAGGATATACCTGGGTTTCCGTGCCGGTCATGACGTCACAGATAGTGGGTCATGACAAGATGGGTCCCCGCAGAGCTCAAAGAAAGATAAGACGCGAAAAAGGGAATATGACTCGAAGGAGGACAATCGAGGCAGAAAGAGATCGAATGCTTGCAGCCGAGAGCAGAGGAGTAACAAAGTACCCTAGAATATTTACTCCAACTACACGCCGCTTACTGCCTCACGAAAGCAGGTTCTCCATGAGATTCAGAACAAAGAGTACAGCTGATGGCCCAAAAATCTTAAAACACTTGCAGAGCAGAGGAATAAGAAAAAGTACTGTCGGTATCATTGAGACCACGGTCACGATATCGACCAGTGTTACGATCTCAAGCAGGAGATTGAGACTTTAATTCGTAAAGGTCATCTGAAAGAGTTCGTGAAGGACTCTAACAGGCAGAGGACTCCAGGAAATGACCAAGCTAGGCCAGTAGGCGAAATCAAAACGATCTTTGGTGGAGACCAGATCGGTACCTCTAACCGGACAATGAAAGCTTATGTCCGGGAATCCAGGTCGGAAGTCATGAACCTAAGGTACCGACCTGAGAAGCAGAAACGATCAGATTTCGCGATTACCTTCACCGAAGAGGAGGCCGAAAACATACTCCGTCCGCACACCGGTGCCTTAGTGGTTACGATGACAGTGGCTAACTACAAAATCCGTCGGATGTTGGTCCACAACGACAGCTCGACAAATATCCTTTACTGGTCAGCATTCGAGAAATTGGGATTGACCAAGGATCAGCTTTGTTGCAACCCCTTCTTGGGTGATGTCACGACTGGCACAAAATACCACATACGCCATATACAGACGTACATGATACTCTGTCAGCCTTCTAATACACCAAAATTTTAAAAAAATTCGACAGCATATCCTCATAAAATGGACAAAGTCACAAGTCCAAACGCTACCTGATTATCCAAAAATTAATTTTCATAAATTGTCATTTCATTTTCATAGCATATAACACATCCACATAATTTATACTGCTCCTTAGATCTCATAAATACCACAAAACTACCCCATAATCAATAATCGTACCATCTAGGTGATAATGTGATAACTATGCACAAATATCAAAATACAAAGTTTCTAACTTCTCCAAGCAAACATACATCAAATAAATATATAGGAGCCTGCAACTGCTCACGAGCCTTGCTAATATTTCTCACTATAGCATCATATACGGATTTATATAAAACATGTTTAATTAAAACAATTTAAACGATCATATGCAAAGATGAAAAAAAAACATATATTACATGTGCAACATATAATGATTCAATGCAATTCTTTTTCGAAATATGCAATATCATTTGAAAATTATATCCATCTCCCTCTTTCTAAGTAATTGAGTGAGTCTGCTCCTCATGTGCACCAATGAGGAGTGCACCAGCCTCAAATTGCTCATTTATCAATTACGTCATTTCTATGTCTTTTATCTCATGCCAGGAATGCACCGACCAGAATTACTAAAACCGTCAATCTTGTGAGTCTGTTCCCTGAGATTTAGACCCATAAAAATGTTTTTCATGTCAATGACTTACATAGATACGTCCATTGACATGCTCCTATGTATCAAAACCATTTCATGATTTTAAATCAAATAAATATATCATAGCATGCAAATCATTTTAAATCAATTTCATATAATACAATGCCATATAAGAAAACTAAAGTAAAGAAATACTCACAGTACAGGACTTTCTAAACCTAAGTCCTACTACCATCGCTACGATTCAATTCCACTTTAATCAATCCAAATTTTTCTGTTTCATCCTGCCACATTCATTCCATATAATATACATCAATTTCATTTATTTCTATTTGTTTCATCAATCAATATTAACTTTCCAATTCACATATCTAATTTTTCAGCCTAATTTGAGTCTCATACATACGAGAGGACTCTCCAATATTATTTCTACAACTAGTCTAAGTATTTTCATGGTAAAGAACAGTGAAAATAATTATTTCATATCACCTTTTCTTCCTGCTCATCTTCTTTCTATTTCTTCATTTTTTTTTTCTTAAGACATTAATATCAACAAAAAGATGAGCATGAGATGTGTTGTGATTCCATGCATTTCATGCTCAATACTAAAGCAACTCCCCCATTAGATTTATATATATATATATATATTTTTTAAATAAAAACGTTTGCTTTTAAAGCTTAAAAGATGAGCATCAAGGTTATTTGGATTCCATGCACCTCGTCTTTATTTAATAAAACAACTCCTTCCTTTTTATTTAATTCTTACCCATCATTTAATTAACCAACCCCCACATAATTTCAATTAATTTTTATCATTCAATTCTCTTAATTTCATTCGTAACTCAATTCACAGATTTCACATGTATTCATATACACACAAACATTTGACCTCCTACGTATGTCTACGTATATTATATACCTCAGTGTACGTATACATCAACCAAATACATTAACTAAAAGTACGGGATGTTACAAGCTTAGCCCAGTAGATGTCCCTCTGATTGGCTTCACTGGAAATAGCATTATGCCGGAAGGAAGAATAACCTTACAAGTGACAGCAGGAGACGCAGAGCACAAGGTCATGGTCATGACCAGTTTTTAGTGGTAAGGTGCCCTACTGTCTACAACACCATTATAGGGAGACCACTTCTCAATAGTCTCAGGGTTGTGGTATCAACTTATCACCTAGCTCTGAAGTTCCCAGCAGAGTAAGGTGTCAGAGTGGTACGGGGCAGCCAAAAAGAATCTAAGGACTGTTATGTCACGGTCGTGAAGAAAAAGATGGGGCATGAGGAAAGTCTTAAGTTCACAGAGGAGCAATTAATGTTGCTTGAACACCCAGTCAGCCTTCATGTCACGACGCCCCTGATGTAGGCTGACGTCATGACCGGCACAGTGTACTATACACTGTACATACCCATATACAATATATAATACACTGTCAGCCTTCACGTAGTCTTACAATCATTCCCAAAATTTACAGCAATTTTTTTTTAATATACCACAAATCAAATCCAATATAAATCTCTATAATCATTCCATTCATTCCACAAATTAAATTCTCACCTAATAAATATCTATGATCATCTCATTTCATCATCCCAAGCATTATATAATATTACCACACAACCCATCTAGGTGATATTACATATATATAGTGTGTGATAATTATACATATCAAAATAACTTAAATATAATCTATTTCCTCCAAGCATACATACACATACCAAACGAAGGCTTACGTGATTATCACTCACGGATTTTTCCTTTTCCCTTCAACTCAATACCTGAAATATTAGAGGAAATGGGGTGAGCAAACAACAGCTCAGTGAATATAGTTCTTGAGATGACAATTATATACATTTAGAGAAATATGACATTTAAAATCATTTCAAACACTTATTCAACACATGCATCATTCAACGAATATATTATACATGTCAACAACATAAATTGCATGAGTTTTCACTAACACAATGCACAATCTCCCTCCTCAAGGCAAAAGAGCGAGTCTAACCCTTGTATGGCCGTTACAAGGTAGCCACAACCTCTCATTACCCAATTCACAGTCATTTCAAGGATCGCAACCTTTGTTAGGACAGACCTACTGACAATGAGGACTCGTAAAACCTCATCCGGGTCTAATTCCCAACGAAATGACATCATTACAAACTCCAATTGCTAAAATCAGTTTGCATGATCCATAAAACTCAATGCATTATATATAAATATAACGTGCATACAATCAAACATTTTATATGCGTACAATGTCATACAAGAACCAAATCAAGAAAACTATACTCACAGTGGTTACACGGGGTTTCTAAGCCAAATCGAGCAACAATAAACGTCCCTTATAATTGCTTCCTCAAGAGCATTTATCCATGCACAACTCTCAATGTAAACACTGAAATGAACCATAGACTATCATGAGAATCACCATTTATCATATCCATAGCTACTAAAATATCAAATCATATCCAAAAATCACGATCTTAGTATCGAAACGTCCGGAATTCAGTTCTCTATGATTCTATGATCTCAAACCGGAGTTTCATTGGATTCACATCACTGTTCACATCACTGTTTATAGTACTATTCATATCCCTGTTCATAGTACTGTTCACATCCCTGTTCATAGTACTATTCAAATCACTGTTCACTATTACTATTCGTCACTATTTATTCGAAACATGTAAATTGTATTAAAATTGTCAAACGGTATCCAAAACTCATGAAATGAAATCTAACCACATATTCGGGGTCCCTACCGTCTAAGGAGTGTTTTTCTACCTTTCTAGCGGATTTTCATTCACATTGGGTCAAAATCTCAATTTCTGAAAACGTCGTAAAACGGCTCCCATAGCTAAAATTAGTCTGCTAGAATCGTTCCATCTAGCTTAGATAGTAATTTCACGAAGAAAAAGAGTGAAAATCACTTACCGCAGGTCCGAATTTTGCGCAAATCCCGCGTTTTCTCTTCTTTTTTTCCTTCCCTGCTGTCCGTTCTTCTTTCTCCCCTTTCTGCAACTTCGTTTATATATTTTTTTCTTTTTTCTTTTTTTTATTACTTACGAGTGTTGTTTACGGTACTATTCTATGAACAGTACCCGCAAATGAACAGTAATTAATTTTTTTATTCCTTTTTTTCTTCTTCTATACACTCAATCCACATAATTCAACTCCAAATTTTGTAACTTGTAAGCACCCATATAAGATGATCTCATAGGTATCATATTCATTTAATAACTTTATTTACTAATCATACACACGTATATTTGGCTCCTACGTATAAAATACTTGTATCATCACGCGTATATTTAGCTCATACGTATACAATACATGTATTATGCATCTCGATATATGTGTACTTCAACGTATGTATTTAATTAAAATTACGGGGTGTTACAATCTCCCCAACTTATGGAATTTCGTCCTCGAGATTTAGAATCAAGGACTATGCCTCAAGTGATACTCAATTCTAGAAAACTGCTCCCGCATTTTATATTTCTGCTCCCATGTTTGCTCTTCATGATATGTGGTATCCTCCCCAACTTAGCGATGAGTTACATCTATACAATATATGGAATTCGAATGATATTTCCTCAACATCAATATATAGAAAAGAGTATGGACACCTAGCAACTGTGACAGTAGAGCAAATCGGTAAGCTAATGGACCGATTCTATCAAGGATCTCTAATGGTCCAACAAATCGCGGTGCGAGCTTTTCTTTTATCCCACATCTCATTTGGCCTTTCTGTGGTAAGACCCGTAACAAAACTGAGTTAGCCACAATACATTTCAAGGCCTATATACCAACCTTGTGTATTTCATAATATCTTGTGGCACCAATAACAATAACTTCATACTTTCAAATCCACAAGTTGGAGATCTATAAGGCTTCTTATCAAACCTTTAGAGTGCCATCCTTACGGTATTATAATAGTTATACACATCAATTTACACACATAAAGTATTCCTTCCAACTTCCACCAAAATTCAAGTATACTAGACCCGAGCATGCTCGCAAGCATCAAAGTCACTCTCTCAGTCTGTCAGCCAGTCTGAGAATACAATATCACACTGAGAAGGAGATGAGTACCAAATCGAGTCTGCATCATATATCAGATCTCGACACAAGCTTCGGATCTTAATCCTACATGACAAATATCTGAGTACTCCCATCAAATCTCCCTATCTCATACATATACAATCTGCTCAGTCTATCAATAGAATTCTGGTGTTCATTTAAAGAATACATAGACTTATCAGTCCACTAATGATTATCCAAATGGTATCATTTCTACCCATAACCCATAAGATACCATTTGAATCCCATCTTTAATTAATACAATCCATCTTATCAATTTCATAATCTTTCATACTGATATCATACTCGTCTCATCATAAATTTTCCTCTCTGAATATGAGTATCAATCAGTTGAACATGCATCCGAGCACAAATATCAACACATGGAGGACTAGAGAGTACACTCATAACTGTAACTCTCACTCACAAACAATCTCCATTTATGGCTAACTGATAGATACTATTTCAGTTTCAGCCTGTTTCCTGCTCAATGCCTCAACAACGTATTGGCATTTCCCAGGATAATAATTCAATATAAAATCAAATCCTTCAGGAATTCTTGCCACATTTAGTACCTCATATTCAGTTTTTTTTCCGTTCAAATAATTACTTCAGAATATTAAAAACCTGAAGATAATGTGACCTTTTTATTATAGAGGCAAGGCTCTCATCATTTCAAAATAACTACCAACAAATTTCTATTCACTCTCAGGATAGTTATTCTCGTGCACTACCAAATATCGGGAGACACAAGTAATTAACCTATCCGTTTGTATCAATGCAAAATCCAGATCTGGACGTGATATTCATCAATCACAATTACTTCCAGGTTCTGAAACTAGTCACAACATTTAATACTGTGAGAGCTTCCCCATGCACAACGGTCCACACATTTTATAACATTCATCTGGCTTAGTTTTGTGAGTGGAACAGATAGCTTCAAGGATCTTTCCAAGCACGTTCTATAACATACAACTAATACCAGAGAACTTCTGATTTCCATCCTTGAAATCAGTTTTAGTACTATGATCACTTTGACCTGCCCAGCATCCTTAAAGATACTATTTAACCTAGTCACGTGATTCAAAAATTCTCATCTTCATTATATTCAAAACTTATATTCACCAAGCTTGGCACTCAATCGGTGCTCTCCTAGTGACTACAAGATAATTTCGCGGTGCTATTCATGCTCCTCTCATTTTCTTGGGACAATTTCATATCTCATCATCGAAGACTATGTAATAATCAAGATATGGTTCATATACCCACTGCATCAATCCTATAAACGTGATTGACACATTAAGCAAGGTTACCAAACTTTCATAATATCCATATCTTGTCTTAAAACAGTTTGCATTACATCCTTTTCTCGAATTCTTAATTGGTGGTGCCTAGATCTCAAAATGATCTTAAAAAAAAATTGGCTCCATTTAGTTAATCGAATTCGACCATCTATCCATGGTAAAGGATATTCATTCGTTGTTGTTACCTTGCTCAGTTAACAGTAATTCATACTTAAACATATTTCACTATACCTTCTTTCCATCTTATCACAAATGCTCTCAAAGGTGGCATATCAAGGATAATAAATCTTTTGCTCATTAACACATTTACGTACACCTTAAATTCTCACAATTTCTCATGACGGAATGGAGATACATATTATACTGGCATCAGTTTTATATGTTATCAATCTCTTGTCCATGTGGCAATTTTAATAATTCATCAGAGAATACTCTAATATACCAACTCACCACAGGAATTTTAATCAACTGCATGCCTTATTACATTACTCTAAATGGCTTTGTACTAGCCATATTCTCCATGTCCTCGTCAATAACTAGCTTATCTTAGATAGAAGATTTTGAAGGTATAAATTCCTCGAGATTCAAAATGAAGATTTTCCACTTATTCAGAATATTACTTCTTGTCGGAGAGACGCTCCACCTGGCATGAGAGGTAACCAGCCAATCATACCCAACTAAGCATCCAATTCCAAACATTTAGATTTTAAAGTCCATACTTACTTGATGACCCTCATATTACACATAATCTTTGCTAACCATAGCAATGTAGATTCTTTCTCCTGTAGGCATACTCACAATCAATGATGCATTATTATAACAGAAGATAACACAATCTGTCTACAATATCACCAGAGATAAAGGACCAGGTAGATCCAACAATACATCAGAATATACACAATAACAAAATGTTGATCATACCTGTTATCAATGTCTTGCTACTCTTTGGATCTGGTTTTTCATTTACTGTAATTTATTATCTAAAATTTGGTGAAGTCACATTGATAAAAAAAATTGGGGCATTCCATATCGACTAACTGGAGATTAACACATCCCGTGTCTTCTTTTTTTTTCAGATTGATAATAGCCAATTTCAGATTGAGATACAATTTACTTAGTCTGTGACTCCTGCTTAGGTAATGGAAACCACTTCTGGTTTGCATAATTCTTTAACAGTACGTCCCTTTTTCCCATTATTATTGGGTCAGGTACGAACAAATTTAGAGTCACGAATACTGCCAAAATCTCAAACTTACTCAATGTTTCGCTTGTCTTGAATTTCATATTCTTGCCCCAACATTTCCTTACATTACTTCTTTCTCTTTTACCTAACACTGGTGTTGATGACTCGGCTTCAAACGGCAGTGCAAGCTATCTCACTATTGCTGGTGTTAACAATTTCACCACAGCTTTGGCTAACACGAAAGTTATAGGTTGCCTTACAACTTGCGCATATATTTATAACCCGACAATTATCAAACCTGCCGTATAGGATCCCAACATTTATTCTAGATCCTTATCATTCTTAGAGTATCCATCCCAAAAATAAACTACACCAGTCTATTTAATTCATGTTTGTATTTATAGTTCGGCATGTCACTACATTTTAACAAGATAAACTTTTTCATGCATTAAATCAATTTTCGCATGATGATAGAAGCCCTTATACAATAGCTTCTTCAATGAATCTCCTGCCTTATCATCTCAAGAGTCCTTAACCTCATTTTCTATTATCTCTTATCATCAATTAGCTTAAACTTAGCTAACTTGCTTTATCATTTTCAGAGACTTAATCATTCTCTCAGATGGTCTCAACGCAGAGTAGCAAATTCTTTGCTACGTCTAATATCAGACTGCCAGTTAAGATAGGAGAGTCTCTTCTCCTGAAAGTTTCCGTACCTTTCACATATCTTTTCATTTCATCTGGCTTATCATTTAGACCTTCTATTTATTTTATTTTATTTTTACTTCAGTCTCAACTATATTTGTTTGTACAGAAGTACTCACACCATTAGCATCCACATCTGGAGCTATCAATGGTTCAAGCCTCTGTCTTTCTCACATTACAATGTTGCCACAAGCTCATAAGCTGTGCATTTCGTTATTTGTGGGTAGTTACTAGCCATATATAAGCTATATAATTTATTATCACTGGATTACATCCAATTCTTTTTCTTTCAGCCTTCTGATCCTTTCATGATCAGCAATTTTCATTGTTAATCTTGACTGGTCTTTTCCAAATCTGGAATTCACCGACACAGGTGATTCTCAGTCAAAATAACATATTGGATAGGCTCAACATAATAGGACTACCAATATGTATACCCATACAAACAACCATAATATCATAAAACTTTTATCTTTTTACGAATTTCAAACTTAGTCTCTGATACCAATATTGTCACGACGCCCCTGATGTAGGCTGACATCATGACCGGCACAGTGTACTATACACTGTACATACCCATATACAATATATAATACACTGTCAGCCTTCACGTAGTCTTACAATCATTCCCAAAATTTACAACAATTTTTTTTTAATATACCACAAATCAAATCCAATATAAATCTCTATAATCATTCCATTCATTCCACAAATTAAATTCTCACCTGATAAATATCTATGATCATCTCATTTCATCATCCCAAGCATTATATAATATTACCACACAACCCATCTAGGTGATATTACATATATATAGTGTGTGATAATTATACATATCAAAATAACTTAAATTAATCTATTTCCTCCAAGCATACATACACATACCAAACGAAGGCTTACGTGATTATCACTCACGGATTTTTCCTTTTCCCTTCGACTCAATACCTGAAATATTGGAGAAAATGGGGTGAGCAAACAACAGCTCAGTGAATATAGTTCTTGAGATGGCAATTATATACATTTAGAGAAATATGACATTTAAAATCATTTCAAACACTTATTCAACACATGCATCATTCAACGAATATATTATACATGTCAACAACATAAATTGCATGAGTTTTCACTAACACAATGCACAATCTCCCTCCTCCTCAAGGCAAAAGAGCGAGTCTAACCCTTGTATGGTCGTTACAAGGTAGCCACAACCTCTCATTACCCAATTCACAGTCATTTCAAGGATCGCAACCCTTATTAGGACAGACCTACTGACAATGAGGACTCGCAAAACCTCATCCGGGTCTAATTCCTAACGAAATGACATCATTACAAACTCCAATTGCTAAAATCAGTTTGCATGATCCATAAAACTCAATGCATTATATATAAATATAACGTGCATACAATCAAACATTTTATATGCGTACAATGTCATACAAGAACCAAATCAAGAAAACTATACTCACAGTGGTTACACAGGGTTTCTAAGCCAAATCGAGCAACAATAAACGTCCCTTATAATTGCTTCCTCAAGAGCATTTATCCATGCACAACTCTCAATGTAAACACTGTAATGAACCATAGACTATCATGAGAATCACCATTTATCATATCCATAGCTACTAAAATATCAAATCATATCCAAAAATCACGATCTTAGTATCGAAACGTCCGGAATTCAGTTCTCTACGATTCTATGATCTCAAACCGAAGTTTCATTGGATTCACATCACTGTTCACATCACTGTTTATAGTACTATTCATATCCCTGTTCATAGTACTGTTCACATCCCTGTTCATAGTACTATTCAAATCACTGTTCACTATTACTATTTGTCACTATTTATTCGAAACATGTAAATTGTATTAAAATTGTCAAACGGTCTCCAAAACTCATGAAATGGAATCTAACCACATATTCGGGGTCCCTACCGTCTAAGGAGTGTTTTTCTACCTTTCTAGCGGATTTTCATTCACATTGGGTCAAAATCTCAATTTCTGAAAACGTCGTAAAACGGCTCCCATAGCTAAAATTAGTCTGCTAGAATCGTTCCATCTAGCTTAGATAGTAATTTCACGAAGAAAAAGAGTGAAAATCACTTACCGCAGGTCCGAATTTTGCGCAAATCCCGCGTTTTCTCTTCTTTTTTTCCTTCCCTGCTGTCCGTTCTTCTTTCTCCCCTTTCTGCAACTTCGTTTATATATTTTTTTCTTTTTTCTTTTTTTTATTACTTACGAGTGTTGTTTACGGTACTATTCTATGAACAGTACCCGCAAATGAACAGTAATTAATTTTTTTATTCCTTTTTTTCTTCTTCTTTACACTCAATCCACATAATTCAACTCCAAATTTTGTAACTTGTAAGCACCCATATAAGATGATCTCATAGGTATCATATTCATTTAATAACTTTATTTACTAATCATACACACGTATATTTGGCTCCTACGTATAAAATACTTATATCATCACGCGTATATTTAGCTCATACGTATACAATACGTGTATTATACATCTCGATATATGTGTACTTCAACGTATGTATTTAATTAAAATTACGGGGTGTTACACTTGACCTCAACCCCAGAGAAGAGGTGTCGGAGCTTGAACCCCAAGATGAATGGGTTGAGGTGCAGATCAACGAAAATCCAGCGAGGACTGTCAAGGTCGATGCAGGAATGAGCTCCTCCCTTATCGACCAACTGCTGGGCCTCCTACAGGAACATAGGGATATTGTTGCCTGGTCTCATGAAGACATGCCTGGAATACCGACCAGCGTCATGGTACATCATCTTAATGTCGACCCAAAGCCCATGACCTTTTGCTCAGTGGGGGGTGGATCTGATAGGACCCCTACCGACCTGCAAGGGACAGGTTGGGCAGAGGCTGAACCTTTAGCATAGATTATTGAGCAGAAGACTGCGCGCTTCATCTGGCAGTCAATTGTGTGCTGTTTTGGTGTCCCAAGTCCTCTGGTTATATCACACCACCTCTTGAACAGCGACAGGAAAAACACCATTCTCCTTAGGTTTCGGGACGGAGGTCGTCATACTAGTAGAGCTCGAGATACTGACCTTGAGGACCTCATACTTCAACGAATCTAAGAAAATGGAGGCTCAACGTACTGACCTAGATTTACTCTAACGAGCGGTGTACGAGCTTGGAGATCTATCAGGAAGAAGAATACCTATGCCCTAGAATACAGAGCACCTCAAGAAGTACTAGCAGTAGGCAGTAGGCAGTAACAGTAGTAATAGCAGCTCATTAGTTAGTTTCTAGTATCTACAGAGGTGTTGATTGCTTTTAGTGTTAATTTCTAGTTTTTACGAAAAGTGTTTACTTATGATTCTTCTACAATCAGCATAAAGTTTAGTTCTACAAATCTAGGTTTATGATCTACAGTTAAAGTGCCTTGGGACTATAGACCAGATTGGAAGCCACTAAGAATAAGGGCCCTGAGCCCTAGAATGCCTTGGAGGTACTGAGGTTTATCTATGTACCAACCGAGAAGATGACTACGGTCAAAAGTACCTTGGGGTACTGACCAAGATGGGCAAATACCATCGAGAAGGAGGGGTGATCTACCCTTGAAGTGCCTTGGAGCGATGAACAAGCCTCTACAGATAAGAGAACCTTCGGGTTCAGAACGCCTTCAAGTACTTGAAGAAAACCAAGTAAAGAACTCAGTAGACATCTACTACCTACCGACCACATCTCTCGACAAATGCTTGGAGAAAACCAAGTAAAAAGCTCTGCAGGTATTTACTACCCACCGACCTTATTTTTTGACGGACACTTGAAAAAAGCCAAGTAAAAAGCTCGGAGTGTGTGAACAAAAAGATATTTCATTAAGACCGGAGGAGAATACAAGAAAGAGCAAAAATAAGAGGAAATATTAGGACACGTAGGACCATAACAAAAAAATATATAGTCGATACAGAGGAGATTCTTTACAACCCAGAGCAGTAGAACGGTGCAGGACCTCAGTCAGGCTGACCGACTCGGTGCATCTCCTCCTAAGAGTCTATGGTCTGCAGAAGACCGGACGAAGTCCGTAGAACCGCAGAAGTAGTACCCTAATCAACAGGAGAGTCTTCGGTAACCTCCTCCTCTTCTGCTCCCCCTTCTCCAGCATTAGCTGACCTAGCGCACTCTTCAAAGCCCTTTCAGTCTACTGAGTAGCCAAAAAACTCTTGCAAGTTCGCTCGGTATAAGGTCACTGCAACGAAATAGGCCTCTTCCACTCGGGCTTGGCAGACTTCCTCGACCTTGACCTCCACAGTGGCCTCAAACTGGGCTCGGAACCTGGTCAGCTCATCCGAGATAGATTCCACCTCAACCTCTTTCAGTTTCAGCTGCTCCCGAACCTTGCTCAGCTTGGTGTCTCGAGCCACAACCTTAGACTCCCAGATCACCGAGTTGGTCTGTGCCTCTTTTACTGCTTTCTGGAATTTGCAGTAATCCCCTTATATGCGGTAGAAGTTGTAGACAGCCTGAGCAGTAGCCTACAAAGCCAAAAAGAACAATGTCAGAAACAACAAGGGAAGGCTCACCTCTACTGATTTCATGAAGGCATCAACCAAGCCTTCAAACATATTCCCGTCTTTCATCAAGAACGAGAAACAGTTGGGGGCGCCAACCTCATAGAAATCGAGGTTCAGGGTGATGTCCTCAATCATGTTTCTAAGGCGCTCGACCTTCCCAAACCTTGCTTTCTTGCCAATTCTTTGGTCGGTAAAAGCAGGGAACTTTGAATTGCCCCCAACCAACCTAGCTTCCCTTGCAGGTGAACCCGTCTGCTCAGAGGAAGCTGCTGGAGCTTTCCCCTTAGAATCAAGAGTCTTCTTCGGGGTGCTACTCGGGGATCTTACTGCCGACCCCTGGGCGGCAGCGGCCCGTTCAGTAGCAATGTTCTTCAACTTGGCAAGGTCGGCAACATACTTCCCGGCAGTAGCTTTCTTGGGTGCCATTTCCTCTGGCATACCATTCTTCTTCTTCTTTCCCCTTTGGTCAGTAGAACCGGGAACAGTAAAACCTACACCACAAACACAACATCAACTCAAAATTTTCACACAAGTCGGTCTAAGAAAATTAAAACATTCCAAACAGAACTTACGGCCTGGAGAAGACTTTCTTCTTGGTAATAACGTATGCCTTGTATAGTCTCCCTGGCGTCAAAATGACCTTGTATCATTGGTCCGCAAAGGGAAGCTGGTAGATTTCGTCTACCCGAGAGAAGTCAAACTCGTCTTCCCTGGTCGATTTGTCCTAGGTACCTGTCAAGTAAGGTGAAAAACATGAGTTGACACCAAGTAAGAATAAGATTAGAAATAAAGATAAGGGATGGAGGGAAGCTCGGTATCCGGAATGTGGTCGTTACTCCAGCTTCCTCCGCCCACTCCCAGAGGTAAAAAACCACTTGTCTTTCCACGACTTGTTAGAAATGGGGTTCTCTGTAATCAAGGGTTGGCCTTCATCGGCACCCTAATGGGTTGATGTATAGTACCACCAGCTACATCTCGGGTGGGACTTTAGTCAGTATACTAAGCCGAAGTCATCAAAATCAAAATCTGGCCACCTTTTCTCCTTCTAGAGCAGAAGACAGCTCAGAATCGCCCTCCATACATTCGGGTTGAGCTGAGCAGGAGATACTCAGATTAGGCTGAGCAGGTGACAAAGGGGCAATTGAATGGACAGGGTCTACCCATCCTCGAAGACGTTGGTGTACATAGCAAACCTCCCCTTTCCTAGGTTTGCTAGGTCGGTCCCCCGGAGAAGGTTCCCTCAACCCAACATAATTAGGTACGCTGACCTCCTTCCTCAATTAAGCAAGATGGTTCTCTTTTATCTTAGAGAGAACACAGTCGACCGAGTAGAATATTTCACCTACACGGGACACGGGAGGACGACCCGAAGTACTAGGCTCGGTAATACCGAGCACACTCTATGATCTATCGATTAAAAGGGGTGACACGTCAAGAACCTCCTAATCCTTTTCGGTAGCCTTAGAAACCTCCTTGGAACCTTTTTCCTCGGAGCACAAAACTGCAGCATCCCCTCCAACTTGAGGGTCAGTGTCACGAATCCCCCTTCGCGTGACGTCCCGACCGGCATAGTACCCTAGATAACGTCACAACCCAACAAAATCTGAGGCACTTCTAAGCCTCTACGCCGAAAGTACCTAATAAACTCAAATACATAACCTGTATATGATCAAAATAATTGAATCTAAAAATATAAAATCTTTTCCGCATCATCATCATAATTTTCCAAGATTCATTAATCCTCAAAATCAACATGGGACTTAAAACAAGAGTCCATCATATACTGTCTAGACAACCACATCTACCTATGTCTTATATACATGAGTACTTGTGATATTTATATACAAAATCAAAATAAAACAAACGAGTAAACTAGTCCCAAGTGTTCCCAATATACACAATCCAAACCTACATTCAAAAAGAGAAGAAAAGGAAAACCGCAAGCTTTATGTTTTTCCCTTTCCTTTCTGATCAGAACCTGAGAAAAGTAGAAAAAATGGGATGAGCTCAACTAGCTCAATGAATAGTTCTCACAATATATTTCCATGTATGCATTTATATAAAACACGTATGATATTGAAAATTTCATTCATAAAACAAATGCATCAAGATAAATCATATTATACATGTATCCAAATGAAACATGTGATTTGTGCATTATTTCTATAAGAAACAAATATGCAGACTCTTTACCAAAAGGATATGTCAGAATAACACATGTTTTTTACTTCCCCTATTGGCCAATAGGTTCCGACCGGCGCATTACCCGACACTAATCCTCCTAATCTTTCAACCCTTACATTCCTCAGTGATTCGAAAAATTATTTTCACGGAACACCAACCCAAGTATTTCGGCGACACATTTCCTCGAAGAACAAGTAAATAGAAAGACAACAATGCCAAGGTATTTAATCCAAAACACCCAAGACAACACCAACGCATATATTTCATGCTCATGCTCTTAAATCACAATGCATATATATATATAAGATGCATGTCATATTGCACAAACCAATTTATAAAAATAAAATGTCATAATGGAAATCAAAGGTGAGAAATACTCACAACTAATTCACTAGCCAATTAAACACATCATTTACATCCCAATTGGCCAATCGATTCACATACACCTGAAATGAATCAATTCCATACACCAATAATCAATTTCAAGTCAATATGACCAAATACATAATCATTAACCCAAATCACCTCTAATCCACACCAATTGGATTAGAAATACTAAACACCATTCAATTGACCATTTCTAATCTAATTGCCTCAAAAGCCCCAAATTAGAAAAATCTCTACTTGGTCCAATGGAATTAAACAACACACAACACTATGGGAATCATCAAATTGGCTCAATACTTTGATAAAGTATGCCATAAACTTCAATATATCCCACATGCACACAATTTGCACACCTAAATTACCATAAATTCCATCAAAATCCACATACATGCCAAATTTCCATTTATACAAGTTAAACTCATAAATAACATGGAAAACCACAATTAAAGCATGTATAACAACTCCAATCAATGGAATCAAACCACAAAATTGGTAGGCTAGCTAAACCCCAATTTCCAACTCATGAAAATGATCAAAATACCACACAAAAGCTGGAAATTAGCTAAATAAGCAAATCAATAGAAGAAATTGGAAAGAAATCTTACCTTGAGAGACCACAATGCAAGCCCTAGCTCCCAATCACCCAAGTAACCCCAAACTTTTCTATTTTTCTCTCCTCACTCACGTTTATCCTCTTCCTTTGCTGGAAATGTTGCAAATGAGGAAGAAATGAGTGAAATTTGCTTTTATACAACCTTGGGCCCACATGCAAAAATTTTAAAAAAATCAGCCCAAAAATTGAAATTTAACATATTCTAAGTGTATTTTCACATATACATCATACATACAACATATTAAACATGAAAATACACATAAATACATTGTATACACACAAAATTCGAATATTATACACATCAAATACATACACAAGACTTAGAGCCGGGCAGTTTACGTCATTATGACATCATATGCGAAAGTGGGTCGTTATAATCTCCCCAACTTAGGAAATTTCGTCCTCAAAATTTAATATAAAATTAAATCTTACCTCAAGTTGTGAACAAATCCGGAAACATCTCCCGCATCTGATCTTCCTGCTCCCAGGTTTGCTCTTCATTATCGTGGAACTGTCATTTGACTCGAACCAAAGAAATTTCTTTATTCCTGAGCTTTTTCATTCTGCTAGCCATAATCTAAATAGCTTGTTCCACATAAGTTTCATCCTCCCCAACTTGAATTTGAGAAATATCAACCGTAGGTACATGGTCGAGGTCTATATTATACATCCTCAACATAGATACATGAAATACATCATGGACTCCAGCAAGTTGAGATGGTAGAGCAATCCTGTATGCTAAAGGACCTATCCTCTCAAGGACTTTAAATGGCCTAATAAAAAGAGGAAAAAGTTTTCCTTTCACACCAAATCTCATTTGCCCTTTCTGTGGAGAGACCTTCAATAAAACCTGATCTCCCTCAACAAACTCTAATGGCCTGTGACGTCTGTCGAAGTAGCTATTTTGCCGATCCTGAGCTGCCTTCAACCTTGCCCTAATTTGCTTAATCTTCTCTGTCTGTGCTACCACTACTTCTGGCCCCACCAACTATGTCTCTCCCACTTCAAACCAACAAGTAGGAGATCTACAAGATCGCCCATAAAGAGCCTCAAAAGGTGTCATACCAATGCTAGTCTGAAAGCTATTATTATAAGCAAATTCACACAGATGAAGATACTCATTCCAACTCCCACCAAACTCCAAAATACATGACTTGAGCATATCCTCCAACATCTGAATAACCCTCTCAGACTGTCCGTCCGTCTGAGGGTGAAATGTCGTACCGAGACAAAGCTGAGTTCCCATTTGTTTCTGCATCACGCGCCAGAAACTCGAAGTAAAATGCAAATTTCTATCCGATTCAATTGAAACAGGAACTCCATAAAGTCTCACAATCTCTCGAAGGTATAATCTGCTCAATCGATCCATGGAACCTTTGGTGTTCGCAGCAAGAAATGTGCAAATTTCGTGAGCCTATCAACAATAACCCATATGGCATCATATCTACCCTGAGACCTAGGAAGTCTCATAATAAAATCCATCGTGATATGCTCCCATTTCCATTCCGGAATAGGCAATGATCACATTTTTCCTCCAGACCTTTGGTGTTCAGCTTTCACCTGTTGATACACTCCAAACTTCTGAACATACTCAGTTGTGTTCTTCTTCATCCCATGCCACCAGACTGTACGTTTCATATCATGGTACATCTTGGTCGCTCCGGGGTGAATAGTATACTGTGATCTATGTGCCTCACGAAGTAACTCATCTTATAACTCTGGATCATATGGAATCCATAGTCTCCCCTAAAATCTCAGAATGCCATCTGTATCTCTCGACCAATCGACACGATCAACACTGTCAACCTAAGCCTCAAGCATTCCAAAATCTAGACTATGCTGCTGCAAATATCTGATCCTCTGAATATGAGTGTCCGACAGCTGTGCCCGAACCTGAGCACAAATATCCAAAGATGGTTCAACATAACTTATACTCATCATCGAGATCCTCCCCAATAATTGCCACTCATGGGCCATCTGATAAGCTATAACGTTTGTTTCAGCCCATTTCCTGCTTAATGCATCGGCAACAACATTGGCTTTGCCAAGATGATACTCCAATGCAAAGTCATAATACTTAAGAAATTCAAGCCATCTACGTTGTCTCATGTTCAATTCCTTTTGATCAAACAAGTACTTCAGACTCTTATGATCAAAATATAATGTGAACCTTTCGCCATATAAATAATGTCTCCAAAGCTTCAGAGCAAAAACTATTGCCGCCAATTCCAAATCATGAATTGGGTAATTCTTCTCATGCACTTTCAACTTTCTGGATGCATACGCAACAACTTTGTCGTCCTACATCAGAACACAACCCAATCCTGCATGATATGCATCGGTACAAATCACCAACTCTTGCCCACGTTTTGGAAGTATCAAAACATGTGCGGTAGTAAGCTTTTTCTTCAACTCTGTAAAAGCTTCTTCACAGGCATCGGTCCACAAAAAGGAGCGTTCTTCTAGGTTAACTTAGTAAGTGGGGTAGCTAAGTTCAAAAAGTTTTGCACAAACTTTCTATAGGACCCAGCCAAACCCAGAAAACTCCTAATTTTCGTCACTGTCTAAGACTCCCATCTTTATTTTCACAAAAAGAACTGGTGCTCCCCAATGTGACATGCTAGGGGAAATAAACCCTTTGCTCAAAAGCTCTTCAACCTGCAGCTAGAGTTCTTGCAACTCCTTTGGCGCCATTCGATAAGGTGGAATGGAGATAGGTTTTGTACCAGACATCAATTCAATGATGAAGTCAATTTCCCTCTTGGGTGGTAACCCAGGTAAATCATCAGAAAATACATTAAGAAACTCACTTGCTACTGGAAAATCAGATATCAGAATATCTTGACCTTTCTCCTCCAATAGCCTAATACTAGCCATGAGCACAGCTTCTACATCAGTAGCCAGCCTGCCTCGAGTAGGTGGTCTGGTAGTAGTCATACCTCGGTAGACAAAAGATGGCTGCCCAGGGATATGAAATACAATTTGCTTATGAAAGCAATCCACTTGAGCATGATACACCGCTAACTAGTCCATACCCAAAATAGCATCAAAATTGAGGAACTCTAACACCTTAAGGTTTACAATCATCTCAAGTCCCTCATGTTTGACAACACAATTCATACAAGTCATATCTGGGTAAATTCTCTCACCCGTAGCCGTACTCAAAATCAGAGGGGTACTAGCTCTAACGACAGGCAATTTAAGTCTATCTACCACATGTCCAGATATGAATGATAAAGTAAAACCAGAATCAATCAATACATGCATCATCATATCATAAATAGAAATCATACCCTTTATCAGATTCTTGTTGGCATCAGGATCCGGTTCTGTCACTGCCTTAGCTTGCTCCCTTGTACCAGATGTTGCAGAAATAGCTGGAGCATAAGGTTACCTCGGCATAGAACACTGATTAGCCTTGTGGCCTTTCATACCCCATCTGAAGCAAGTAATAAGAGGTCTCAGTCCTGAAGATGCAGTCTATGACTGACTCTGTGATCTAACTGGAGTCTGATCTCCCTTACTGAACACTATTGGAGCAGATGCCATAAAAACAGGAGCAACAAAAGAATCAACCCCAGAAAATCCACCATTAGTCTTGGGCTTCTTGCTATCATCCCAAAACTTCTTGTTCCACTTTTTCTTTTTCTTCCCTGAAGATGGAGAAGATGAATTAGAAGGAAATACAGGTACTGGCGGAATAGTCGTCGTCTTAGACCTCGCTGCAGCCTCAATAGTCTCAAAATCGATGGTGTAACGCCTGTACCTTAGGATGATGTCATCATGACCTGTAGAGTACCCGTATACATATACATATATGTATACGTATCTGATGCTCGACGCAGGTTGGTTCAAGTATTTTTGCATGCTATTTTAGAGAATTATCATTATTAATATTGTCATTTATGTGCTAATGACATTGATAGTGATAATAATACACATCACTAAAGTAATAAATTAATAGTGACATATTAATATTAATGTATGTGTTATTAATTGTATAATGGGGCCAATTGGACCATGATTTAAAATGGGCATGAATTGATTAAATAAATGAAAAAAAAATGATGGAATTGTTAGAATCAATGGATTGGTTAACAAGTCACATGTGAGGTTGTGAGTGGGTAAAGACCATGTGGCTAACAAATGAGCCCTTGAGTAAACACTTGGCATGGTGTTGGAGCATGATCAACACTAGGAAAAATAGGTGCATGTAGGTGTAACATGTGTCTCAATCTCTCATTTTCTTCCTTGGGGGACGTTTTTGAGAGAGTAAGGTTGAGAGAAGAGAAAGGGAGAGGAAGTTGCTTGAAGGGAAGTCTTAGCAACGTTTTGATCAGAAGGTTGATCTCTTAGATCCATGGTCTGATCGAGCTGAAAATTTGTCAGCCAGTTCTTCTCTCATGGTTCTTCATTGGATTTTTCTTCTGAGAGATATAACCTCCCAAACACAGCTGGTCGAAAAATTTGGACTTCTCGCACAGTTTAGATAAAACTACTAGATCTCCTAAATCTACCGTTGGATGGATGTGCTACTTTAGAAAATGGTTCAAAACTGAACATGTTGCATTATGAACGGTTAAGATGTGGACTGGTTGAGTATTTTGGGAGATATAATCGTCTGAGTTCAAGTATTTGCAGCAGGAGAGGAGAAACAATTTAGTTAGAGCTGTCTTAACCAAAGAGTCATATCTCTTTGATCTACCATTGGATTTAACTCAATATTGGACAGAAGGTTTTTCTCTTGATGTTCTTGAATTTGAACGGTTAAATTAGTTATTGGATATTTCTTTTGGTATTTTGTTACATTCGAACAATGCATTAAATTATGGTGTAATTAATGTTTAGCCATGTATTTGACCTAGACCTATGATATGAACTTAAGGTTTTTCATTCAAGTTGCATGTCATATATGTTGATCTAAGGGGTAAATTTGGATGATTTATGGTTCAATTTACTGATCTTGCTTGCTGAAAACCCTAGATGTAGTACAAATTTGGCCTGGGCCATGAATTTGGGGATTTGCCATAAATTTGGAGATTTGCCCAAATTTGGGGATTTTGACCTAATTGATATCAATTGATCAAATTGACTTGCAATTAGTCTAATTAACCTGCAATTAGTCTAATTAACCCTATTTATGATTGAATGTGGGTTAATTGGGTATTAAATGGTTAAATTGGGCAATATGGGATTGATTCATGTGTAGGACCATTTTAGAATCTTAATTGACATTTGATTTGGGTTTAAACATGGTTAGTTGGCATACTTGGACTGATTTTCAGTTTTGGCATAAACCATGTATGTTTCAGGATTTGTGAATGATCTAAGTTAACCAAATAAGTCAATTAGGGATTGAGTTGCATTGGGTGATTGTGGCATCCTAGTGCTTCTTGGAATTTAAAATTGGATTGGCTAGGTCTAGCCAATCAAGTTGTGAGTGTCTCTTTACTTGTAAATTCTATATGTGGCATTGTAGTATAAAAATGTTTTAAATGCTTGAATAATATAGTATGCATGATTTATTGAATTCATGAATTGTATTTGAGCATAGCCAGTTAGGGAAAATAGTTGAGTTATGTTGCATTCCCTAGGCTTGGGATTCTTATGGAATCCCATTGGGCCAACCGGGAATCCTCAATTGTGGACCTTACAAAGGATTTCTATGAGTTGTGTATGTTAGGATTCGCATAGACATGGTACTTGTTTTGATGGGCGAATCTTACGGTTCATAAAATCCATAGGAATTCTGATAGATACGGGTAAGAAGTCGATCAGGCATGGGTTTCGCGCACACATGGCCTTTGTATTGATTCTTACTCAGGAGGTGTTAAGTTGCATATGCATGTTTATAAAATGGTATGCATTGTCTTGTTTATGACATGATACATTATATTGGCATGTATGTAATATTTCTTACACCCGTGATTATTTAAAAGGTTTTAATGATTATTGCAATATTTTACTTAAATGCATATATATGTTGCCACTTGTATAGAACATTCACGGAGCTTATTGTAGCTCACCCCTCATCCTTATCTTTTCAGGATCTAATAGGAAGAGGAAAGGGAAAGCTTAGCTGTGAAGCATTCTCGTACTGTCGTTGACGTAGGTGTTTAGTACTTTTCCGCAATTTATTTTAATAAATTGTACTATGTAACACCTAATGATTATACTTAACATTTAGATGGGTTTGTACTTATGGTTAAGTATATTTTGTACTTTTGAGCACTATGGACTTGGAGAAAAAAAATTTGGTTGTCATTTTGGATATGTTTTATATGATGATCTTATATTATGTCCATGTGTTTGTTATTGTATATTTGGGGATTATGGTATATGTTAGAAGGCTTATCGGGACTCCGTGTATGTCGAGGGAGGATATACACGGGGTTCCATGCCGGTCATGACATCACGGATAGTGGGTCGTGACACATGGCCTGCCTCAAGGCCTGATCATAAGTCGACACACCAGCCAATGCCAAACCCGGCCTGATCTGATCCCCAAAACCATCTCGAAGTCTAGCCATCCTCAACTCATCAATAGGCACTAACTCTGGAGCAAAGAGTGAGAGTCTATTGAACTCATATTCATACTCTCGAACTGATCTACTACCCTGAGTCAACTGAATGAACTCATTCCGCCTCCGATCAACCTCTAACCGCTGGTAATAAGTAGTGTAGAACAACTCTTTGAATCTAGTCCAAGACTTAATCTCACCAGGAGATCTCTGACTAGTTTCCCATCATTTGTCAACCCCATCAGTCAACTTAAATCTAGTCAGACGAATCTTACCTCTGTCTAGAGCTTGCATATCGTTGAAAATGACTTCCATGCGTAGAATCCAACTCTCGGCATCCTCAAGCTTCAAACTGCCAGAAAAGGTTGGAGGTTCCCGCATTTTGAAAGCCTTCATTACTTTCTCATATCGTTTCTTCTCTGCGACGTCCTCACCGAACTCAGGAGTCGGTACTCTAGTCTCAACAGGAGGAGTAACAGCCATGGCACCAACAATACTAGTGCCCACCTAAACAACAGGTGTATCCACATGTGACCTGTCTTGTTGCAGCTTGGTGATCATCTCAAGAAGTTGAGCATTCTGCTATTGCTGAATAGCAAACATTTCCTCCAACTTCTTAAGCCTATCCTGATCGCTAGGGTCCATTACTAACCCTGATTTGTTTTGCCCTTCTTTAGAAAATTGAAATTCCAATGGGCAATAATACATCAAATAGGGCAGCATACAATGGATAGCATTAACATAATCTAACTACCCATACAATACCAATACAATCAATCATAACATTATAAGGCTTTTATCTTTCTTAAAAATTTTATAACCTAACCATAGGTATCCTAAACATAGGCTCTGATACCAATATTGTCACGACTCCCCCTCCGGGTGACGTCATGATCGGCACAGTACCCCAGATAATGTCACAACCTGACAAAAATTGAGGCACTGCTAAGCCTCTACGTGAAAAGTACCTAATAAACTCAAATGCATAACCTGTATATAATCAAAATAATTGAATCTAAAAATATAAAATCTTTTCCACATCATCATCATAATTTTCCAAGACTCAATAATCCTCAAAATCAACATGGGACTTAAAACAAAAGTCCATCATATACAGTCTAGACAACCACATCTACCTATGTCTTATATACATGAGTACTTGTGATATTTATATACAAAATCAAAATAAAACAAACGAGTAAACTAGTCCTAGATTTTCCCAATATACACAATCCAAACCTACATTCAAAAAGAGAAGAAAAGGAAGACCACAAACTTTATGTTTTGCCATTTCCTTTCTGATCTGAACCTGAGAAAAGTAGGAAAAATGGGATGAGCTCAACTAGCTCAGTGAATAGTTCTCACAATATATTTCCACGTATCCATTTATTTATATAAAACACGTATGATATTGAAAATTTCATTCGTAAAACAAATGCATCAAGATAAATCATATTATACATGTATCCAAACTAACATGTGATTTATGCATTATTTCCATAAGAATCAAATATGCAGACTTTTTACCAAAAGGATATGTCAGAATAACACATGTTTTTACTTCCCCTATTGGCCAATAGGTTCCGACCAGTGCATTACCCGACACTAATCCTCCTAATCTTTCTACCCTTACATTCCTCAGTGATTCGGAAAGTCCTTTCTACAGAACACCAACCCAAGTATTCCGATGGCACATTTCCCCTAAGAACAAGTAAATAGAGACAACAATGCCAAGGTATTTAATCCAAAACACCCAAGGCAATTCCAAGGCATATATTCCATGCTCACTCTTAAATCACAATGCACATATATATAAGATGCTTGCCATTGCACAAACCAACTATATAAATAAAATGCCATAATGGAAATCAAAGGCGAAAAATACTCACAACCAATTCACTAGCCAATTAAACACATCATTTACATCCCAATTGGCCAATCGATTCACATACACCTGAAATACACCAATAATCAATTTCAAGTCATTATGACCAAATACATAATCATTAACCCAAATCACCTCTAATCCACACCAATTTGGATTAGAAACACTAAACACCATTCAATTGACCATTTCTAATCTAATTGCCTCAAAAGCCCCAAATTAGAAAAATCTTCACATGGTCCAATTGAATTAAACAACACACAACACTATGGGAATCATCAAATTGGTTCAATACTTTGATAAAGTATGCCATAAACTTCAATATATCCCACATGCACACAATTTGCACACCTAAATCACCATAAATTCCATCAAAATCCACATACATGCCAAATTTCCATTTATACAAGTTAAACTCATAAATAACATAGAAAACCACCATTAAAGCATGTATAACAACTCCAATCAATGGAATCAAACCACAAAATAGGTAGGTGAGGGTTTGAAATTCTGAAACCCTAGCTAAATCCCAATTTCCAACTCATGAAAATGATCAAAATACCACACAAAAGCTGGAAATTAGCTAAATAAGCAAATCAATGGAAGAAATTGGAAAGAAATCTTACCTTGGGAGACCACAATGCAAGCCCTAGCTCCCAATCACCCAAGAAACCCCAAACTTCTCTACTTTTCTCTCCTCCCTCACGTTTCTCCTCTTCCTTTGCTGGAAATGTTGCAAATGAGGAAGAAATGAGTGAAATTTGCTTTTATACAACCTTGGTCCCACATGCAAAATTTTTAAAAAAATCAGCCCAAAAATTGAAATTTAACATATTCTAAGTGTATTTTCACATATACATCATACATACAACATATTAAACATGAAAATACATATAAATACATCGTATACACACAAAATATGAGTATTATACACATCAAATACATACACAAGACCTAGAGTCGGGCATTTTACGTTATTGTGATATCATATGTAAAAGTGGGTCGTTACAATCAGCCCTAACTTTCTCTTCTCCTTTAGAAAAGAGGCCCTCGTAGGAAACCTCCTTCGAAGAAAGAGGAGAAGAAATGTTCTGGTTGGTGGGTGGATCTACACTAGAAAAAGCCATCTAAATAACTTAAGGATTATACTGAAGGACTGCCTAGCAGAAATATAAAAGGAAAAGCTATGAATAAGGAGTTACCGCGCAAAGATGGAAGACTAGAAATGCTGAGCAAGCGATTATCGATATCTTTGGAGCGCAGTGGATGAATGGAGAGCAAGTGACAAGTTCTCTATTTATAGGCGAACGACTTGCAGGGCGTAATGATGAGTATGAATCTCGAGACAAAATAATCGGCGAGTATTCAAAAGACGTGCAAGAGTGGTCGAGCTGTCAGGCGGCACACGTTTATGCGGTTTTCGGAGCATTAAATAGCTCGGTATCTAACGTTTCATCTAACCTCCAAGCAATTAGTCTTGCTCGTAGCTTAGGGGGTAACTGTTAGACCATATACCAAGCATAAGACATGTCAGCTACTCCAGTTTTTCACCAAGTAGGATATAATATAGACCAAGTAGATATACTGACCTATTCTGAACAAAGAATACGGATCTACTCAGCCATGCACACAACTCGAGACATGGTCAGCCCTACCGACTTGTACTGCATATTATTCGTCATAATGATCAGATCAACATGAGAGAGCTCCAGGTCGACGGGTTGGGATACCAACCTGGATGATAGGTCAACAACTATAAAACGACAACATCAGCCCGGTAGGACATGACGTGTCCTGCCGACCTAAATCTACCGACCTCATTTCTGACTATATATGTGCTTACAAGCATACATAATGGAAGACTCCAGATCGGCATACCGATCTAACGAGGTCTACGACTAAACGCAGGTTTAGATAGGGATAAGGTGTGATTCACTGCAGGAAGTTCGAGATTTACTTCTTATTCGACTGTGATAAGGTCTAAAGCTCTACTAGTTCGACTAAGAAGCTACTAAGTCATCTTAATCCTATAAGGATCGCACCAGATCTTTCTAATTCTACTAGGAATCAAATGTGCTCTTCCAGCACAAGAGTGATTCATAATTCGACAACAACTCTACTACAAGGCCAAAGACTTCCAGTCCTCTCTATAAAAAAGTCTATAATCCCTAAAAGGGAGGTAAGCAATTCTCGACCCAATTCAGTACTATTACCTCTACGGAGCTCTGAACTAACTTAGGCATTGGAGGGTTTTTGGCCGACACCACACCGGTGTTCCTCACGATAGCCTATTTTCTCTTGTTTTTCCTCTCTTAGATCATCAACCTTCAGCGATCTCTCCGGCACTCCGACGAGTTCCAGATCAACATCTTCCCTCCACCTCATCATCTACTGGTGTTGGTCAAATCTTGCACCAACAATATGTAAAATGCAAGTGCATTTCTACTTATATAATAAATACCAAAAATACCATGAGTGAATAATAAAGTGCCAATTTATTAAACAGGTCATTCTCGTATATGCACAATAATTAAACTCATAATTCATACTCAAAAATATACCCAAGCTAAAGAAAGAAAAAGAAAAAAAAAAACCCACTACTCACTAAGGGTGAAATCAGGTCGAGCCGAATTGGATTTTGGCCCAATAACCCACTAGACCTCTCCTTTGTGGGGGGCCCAACCCTACGGACTTAAGGTCAGGTTGGGCTAGGCGGGTAGGTCGGGTTGGCCCCCCCATTTTGGCAAAAAATTATAAAATAAATAAAATAAATAAAATAAATTCTCAACATATATATATATATATATATATATATATATATATATATATAATTTATTTTCATGAGGTCTCCTTGCCAAAGCATAGAGACTCCATTTCCAAGGGCCTCTTTGCTAAGCATGCATAGAGGCCCTAATTGCCCAAAGGGCTTGTGTGAAAGTGGGGTGGGAGGGGAGGGAATTTGATAGGGAAGATGTCACCCCATCTCCCAAAAGTTCTAATGTGAGACTAAAAAAAGGGAGGGGGGAAGCCCCTCCCCACATTGGAACTTCTGGGAGAGGGGGTGAACTCCCATATAAAACCCCCTCCCCTCCTATATCCTCCATTTCCCTCCCCCAACCCAAAACTTTCAACTAACCATCTCCCTAAAATCATTATAATTATGTTCATTCTCTCTTTGAATTGTTGCAACTTGTAATGGGTTGGGAAAAATTTTCTTTCCTCTCTTCTAACTCAATAAGTCATGTTCCAACTTCCATGATTGTTGGATAAAGCTATTCAAATTATTTGACAATTGTATTGTGACCATAAAATAATTAAAGTTGGGTATAACATTTGGGTTAAAAATATTCAATTCTTATAAAATGTTAATCTATAATTGCATTTATATAATCTTTCCAAGTTAGTACTATGACAATTTTTACAAGGTATTGACCCATGACATTGATTAGTTTTGAATTATGCTACAATAATATAATTAAAGTTGGGGGCATGTGTGACGACCCCACATCCCTCATAGATTGGCGTGCGAAAGTGTCGGAGTGTGTCGTGCGGCGTAGGCATCCACGGCCACCTCAAATCATCTCATGAGATGATCGGGACCCTACAAGCCTTAACCAGACTCTCCATAGAGTCCTCCAAATTTTTTTTTTGAACCACACCAAACATCTGATAAACTTAACAATTCTAAAATTATGGACATGCATCCACATGAATCAACAAGATGTAATCACACATCACACATCAAACACAACCAAACACATCAAGGTAAGCACATAGAGTTTGGTCAAAAATGCAAATGAGTTATGGGCTAGATGAAATCATTTTTAGGGCGCTACAACATGTGTTAAAATTAGTTTATTCTTATCAATAATTAGTTTATACTTAATACTTGCATTCACATAATATAATAAAAAGTGAGTATAATATATGTTAAAATTAGTTTATTCTTATAAAAATGAGTCTATACTTGCATTCACGTAATATAATAAAAGTTGGGTATAATATGTGTTAAAATTAGCTTATTTTCAAAAAAAAAAAATAGTTTATTCAAATTAGACTACATACTAGTATGATCTAATAATAATAAAGATAATAATTTCTAATTTCTAATTTCTAATGTTATTATAATTAAGATATGAAAAATAAAAGGATTTATAAGTAATAAGTTCTCATCACCAAATATAGGATATATTTTCGTGTTTAAACTTGAATCCTTAAAAAATTTCTTACAGACATACGCACATATATGCTAGTATGATATAATTATAAAGATATAACTAGAGATGATATAATAATTTCAATGTTTTATTTTTATTATCAACATTTAATAATCTTCTTCCATATGAAAAAGCAATTAATCCACTCAATCAAATGAGTTGTATGGGAATTGTTAAATATCTTTTACTTTTATTGTCAACTACAGGGTCAAATTATTATTATTAGAATAAGGGTCAAGTTAACTAATGAACATTTTAGTTTGGTAAATTAATTTTTAAATGATAATATATACTCAACCCATTTTAATTATAATATGGTTTAATTACAGCAAATAATTTATTCATTTCAAAAGTAAACGAAACTTTTAATTAGTCAATTTGATATAGTTAAGTGTTCACTATTCCTAACCCAATGGTCCACTAAATGATTATAACTAATACATTTTTTAGAAAAAAAAAATTAAAACAAATTATCTTATAAGTAGAGGCACCTCTTGCAACAATTTTATGATTTCTCAACTGATATCAAATTATCAACGTTAGATTTACATATAGTTGGAAAACAAAGTTTACCCAAAAAACAATAAATAATAAAATTAACTATATATGATATAGTCTATGCATAGAATAGATTATAAATTATCAATTAAGATTCTTGAAGATATATTTAGCACATAACATTTAGACCTTTTTGACTTATAAAAATTGCACTCATGTACTTAGAATCAACCCCAAAACTTGAATGGATATACCATGTATTTAGGTTAATTTTTGCTAAAGTTATGTCCATAAATCATAATCACCTTTATTTTTTATGTCATGTTCATGTGTAATGTATATAGAACCCCCTTCTTCCCCTTCTTTTAGTCCCACAACATTTGTGGGTATATAGGTATACGTAGATAGAAGTTTTGTTCTCTTTTTTTTTTTTTAAATGGAGAGGTTGAACTTTTCTCCTATAAAAAGGGTTCCCCACCCCATTATTCACACTCAACATTTGTATTTAAGCTCCAATTTTGGAGCATGAGTGTTGGGATCCTATGAGGAAACCATATTTGTTAGATTAGGTTTAGGTTATAAATATAAAAATAGAATTTAGGTAGAAGTTTGCTGTATAAGGAATTGTGTAGTAAATTTTAGCATATAAATTAAAATTAGATACTTGTATATATAGGGTTGGGTAGGTTAGAATTTTAGGATTATATATATATAGGGTTGGGTCAACGTGACTGGGTTTTAAGCAAACCCAACCTCATTAAGTTGGATTTATTAAAAAGCCACCCCACTAACCGGACCTATAATTAAAAGAGTCAAAATGGTAGGATTTGGTTGGTTATTTTTCATTCCTATTACTCATCGTGCACTCTGCACTACACCACATGAGTATGGTCCTTTGTAAGAGGTCTACTATTTTTCTCGTAACTCGAACCAAGACTTGTCATGTACCGAAAGGGTAAGGAGCTAAAAAGAACAAAAAAAAAAAACATTTCTGTTTTTTAAAATTAAAAATTAGCGCACTTGGCAAGGTGGTTACTTACTCCGTAGCACACTTGGACATTCTGGCGCGAAACACTTACAACGCTGTATTTCTCTGCTTCTTCTTCTTATAGGGTTTTAATCTGAAAATCCTTGCAAATCTCATCACTAAAGCTTCATTCATGGCTTCTTCTTCTTCTTCTTCTCCTCGCCCTTCCAAGCGCTCCCGAAAGAACCAAGAAGAAGAAGAAGAAATCTCAACGAACGCTGATGTTCAGGAATGCTCTCCTCTCGTTGTGTTCGCTCATGGCGCCGGAGCTCCTTCCACCTCTGAATGGATGCTGAGGTTCGTTCTTCCTTCCTATATCTCTATCAATCTCTTAATTTTCTTTTTCTTTTTTAAATTTCAAAGTTTCTTTTTTTTTTTTTTTTTCTTTTGTTTATCTCCGATTGTAATCGGTTCTTAGATTGGTGGTGTTGTGTTTGATTCTGTATTCTGGTTCAGAGTTCGTGTAAGTTAAGTTGAAGTAATCCTGCGGCCTTGTGGAATGTTGATGTCAGTTTTGTTTATGGAGTTGAAATTTAGTAACCAAAGAATGTGCAAAAAATAAGGCTGGGCTTGGGATTTAGGTAACAACTTTTTTTTTATCGCTCTCTGATAATTGGTTGTTTAGGGTAGAATTTTAAAGAGCTGATTGGATTCGACTAGCAAAAAGCAGTTTTGTATTTTCATATTTTTCAGATTTAGAAAACTGTATTTGAATCATAGGGCGTAAGTGATGCAAGGTTGAAGATGATGAGATGGATGTGGGAAAACACTATAAGTGGTAATCTAGGAATGATGGCACTGTGGTTTTGAAAGGCACTTGAAGATTAAGCCACAAGGGTCGCCTTAATGAAAGATCGTGATTTAGGCCTTTGGGCGTCAAAGTATTTTCGATAAGGCTCAAGCCTCAAAGATAGTAAGGTATAATCCCTGACGGTGCATGTGAGATCTGATTTTTTGTGTTACAAACACCAAGGAAGAGAGAATTGTTTCTTGTTTGACTTTTGTAGTTTACTTTTCTCCTTCCAAAGTTTACCCTATTGTTACTCTTTTCAAACAAGAAGTCGAGCCACCCAACCCTAATGATCTCTTTTTACAGAATCATTTTCAAATTGGAGAAAAATCTTTGTTGGGGATTCAACTCTCAATCATTTTTCTAGCACAGTAAGGAATATTGGTTCCTAATTCAGATTTTATCGTATTTTTTGGAGCTGAACTTCATTTTATTTACTCAACTACTATTTTCTTTTAGATACGTATGCACTTGAATAAAGACATTTCATCCTACATCTCCAACTCTGGTCTTTCTATGTAACAACTCATTGTGCATTTGATGTATAATATATTTTTTGCATATTTTTATGTTTTTTTATTTTAGTTTATTTTTTTAGAGAAATTTTATTTTGGTAAATTTAACTTTTTAGCGGTAGTTCTGGATAGTTTTTAGAATTCGTTTGTATTTTTTAAGTTTATTAGAAAGTGTTTTAAAAGTGTCTAAATAGAGTTCTAATAGGATTAGGAAGTTACTTTTATGTTATAGTTAGGTTAGAAAACTTATTTTTGGGTGTTTTAGGTTATTTAGAAGTTGTTTTAGGGGAGTTATCTATATAAGGAGCTCCAATTACGAATTTTAGGAGATGAAGATCAATTAATTTTCTTTTTTGAGAATTCTATTCTATAGAATTTAATTTGGTTTATTTTTTAGTATTTTCGTTCTTGCTTCCGTGACAAATCTATATCAGCATTGCTTTGTGTTGAATTTAGAGAAGAAAATAATTCTCATATATTTTTATGATCACTGTACAATCTGAATATATGATGGAAGGAAGAAACATTCCTTTCACTATATTTGGTAACAAGATACTAATTACTAAAAATCAGGAAACTAGTAAAATAGGAAACTATAAAATAGGAAACAAACTAATAGAGATATCAGGAATTTCCAGAATCTCTTTATTCCTAAATTAATGTAGACAACTAGTAAAGGAAACTGATTGCTGCAGTTGTATCCCTGAAAATCAGGGATCAGGTATTTCAACACTCCCCCTCAAGCTAGGCGTAGATGTTAATCAAGCCAAGCTTGATACTCAAATCTTCAAAATTCTTCCTTGGTAGAGCTTTAGTGAGGATATCTGCTATTTGCTGACTTGTCGATGTGTATAGCAAACTAACTGTCCCATTTTCTATCTTCTCCTTTATGAAGTGGCGATCTATCTCCACATGCTTGGTCCTGTCATGATGTACTGGATCATTCATGAATTGACTGACTACACTAACCGAGAACCCAATATCAAGTCTGGTGTGTGAGAGATAAATCAGCTTCCCAACAAGTCTTTGATATCTTCCTTTGTCCACTGGAGTATTGTCCTTATTAGCTCCAATTTTAGTGCTTGAATCCATGGGTGTTTCAGCCGGTTTGCACCCAAGCATTCCCGTCTCTTTAAGTAGATCTAGTACGTACTTCCGTTGTGACATTGAGATTCCCTTGCTTGACCGTGCTAGTTCCATTCCAAGGAAATATTTTAGGCTCCCAAGATCCTTGGTTTCAAATTCTTTGGCAAGTAGGGTTTTGAGCTTGATCAATTCATCTTCATCATCACCTGTTAAGATGATGTCATCTACATATACAATGAGAATCGTCAACTTTCCTTTGGTTGAGTGTTTGATAAACAAAGTGTGATCAGTTTGACACTGAGAGTACCCATACTTCTTCACTGTTTTGTTGAATCTGTCAAACCAAGCTCTTGGAGATTGCTTCAGTCCATAAAGGGATTTCTTGAGCTTACACATCTTATTCATAGTTGCCTTTGTTTCAAAGCCGGGAGGAATATCCATATAAACTTCTTCTGTAAGGTCTCCATTGAGGAATGCATTCTTCACATCAAGTTGGTGGAGAGGCCAGTCAAGATTGGCAGCTAATGATAGTAGTACACGAATGGTGTTTAATTTGGCTACTGGAGCAAACGTCTCTTGGTAGTCAATGCCATAGGATTGAGTGAACCCTTTTGCAACCAGCCGCGCTTTAAATCTGTCCACACTTCCATCAGCCTTGTATTTGACAGTGAAAATCCATTTACATCCTACTGGATGTTTCCCACTCGGTAGGTCTGAAATCTCCCAAGTTCCATTCTTCTTTAGTGCTTGCATTTCCTCCCATACTGCAGTCTTCCATTCCGGAATTGAAATGGCTTCTTGAATGGAGTTAGGAATTTGCACTTTGCTCAAATTTGCCACAAATGTTTGGAAGCTAGGTGACAACCCTTTATAAGAGACAAAATTGTAGATTGGATGACTGGTACATGACCTCCTACCTTTCCTTAAAGCAATGGGACAATCAAGGTCATTAGCAATAGACTCACTAGTGATGAATTCAGAGCTAGTGTTACCTGGTGAACTTTCATGATTTCTTGCACTCGGGTCAGATTCTTGACTTTGCTTGGGAGGTGCTTGTTGCTCAACATCCTCTTGGATCTTCTTCTTTCGAGAATATACAATGAACTCACCATTGATTGCAGGTTTCGGACATTGGACAAGACTTGAAGGTGGAGGATTTTCAGGAGTTGAAGATAGAGGATTTTCAGGTTCAGATTCAGAATTTTCCAAATCAGAATTTGTTTCTGTTTGGTGGCTTTGGTTTGGAGTAGGAGTAGTTGAGATAGGAGGGATGGTGACTTGGGAACTTGGGTAGTTGTTGGATGTTGTGGCATCAATATCCCAAAGCTGGTATTCCTGTATGAGATTCTCCCCCTGAATATCAGATTTGGGGTAATAAGGTTGATGTTCAAAGAAAGTAACATCCATGGAAGTGTATAGTCTTTTTGTAATAGGAGAATAGCATTTGTACCCTTTTTGGTTTGGAGAGTAACCAAGGAATATACACTTGAGTGCTTTGGGGTCGAGTTTACTTCGGTGTTGTTGATGCACATGGACAAACACGGAGCACCCGAATACTTTGAGAGGTATTGTTGAGACAATGCGGGTGTTGGGATAAGAGTGACAAAGGAGTTGGCACGGTTTTTGGAAATTTAAGACACATGAAGGCATTCGATTTATGAGATAAGTTGCTGTGAGTATGGCTTCCCCCCAAAGCTGTTTTGGAACATGAGTGGAAAACATAAGTGATCTAGCAATCTCTAGAACGTGTCTATTTTTCCTTTCCGCTACTCCGTTTTGTTGAGGAGTATCGACACATGAACTTTGGTATATAATGCCTTGACTTTGTAGGTAATCTCCGAGAATGTGGTTGAAGTAATCCTTGGCATTATCAGTTCTAAAGATTTGGATTTTGGTATGGAATTGGGTTTGAATCATGCTGTTGAAATTCTTGAAGATTTGCCCGACCTCTGATTTTTCTTTCATGAGAAACACCAAAGTGATCCTAGTATAACCATCTACAAATAAGATAAACCAGCGGGTACCAGTCACACCTTTGATACGTGAAGGTCCCCAAACATCACTATGGATCATTGAGAATGGATGAGATTTTTGATATTGTGTTGAATTGAATAAGGAGTACGGGCATGTTTAGCAAATTGACAAACTTCACACTGAAAATCTTTTGGACTTCTATTGCTTAATAATGAGGGAACAAGTTTTTGAAGGTACACGAAATTGGGATGGCCTAGTCTATAGTGCCATAACATAACTTCACTATCATTATTGAAACGAGAAATAGAAAGAGAAATTTTTGTAGGCTGATTGTTTGCCTTGTTCGAATCTGCCTTGTGAGTTTGTTGTTCCGGAAGATCACCAATCCTGAGGATGTAGAGCCCTGAGCACATCTTAGCATTGCCAATTATCTTCCTCTAATTCAAGTCCTGAAATTCACATGAGTTAGGGAAGAACTTAGTAACACAGTTAAGCTCTTGAGTGAGTTTACTAATAGAAAGTAAATTGCAATCTAAGTTTGGGACCAAGAGGACTGAGTTTAGGGTAAGGTTCTTTGAGATAATCACAAAACCTGTTCCTGCTACTCTTGAGAGAGATCCATCTGCAATTCTGACAGAGAAATTTTCATGACATGGACTATAAGTATTAAAAATCCTTGAATCTCCAGTCATGTGGTCGGAGGCTCCTGAATCCACAATCCATGGTCTGATTTTTTCTCTTGTTGCACTGAGTGCGTTTAAGAAATTACCTTTGTGAGCCAAGGATCCGGTTCCAATGACAAAGGTATTGGAGGATTGTTGCTGGTTGATTAATTTTTGCAAAAGTGTGACTGTGAGGTCTTCTTGACGTAGATCGTGAAGGATACTTTCAACAGCAAAGAGTTCGGATGAGTTATCGAAGCTAGAATATGTTTCTTTGGCTGCATCCCAGATGTCCTTTGCAGTCACATACAATAGGAAATTTTCTCCAATTTCGTTTGTCATCGAGTTGATAAGCCAAGACATCACCATGTTGTTTTCTGACTTCCATGTTTTGTATTTTGGATCTTCTTTGCTTGGTGGGACTGCTACTCCAGTAAGGTAGTCATCTCTTACCTTTTTGCAAATGAACATCATTACTGATTGTGACCATTGAAGGTAATTTTGTCCATTGAGTTTGTGCCCTGTAATGGGCAGAAGATTTCCATATGATCCTCCATTGCTGCCTGCGGCTGGGGTTTCAGAATGGGAGGTGACTTCTGAGGAGGATTGGCTTTGCTGAGCCATTGTCATCCCGTATTTTGTCATCTATCTACAGGTCAGAGGTGGCTGCTCTGATACCATGTTGAATTTAGAGAAGAAAATAATTCTCATATATTTTTATGATCACTGTACAGTCTGAATATATAATAGAAGGAAGAAACATTCCTTTCATTATATTTGGTAACAAGATACTAATTACTAAAAATCAGGAAACTAGTAAAATAGGAAACTATAAAATAGGAAACAAACTAATAGAGATATCAGGAATTTCCAGAATCTCTTTATTCCTAAATTAATGTAGACAACTAGTAAAGGAAACTGATTGCTGCAGCTGTATCCCTGAAAATCAGCAGCTGTGTCCCTGAAAATCAGGGATCGGGTATTTTAACACTTTGTTTAGGCATTCTTTATTGTTCTACATTCTCTTTACCCTTTGATATTGTCAATTGTTGTTTTCCGATCTCTATGTTTTGCTTCTTGGATCTGTTTGGGGAAGGATGAGAGGTGGAGTGCAGTTGTTGCTTCACGAAAAGACATGCAAAACCTTCAAGTGGAAGTGGACTGATTCTTAAGGAGCTGAAGCACTTTCTGATCACTCTCCAAAATGCCTAGTTATTGCAAGGATATTTTTTAGAATTTTTTTTTGGCTTGTTTGTAAAACATCAAGGAGAATGCCTTTTCTTCTTTGAATTTAGACAATGCACCATGTAATTTGAATCTCTACCAATGCATTGTTTAGTTTCCTGTCAAAACAAAAAGGTTAGCCATGATGAATGGTCTGCCATCATAATGAAATTGCTCCCTGATATCTGTCTTTTTTCAAAGTCTTTGTTCTATTATTCTTACCCGTAGTTTTATATGACTGATAGCTTTGATGCTACGGTAGCCGACTTCTCTTTTATATATAAGGATAGTTACAGCAAACAGTAATTCTCTATTACCCCAGAATTTTAGTAACTTAACTATCACACCCATAGTTTCATATGACTGATAGCTTTGATGCTACGGTAGCCGACTTCTCTTTTATATATAAGGATAGTTACAGCCAATAGTAATTCTCTATTACCATGGAATTTTAGTAACTTAACTATCACACCCAACCATGATGGAAGATGTCAAACCTGTGCAATTTAAATCTGCATACTTGTTTTTCCCTTCTCTATTTGAGATTATTGAAAAATCTCAATCATACAAAATTTATGTTATTTTCTTCCATTAAATCTATTATACCCAAGTCCCAACCCAACTACGTTGGTAGCTGTCATACCTGTGCAATTTAAACCAGCATGACATTCTTGTTTTCATTTTTGAAATAACTGAAGCGTCATAGAAACCTATATTGAGTTGAAGTTATTTTCTTCTATTATTTGGTAGTTTGATATATTTGGTCTTGAAGACAATACTTAAATGCTCTATCAAACTAAAAGATGAGGATATTTCTGCAGATGGAAGACGATGCTCAGCAAGGCATTGCATGCTGTTGAAGTAGTTACTTTTGATTATCCCTGTGAGTATCTTCACTAACAATTGAGTCCGTCTATGTTTATATATATATTTTTTATGTTGTAGTGTGTGAGATCTTTTGTTATTTTGCGATTCGGAAACTGTTTTCTGTATCCGAAAATTCAAAAACACAGAAAACGCGTTTGGTTGGCTAAATTTGAAAATAGTTTTTTGATATTTTATATAGGAAATAGGTTGTTTTCAGAAAAGAAAAAAAAAAAAACTGTTTTCTAAATTTTCACTTTTTAAATTGTATTCTAGTTTTCAAATCACAAACCAAACACACCCTTAATTTCTTAAATACTTTCCCTTATTCAACATGGATTTGGCAGGGTGCACATTCCTTAGATTCATATTTGACCATATTAAAATGGCTAATGATTTTGAATTTTGAGGATCCTAGTCACTAACAATGGGCTAGATCAAGTCAAATTTGGGTTTGGCAGAAGAGACATCCGTAAAATTTAATTGGTGAAGAACATATTAAATGTAATAGTAAAACTGGAAATTTAATTATGTTAGAGTAAAGTACACTATTAAGTCCTATACTCCTATATCCTGGATTATTTCTACGTTCACCCCTAGTGGTCTATGAAATTCATTATAATCCTTGTAGATTTTTAACATAATCCACACAGACTCATTCCATTAACTTCCTTATTTTATAGCCATTCGAATCTTAATTTTATTTTTCTTTAAGACCTTTTTCGCTTTGTCCTTCTAGAAACCTACACAACTCTTCTTTCAGTAGCTATATCGCAGTATCGTATGTGTTATCGTACAACACTTGGTTAATTACTACTTATAAGTGGCATTAAATTAAATGATTAGAACAAATTTTCTACTTTGATATTATCTATGATTACCTAAAAACTAAAATAATTAGAGAAAGGTGTAGTACACTGAATGTAAGGACATGCTTCTTTCGAGTTCAAAATTCATATATATGCATGTGATGATCACCATACAAAATGGCCTTAAGAAAAGGTTTTTGTTGTAAAATAAAATAATAAAGAAACACAGAGATGTAACGTGGTTCGGCTCTATGACCTATGTCCACGGGAGAAGAGAGGAGAATTCTTCTTATTCTTGATGATGTCTCAATGGAGGGACACTATATATATAGACATACAGGGCTATGCACACATATAACAATAATTACAATTTTAGTAACTGCTAAATAAAACAACTACTAAAATTATCATCTTTCCTTAAAGGAAATAAATCCTACAGATTTTGTTCTTCTCCACAACGGTTTCCTGCTCCTACTTTTCTATCCAAATGTCAAGAAAGTTTTCTCAGCTGAAAAGGTGATAAAGATTTCTTTTCTTTTTGATAAAATCTTACGGTGACCAACTTTACCCGAACAACCAAGAAGTAGTCCAAGACATCGATTGTCAGAGTCTGATTTACTCTTAGGCCTGGTTAAATAGTTGAGAAACTTAAATTGTCTTGAGAAAATTGAGTGATTTTTTAAGAAAATATTATATTTGTGAGTTTGGTTACATAACTTCTCCCAAGAAAAACTTTCCTACTCTTACCTCTTTTCCATCTCTAAATTTTCTCAGTTGCATGGTTGACAAAAAAAAAAATCATTTCTTATTGAGAAAATCCTAAGCTGACCAAGTTTCCTTCATTATCTTTCTTACAACATCCATCTTTTTCTTTTACGTTATTGTATTATATTAACAAAAGACAAACACATATTAGAGATGACAACAACTGTTGAGTCTAGATTGTTGTCTAGCTACACATCAATCGAAATTTTCTTAAAATATTTCTGATGTATTTTTTAGTGAAAGTAATAAAAAGAAATGAAAAAGGAATATTTCTCATTTACAATCAATTTGACATTAGTAACTTTTTTCTCATTTGATAATTTCTTGAAAAGTGCTCAGTGACCAAACAGACCCTTAGAATTAAAAGGTGAATAATTTATAGTTGTTGCCTTGTTGGGCTGTGCTTAACAAGTGAATCTTGTTTGCAGTTGAGAAATTTTAGAACTCAATCTTGTGTATTTATTCATGTTCCCGTACCCTTATGGTATTGCATGTTTAGTGCGCTATAGAGATTTGTTGCTTATGGCTTGCTTATCTTGTGTGTTGGTGCTGTGGATTCAGTTAGAGCTGTAGATAAAAAAATCTTGAATGAGTATTAACAATTATTTACTAGCAGTAATTTCATCTTTATAAAAGTCATGCTGAGTACAATATCATTGTTCCAGTCTCAGGCTTGTAGGTTTTTCTATTTGAAGTATCCAAGGGATTGACAGATGTGGTCTGATTTATGACAGAATGAGCCTGCAATAGAGAATTTTTTTTGTTTGGCTGTAGGTATTGTAAACTTACTTTACTGAGTTTATTTCAGATATCTCTGGTGGGCGAAGGAGTGTCCCTCCAAAGGCTGAAAAATTGGTTGACTATCACTCAGATGTCGTCAAACAGGCTGTTGCCAAGTACACAGGTCATCCATTGATTCTAGTAGGGAAATCCATGGGCTCAAGGTACGTCAAACCAAATTTATCTATTTTAAAGAACTTGTTTTTTTAATTTCCCTACTTGCTAAGACAAGCTAATAAAGGAGAACTCTGGGCATCATATTTTTCTTCTTATCTCTTTTTTTGGTGCTGGAGCATGCCTATTGATGCCATTTTTTCTTTGGGACAGAGTGAGCTGCATGGTTGCAGGTATGGAAGATATAAATGCCTCTGCAATAGTTTGCTTGGGCTACCCACTGAAGGTTTCATTCTTCTTCATAAAAAATAGTAATTCAACTTTTTTTTATATTTACTGTTGTTTCTGTATAGTTATTTCAGAATTATTCATCTACATACAATTTTTTTGTTTCTTATGCTGTTCTGCTTGAGAATAGTGTTTTTGTTAAAAACTTAAAAAATTCAAATGGAGACAAGCCAATATAAAAGAGGCATTTCCACATTCTCTTTTAGATTATTTCTAACTTTGACACAGGTTTTCTGGAATTTTTGGTTTAATAAATCCACTAATTTTGACATGGTATATTTTCTCTTTATTTTTGCTAGACTCCCTCGCTGTATTCTTCTTTAAGGAACCAGGTGGTGATGGATTGAGAGCATGACTCAATGAGCATGCATGAATTTGCCGAGTTGTCATTTAAATTTAGGAAAATTTTTATAATTTCTGGTTATTTTCAGGGTATGAAAGGAGCAGTGCGGGATGAGATTCTGTTGGAACTTACAACTCCTGTCATGTTTGTACAAGTGAATATCACAAATGCTTGAGCTTCCATTAACCCATTTTTCTATTTCTAATCAGTATTTCATCTCTGTTTGAATTCAATTCCTTATGTAGGGTAGCAAAGATGGACTTTGTCCCCTTGATATGCTTGCTTCTGTTCGCAACAAGATGAAGTTCTTCAATCATTTGCATGAGATCAGTGGTGGCGATCATTCTTTCAAGATTGGGAAAAAGCACCTAGAATCAAGTGGGTCAACCCAAGATGAAGCTGAAGATCAAGCTGCTATGGCCATTGCAGAATTTGTTTCTAAAGCTTTAGGATCAAGGGTGTCAAATCAAGGTGAAACTTAAGATATGGCTGCTGAATCCATAACAGAGATCATCTCAAAATGTCTAGGAGGAAGTTTTCCATTTTTGTCATGCTTGTTATATATGTTGTATGATTAGCATCTTTTTGTTCTTACTTTTCTTCATGCTACTGTCAACTATGCTTTTGTACTTCCTCTTTGGATTTCCAATGAAGTTATTATAGAAGGCTTACCCAAGGCTTTTAGCCTTGAATGTTTTTCTCCAACACCATTAAAGTAACAAGATTATAACATGTTATGATCAAATCAAGGGTTCAAAATTCCCAGCTTATCAGGTCAGACTTTTCTCTGCACTATTACTCTCCAATTTCCCTTACATTGAAATGCGTAAAGGCTGTAAACAATTTTTTTTCCTTTTTTTAATAGAATTGATTGCTTTATTTTTGCATTTCATTGGTAAAGAATAATTTCGTTCGTACAGGCAAAAATAAATGGAAAAATCAAAGATCATTTTGTTCTCTTGCTTCAGTGATGACCAAGAAGCACATCCTTGTAAGGTGTGGGAACAGGTACATTTTCTTGCTTTTGTTTCTTCTTTGTTCTGTTTGGCTCTTCTGATATGAGTGGAACTTGGGCTTCCCTATCCCTACTGATATCGTCCTCTGCGTCATTGCGTAGTCTCTCAAGCCTTTCTGCATCCATTTGTTGCATCATAAACACCTTCACTAGATTCACCACTGCCCCAGTTAAGAATAATAAACTTCCAAATATCCCCAGCCAGATGCAACTTGTGCCCTACATATAGAACAAGGAAAACAGCTTCCATGATATCAGACTATACTACTCTGTTCAATTCCAACTTGGGGCCCTTTGTAAGAACTATTGTAAAAACACTTTTTGAAAAAGCGGTCTTACCCAACTTTTTCAAAAAGTAGAAAAATTATTTTTTCAATGCAGTTTGGTCCAAAAGCAAATGTTTCCAGACGCCTTCAAAAATTACTTTTGATTCAAAAGCAGTCTGCAAATGCTCAATCAAACAGAGCCTTAATTTGTTCAAGAAATGTGATTAAAACAAGATAACTAGGGGAAAAATGAATGTAGAGAGGTTAGGATCAGCAAGACTGGAACTACAGCAACTTACCATTACCCTTGTTCCGTGGGTGAGACCGATGTCTTCAGAACTGTTGAGAACTGCTCCCGCCAAGAATAGCAAGCTTCCCATTAGAAATGGAATTTGCACACTAGCTTGCAGTATTTGCAAGTGGCCACTAGCTCTCTCATAAATTTGACATGCATTGTGAATAGATCCAATGACCCACAGAACTGAACCTGAGATCAACATTCTTGAAGCATATTTATCCAATCTTTCATAGCTGTGTTTGTTCTCTGCCTGTAATTCATCAGATAAGAGTATATCAATGGTATTAATCATAGGGCTTCTGGCCATTTTCCTTAATTATGATGGATTGTAAAAGACCTAAATCCAGCAAAGAAAATGTTATCATTTTGCTGGGAGGCTTAGATGCTTGGTAATGTTGCCATTCTATATGTTCAACTCAACAAAGCACCCTTTTTTTTGAACTACATGGTGTAAGTTATATGAATTTGCTTCTCCTATGAACTCTATTAAGAGAAATCTTTATCCAATGAATGCCAACATTTTTGGCAGCATTGTTATGGAACACTTCAAAATGAATTTTAGATGAAGAAAAGTATGGAAAAGAGGAAATTGATTATTACAAGAGAATTTTTCTTCTTTCTTTTTTTTTTTTTCTTTTTTTTTCATTTTTTTTTTATTCTCATTGAATTTGGTGTATGCCCACAATATTTAAATTGAAACATTATGGTTAAAAAAGAGACTCGCTATTACTATAAGAATAACTTTGAACAATAATTCACCAAACAATTATTAAAAGGCAAAGTGGGGCGGGCTTTTTCTTTTACCCGATTAGTTTATTATTACTGTGGCTTAGATTGGTAATTATAAAATAGGCAAAAGTACTAAATCATGAATATGTAACTGTAAATTTTGTGAATTTGTGACTAATATTTATTAGAAGTTATATTCACTTTAAGAAGTTTCAATGATCATTATATTTTTCTTCAGATTGCTTGGTGGTTTAAAAGGTCAGAGTTATTCGTTCATGAACTGATATAAGTATGTGAATGAAATAATACCTAATTTAAGCTGTTATTGTTACTATATTCCTATTGTCTATGTGTACTATTATAATGCAATATGTTAAGCGCTTTACAAATCATTTTTGTCAAATTTTCAATAAGTTTTCATCTTTCATGGTAATTCATAATTTATTAAAATGATACATTTGAATTGAAATTATCCATACAATGCATATGCTCCATTGCTAATGAAACTATACACTAATATAATTAAAAACAGTGTTATTGACCTTCTACTTACCTTTGAAAGGCATAATATATTTGCTTAACAAAATAAATGAGATTCTATGAATAAAGAATTGACTAAATAAATAGTAAAAATCTTTACTAGATGCTGTCTCCATTTAAGCACCTCTAGAAACATGGCCAAGTGTGGTTTTACCCCAAAAAAAACCTTAGTGCTATTAAGGAAGAATGTACCTCTATATGTTAAATGATGAACTGTTTCTTCTTTTTGTGGGACTATTGTTTTAATCCGTACACTTCTAATCTTATGATGGATGCGTGAATAGGAAAAACAAAGCTTGCCTTTTCTAACTTATTGATTTACAACAATAATGAGAAAAGAGGCAAAAAAAAAAAAAAATACTAAAATTCTTAATTCAATATTATTTTATATTGAAATAACTCGTATAATGACCTTTAAATAGGCAAAACTAATACACAACTCTTAAATAAACTCTTATTTTAAAAATGACAATTTTTTCCAAAAAAGAATTATCTAAAAAATATTCTAAAAAGAAAGATCTTGCGACGTAGATCACGTAGCAACAAACAAAATTAAAATTAGACTCCTCTAACTTGAGTTATATTCAAAACAATTTTTTTATAAAATAAAAAAAGACGCTAATTTGAAAGCTTAAATGATAGAATTTTTCAAAAAAATAAATAAATCATGTTAGTCACAATAGTAGCAATGAATATTGATCGTCACGTCGTTTTTTATTAATAATAAGTGTCGTTTAGACAAAATCCCACAAATGACCTTGAATTCTACCCCAACTACCCCTTGTTGGTATATTCATATTTTTCAAAATACTCACACTCTTTTTGTAATGCATCATAATCAGATTTGTAACAATTGGTGTAAAAATTTCAATCTCCTTCAATTTTTTTCTCATGTGGTGATGTACCGTTGACTTGCCGTAATAATACAATTATGAGTCAATTTTGCATTCACCTAAAGTAATTTACAATAAGATTCAAATTAACAAGAAGTTCAAAAATAAAAAAAAGGAAAATAAATAAAATAAAATAAATAAATAAATAAAAAGAACCTCAACGAAGAAGAGGAGAAAGGGGAAAAAAGTGAGAAGCGAGCCCAAGGCCTGCACAAGAGGGACAGCAAACTCGACGAGACCAAGCTGAGCATCCACACGCATCAAAGACAACTCAAAATTAATCCCCGCCATATGCGCAAACAGATCATGAACGTTCACTCCCATTATCATCCCCACACCTATCACCACAAGGACCAGTCCCGATTTCCCACTTCTCCCCGATAGCTGAGCCACGAACCCACCCAGTACCATAACCGTAGCCAACAGATACACCCCTGCGTTCACGTACTCCATTTTGTTTCTTGATTCCCATGTTCCGTACATTCTCTTCTCTCTTGCAGACGCTAGCTTCACCATCTTAATTTCTTTGAATTTTTTGATCGATCGAATGGGATTTTTTTTTTTTTTTGGGTTTCCTTGATTATTTAGTGGGAGGAAATAAATTTATGTTTGGGGATGTGAGGAAGTATTAGTGAGAAAATGAGTAGAGAAGGAATGAATAAGATGGTGATGAGCGAGTTAGAAGGGGTAGCGGTTGGTATGGGATACGTGGCGCTGTGCATGAGGTTCTTTGGCACCGATTTAAGCTCGAAAGCCAAGGTCTAAACCTTAAAAGTTCTTGACGTGGCCTTCTTTCATCAATTCTTAATTTTCCAATTTTCCAATTAAACACGCTTAAAAAAGAAAATGTTAGGTGTCTGTGGACCTTGAATATATACTTCATAAGCGATTCTAATGTTTGGTTATGACATGTCTCACCTTGCTATTCAGTAAAAGATGTAAATGGTGATGTACTAAAAAAAAGTATTCTTGTTCATATGTTTTTTTTTTTACTTTTAGGAGAGGAAGAGGAAAAATATTATTTTAAGTAGAAAATAAAAAGGGTGGAAGAGAGTAAAATATTAGGCGTGAAGATAATAATGAAAAGGGATTTTTAGAGTTATGGTCGTGTATCTAGTGCAATAGTCTCGTAGTTTATTATAAAATTAGTATTTGGGTTCTGAAGTACAGTTATTAACAGAAAAAAAGAAGAAGATAGGTTTAACTTTTTACATACATTTAATGTTTAACAACTCTGACTAGAGCGTTCATCGGTGATCGAAAAGTCACTTAAAGCATAATGTTTTGTAAATATTTTCTTTCTCTTAATTTTTAAGGCATTTTGAATCATTTAAATTGAAGTTAAAATTAAAATTTCATAGTCATATAAAGTTAAAGAATCATTTACTTACCGGTTAACATCTTGACCGATCAATTTCGAATGACCACAACGTTTTTATTTTAATTTTAATTTGAATGATTCAAAATGTATCGGAAAAAGAAAAAAACAAAACATATGCTTTAAGTGACTTTCAGGTCATCAGTGACTGTTCTGTTGGTTGTTAAACGTTAAATGCATGTAAAAGAATAAACTTGTCTTTTTCTATTATAAATTGTACTTTGAGATCCAAACACTAATTTCAGAAACTATGAGACCTCTGCACTAGATACAGAAAGACAGGGACCCTAACTCTAAAAATCCTAATGAAAATAAAAGCTAGACCAAAATTGAAAGTAGGAAGATACTTAATTGAGGAAATTAAAAAGAGAAGATAGTTAATTAACCCCTTATAATATCAAAACTAATTTTGAAATAAAAGACAAAACTATAAGATGTAAAAGAACAACAATATTCCATTTTTTGACTAATGATAAATATTTTGTATGTAATAGTATGGGTTCGGTTTTCATTAATGTTGGAACATAAATGTTAGAGAGTGCTGTCTTTTGCAACTTTGTGGAATGTAAATTTTGTTTTGTTTCTTAAAAAAAAACCAAACACAAATATTAATAAATTTGAAGAAGATCATTATATGCTACTTCACATCTTTTTATGCAACAATAGTGGTTGTATATAGATATTTAAGAAGTATATATTAAAGAACTAATTATTTTCATGTTGAAGATTGCTAGGGTTGTGTTGATCAAATATCTACATTTATATCACTATTAAACACCATTAAATTATCTTGAATTATATACTAATACACAATTCAAGACAATCTAACCGTATATAAGGGCAACTTATACTTTTAAATATACATTTTGGGCGTACATGCAATTAGATCAGGGCAAGTCATCATCACCTATCGCCTCTTCAATTTTCTTCATTTTCCTCCTTAAATCTTCTATTTTAATTTGAACGTCCTCTTCTTTCTTTTGACTGTGCTGCACTTGTGTCCCATTATTACCTTCAATTTTTTGTACTGGTGTCGCACTTTTTACTCTACGTGTATCTGCTACTTTCATTAATCCCACAATAGCTATTACTAATCCTCCGAATATTCCAAGCCAAACAAACTTGCTTACCTGCACTTCAAAAATATAAACATATATAAAAAATAACTGATATATATATATATATATATATATATATATATATATATAAATGTATGCGTGTAACTATTATATTTAACTCCCTCAAAAAAAAAAAAAACTATTGTATTTAACTATATAAAGATTCGACAAAAAAAAAAAGAAAACTAAGTTGGTTTTTATTAGGGGTGTCCATGAACCCAATCAATCGGAACTAATATTACCAGGTTGGGTTGAATTCCAAAAGCCTAATCTAATCAGTTTAAGTTGGGTTATGAGTTCATACCACTAGAACTCAACTAATCTAATCCAAATAGACCCACTTTTAAAAATGTAAAATTTGAATTCTATTTTCCCTTGCGTTAACTTATTTTACCAATTAAGTTAATTGGGAAAATGTGTTTATGCATGCTGTTTTGTATGCTATATATATATATTTAATGACAGTTGATAATGTTGAGTGTTTATTTTAAATAGATTGAAAATATTAGTGCCAAAAAAAACTTTCATTTAAAGCTAAAGTACATGGATTTGAAAGTTGTATTAGGTTCGGCTCAAAAGTTGGCTCTAGGTAAAGTTAAATGCAATTTGAAATTGACAAAAGATTAGAACCAAGCCTAACTCGATTGACAAACTCAACCCAAGCCAAATTAGGTCAGTTTGAGTTGAGTTGGGTTGTAATTTTTTTAACTTGAACTGTTTGAGTTGAGGCTTTAGTCCAAAACTAACCCAACCCAACTCATGTATACCCCTAATTTTTTCTTATTTTAGTTTTTATACATAAAAAATATGAGGCAAAAGACATTTGTCCCTTTTGTTTTCTTTTTTGATTAATTTGTTGAGAAATACTATTTTAATTACAAAAAGTTAAATTATAAATAAAATTAGAGTATCATATTTATTAGAAATACTAAGATGCATGTAAAAACACATACTCATTAATTAATGGCCAAGGTCGGAGTCTTGGGCACACTGGGTGCAAAGAAACCAATAAATTAACCATCATTAAAGAAAACAACTTATAAGAAGTAAGTGGACCTTGGATAACAAAGTTTTCTAATTAAGCTCACATAATTAAGAATATGAAGAGCTCATAGCCCCCACGTCAAGTTGTAAATAACATTTACTTTTCCACCTATTCAAATTGAAATACAAACTTCATCACCCTAATATCTTTGGATTTCATCGAATTATGTGTCAATACATTATTTAATGTAATTTAAAAGTAATGATGAGAGTGGTAGTTTACATAGCATTAGAACATCTCAATTAATTTAGCATTATTCATGGTCAAATGCTCTTAGCGCTGAACAAAATGGACTTTGCTTTAATGAATCTAATACCCTATGGATAATTTTCTATTTTGGGCCAAAAACAAATCTTGCAAAATGCTATAGTAACTCTTAAAGTAACTTATAACGTAACCTATATCACATCATGCACATATGATCACTTAAAAAGGAAGAGAAACAACTACATTCTTATAGAGAAAAATAAAAAGAAACAACTAACTCTCACCACTCACTACAGTAGCGTGAGTATAGTTTTAGGAGTGTATATTTTACATCATTTTAGTATTTCCAAAAAATGAAATACCTACATAACAGTTATACTCTTTCAAAAGATTCGTATGATGGAAGTTACCTTAAAAGTCACTTTAAAAGTCATTGTAGCATTTTTAAAATCCTAATCGTAGTTTAATTTGCATTTTGTTCTTGTGAATCATTAATTTGAGTAAAAAGAAAAGAATAAATAGTGCTACATTGAGTACATTGATAGAAACATAACTTTTAAAACATTTCTATTAGATTGTGCTGGTGCATATATAAGAGAAAATCTAATGGTACATTAATGAAAATATTTCTATAATATTTCTTTCAATGTACGTCATAGATGTCACTTTTAGTATTTTCCAGAAATTATAAGAAAATATATATGATTATTTACTTAATTACCTTTTGTTCTTGTAACGAATCATCTTCACTTTCACTGCTACTGCTGCTGCTGCTGCTGCTACTACTACTACTACTACTGCTATCTTCTTCCTTCTTTATCTTCTTGGTATTCAGCTTGTTCTTGTCCTTCTCTTTCTTGGCACCATCCTTCTTTATCTTCTTTTTCTCTTTCATTTTGCCTTCCTTCTTTGATGACTTGGTAGCTATAACCTGGCCATCATCACCAATATTTTCATTCTTACCACCTTGAGACTTTTTCTTTTTTCTGTTCTTCTCCTCAACTTGATGTGAGGCTGGCATTATTGCCGGTACTGCAATATCTGCTGCAGGTTCTTTTACAATCTCAACGGCTCCTTGAACCAGCGCTTTAACGATCCCTTGAAGCATGCCACTGCCAGAAGTTTGCTGATCATGATCATCAACATTTGCTCCTTTTTTATTATCTAGAAGATAATTGAGGGCATCTTTGATTGGATTTTGCTGCAGATCTTTTTGTTCAGCCATGGAAACCAAGGCAATGGTTCGTTGATATAACTAGCTTGGAGAGCTTGGAAGGGCTCATTATATATGGGAATATATATCAATCCTCTAATATATACTTTAGTTCACATCTTATTATACATTGAAGTTGAGTTCTCATCATATAAAGGATAATATTCCTATCTTTTTTCTTTTTTAAAAAACATATATCTTATCCACCTTGTCAAGCCATTCTTTTCTTCATCCAATAAGCATTCTGTACTAAATATGACTTGTATATACGTCTTGATCATGTCACTCAAAAAAATGTCACTAAGCAATAAGAAGATAATAATATTAGTTATATTCATAATTCATTCTTATATATACAAGTGCCTGTGTGCATTCTAAGTGAACTTTTACAATTTACTAGATAAAAAACTTGAATTGTATTATCCCAATAAGCATTCTGTACTAAATATGACTTGTATATATGTCTTGATCATGTGTAATACCCCAAAAATTTCAAGGGTATTTACGTAATTTTAAACTTAGGGGCGTTTTCGTAATTTTGCACATTTAATTGAGATGGACTCGTACGTTTCGAACTTCATGAATGAGTTTAGGACGTCAAAATCCTCTAGGAACTTAGTCACAAATTTCGGAGTCAAAGTGGGAGAGGGGATACACTTACACACGTGCACGCATGCCTGACATATACATGGGTTGCATGCATGAGCACGTCACCATTCTTTCCTTTCATTATTTTCTGTTAATCTCTCTTTCCTCTCACTATTTTTATTAATATTTCTTTTATTTCCTTTCTCTTTTGCTAACATTCACGTCTCTCTCATAATGCCTAAATACCTAATGTGGCATACCAATCTCAATTAAATCTCTCCTTATATTTCCACTTCTTTCGTTATATTACTTTCAATTTCCTTCCTGATTTGGATATTATTACAATTACATGGACAGTCATTATAGTATATTAAGATACATTCTTTTATTGAAGCTTCACCCACATTATGACACGATTATCCTTGCCATAACGGAATGATTATTCTTATCATATAAAAGATACTTTCTTTTATTAAAGCTCCACCCACATTATGGGATGAATATTATTCTTATTATATATAATTCCTTCAATTCCATATGCAATTAATTCGTGATATTCACAAACAACAACTTAAATATATACAACATATATATATATATATATATATATATATATATATATATATATATATATATAACTTGCATGAATTCTTTTATTAATCTGTCACTCCTTTCTTTACGCTAATCATGGCTTTAATTTAAAGATTGACATGTTTTCTTAAACAACCCCATAAAGGCAACTCAAATCTTTTCCATATATTTTTAATTTGCCTTCTTTTAAGCTATTGCTAATATACACCAAAGACATTCATAAAACCCAAGCATATAAAACCTTCATATGCAATCCAACACCACTTTTTCTCCTCATATACTATTCCACCTAAGCTCATTCTTCCTCTTTGGAGATCCGTAGCCCTTGCAACTGGTAATCCTGCAACTGCAAAAGTAAGTTTTACACTTCCTTTTCTTTCCTCCTATACTTGTCGCATCTCTTTTTCGTGTTTTGATCGAATGTTGTACCGACAATGTTAACGTCGGTGTGGTGATGCACCACATGTTCTTCTCAACATTCTCATGGACATGGGTTACCTATGAGTGTCATGTGCGGTTCTTCACCCCACCGCCCCCGTTTTCCAGATTATTTCTCTTCTTTCATTATTTTTTACGACATTAAGGGAGACAACAACAACTGTTGTGACCATGGCCAACAGATGCATGATAGTGTGTTATCTACTACCATCACACACCACCAACATGCATATATCACATGAAATATATATATATAATAAAACCCACCACCGCCAACCACTTCTTTGTTATACAGATTATATATATTATAGTAGTATATATATATATATATATATTATATAAACAGAGTGGTGACACTTCTCTGCTATACAAATTATATATATATATATTATAGCAGTTATATACGTATGTATATACATATATCTTACTTATATGAGTAATATATATATTTGGGTAGGTATGTGTAATTAATTTAAATGTAATACATCTGTAGAGGTTGAGGACGTACGTTACGCACCAAGAATTTTAACAACAAAGAACTGCGTGAGTAACAGGTGGGGAAGATTCTATGCCTTTACAATATTTTATTTCGATATGTAGATAGGAACATTAAATTAATTAGATTTATAGTATTATTAGATTGCTCGTGCATGCTTATCTTACATGATTATACATATTGTGATTGTTGGCCATGATGATAGTGTACGTGTATGATTTGTTGTCCCGAGTTGATGTTAGATGCGTGTAATTCATGTGTACTTTAAAAGTTTGATGACGTGATATATGACATGATAGTATTAGCATAATTGTTATAATAAAGTTCATATGTGAATGCCAATATATTTGGCATTGTGATATGATACCATGTGTTGTGGAGTTTGAACATATCATGTGAATACAAGTTATGTATCATACTTATGTTGCATGTGTGATACTGTGACTTCATTAAAGAACATGATTAAGATAAAAATAACACATATGGGGCAGTTATTCTAAGGAATATCGCCAATGACTGTTTTGGGCCAGTTATTCTGATGAATATCGCCAATGATTATTATGGGGCAGTTATTCATTATGAATATCGCCAACTAATTTTAATTTTGGGTAGTGCCACCCGGGGTTTGATTTCCTAAAGGTACGTGATGGAATTCTCAACTCAAACAATCAAATGTTGCAACGATTAATGTGTGAAACTTGTTTGTAATGTTCTTGTGTATATATCATGATAAAATGTTGTGAATGGTTTAGATGACCCACTGGGCTTTCAAGCTCACCCCTATTTTTCACATGCAGGTACATGAAAGAATAGAGTCGCAAGTTCGTGTCGTGTCTCACAGTAGTAGGGGTGGGTTAGTGGCTCGAGTAGCGTTATGGTAGTAGGACTGAGTAATTATTTAATAATTGATTATATCAATTAAATGAGTTCTATTAGAAATCAATGCTTTTGGAACATTATAGTGGTCGGTGAAGATTTCATGGGTTATTTTATATGTTTATGCCTTGGACTTGAACTTGTTATGTCACGACCCACTATACGTGACGTCATGACCGGCACAGAAACCTTCGAGTATACCCTCCGTCGGTACACCCGACGTCCCGTCAGCCTAAAATACATATACGAATCCTCAAGAAGAAATAAAAGTACTTCCTTAACAACCAACTAACATGATCACAATGAAATAAAATATTACATCTCCAAATTACCAAATATAAAATTTCAGAGTCTTCAAAATGATACAAAACCCAACACATCCCAACTATGTGTTAAATATACAATTACTAGGTATTATCATGTACATAATTATCAAAATACAAAACCAAATGTACAACACCTACATGAAACAAAAACAAGGGACGCTCCGCAGTCAAGCCTTCCCTTTTCCTTTTTTATCAGATCCTGAAAAAAGATGGTGAGGTGTGAGCTACAACCAGCTCAGTGAATGTTATTTACAAGTGGCTCATACGTGCATTTATAAAACATGGTAAGATCATAAAACAGTTGAAATATCATGATGATGAAATAGATTACATACATGCTAACATAATGGATCAAGTCATACATAAGACGATGCATAACATTTGTAATCATGCTCATGCAATCCTAACACCTCCTGAGTATGGGGGTTCAAGGCTGGTACGCGACACACAACGCCCGAACACACACACAATACTCGTATTCTATTAGGGTTTCTGGGGTTGGGCAGGACGTAGGATTAGTTTAAACTAACCTACCCATACACAAGCCATAAAACCCTCTGCAGGGTACACAACTGGGATAACCGCTAGACTTACGAGAATTTTCAAAAAGAGGAAATTCCAACTAGGAGCCTTAACCCAAATTGTCATCCTAATGAATTATGCTCAAATGTATTTCATGGAATATTAAAACATGCATACCATCATACATAAGCATTTAAAACATTTCTATAATGCAATGCCACATATAAATAATCCAAAAGTAAAGGAACACTCACACTTGATTGGCTAAGTCTAGCCAATCTAATCGCCAAAACTCTCCAATTGACTAAACGGGTTCAAGATCAATCACAAGACCTGGAAATAACATGGTTCACACAACTGAAAATCAGTCATAAAGTGTGTCAAAACCCCATGTTCAAACCCAATCTAAAATCAATTAGATTGTAAATTGATTACCCCCTTAAGCCAATTTCCATATTGCCCAACTTGATTACTTAGACTCAATTAAACTAAGATTGACCTAAATTGAATGTAATAGGGTGATCCCATGATCCAACCACTAATATACATGAAATTCAATTATAATTAGGGTCAATTAGACTATACACCAAGTCAATTTCATCAATTGACTAAGTCTTGGTCAAAACCCCAATTAGGCCAATATAAAACATAAGGTCAAAATGAACTAAGTCATATCAATTTAACATAGGTTCTAACATTTTAAACCCATGATTCTACTCAATTTGGGTCCAATTAAACAATCCCCAAGTCAATTTCATAAATTGACTTGCTTTGGGTGAAAAGTCTCAATTTGGGCAAAACCCCCAAATTACATGCAAAATTGCCAAAGTACATGAAAAATGCCAAATACTTAGCCTAGATCAAAATTAGTCAACCTTAGGGTGTCCATTATGAGAACCCACTGAATTCAATCATCAAACAACCCTAATCATGTCCAATTAGACCTACATTGCATAATTTTCCAGATTTTATATCAAGAGCACCAAAAGCCCCAAATCTGGAAATTTTCATACATAGGCCATATTGCCTATTTTACACTAGGCCACCATGTTCAGCCATGAATTTTACTGATCTTGCAACATGAAATCATCCACAATGGCCACTAGGTCAACATAATTGACATGCAAAGATTTTGAAAAAGTCTAAGGCCATAAACTTAAGTATAGGTCATTTGAACTAACCCTTCCAATTTCTTGCTAGAAATTGGGGGTTTCACCATTAGAGTACTCCTAACACTCTCTAATCACACATATGTGACATGCAAGACTCAACTCCAACTTTGGTCTTCCACCCATCCAAGGTTCATCACAATGCATGCATCAAAATGAAACCCTCATGCTCAAAATAAAGCTATCATGCAACTAATAGAGAGATTCAAGGAAGAAATGGAGGAAAAATGCAAACTTTAGGTGTTCTTGAGCAAGAAACCACCAAACCCTAACTTTCCTCTCCTTTTCTCCTCTCCAGCTCCTTTCTCTCTTTTCTGGCTGAGAAATGAGCAAATGAGCCTAAAATTACGTTTTGGTTGCTTAAATAGATAAGCTTGGGCCCACAACTAAAAGTTGCCACAAACTATCAAAAACTCAGTTTTCTTGTTACAATACTTGTACTTAGATAGTTAATTTCTTTCAAAATACCCACCAATTTAACATCTTAGCCGTTCAAACGTTGCATGAGTACGGTACCAACATTTGGGTAAACTTACAACTCAATCCAACGGTGGGATTGCGAGATCTCACTGTTTAATCAAAACTGCGTAAGAAAATCTGAAAATCCGTGGAACAGTGTTTGGAGTCTTATAACTCATAGTAGGTAACTCCAATCAAGATCTTCACCGTTCATAATTAAGATCTATCATATAAGAATGAGCTGAAAAATCTCAGCTCAATCGGACCACGGATCTAGGAGATCAAACCTTTGATATAATTTGTGACAGAAATTTCTTCCTCCATGGAGCAAGCTCCACTGGATCCAAAACACCGTTTTTGACATGTTTTGACGTCGAACGAGTCTCCGATGGTTCCGAAACTTCATGCGCACTCTTTATGACCTAAAATCATGCAAAGACACTCGAACTTACGTGCTTCGAGCATCAAAATACATATACATGTACGTATACGAATACGAATAGGGTACACTATGGGTCAAAATGACCTCACCTAAAGGCACGGGTGCTACAACTAATTCTACTTGATGAATATATTTAAAATGTTGTGTCCATAATGGATGGATAAGGGCAAGTACCCTCATGGCTCAATATTCATTTTGTGTAATGAGAATCTATAGTCCGTGGCATAGAAATTGAAAGGGCATCCTTCTATCTTAACTTGTAACCTTATTTGGAATATAAATGATATTATTAAATTTATTTTTACATGTGTAAAGATTTTGAGGTTAAGGTAGATGGATATAATTCACGCCTCGATTTTCTTTTTGCTATTTTCTTGATAAGAGCAAATATTTATTCTTATTACTTTAAATTTAAGTTTTAAAAAAAATATGAAAGAAGAGAAATAATCTGGAAAACGGGAGCGGTGAGGTGAGGAACCACACATGGCACTCATAGGTAACCTATGTCCATGAGAATGCTGAGAACAACATGTGGTGAATCACCACACCGACGTTGTCGGTACAACATTTGATCAAAAAACGAAAAAGAGATGCGACAAGTAGAGGAGGAAAGAAAATGAAGTGTAAAACTTACTTTTGTAGTTGCAGGATTTTCAGTTGCAAGGGCTACGGATTTCCAAAGAGGAAGAATGAGCTTAGGTGGAATAGTATATGAGGAGAAAAAGTGGTGTTGGATTGCATATGAAGGTTTTATATGCTTAGGGTTTTATGAATGTCTTTGGTGTATATTAGCAATAGCTTAAAAGAAGGCAAATTAAAAATATATGAAAAAGATTTGAGTTGCCTTTATGGAGTTGTTTAAGAAAACATATCAATCTATAAATTAAAGCCATGATTAGTGTGAAGAAAGGAGTGACAGATTAATAAAAGAATTCAAGCAAGTTATATATATATATATATATATATATATGTTGTATATATTTAAGTAGTTGTTTGTGAATATCACAAATTAAATTGCATATGGAATTGAAGGAATTATATATAATAAGAATAATATTCATCCCATAATGTGGGTGAAGCTTTAATAAAAGAAAGTATCTTTTATATGATAAGAATATTCATCCTGTTATGGCAAGGATAATCGTGTCATAATGTGGGTGAAGCTTAAATAAAAGAATGTATCTTAATATACTATAATGACTGTCCATGTAATTGTAATAGTATCCAAATCAAGAAGGAAATTGAAAGTAACATAACGAAAGAAGTGGAAATATAAGGAGAGATTTAATTGGGATTGGTATGCCACATTAGGTATTTAGGCATTATGAGAGAGACGTGAATGTTAGCAAAAGAGAAAGGAAATAAAAGAAATATTAACAAAAATAGTGAGAGGAAAGAGAGATTAACAGAAAATAATGAAAGGAAAGAATGGTGACGTGCTCATGCATGCAACCCATGTATACGCCGGGCATGCGTGCACGTGTATGTGTATCCTCTCTCCCAATTTGACTCCGAAATTTGTGACTAAGTTCCTGAAGGATTTTGACGTCCTAAACTCATTCGTAAAGTTTGAAATGTACGAGTCCATCTCAATTAAATGTGCAAAATTATAAAAATGCCCCTAAGTTTAAAATTATTTAAATACCCTTAAAATTTTTGGGGTATTACATCATACCACTGAAAAAAATGTCACTAAGCAATAAGAAGATAATAATATTAGTTATATTCATAATTCATTCTTATATATACAAGTCCCTGTGTGCATTCTAAGTGACAACTTTTACAATTTACTAGATAAAAAACTTGAATTGTATTATCCCAATAAGCATTCTGTACTAAATATGACTTGTATATATGTCTTGATCATGTCACTAAAAACAATGTCAATAAGAAATAAGAAGATAATAATATTAGTTATATTCATAATTCATTCTTATATATACAAGTCCCTTTGTGCATTCCAAGTGACGACTTTTACAATTTACAATAAAAACTTGAATTTTATTATCTTGAATATTAATTTATAAAGTTATTATTAGTATCACTATTTTTTAATAAAAGATATAAACATCATTTAATGGAAGTAGAACAGTAAAAGATCTGTACCATTTAAAAGTGAAATGAGGATAGATATGATACAAAAAAACTTAGAGAGAGAGAAAGGTAATCTATAATATATAAAGAAATTGTCATTAGAATAAAAATAACAAAGTAGAAAGTTGCTGAATAGTCCAGCAAGTTACAACATATTATTCCTTACAAGGGTAATAAGGAAGAATGGCAAAATTCACAGGAGACCTAGCTATTTTTCTCATTACAAGGAGCATAAATGAAGGTTATTATTGTCATTAAAAGGAGCAAATTTTCCTATAAATGTATACCTCTACTTTTGAACATGTGTTAAAGATGAAGCTTTAAAACAAATGCACACGTGCCTAGCCTAATGTTGTATGTCCTTTTTTTTATTTGAACCCATGTAGTAACCCAATATATAAAGGCTACTATATACTCTTTTCGGAGTATGTTCATATATTCTCTACATCTCTATGTGTGAGAGGAGAGAAAACAAGAAATTGGTTCAACACCCGGATATCAAAGCCAACGCATTGTGTTCAAATGTGTGAGGTGACAAGGCTTTGAAATACAAATCTCAAGCCCTTGTCTCACCTCGCTTTGAGTCCCTTCTCACCTCATTGTGAGTTTTTCACCAAGACGGTGAGATTCATTCTCACACTGGTGTTTGTTGCTGCCCGTGAACCCATGGAAAAGGAAATGTATTACGATATCTTTATTGGGCATATGTTTTTACGGAACATGTTTCCTGTTTTTAGACGGAACATGTTTCCTGTTTTTAGGCTATTTTGTAATATATAGGTGGGATGGTCATGCATGAAAACAAGAGAAAATTTGGATAAGAAATTTAACAAGGTATCAGAGATGAATGATTTGTTGCAGGCCTTGCATGAGAATTGACCACCAGATTTTGGAGTCTATTGCTTTTTGTCACTATTTGCAGGAGTTTTCCCAGCCTGCTTTGATGGGTGTGGAGTTGCAGAGTCTTTGTTGCAGAATCAGCTGTAGCAGGTCTCTTCTTGCCCACATCAGCCTTCTTGGGCGTAGCTTCATCTTCCTCGTCAGAGCTTTCATCATCCTCATTATAATACCCTGTATTTCACAAAAAAAAAAAAAAAATTTACTATTTGAAATTTTTACTATTTGGGCAACGCCCGAACGTTCTGGCATTGCGCCTGAACGTTCTGTCATGCGCCTGAACGTTCTGGCACGCGCCTGAACGTTCGGGCGTTGCCCAAATAGTAAAAATTTCAAATAGTAAATTTTTTTTTTTTTTTTTTTTTTGTGAAATACAGGGTATTACACTCATCCTCATCATCGCTTCTTCTCCGCCTTCTCCGAAGTGATTAGGCACTTCGATCAAAATCGAAACTCTTTTTCTCTGCATTTTTGTTGATCGTTCACACGCGAACCGCAAGATTTATGATAATCTGAATTAAATGTTGTCGATCGTTTTTTTTTTTTCTGCAAATGAGCCAGATCTGAAGGAGATTTTCAGATCTCAGTTCAAAAATTAAGCAGAGAAGAATACTGATTTTTTGATAGAAGTAAGAAGAAATGAAGGAAGGAAGATCTGATTGAGGCCGTCTCCGTCGTTGCTACGACCGCCGACGAGAGTTTCCGATCTGTGACGGACATATGAGGTTTTCAGATCCGTCGCCATCCCGAGTCTATGATAAGGCCTCCATGATAAGAAGATCCACGCCGTTCCCGTCAGATCCACGCCGGAGCAGATCTAAATCTGGCGAGAGAGTTCTCGTCCAAGCTCTTGCGGAAATCGCTGAAAACCAGGGTTTTTAGATCCGAGAGGCTGATCGGTGAACAGTGGCAGTGAATAGAGCCGGTGAACAAGGCCGGCAGTGAACAGTGCGATCGGCGTTGGGCAGTGTGCACAGTGTGTTGGGCAGCGTGCACAGTGCGTTGGGCAGTGTGCGTGCACAGTGTGTGCTTTGGGCAGTGTGCGCGTGTAGCGTTGGTGCGCGTGCAGTGTTGGTGCGCGTGAACAGTGCTGCATTGAACAGTGCACGTGAACAGCGTACGTGAACAGCGTATGTGAATAGTGCACATGAACAATGCGCGTGAAATCATGGCTGGGGGAGAGGGTGACAAAAAGGTGGATATGACGTATCATCTTGGATCGAGTGACGGTCCGGGAAACATCATTACCCCGATTCAATTACGTGGTGAGAACTACGATGAATGGGCGAGGGCAATTCGAACCTCGCTTAAGGCAAAGAGGAAATTTGGCTTTGTGGACGGGAAGGTTCCGAAGCCAACAACAGAGGAGAAACTTGAGGATTGGATAGCTGTGCATTTGATGTTGGTGTCATGGCTGACCAATACCATTTAGCCGTCCGTTCGGTCGACCCTTGGAGAATATGATTGTGGCGACCCCGCGCCCCGGACCACCAACCCCGCAGGGAATGGCGTGCGGAATGCCGGGGCGGGACGCCCAGCGTAGGCATCTCCGACCACTCCTCAACTCCCGTGAGGTGGTTGAGACCCTACAAGCCTTGTCCCAAACAACGATATGATATCAAAAGGTATTAAACAAAACTACCCACCATATTAATCATCAAAGACAAGAAATAATCCATAAAAATGAACCATAAATAAAGTCATAATCCCTACAGTCCATTAAAATTGACATACACATAAAGTCCAAAATTGTGGGTACAAATAAAAACTGTCATATGCCCACATGGTTTATCTAACAAGTCCCAACTCACCCATACTACAATGTGGTAAGTGTTATAACTACATAATCCAAAATATAATACTTCATAATTTAAAACACAGTTCAATCAAAATGCCTCACAACTCACATCGAGGCTTTGGATTCTCTCGCAGGCAAGGCCCTCAAGATATAACTACTCCTTTGCCCTTATTCGAGACAGAAGGACCTGAAAGAGGAAAATGAGGGTGAGCCAACGGTGCCCAGTGAATAGAATTCAGATATGCTATCAATACTCATCAATAAATATCATGTATGCATGTCAATGTGTAGCATGATTTAAAAGCTCATAACATATAGATATCAAACATTTATAATAAGTTCGATGCAAGTAAAAGCTTATCAATTTGGATCCACATTCCACATGCATTGGGTTACTAGTATACGTCTATTTCACCGTACCGTTGATCCCAATCATGTTTATTTTGGGTTACTAGTGCACGTCTATTTCACCGTACCGTTGACCCCAATCTCTTCCTTTCCTAAAACCCTCCTATGACAAGGTTAAGTCCCCCTATTAGCCAGATAGATGGGCCCAACCAAAGTCATAAGGTTTTCTCAAATCAATGCATCATTCAAAACATTAGAACACATTCATGCTTTCAACATACAATATATAAGTGATATGATGACATAAAAGATATAATCATAAATGAAGTCTACTCACAACCAAGCCTCGCGAGAGTATTTAACCACACACGACCACCAAACCGAATCAACCCAATCAAGATCCTGAAACATACATCAATATCCTACCATACATCAATTTCTATGCTCAATCACATAGACATTACACATCAACCCTAAATCAGCCCACATATAAACAATAGGCCTAAATCCCATCTAATCCCATCATTCAACTCAAATCACATGACTTAGGCCTCTAATGCATAGTTCTCATACATAAACCATTCTATTAATCAAAAATACTGATTTTCAATTCCTTAGGCATAAACATGCCCAAATTTGGTCACTTGATCACAAGTAGGCCTAACCCATGATATGGTCACAACCACCAAATCAGTAGCATAATCAACTCTAATCATGCTTAATTAAACATAAGTTGCATCAATTCAATGATTCTAGGCCAAAAGCATCAAAAGCCCTAAAATATGAAATTTTCCATACTTAGGCCATATTGTCGATTTACACTAGGTCACCATGTTCAGCCATGTATATCACTGATTTTGCATCATAGGTTCATCAACAATGGCAACTAGGTCAACATAGTTGACATGCAAGCTATTTGGAAATGTCTAAGTTCATATTCTAAATTTAGGTCCAATACAAGCACCTTACCAATTCTTCATTTAATATTCTGTTCAGATGTATTAATCTACGAATAAAATTATGTAATCACAAAATCAACCGTCTATATTGAAGTATGTGAAGAAACAAACCTTCTGTCCAAATATCAGCCCAATCCAACGTTGGACCGAAAAGAGATGTATCTTTGATGAACAAGTATCTAATCAGACAGTTTCTCCTTTCCTGCTGCAAATACCCAAACTCAGATGGCTATATCACACAAAATACTAAATGTATAAACATCTCCACCGTTCCGAATACAGAAATATCTGTTATAAACTACATACCCAAATTTGATATGCATCCAACGGTAGAATGGGGAGATCTACAAGTTTGACCGAAGCGTCACCAGAAACCCAGAAATTCCAACCAGCTTCGTTTGAGAGGCTATATCTCTTAGAAAAAGCCTCTAATTAAGATTTCCACCGTTCAGAATGTAGAAATATCAGTTTTAAACCACATATCCGAATTTGGTAGCCATCTAACGGTCTATTTAGGAGATCGATAAGTTTGAGCAAAACGGTGCGAGAAATCCAGACTTTCCGACCAGCTTTGTTTGAGAGGTTAGATCTCTTGGACGAAACCTCTGATCAAGATCTCCACCGACCAGAATGAAGAACCATAAGCTACGAACGTGCTGATAAAATTTGAGCTCAATCTGACCGTATATTCGTATATTCCAAAGATCCACCTCTTTGATGGAAACGTCACAAAGATCCACCTCTTTGATGGAAACGTCGCAGGGATCTTCCTCCTGCAACTTTCTCATTCCTTCTCTTCTTCTTTCCTTTCTCTTCTTTTCTTTCTCTCCACTCACCTCTTTCTAGCACTTCCTTGATTCCCTCCTTGATTCTCTCCTTAATTCTCTCCTTGATTCTCTCCTTGATTCCCTCCACTCATTCTAGCACTTCCTTGAAGAAGAGAAGTGGGCATTGGACACTTGTCCACTTTCATGCACCAACCTTCACATGTGTTGGTCTCATACTACCCATACCAACCACATGTATTTTAAATGTCCAATCCATTTATTACACCAAATTTTTAATTTCATTTATCCTTTTATTCAATCAATCCTAACCCATATCAATTCATGGTTTAATGAGCCCATGCATAAATCATAACATATGCATTATACTTTAATTTAACATGACTCATATACAATTTATGATATATATATTTATATACATTATCAAGCATCAACTATACAAACATTAAACAATCATCAAACAAACACCAAACATATCAAGACAACACATAGAGTTTGGGCAAAAATGCAATTTGGTTATGGGCTAGATGAAATAATTTTCGGGGCGTCACATCACACCCACCTTAGAATGAACTTCGTCCTCGAAGTTTTAAGGTTAAGAATTACCTAAGCCCATGAACTCGGCAAAGTGCTCCATCATGTAGTCCTCACGCTCCCAAGTAACCTGTTCCTCGCCATGGAACTGCCATCTCACCTTAACCATCGGAATCTCGCGGTTACGTAACCTCTGGACCTTCCGGTCAAGTATCTGAATAGGTTCCTCATCATAAGTCCCATCCTGCCTCAGTTCAACGTTCCTCCAGTCCAAGACGTGATCAAAATCACTCTTGTACGCTCTCAGCATTGACACATGAAAGACATTGTGGACTGCTGCTAACTGAGGTGGCAAGGCTAATCGGTAAGAGACGGGGCCAATTCGTTCTAAAACCTCGAACGGCCCAATAAATCTCAGAGCGAGCTTGCCTTTTATCCCAAATCTAGTTTGGCCCTTCTGAGGTGAGACCTTCAATAAAACTTGGTCACCCACCTCGAACTCTACGGTCTTCCGCTTGGCATCAGTGTAACTCTTCTGCCTGTCTTGGGCTACTTTCATATTATGCTTGATCCTCTTAATACTCTCTGTGTGTTCTTGTACAAACTCTGGTCCCATCATCGCAACATCCCCTACCTCCGTCCAACAGATCGGAGATCTACAGGGTCGACCATACAATGCCTCAAAAGGAGCCATGCCAATACTGGACTGATAGCTATTGTTGTACGCGAACTCACACAAATGTATGTACTCCTCCCAGTTACCACTGGACTCAAGGACACAAGCTCGAAGCATATCCTCTAAAATCGATATCAACCTCTCAGACTGGCCATCCGTCTGGGGGTGAAAAGCGGTACTGAGATCTAGTCTAGTGCCGAGCTGCCTCTGCAACCCCTGCCAGAATACCGATGTAAACCTCGGATCCCTATCTGACACAATCGAAACAGGCACTCCATGTAATCTGACTATCTCCCGCATATAGAGTCTGCTCAGCTTGTCCATAGAATCCCTAGTGTTCACCGATAGAAAGTGAGCGGACTTGGTCAAGCGATCAATAATAACCCAAACAGCATTATGTCTCCTCGGGGTGTTGGGTAATCCCACAACAAAGTCCATAGTGACATGCTCCCATTTCCACTCAGGAATGACAAGCGGTTGCATCTGCCCTCCAGGCCTCTGATGCTCAGCTTTGACTCTTTGACAGATCTCACACCTCTGAATGAACTGAGCTATTTCTCTCTTCATGTCGGGCCACCAATACATTCTTTTCATATCATGATACATCTTGGTTCCGCCAGGATGAATAGCATAATGAGATCTGTGAGCCTCTTGGAGAACACTCTGTCTAAGTCGTGGATCTGCGGGAACCCATAAACGTCCCCTAAATCTCAAGGCACCATCAGATGACAAGTGCCAATCAGTAAAATCACTGCTCTCAGCCCAAGACTTGTATATCCCATAATCAACGTCAAGTCTCTGTTGGTCAATAACCTCATGGACTTGTGTAGGCTGAGCTCTCATTTGAGCACATATCACAATCCGATCTGAAGGGGTAGCACATATACTCATAACCGTAGCCGCCTCAAGTAGTCTCCACTCATGAGACATCTGGCGTGCTACCATAACTGTCTCTACCCGCTTCCTGCTCAACGCATCAGCCACTACATTGGCTTTACCTGGGTGGTATTCCAATGTAAAATCATAGTGTTTGAGGAGCTCTAACCACCTTCTCTGCCTCATGTTCAATTCCTTCTGAGAGAACAAGTACTTGAGGCTCTTATGGTCAGAATACAAAGTGAATCTCTCACCATAGAGATAATGCCTCCAAATCTTCAAAGCAAAAACCACTGCGGCCAGTTCTAAGTCATGAACAGGGTAGTTTTTTTCATGCACCTTCAACTGCCTCGATGCATAAGCAATGACCCTATCCTTCTGCATCAACACGCAACCCAAGCCGATACGAGAGGCATCAGTATAGATAACTAACTCTTGATCAGGCTCTGGCAAAATCAACACTGGCGTAGATGTCAATCTTTTCTTCAACTCTAAAAAGGCATTCTCACACTCCTCGGTCCATACAAAGGACACGTCTTTCTGGGTGAGCCTAGTCATAGGCGTAGCTATCTTGGAGGATCCCTGAACGAATCTCCTATAGTAACCAGCTAACCCAAGAAAGCTTCTGATCTCGGTCACTGTCGTAGGCCTAGGCCAACTGATAATGGCTTCAACTTTAGACGGATCAACTGAAATCCCCTCAGAACTCACCACATGACCTAAGAACTTCACTTCGGTGATCCAAAACTCGCACTTGCTCAGCTTTGCATATAGCCTATGCTCTCTCAGAGTTTGCAAGGTCACTCTAAGGTGTTCTTCATGCTCAGCCTGAGTCTTGGAATACACTAATATGTCATCAATGAAGACGATGACAAACTTATCCAGATACTGCCTAAAGACCCTCTGCATCAGGTCCATGAACATCGCCGGTGCATTAGTCACACCAAATGGCATCACAAGGAACTCATAATGTCTATAACGGGTTCTGAATGCTGTCTTAGGCACATCTTCCTCCCTGATCCTCAGCTGATGATACCCGGAGCGCAAATCAATCTTCGAAAAATACTTCGCTCCCCTCAACTGATCAAACAAGTCATCAATCCTTGGGAGAGGATATTTGTTCTTGATGGTCACCCTGTTCAATTGGCGATAGTCGGTGCATAACCGCAAGCTCCCATCTTTCTTTTTCACAAAAGAACTGGAGCTCCCCAGGGTGACACACTCGGGCAAATAAAGCCTTTAGCCAATAACTCCTCGAGCTGTTTCTGCAACTCTTTCAACTCGGCTGGCGCCATTCTATACGGTGCCATAGAGATAGGCTTCGTGCCAGGGACTAGTTTAATAATGAAATCGATCTCTCGCTTCGGTGGTAATCCTGGAAGATCCGCAGGGAACACATCTTGAAAGTCCCTAACAATGGCAATATCCTCAAGTATCACCTCACTAGTCTCTTCCTCATCAGGTACTAACCCAGCCAAAATCTCCCTATCTCCATCAGTCACAAATCTACCCCTTGTGACTGTCTGGTCTGAAGCTCTACCCTGTAGTGTAAACACTGGGTGTCCGGGGATCTGAAAAATGATTCTCTTCGTGAAACAGTCGATAACTGCATGATAAGCCGCGAGCCAATCCATCCCTAGAATTGCATCAAACTCTAAAAATTCTAGGACTCGAAAGTCAATAGGCATCTCAACATCACCAATCTGAACCACACACTGGCTACAAATCATGTTCGGGTAGATCCTTTCCCTAGCTACAGTACTCACCACTAACCATGTACTAGCCCTAATGGGAGTCAAATGCAAACTATCTACCATACGTCCAGATATGAATGATAATGTAGAACCAGCATCAAATAATACATGCATAGAAGTACCACAAATAATAAGAGTACCTTCCACCAAAGTCCTGGATGCTGTCGGGTCTGGCTCAGTAGCTGCCTTCGCTGTCTCTCTGGCACTGGACTGCTGCACAAATCCCTGAGCTCTCTGAAAATTCGGACACTCGAGCTTCCTATGCCCAGCCTGCCCACAATGAAAACATAAGAATGGAGCCCTGGGCGCAAATGACCTAGTCTGAGATGTCGTCATATAACTTCCTCGGCCTCTACCTTTGCCTCGGCCAGCAGTCTGTGGGAATGGGGGTCTCGGTGCACTCGGTGCCTGAATAGGAATCGGGACAGGAGAGGAAACCACTGGTGAGGCCATCATACCAGTCTGAACCTGGGATGCCTTACTTTGAGCACCCTCGGACTGTGCTCCTCCATAAAACTTTCTCTTATTTCCCCATTTACCCTTCTTCCATGGAGTTTGGAACTGTCCCCCGGACTCTGCCTGTGAAGTCTGTACACCCGGAGCTGCCCGTGTAGACATACCATCAACCCGCTCAGCCAACTCATACTGTTTGGCCCTCTGGACCACTGTGGCAAAATCAGTCATCTTCGTTACAGACAAGGCCTGTCGAATCACAGGCCTTAGGTTCAAAGAGAACCTCATAATCTTATCACTCGGTGTCTGAACTAACCCAGGAGCATAAACTGCGAGCTGCCTAAATCTGAGCTCGTACTCCCTAACTGACATGGTGCCCTGTGCGAGATTCAAAAACTCAAGTTGCTTAGCCTGTCTCTCAGTCTCTGGAACGTAAGCCTGTAAGAACAACCGTTTGAAGGTGTCCCAACTCTTCACTGTCCCCTGTGTATCCAACACTGAAAGCCACCAGTCCTCTGCATCACTCTCCAGTGTGTGAGCAGCACATAGAACCTGAGACTCCTCATCAAGCTCTAAGGAGCGACTGATCTTCTCGACATTCTTCAGCCAATCTTCGGCCTTCTTCAAGTCAACCCCACCAGTGAATTCCTTAGGCTTTAGCTTCATGAACTTCTCTAGCAGTCTGATCCGCCGATCAGTGGGGTTCTCCACAACATTAGGAGCAGGTGTAGGCATAGGCTGAGGTACAGCTATTTGAGGTCCTGCTGCCCCTGCAGCTCCACTAGCCTCGGCCCCATTAGTGCCCGCCTCCTGAGGTATTGTTTGAGGTGACTGTCGAGCAATAGCCTCAACCTGCTGCACTAAGGCTTGTATCTGTGAAGTCTGTGCCTGAATGATCTCCTCCATCCTCCCTAACCGGTCATCATCGGATGGCCCTGTGCGTGGCTGTCCCAATCTCTCGCTCCTCCTCATGACACTGAGAAGTAGAAATACGAGCAACCATCACACATTTAAAACATTAACAAAGCCTCATAACTACCCATATCATATAATACACACAGAAAATATGATAGTAAGGCTTTTAAGTTAGTTCCTTTAAGCTTTTTATTCACCTAAATCTCTCACCCAATTCCTAGGTCAAAGTCATCTAAGTCCAATACATAAACCAAACCTAGTAAAATCAGGCTCTGATACCAACTGTGGCGACCCCGCTCCCCGGACCACCAACCCCGCAGGGAATGGCGTGCGGAATGCCGGGGCGGGACGCCCAGCGTAGGCATCTCCGACCACTCCTCAACTCCCGTGAGGTGGTTGAGACCCTACAAGCCTTATCCCAAACAACGATATGATATCAAAAGGTATTAAACAAAACTACCCACCATATTAATCATCAAAGACAAGAAATAATCCATAAAAATGAACCATAAATAAAGTCATAATCCCTACAGTCCATTAAAATTGACATACACATAAAGTCCAAAATTGTGGGTACAAATAAAAACTGTCATATGCCCACATGGTTTATCTAACAAGTCTCAACTCACCCATACTACAATGTGGTAAGTGTTATAACTACATAATCCAAAATATAATACTTCATAATTTAAAACACAGTTCAATCAAAATGCCTCACAACTCACATCGAGGCTTTGGATTCTCTCGCAGGCAAGGCCCTCAAGATATAACTACTCCTTTGCCCTTATTCGAGACAGAAGGACCTGAAAGAGGAAAATGAGGGTGAGCCAACGGTGCCCAGTGAATAGAATTCAGATATGCTATCAATACTCATCAATAAATATCATGTATGCATGTCAATGTGTAGCATGATTTAAAAGCTCATAACATATAGATATCAAACATTTATAATAAGTTCGATGCAAGTAAAAGCTTATCAATTTGGATCCACATTCCACATGCATTGGGTTACTAGTATACGTCTATTTCACCGTACCGTTGATCCCAATCATGTTTATTTTGGGTTACTAGTGCACGTCTATTTCACCGTACCGTTGACCCCAATCTCTTCCTTTCCTAAAACCCTCCTATGACAAGGTTAAGTCCCCCTATTAGCCAGATAGATGGGCCCAACCAAAGTCATAAGGTTTTCTCAAATCAATGCATCATTCAAAACATTAGAACACATTCATGCTTTCAACATACAATATATAAGTGATATGATGACATAAAAGATATAATCATAAATGAAGTCTACTCACAACCAAGCCTCGCGAGAGTATTTAACCACACACGACCACCAAACCGAATCAACCCAATCAAGATCCTGAAACATACATCAATATCCTACCATACATCAATTTCTATGCTCAATCACATAGACATTACACATCAACCCTAAATCAGCCCACATATAAACAATAGGCCTAAATCCCATCTAATCCCATCATTCAACTCAAATCACATGACTTAGGCCTCTAATGCATAGTTCTCATACATAAACCATTCTATTAATCAAAAATACTGATTTTCAATTCCTTAGGCATAAACATGCCCAAATTTGGTCACTTGATCACAAGTAGGCCTAACCCATGATATGGTCACAACCACCAAATCAGTAGCATAATCAACTCTAATCATGCTTAATTAAACATAAGTTGCATCAATTCAATGATTCTAGGCCAAAAGCATCAAAAGCCCTAAAATATGAAATTTTCCATACTTAGGCCATATTGTCGATTTACACTAGGTCACCATGTTCAGCCATGTATATCACTGATTTTGCATCATAGGTTCATCAACAATGGCAACTAGGTCAACATAGTTGACATGCAAGCTATTTGGAAATGTCTAAGTTCATATTCTAAATTTAGGTCCAATACAAGCACCTTACCAATTCTTCATTTAATATTCTGTTCAGATGTATTAATCTACGAATAAAAATATGTAATCACAAAATCAACCGTCTATATTGAAGTATGTGAAGAAACAAACCTTCTTTCCAAATATCAGCCCAATCCAACGGTGGACGGAAAAGACATGTATCTTTGATGAACAAGTATCTAATCAGACAGTTTCTCCTTTCCTGCTGCAAATACCCAAACTAAGATGACTATATCACACAAAATACTAAATGTATAAACATCTCCACCGTTCTGAATACAGAAATATCTGTTATAAACTACATACCCAAATTTGATATCCATCCAACGGTAGAATGGGGAGATCAACAATTTGACCGAAACATCACCAGAAACCCAGAAATTCCGACCAGCTTCGTTTGAGAGGTTATATCTCTTAAAAAAAGCCTCTAATTAAGATCTCCACCGTTCAGAATGTAGAAATATCAGTTTTAAACCACATACCCAAATTTGGTAGCCATCTAACAGTATATTTAGGAGATCTATAAGTTTGAGCGAAACGGTGCGAGAAATCCAGACTTTCCGACCAGCTTTGTTTGAGAGGTTAGATCTCTTAGACGAAACCTCTGATCACGATCTTCACCGACCAGAATGAAGAACCATAAGCTACGAACGTGCTTATAAAAGTTGAGCTCAATCTGACCGTATATTCCAAAGATCCAGGTCTTTGATGGAAATGTCGCAGGGATCTTCCTCCTGCAACTCTCTCCTTCCTTCTCTTCTTCTTTCCTTTCTCTTCTTTTCTTTCTCTCCACTCACCTCTTTCTAGCACTTCCTTGATTCCCTCCTTGATTCTCTCCTTAATTCTCTCCTTGATTCTCTCTTTGATTCCCTCCACTCATTCTAGCACTTCCTTGAAGAAGAGAAGTGGGCATTGGACACTTGTCCACTTTCATGCACCAACCTTCACATGTGTTGGTCTCATACTACCCATACCAACCACATGTATTTTAAATGTCCAATCCATTTAATACACCAAATTTTCAATTTCATTTATCCTTTTATTCAATCAATCCTAACCCATATCAATTCATGGTTTAATGAGCCCATGCATAAATCATAACATATGCATTATACTTTAATTTAACATGACTCATATACAATTTATGATATATATATTTATATACATTATCAAGCATCAACTATACAAACATTAAACAATCATCAAACAAACACCAAACATATCAAGACAACACATAGAGTTTGGGCAAAAATGCAATTTGGTTATGGGCTAGATGAAATAATTTTCGGGGCGTCACAATGATGATGCACAACTCCTGTGGAACAATCTCAAAAATAGATTTTGTGTGGTAAGCGGTACTCGTATATGTCAATTAAAGACGTCCTTGGGAGAGTGCAAGCAAGGAAAAGCCGAGACTGTGGCAATTTATTTTGGTCATTTGTCAAAAATCTGGGACGAACTGATCACATATGTGAAAGTGCCGGTTTGTAAGTGTGGAGGTTGCACGTGTAGCATAGTCACGCAGGTAGAAAAACTGAGAGAAGAGGACTGTCTACATCACTTTCTTATCGGCCTCGATGGAGCATATGCTTCAATTCGAGCAAATCTGCTTGGACAAGAGCCATTGCCGACGCTTGATCGAGCATATCAACAAGTAATTCAAGCGGAACGACTGCGTGGCGGAGAGTCATCCAAGGATGGACGAGATAGTATCATGGCATTCGCAATTCAGCCTGATTCGCGTGGTAAGTCTCGTTTTGTGGATACTACTGATAAGTTTTGCAATCATTGTAATAGAGAAGGCCACGCCGAATCCTCTTGCTTTCAATTACACGGGTTCCTCGAATGGTGGGGGGACCAACCTCGCGGAGGAAAGAGACCGGGTCGTGGTGGAGGACGGACAGGAAGAGGAGGTGGGCGTGCAGGTTCTGGCCGTGGCAGAGGGCATGGTGCACCGCCTGTCCGCGCATATAAAACTGGCGGGGCTGGAACTTCATCTGGGCCGCACGCAGGGAACTCACAGGGGCTGGCGAGTGCAACCGACACTGCGGCTCTTGCAGGTGTTTCCGCAACGCAACTGCAGCAACTTCTTGCATTTTTGAACTTCGACAAAACAAAAGATCAACTACATGGTAAGAACAGTCATTTTAGTTGGATTATCGATACAGGAGCGTCGAACCATGTGACGTGCGACTTGTCTATTTTGAAGAACGTGAGAAAGGTGCAATACTGCCCGGTGGGTTTGCCGGATGGAAACACGGCAGAAGCAAACCTAGAGGGGAGTGTTGTGCTGCCAGGAGGATTGAAGCTCTACAATTTGCTTTATGTCCCACAATTGACATGCAACTTAATTTCTGTTACTCAATTAATCGATGAATCAAATTGTGTTGTACAATTCACTAATAATATTTGTGTTATACAGGACCAACCGACGAGGAAGGTGATTGGAGCGGGTGAAAGATTGGATGGACTTTATTTTTTTCGTGGTGTTCCTCAAGTGAAGGTCTTGACAGTGGATGGTGATTCATCGTTCGAGTTATGGCATCAACGAATGGGGCATCCGTCGGAGAAAATATTGAAGATGATTCCGGCTGTAAGTCATTCTTGTAGGACAAATACTAAAGCTTGTGATGTGTGTCCGCGTGCAAAGCAACCTAGATCTAGTTTTCCAATTAGTACGAATAAAGCTGGTAGGATTTTTGAACTTGTTCATTTGGATTTGTGGGGGCCTTACAAGGCTCGTTCTTCGTGTGGGGCTACCTATTTTTTGACGATCGTAGATAATTTTTCAAGAGGAGTTTGGGTCTATTTACTTTGAATAAAATGGAAGTTGAATCTATGTTTCTTAATTTTGTTGCTATGGTTGAACGTCAATTTGACCAAGTGATAAAACGTGTGAGAAGTGACAGTGGGACCGAATTTAATTGTTTGCATGATTATTTTTAAAATAATGGGATTATTTTTGAGACTTCTTGTGTTGGGACTCCTCAACAAAATGGGAGAGTTGAGAGAAAGCATCAACACATTTTAAATGTGGCTAGAGCCCTAAGATTTCAAGGGAACTTACCAATCAAATTTTGGGGTGAATGTGTGTTGGCAGCGTATCACTTGATTAATAGGACACCCTCCATTTTACTTAAGACTAAATCGCCATATGAAATGTTGTTTGGGAAAGTGCCTTCTTATGATGCTATTCGAGTATTTGGTTGTCTTTGCTATGCTCATAATCAACGACACAAAGGAGATAAATTTGCAAGTAGGAGCCGTAAATGTATCTTTGTTGGCTATCCTTTTGGGAAGAAAGGTTGGAAATTGTATGATTTAGAAACACATGAGTACTTTGTGTCGAGGGATGTGAAGTTCTTTGAGAAAGAATTTCCTTTTACGCCAAACCAACCAAGGAATGTGGTGACTCCTATGCTGGCGAACCATGAGGATGGAGCATGGAGTGAGGATGAGGGTGCCGATGATGGTGCTGCGTGCGTTGAGGGGGGGTTGGAATCAGTGTCCACCCTCGAGGGGGGGTCTGGTGATATGGTGCAGCCTGAGCTACAGCCCGCACATGAGGATGTGCGTGATGAGGGGCTGGACAATACGGTGGGGGAGCAAGGTGTGGAAGTTGAGGGTGAGCTAGGATGAGGAAAATGAAACAAAACTCCTTCAACACGGTATCGTGATTTTGTTACTCATACTATACGAAAAATAAGTCCATCTGAGAATTCATCAGCTCCTTCCTCTTCCTCAGGTACGCCCTATCCTTTAACACATTTTGTGAATTGTGAACGTTTTTCTGTGAGACATGGAAATTTTCTTGCAGCTGTGACAACGGGACATGAGCCAAAGCATTTCAAAGAAGCGATGAAAGACTCGGGACGGCGAGATGCGATGGGTAAGGAAATACGAGCCCTTGAAGACAATGAGACTTGGGTAATGGTGACTCTTCCACCCGGCAAGAAAACACTAGGGAGCCAGTGGATATATAAAATTAAGTATAAGTCCGATGGCAGCATAGAGCGACTCAAAGCAAGACTTGTGATCTATGGCAATCATCAGGTGGAAGGCATTACCTATAACGAGACATTTGCTCCTGTGGCAAAAATGGTGACTGTTCGTATTTTTCTTGCAATTGCTGCTGTTAAAAATTGGGAGGTACATCAAATGGATATGCATGATGCTTTCCTTCATGGTGACTTAAGTGAAGAGGTTTATATGAAGGTTCCTCCAGGTTTCAAAAATACAAATCCTAACATGGTTTGCAGGTTGAAAAAGTTGTTGTATGGTCTGAAACAAGCTCCCCGATGTTGGTTTGCAAAACTGTCAACAGCATTGAAGAATTATGGTTTTGTGCAATCCTATTCAGATTATTCCTTATTTGGGTTGTGCAGGGGAAGAACTCAGATCAACGTGTTAGTTTATGTTGATGACTTGATTATTGCAGGGAATGATAAGGTTGCATTGACAACTTTTAAAGATTACCTTGGCAAGTGCTTTCATATGAAGGATTTTGGAGTTTTGAAGTATTTCTTAGGGCTAGAGGTAGCCCGTAATCCAGAAGGAATTTTTCTTTGCCAAAGAAAATACACACTAGAGATAATTTCTGAAACGGGTTTATTGGGAGCTAAGCCTGCGGCATTTCCTATGGAACAAAATCACAATTTGGCCCTTGCTAAGGGCGAATTTCTTGCGGATCCGGCGCCGTATAGGCGACTTGTAGGGAGATTGATTTACTTGTCTGTGACGAGACCTGATCTTGCATATTCGGTTCATATTTTGTCTCAATTTATGCAACAACCTCATGAGGATCATTGGGAGGCAGCTCTCAGGGTCGTGCGATATTTGAAGAAGAGTCCGGGGCAAGGGATTTTGCTTCGTGCTGATAGTGACCCACGTCTAGAAGGGTGGTGTGATTCGGATTGGGCTAGTTGTCCACTTACGGGGCGTTCCTTGACAGGATGGTTCGTGTTACTTGGTTGTTCTCCTGTGTCGTGGAAGACCAAGAAGCAACAAACAGTGTCTAGATCGTCTGCAGAGGCTGAGTATAGATCAATGGCGGCAACAGTGTGTGAGTTAAAGTGGCTTCACCAACTTTTACACGACTTAGGTGTGCGACATCCGAAGGGTATGAAGTTATTTTGTGATAGTCAGTCGGCGTTGTATATTGCCCAAAATCCGGTTTTTCACAAAAGAACAAAGCATATAGAGGCTGACTGTCATTTTGTTCGAGATGCGGTGACTGAAGGGATGATTTGTCCGTCATATGTTTCCACTCGTGTTCAATTGGCAGACATCTTTACAAAAGCGTTGGGGAAAGCGAACTTTGAGTTTCTACTCTGCAAGTTGGGCGTTCGGGATCTTCACGCTCCAACTTGAGGGGGGGATATTACGATATCTTTATTGGGCATATGTTTTTACGGAACATGTTTCCTGTTTTTAGACGGAACATGTTTCCTGTTTTTAGACGGAACATGTTTCCTGTTTTTAGGCTATTTTGTAATATATAGGTGGGATGGTCATGAATGAAAACGAGAGAAAATTTGGATAAGAAATTTAACAAAATGGATGGCTTATAGAAAGCTTTTAATATCACTAAGGATGAAGGTGAAGTGATTGAGTAGCAAGCAGATGTCGGTCAAAGGGAACCGGGTGATCTGAAGTTGTGTCTCTACCCAGAAGTGTTATCAAATAGAAGAATCAATAAGGAAGCTTTTAAATCCACTATGCAATAAGTCTGGTCTCCAGAAAGGAAACTTATAATTGTTAAGTCGACCACAACTGATTTTTGCTGGAGTTTAGTCATGTTATAGATAGACGTCGGGTGTTGGAGAAAAAACCCTGTCACTTTAGCAATACGCTGATGGTCCTAGCGAAAGTTGAGGTTGAACGCAACCCAAAGGAGATAAAAATGAACCACGCCAATTTTTGGGTACATGCGTTAAATCTTCCTCTGCTCTTCATGAATAAAGTTGTTGGGCAACTGATTGGAAACTCCATTGGAGAATTCACAGAGATTGGAGATGACAACGATGGCCATTTCTTTATGGGGCAGGTCTCTACGTGTTTGTGTGAGAATGGACATTACCAAACCCCTACGGAGAGGCAGGGCGTAGCCAAAAATTTTATATAGGGGGGTTTAAAAATTTTTTTAGACAAACCTCGACAGGACAAAGAAAATTTACTAATTAAGATATGTAAATCACTAATATTCAAAGGATAAGCACGTATAGTCACATATTTAGTTGTAACTTTTACAGTTAGATTATCATTTGTTTTTCAGTAAAAAAATACTGATCTAAATTGTAAAAATTTGTAACTACATATGCAATTATACATGTGTATCCATGGGATCATTTATTGCACACTTTAAGATATGTTAATCGCTAATATCCAAAGGATATATATGTATAGTTATTTTGAATTCAGCTAAACATTATTATAAAAAAAGGGTTAGCTAAACTTTTTGAAAATCATTTGACAGTCTTATCTTTAACACTGTAAATTAACGCTTGAGTGACAAATTCACAAGAGTGTGTTTTCAAGTATTTATATGTAAATTTTTTATTTTATTGTAATTATAATTTGTTCGATATTATATTTTAATAAATTAATATTTAACTCACCACGAGTTAGTCAGGGGTATGAATGTATTACTAACACTAACATGGATACAAATATTATTTCTTCTAAAAAATAATAATTAATTAATACTTAGTATATTTATATTTAATAATTATGTATTTCATATATATATCCATGTATCTATATTTGGGGGGGAGGGGGTATCGCCCCTGCGGAGAGGTATTATGATTAGGTTGCGGAAAGACGACAACCAATCTTGGATCGACCTTAGGTATGAGAAACTCCCTGGGTTCTGCTTTCTTTGTGGTCGAGCAAACCACACTCAACGAAACTGCCCAACTAAGGAGAGGGAAGGGGAAGATCCCGATCCTTCGAAAAGGCCTTATGGAGGATGGCTCCGATGGTCTCAGATGACTGGGGAAAACAAAGTGACGTCGAATATTGATGGCAGCCCTGGAAACAACCCTCAAACGATCAGAATCCAGTCGCCGGTAACAATCAGAAACCAATCTCCGGTAACAAAACGCTCTCTTCCGGCGAAATTGGCTGAAGTGACCTATGATGGAGTGAAAGGATAGAACTATGATGGTTCGGCTAACAAGAAGGATGGCGCCCTTGGAAATAGGAATGCACAGACGTGGGATGGGACAGTGGTAGGTGTGGAAGGAAAAGAGAGGCACATGGCAAATGTGGAGAAAAATATGATGAAAGATACTACAAATGGGTCAGAAGGAAAGGTAGATTCTCTCAAATCGAAAAATATTAAAATACGCAATGAAGGGAAGCCTGTGAAGGATTTGAAGCACAATGTAGAAAAAGTGGCGGCACCCAGTTCTTCCTCTCAAGTAACGACTGTGAGAAAAATGATGAAATGTCAGTCAAGGACCATCAACAACAGCTTAATATCTAGTGCAAGCTAAGTGAACATGCCTTTGGGAAGGCTCATTCTCCCTCAATTGATCTGAAGCTTGACGAGACTCCAAAAATACCTAATGCTAGATCTAGCCAAAGACTGAAAAATGAAGTGAGGAACAACAAGAAGGGAGATCAACTCTTCGAAAAGTTATGAGCTTATTCTAAATGATCTAGGGCTATGAAGTTGGTTGAGGGGGATTTTTTTGGCAAAGAAGCTCAAGTCACCACATGTTTCTTCAAACATTGATGATGCAATATCGACGAGTCCTGCATCGCAGGCTCGTCGGGCATAATGAGTACTCTGAGCTGGAATGTCCGAGGGCTTGGGAACCCTCGTTCTTTCCGAGATCTGAGTGCAGTCGTGCATGCTAAAGATCCCGCCTTGGTTTTCCTGATGGAGATCGAGTTTCATCATAAAAAACAGATAGTATCAGAGCAAAACTGGGGTTTGAAGGTTGCATTGTGGGCCCCGGAGCAGAGGAGGGTGGTGGTTTAATCATTCTTTGGAAAAAGCATATCTAAAGCTTTCTGAGATCTATGTCAAAAGGTCATATTGATGCTTGGGTCTTATAAAAGGGTGGTCTCCAATGACAGTTCACTGGTTTTTAAGGGGAACCCGATGCCCATGCTAGAAGGGTGTCTTGGGATATTCTGTGATGTCTTCATGATCACTCGTGTCACGCCTGGGTTGCACATAGTGCCCCTACCCAGGGTGATGAGTACCCTAATCCACAGGGCGTACTCTAGCCATTATGGAACCATAATATTGTCTCCTCCCAATCCACAGGGAGTCATTTACCCCCCTTCACAATCCACAGCACAGGGAGGGCCTCCCCCGGGATCGAACTCGAGACCTCCCCTTAAGGAGTCTGATTTTGCATCCTAGGTAACCACTGAGCCAATGATTCAGTGGCTACTCAGATTGCGAAATTAAACCTTATAAGGAGGTTGTGAGTTCGAATCTGGGGAAGGCCCTCCCTGTACTGTGGATTGTGCAGGGGGTAAAGGACATTGTGCTGTAGATTGTACAGTGGAGACAATATTATGGGATCATAATGGCTGGAGTATGCCCTGCGGGGGTACTCATCACCCTGGGTAGGGGCACTGCGGTGCAACCCGGGTGTGACAACTTGTGTGAAGAATGGCTGGTCATGGGGGATTTCAACGAAATTCTGATTCAACAAAAAAAACTAGGGGTTGTTGACAGGCAGCAATACCTTATTGATAATTTTAGAGAAGTAATCGATCTTTGTGATATCCAGGACTTGGGATAAATTGGCCCAATACCAACTTGGAACAATCGTAGGATGGGTACTGTAAACATCCAAATCGGTCTTGATCGAGCGTTTTGTTCTGTCTAGTGGATGAGAAGTTTTTGCTTGATGGAATATTTCCAACTGGATTATTTTGGCTCGGATCATAGACCAATTATTATTGATCAGTACTCTAGTTCTGCTCCAAGTGGTCAAGATTGGGGAAAAAGAGTGCATGTTGAGTCCTTATGGGTGGGCAAAGTTGAGGCTGAGGAGCTGATCCGTAGATCTTGGGAGGACTACTCCTACCAAACTGCTGATGTGAGTATTGCAGAGTCCATTAATCAGTGCACGGGGAGGCTGAAATCATGGGGAAAACAAAAGTTTAGGCGCATTCCTAACATGATTGAGCGAATGAGAGTAGATCTGTCCCGAATCTATGACAGCCCGCCTGGTTCCTTTGATCGAAATAGTGCAAAGAAACTGGAGGTCGTTATGGAAAAATTGCAGTTGAAAGAGGAAAAGTATTGGAGTCAACACGCAAAGTCAAACTGGTTGAAAATGGGTGACAAAAATACATTCTACTTCCATTCAAAGGCAAAGGAATGACAGAGGAAGAACCACATTGATAAGTTGCAGAATCCTTTGGGTGGCCAGGAAATAGAGAGACAGAAGATTGGCGCCATTATGGAGGACTACTTCCAATCCCTTTTCACATCATTCCGTTTATCCCAAGAGAACATTGAGAAAACCCTTCATGGGGTGACTCCTATGATCACTGAAGGTATGAATCAAATGCTAATGGAGCCATTCACTGAATCGGAAGTAAAATCTGCCCTCTTTTTCATGTCTTCAATTAAAGGTTCGGGGCCAAATGGGTTCCCCCCTTTATTTTATCAGCATTATTGAAATATTGTGGTTGATAAGTTATGTAAAGCATGCCCTTTTTGTCTTAATGATCATGGTGATATTGGTAGTTTTAATAGTACTTACATTGTCCTAATACCAAAAGTGAAAAAACCATCCAATCCCAGGGACTTTCACCTCGTTAGTTTGTGTAACGCCACATATAAAACAATGGCCAAAATGATCACCAATAGGTTTAAGACTATCATGCCCCATCTTATTGCTGAGAATCATAGTGCTTTTATTAAAGATCGGCTAATTACTGATAATATTATTTTGGCCTTTGAACATATGCACCACATGAAGAACCTTAGGTTTGGTAAGAGGGACTATGTAGGAATAAAATTAGATATGAGTAAGGGGTATGACCAAGTGGAATGGCCTTTCCTTGAAGCAATGATGCAGAAAATGGGGTTTCCCTCTCTTTGGACCAATCTCATGATGAGGTATGTATCCTCAATCACATCCTCTGTTGTTATTAATGGTCATGTCTATGGGTCCATCCACTCCTCGAGAAGTCTTAGACAATGAGATCCATTCTCTCCTTTCCTCTTCCTCATTTGTACTGAGGGCCTCTCAGCAATTCTTAGAAAAGCTGAGTTGGATAGATCAATGGAAGGTATGAAAATTGCTCGTAATTGTCCCGCCATATCACATTTGTTATTTGTTGATGATTGTTTAATCTTGTGTAGAAAAAAATTCACTAACAATATAGGTGTCCAATCGACTTTGAGATCATATGAAGACGCTTCAAGCCAACAAGTAAATTTTTATAATCATCTTTATACTTCAGTCAAAATGTTGATGCCGAAATGAAGAACCTGTTCGTGAGAAGGTTAGCTATTCAGCAATGTTCCCACCACCCAAAATATCTTGGCCTTCCATCTCTGGGGCAAAGAACTACTGCCCAAATGTTCTAGTTTGTCAAACAGAAAGTTTGGAAAACTGTGCAACAATGGAAGTCCAAACTGTTCTCAGCTGGAGGAAAGAAGTTTTGATAAAAGCAATTGCCCAAGCCCAAATGGTCTACCCAATGAGTTGTTTCGTATTACCAAAATCAGTGTGCCATCAAGTCAATTCCATGATTGATGGTTTCTGGTGGGGTGATCCGGATAGAGGCTCAAAAATCTATTGGAAGAAATGGGACCCTCTTTGCCTTACAAAAGCCCGGGGTGGCATGGGATTCCGATCGTTAGAGGCTTTTAATAAGGCTCTGTTGGCTAAGCAGGGGTGGAGATTGATTCACAACGCCGATTCTCTAGTTGCAAAAGTTCTCAAGGCCAAGTATTTCCCAAGATCCTCCTTTTGGTGTGCTCAAGCTAAGAACAATGCATCTCAAATTTGGCGTAGTATTATTTGGGGTAGAGAACTTCTCAAGCTCGGTGTTAGGTGGAGAATTAGAAATGGCAGGAATGTTCACATGTCTAGAGACCCATGGGTGTCTTGTCCCCACTCTTTCAAGCTGATTACGCTTCATTCACGCCTTTTGGATTGCACAATTAATGAATTTATATCAGATGATAATGAGTGGAATGAGGCCAAATTGAAGGAATCCCTTTTGGAGGTGGATGTGGAAGAAATTCTTAGCATTTTCTCAATAGAAGGGGGCCTCCCAACAAAATAATATGGCACTTCACAAAAGATGACCTATTCTTTGTTAGAAGTGCATATCAAATACATTTGGATCACCTGGATCTGGCAGAAAATTCTCAAGGGGATTGTAACATGCTGATGTGGAAAAAACTGTGGAATCTTCATATTTCCCCAAAGGTTAAGGTGTTCGCATGGAGGTTAATTCAAAATGCATTGCCATCAAAGGAGAACCTTGCCAAAAGAAAGATTAACGACTCTAGCCTATGTGACATATGTGAGGAGGAAGTCGAATCTAGTGTCCACGCCATACTAAAATGCAATAAGGCAAATGAGATTTGGGATTGTTGTCGTGATATCTTTGATGGAACTGAATTATTTAGGATGTTGTGGAATAGGGCTTTCAAAGAAGCTATCCTAAGTGCTAGAAAGGAAATTCTTGAAAAGATTTTAATGGTTGCTTGGGGCATATGGAATGGTAGTGTCACGACGCCCCTGATGTAGGTTGACGTCATTACCGGCATAGTATACTATACACTGTACATACCCATATATAGTATACAATACACTATCAGCCTCAACGGACATTCACAATAATTCCCAAAATTTTTAAAAATTTTGACAGCATCTTCCCATAAAATGGACATTTTACATTTTTTCCTGATATACCACAAATCAAATCATATATATACTCATTCACAATATTCATTCGTGTCATTCATTCTACAATAAATAATCCTCCTAATATCACAAGCACTTCATAACCCAAAATGTTCAAATACTATTCATTTCTCAAGCCATTTTCATCCACCGTGATCATATGATTAAATATATCATCATTAAACATTTCATAATCACATTCAACCCAACTATGTGATAGTATACAAATAATAATATGATAATTATACTTTTTTTTCCCTTCGACTCGGTACCTGAAATATTGGAGGAAATGGAGTGAGCAATCAACAAGCTTAGTGAATATATCTCTTGATATAACAATCATATATATTTAGGGAAACATGACATTTAAAATCATTTAAAACAATTATTAAAGACATACATCATTCAACGAATATATCATACATGTCAACAACATAGATTTCATGGATTTCAAATAAAGTTATGCAAGGTTTTTCATCAAAAACCACCATCTTCCTCCTTCAAGGTAATAGAGCGGGTCTAATCCTTGTATGACCATTACAAGGTAGCAACAGCCTTCCATTTCCCAATTTACAGTCATTTCAAGGATCTCAAATCCTTGTTAGGACAGGCCTACTGACAATGAGGTTACGCATAACACTCATCCGAGTCTAATTCCTAACGAAACGGCACCAATTTGCCTTCGCAAGTCTCACATGCTCTAATGCCAAAAACAATCATTTATGAATGCAAATTAAAACACAATGCTGCAATGTATACATAGCATATTTACATTCAAACATTTCATATACAGACACACACACACACACACACACACACACACACATATATATATATATATATATATAATGCCATACAAGAACCAAATTAAGAAAATATACTCATTGTACAAGACTTTCCAACTTAAATACAATTACCGTCGCTTTCGAGTCCAGTTCTAATTTAAATCCAACTAACTCAACCTGTCACAACCATTCCATAATTTAATTTTATTTATTCATATTTATTTACATATTTAATTTCTCAACTCACTTCAAATCACTAATAATAAAGATCAACTTGAAAAATCTTATACACATTCTGTGAATTTAGATTCCAACTCAATTTTAGGACTCATAAGCAGTTGAAAAACTACTATCTCATTTCTGTGGTCAGTCTAGATATTTCCACAAAAAAGAACAGTGAAAATAGATTTCCAATTCATATTTCCATTAGTTCTCAGTTTTATTTTTTTCCTGGAACATATATCAATTTTATTAAAAATATAATACATTCCTAAAATTATTTTGTCCACATCGACACGTGTAAAATCAGTCATACTACCATTCTACTACCTTCAACAGGTATTTTACTAAGGTTTTACACGTTCGCGAATGTCACAAAAGTAAATTTTACTCACTAAAACCATATATTTAGTTACTAAAAATATCAATTCATATCCAAGAATCACAATCTTAGTATCGAAACGTCCGAAATTCAGTACTCTACGATTCTATGATCTCAAATCGGATTTCACTAGATTCCAATTCCATTTTATTCACTGGAAATAATTACAGTACTGTTTACGTCACTATTCATTGGAAACATGGATAATTTTCACTAAAATTGTCAAACGGTCTCCAAAAATTATGAAATTAGCATCGATGTACTTACAACAGTTCATTCTACCATTCTATAGCCTTAAACTGGAGTTCCATCGGGTTTTAATATGATTCGAAAGGTTTTCAATATAAACTCTAACTTCCAACAAACTTCCAACAGCCATAAAAATTCTAAATGAACAAATAAATGAAATCTAACCATATATTCGGGGCTCCTACAGTCTAAGGAGTGTTTTTCAACCTTTCGAGCAAATTTTCATTCAAGTTGGGTCAAAACCCTAATTTTGAAAACGCCATAAAACGGCTCCCATAGTAAAAATTAATCCGAGAGACTCGTTACATATAACTTAGATATCAATTTCACGAAGAACTAAAGTAAAAATCACTTACCACGAGTCCCGATTTGATGCGAATCCTGCGTTGCTCCCTCTTTTTCCTCTTCCTTATTCTCTGTTCTTTTTTCTTCTTTTTTTTTTTTAAACGTTGGAGAGAGAGAGATATATAGATTAGAAATGAGAGATGATAAATATATATAAAAAAAATGATCCTATACACCTCATCTAACTTAATAAAGCAACTTCCCCATCTTAATATTTAACTTTCATTCATTTAATCATACTACAATCCACATATTTAATTAACCAACCCCATTCACCTTATTAAACTTACATTATTCATTTAATAATTTCATTTATTTGTTCATACCCCTTAAATATGACATCTATTTTCATACACACGTATATTTGGCTCATAAGTATAAAATATGTGTATTATACATCTCGATATATGCGTAATTCAACATATGTATTTAATTAAAACTACGGGGTGTTACAGGTAGAAATCGCAGACGTGTAAATGAGAAGTCCCATGTTGCCGAAGTAGTGGCACGTCAATCATTGGTTTTTCTTGAAGAATTCCAAATTGCTCATAGTAAATAAGAACCTGTTAGAGTCTTAAGACTGAGACGTTGGCATCCTCCCCCTCCGAATAAGGTGAAGCTCAAGGTGGATGCAAGCATTAACTGCAATCAAAACCTTGTTGGGATTAGCGTTGTTGCAAGAGATTTAGACGACCATATAGTCGTAGCTCTAGCGTGCAACATGAGAGGAAACTATTCTGCTTCTGTTGTAGAACTTTTAGCTATCAAAGCAGGCTTAATGTTTATTCTTGAGACTGGTACCTCAATCCATTTTTTGGAGGGTGATTCATTTTTAGTTATAAATGCTATCAAGAGTATGGACTATAAGTGCACTAAAGTGGGGGAACTTGTTGAAGATTGCAAAATCTTGTTAAATTTTATGTCTAATGTGTCTATCCAGCATGTCCCTAGGGAGGGGAACTTTGTTGCTCAATGATTGAGTAGATTTGGTTTTTCTTTATCTTCTCTTTTGGTTTGGTTTGAGGAAATTCCTCCTATTGTAGAAGATGTTGTTTTTGAAGAGGCTTTTTTTCCTTCTGGTTCTGAATGAAATCCTTTTCTCTCAAAAAACAAGAGGAGAGAAATTAAACAAAGAAAGAAAATAAGGAAATACTAGAGCAAGGAAGGAAGAGGTAAGATTAAGATCTACCTAGAGGAATGCTTGTTGGGTTAAAAGCTTAAACTTATGAAATTCACATAGAAAAGAAACATAAAATTCAGCAAAACAAAACTCAAATCAAAGAGCTTGTTGAAGTTTTAATAGAGAGAAGAACTGTTATTGATCACTTCTTGATGTATATAAAAAAGTTACAAGATTAATCTCAGCCACACATTGATAACTAACTCTTGATTATCGTTAGATTAGTAACTGACTTCATAACAAACAGCTAACTATCTAACTGTTATAACAAAGAGTTGCAGCCTACAAACAACCTTAACTAAATTATAACACATTACAAAAGATTCTAGAAGAATTGTGTTTCTATTTTATTTCCAACAACCCTCCTCAAACTAACATAGGAGAAGAAACTATGTTCAGTTTGGAAATGAGATAGGTAAATCAAGCTGCAGAGAGTGCTTTGGTGAAAACATCAACAATTTGATCATCAGTAGAAATGTGACATCCCCTAACCTCGGACCACTATACCCCACGGGGATAGCGTGTGGAATGCGGGGACGAAATGCTTAACATAGGCATCGCCAACCACCCCATCATCCATGGGATGATTGAAACCATACAAGCCTTAACTAGACTCTCCATAGAATCCCATTTTTTTTTCAAACATCAACCTGATAAACTAGACAGTTCTAAAATCAACCACTACTCATCCATAATAATTCAAGTCTACACAATAGACAAAATGAATCACATTCCATCATAATCAGTCTAAGTCTAAAAGCATAGTCCCATCATCTAAATGAACACATAATCTCAAAGGCCAACCATAGAGCAACCCAACATCAAGGGTGCATACCCATTCATCCTTACCATCTACTCAGTTCATAAGTTAAGTATTACCATATACATAGGTTTCCAAAATTACGAAATATATACATAGATGTGTACAACATACAAAAAACCATACAAAAAGAAAACTCTCCTCACATCTGAGCTAAGCTCCTCCACTAGCTAGGTCTTCAATGGATAATAACTCCCTTGCCCTTATCCTAAGCTGTAGATCATGTGAAAAGGAAATGAGAGCGAGCCAACGATGCCCAATGAATTTATTTCAGATATGCCATCAATACTCATCAATAAAATACCATGTATGCATGATAATGCCACAAGAAGATGAAAAACATATAACTCATATAAATATCAAGCATTCATCATAAATTTCATGCACAGGTAAAATCCATCATCTTCCACTTCCACATTTTAGTCCAGGCCTTTCGCACTGTGAGATCTAGCACCGCAGCGCTACGATCTCAGACTTATTCATTCAATATTCATTCTCATGTTCTAGTCTAAGCTTTCGCCGTATGACCTCACACCGAAGATCCTCCTCATATCCTCTAGATCAGTGGGGGCATAGCTTCCACTTCGAAGTCGCACAATTATATTGTGATTCGGGACATAGAATGTTCACATTTCTTTTCCATATTCTGGTTCAGACTTTGGTCATGAGATCTAGCATCATAGCACTATGATCCGAGACACAGAATATCCATTGATCATTCATTTCTAAAAACCTTCCTATGACATGGTCAAAAGTCTTCCTTAGTGTACCGACCTTGCTAAACAAGGGCGTAGTTTTTGTCAATCACTAAGCCAGTTAGGTTCCTTTAACAGGCCTAAGACTTCACTTTTTTCAGAGGCAAGTCCACAGGGTTTTACCCATGTGTCATATCAATTTAAAATATATTTCAAGCCTTCAAACATACAACATATAATTTCCAATATGATGACATAAGAGATTAAATATAAATGAAGTCTACTTACAACCAAGTCAATAAGAGCAATTTCTATTCCCTCACAAGAGATACTCAATTCCAATCAAGATCCTACAAATGCATATAAATTCATACATATCACTATCCGTATATGCAAAACATCCATTTCCAAGACCTATATCATATACTCAACACACACATGTCTAATCCCCAACATGGTCAATTTAGATCCATACATAGCCAACTAGGCCAATTACATCAACCACCATCATAATCTATGTAGGAATACTACACAGTTCCATAATTCCCAATCCAAACTAAAATGCATGTATCATAACCAAATTCTAACATGGTCAATACACAACCTACAACCAATCATGTGCCTCAATCTCACATGCCCAGAAGCATCTAAGCCCATAATAAAACACAAGAATTATAAAATTTAAGCCATAGGCATCCACCATGCCTAATTGCATAATTACACAATGCCTAGGTCCATGTACCATTAGTATAGTTAATTCCATCATTTCCCTCCTTAATTAGCCATAAAATTTTCACAATTCATCAAAGTTCTCTAATTAGGACTTAAATACACAACATCCTCAAAATTGAGAAAAAATCCCTACAATGTTTAGGCCATGTAGAATCAATACAAATTAACATGAAACCCAATTCATGCTCAATTAAGCATAATTCAACTCAATTCATGTTTAATTAACTATATTCCACCCCAATTTGTTAAATTCAAACCAAATGCACTAAAAGCCCCAAGTTGGGTAAAGTCTCAACATTAGGCCTAGGTCTCATTAGGGTCTTTATGGGTCAATTACAACATCAATTAACCCATTTTATGTCCAATTAGACATATTTCACTACAATTAACCATTTTTAAGGCAATTACATTATTTTTCCTAAATTGGAGAAAATCTCTACAATTGAACATAGGGCATAAATGAACTAGTCACAAGGCCACATCATGAGAATCCCCAAATTAACATTTCCAATCACCTAAACATGTCAATTTAACCAACATAAGTCACATGCACTCCATTTGGAATGCCCAATGTCAACTTTCTAGGATTAGGTCTCTAATATGGAACACCCTCAATTTCTCAAAAAAAATTGGGGCAACGCCACCAAAGTGTTTCAAATCACCTTAGGAATCCAAATCCTAGGCATACATCTCGGTTCGTAGGATTTCCATCAAAACCCTAATCCCATACAACATCAAAATCGAGTCAAAGAGTGTGAAAATCACTCATTTGGCATGGGTTTTGGTCTAGGATTCTTTAATCCACCATTATCAAGTTCATATTAGCACATACAAGCCAACCATAAGTTAGGTCTCTCCCAAATCTAAAAACCCATGGTGAGATTTACACTATTAGAGAGCTAGAACTTAAGTTAAAAAGAGATTTCATGGAAGGAATTGAAAGAATCTCACCTTGAAGCAACTTGGAGCATCAAAATCACCCAACTTCTCTTTTTCTTCTTCTTCTTTTCCTCTTCTTTCCTTCTTTTTCTCCTCCAAATTGTGAATGAAAATCAGAGAATGGGTGGGTTGAGTTAAGTTATAACATTGCAATTATGTGTCCCAAGTGTTGATTACTTATCCAACATCCATACCTCAACCCAACCACATATTCAAACATAATTATTCTTTGATCTAATATTCTCATTTATCAATTAGAACATTAAATGAGAGCATTTAATGTGATCATTCAACAAGTCAAGATAATGACTTGCTCAACAAGTTATTTAAATGTGGCTTCTCCAACAAGCCACCCACAACAACAATAATAATATTAGAATAATAGTGGTGATGATATTATTAACAATAACAACAATGCAAATAATAATTCTCTACAATTAACCACTACTTTTTTTTTTCTAATAGTATTTTCGGAATCTCAAATCTGCTTATTTTCACGCATATGACATTAGGCCAATTCTCCATCATCCCACAAATTGAACTAATTTCACATAGATGATATAAGGCCAATTTCTAGGTTCATCCAAAATGAACTACTTTCACGTGTGTGACATAAGGGTATTTCGCTGGTTCATTCAAATTTTAATAAAACTTCATAATAAACACTTACAACACACATAATATACATTATCAAACAACACAATTGGCACATATAGTTGGGCACACAAGGGTTAAGATATTGGGCTAGGCGGAAGAAATTCCGGGGCGTTACAAGAAATGTGTCTAACATCTAGCTGACCAGCAGCTACTCTATCACGAACAAAATGGACATTTACCACATGTGTTTGGTTCGTGAATGAAATACAGGATCTTGAGCCAAAGCTTTTGCTCCCATGTTATCACACCACAAAATAGGACAACGAGAAAGTGGAATCTCAAGTTCAGCAAGCAAGGACTAAAGTCAAATTAACTCTAATGAAGCTTGAGCCAAGGAACGATATTCTGCCTCAATACTACTACGAGCCACGACCGATTGTTTTTTTTTTTGAACTCCATACACTGAGATTACCTTCTAAGTAAACACACAAGCCACTTGTACTAGACTTGCGATCATCTGGGGAGCTAGCCCAATCTGCATCCCAAAAAGCCTCCAGCTGAATAGAAGAAGATGGTGTAAACAACAAGCCATGATAGAGTGTGCCTTTTAGATATCGCAAGACACGTTTGCAAGCAGTTCAATGGATAGAAGTTGGAGCAGAAATAAACTGACTAAGTTTATTTGCAACCATTTCAGGTCTTGTGTTTGTGAGATATTGAAGAGTACCAATGACAATTATATGCAATGGAGCATCTTGAAATGACTCTCCCTCTTTAGCAGACAGTTTGGTACTAGCACAAACTAGAATAGAGCAAGGTTTACAATTCAACATATTAGTCCTGGCAAGCAAGTCATGACTGTTCTTTGATTGAGTACGATAAAGTTCTTGGGAGTTCTTTGTAGCTTCAAAACCTAGGAAGTAGTTAACAAATGTTGAGTTGCATATTTAGATAGGTTTTAGAGCATGTTGTAAGTGTGTTTTAGGACATTTCGTGCATAAGTTTCATGTGTTTATGTTAGTTTTGATGCATTTGTTAGTTTAGGATTAATTTGGTTTTTCACGCATTATTTCGGTTTGGTAGTTTATAATTTAATTCATTTTATGTTTTAAGTGTGTTACTAATTAAATTTGTTTTGTTTGTAGGTGTTTAGATGTGTTAGTCATGGACCTGAATGATGGAAACACGTGCAAGAAGAGGCAAAGAAGAAACATGAAGAATAAAAGTCAAGAATAGGTGGAAAATTAGCTAAGTCTACAAAAGGTGTAGAAAACACGACGCTCTGGGTGTCACGGTGCCAGGAAGCGGGGCCACAGCACCGAGTGATGGATGAAGAAAAGAGGAAATCGGTTAAGGTTGAAACCATTTTGGCGTTTATCAATCTAGCTCTGATATTATGTAAAAGTTTAAACTAATGAAATTCACATAGAAACGAAACACAAAATTCAAAAGAACAAAACTCAGATCAAAGAGCTTGCTGAAGCTTCTTTGATAATAGAGAGAGTAAAAAGAGTTTTATCAGGAAGTTTTTCCAGCATCTATTATTGATCACTTCTAATTGATGTATACAAGTTACAAGATTAATCTCAGCTATACATTGATAACTAACTCTTAATCACCGTTAGATGAGTAACTGACTTCATAACAAACAACTAATTATCTAACTGTTATAATAGAGAGCGACCAGCATACAAACAACCCTAACTAAATTATAACACATTACAAAAGCTTTTAGAAGAATTACGTTTCTGATTTATTTCCAACAAGGTATGTCAGATCAAACTTCGTCACGATCACACTGTACGATCCATGTCAAATCAACTGTTGCCATCATCTCGAGGAACAGGAACTCGAGGACCATCCAGGACCATGAACACACCTACTTGCTCCACCTTGACATGCGTACGTCCCAACCAATCCATCGACTTTGATACCACTTGTTGGGCGCGCCTGAATCTCTATTAGTACTGATATTGTCTCAAACTTAACCACCTTTGGGCCTAAGTGTGAGGTTTTACTCGAAAAAGCCTTGGTACTAATGACAGTGAGATCGCAACTTATATTTCATGTGATGAACTTGTCTATATCTGATGTGAGACTATTATTTCGGTCCACACATACCTAACAAATCTCCACCTTGGACCGAAATTCAACTTCATCACGATCACACCGCATGTATGTCAAGGTGGAGCACGCAGGTGTGCTCATGGTCGCAGATGGTTCCTCGAGTTGCTCCTTCTCAAGATGAGGGTGATGGTTGATCTGACATGGATCGTGCGGTGTGATCGGAATAAAAGTTGGATTTCGATTTAAGGTGGAGATTTGTTGGGTATGTGTGGATCGAAATAATAGTCTCACATCAAATATGGGCATGTTCATCACATGGAATATAAGTTGGGATCTCACCCTCATTAGTACCGAAGCCTTTTAGAGTAAAACCCACAGTTGGGCCCAAAGGTGATTAATTTAGGGACAATATCGATACTAATAAAGATCTAGACCAGTCTAACAAGTGGTATCAGAGCCGATGATTCTGCTGGGATGCATGTATGTTAAGGTGGAGCTTTGGGTGTACTCACGATCATGGATGGTTCCTAAAGTTCCTCTTCTTCGAGATTATGGCGACAGTTGATCTGACATGGATTGTGTGGTGTGATTGTGATGAAGTTGGATTTTGGTTAGAGGTTGATATTTGTTGGGTATGTGTGGACCAAAATAATAGTCTCACATCGGATATGAGTATGTTCACCACATGAAATATAAGTTGAGATCTCACCCTCGTTAGTACCGAGGCCTTTTAGAGTAAAACTTCTCATTTGACCCTAAAAATAGTTAAGTTGGAGATAATATTAGTACTAGTAGAGATCCAAGCCCGCCCAACATGTCTTGTATTGATTTGGTCAATAGTGAAATCTTAACTTCCATGGACGTAACCAATTTCAATGAGCTACCTAAGATTTTATATGTTATGGGTTTATTATCTTTCTTTTTTTATTCTTGTTTCTTTGTGATTCTTAATTTTTTTTTTTTTTTTCTCTTTCATTGCACATTTGTTTTAGATACCATGATCAAACAAGTTCTTGAATGGGACCACACATAAGGAGAATTTGAAGAAATTTCTAAGAGAACGTTCAACTTTTTCTCTACAACATAATCATCTTGCACGTTGAGTTTCACATGGCCGGTTTGATTATTTCAATATCTTGATGTGGCTATTCATTTGTACCATATGAATTGCCAATGAAGTATAGGCATATGTTTGACATCTTTACTTTAAATTCTTGGAAATCTTATCTCTAAGTACGAAATTTCTAATGAATGAAAACTACTCCAAAGGTGCATTCAACATCTCAATAATGGACCCATAGTAAGGGATTACCTTCCAAATCATCATGTAAGGACAAAACATTCAATAATCCATCAATATTAGTGCTGATATTAAACTTTTTTATTTTTTTTATTTTGGGATAATAAGTATTTTCTTGCTAACCCAAATAAATCCGTTTAATGCAAATCACTACTTGATATGGTGGTCATTAATATTTCCATCTACATAGGTGGACAATGTTTTAATCTTCTTTAGGTACAAAAATAAATGTAATTTGAAACATGATGCATGGAGCCATGAGCTCTCTTTTTTGCAAGCATATCCTAAGTTAGGTTGCCTCGGCTTATAACTTAAAAACCCATGTTATTTAAGGGGTCAACTTGTTCCTTATATTTTTTATATTTATTTTGGTGTGTTTCTTGGTACCTATGTTCCCTTTGGGGAGTGTGGCTCCTCTTGAACAAAATTAAAAATAAATAAAAATCCCTCTATTGTATTTTATATTTATTATTTAGTATAAGAAGATATTTTCTTCAAAATTTTTTAAAACTCCTTTCTAAATATCTTACTTCCTTTTAGGACTTATCTATCTATCTATCTATATATATATATATATATATATATATATATGTTATTCAACTTTTATTTAGCTTGTTTAATAATTTGAGTGGAAACCACTTTGGCCACGTGGAACACCTCTGACATGACTAGTTTATGATTTTTAAAAAGTATGGTTAATTTTTTTTTACTAATACTATCATTTAACTTAATTTTATTAAATAATAAAAAATGCCTACTAACTAATATAATTACTCAATCTTTTCAAGATAATTCAAGTTGAGAAAAGGCTTTTCATTTTATAGATACTTTTTAATTTATATAGCATTTCTCTTTTCAATAAAATGTAGCTTCTTTAGAAATACTTTTTTCATATAATTACTTGTCAATAATAAAACTACTTATATTTCACTTAATGTATATTTTTTTCCTTTTAATTTGCTCTTATTAAAAATAGTGAAGTACATGTACATGGGGCGTAGTACATGTGTACAGCAATTAGGCAAATTAAGTACATCAAAAATGCCAACTTGTGCTATGTAGACGTTTCTCAGCCATACAATCTTGCAAAAATTCTGATTGAACGTCTATCCATATCCAACTGTCATCATCTCATTGGTTCAAAGTCCAACCTTTACCACCTCAGCACCCAGGTGGCCACACTCAAGAGCACTCAAGCTCCTGCTGAGCCTTTCATCTCAACCTTAGTGCTCTCTCCATCTTTTTTCAACCATCAACAGGGAGAAAAAAAAAAAAAAACAAAAGAAAAGTCAATAACTTGAAGAACAGCAACAACAACCCTTCAATTTCTGATGGAATTTGAGGCTCTAGAATCAGATTTTTGAGTACCCAATTCCTAATTTCGGCTAATTAAATAAAAAAGTTACTGCATGGAGGTTCTCAATGCAGCATCAAGCAGCTTCACTCCAGTTTCTGTTCTTCAACAACACAGTAGAACACAACACAGGAATAACAAGCAAATTTCCCAGCGCAAATTTCCAAAATTCAGTACTTTTGAACCAAACCCAGTAAATTTAAGAAGAATCAAAGAAAAGTTTTTGGTTTTATCTTCTGTTCTTAATGCTGGAGTTGCAAGAGCTCTTACATATGAAGAAGCCCTAGAGCAATCTGCTGCTACTAGCTCCTCATCATCTGGAGGTAGTTTTGAGTTTGATTTTAATGGGTTTGTTGATTCTGTGGTTAATTTTGGAACAGAGAATCCTGGAATTGTGATTGGAGGAGCAGTGGTTTTGGTGGTTCCATTGGTTTTATCTCAGGTTTTGAAGAAACCTAAGGCTTGGGGGATTGAATCTGCAAGAAATGCTTATGCTAAATTGGGGGAAGAAGCTAATGCCCAATTGCTTGATATAAGGTCACCAGTGGATTTTAGAGAGGTGGGTAGTCCAGATATTAGAGGATTGAAGAAGAAGGCGGTTTCGATTTTTTACAAAGGCGACAACAAGTCGGGGTTCTTGAAGAAGCTGGGTTTGAAGTTCAAGGATCCAGAAAACACCACATTGTTCATCCTAGACAAGTGAGATCTTCAAACCTAGCTAATTATATATATGTGGTTTTGTAGTTTCATAGTATTTCAATATTTGTTGTTAATTTAGGTAAAAGGTAGGTTTGATGTATGTTACAAACCTGATAAGAATTTCGGCCCGGCAATTAAAGAAATTGAAAGGGGGATTAAAGTGAATTAAGTAAATCAAGACTATACTCAACTCAACTGAACAAAACCTTTTCCTACAATCTGCTTTATCAAGAGTTATGTCAGCAATTATATTACAAATATTTATATCTTTCTTAATTATTTCTACCAGTATTATTTTAGGTCTTTCTCCATACCTAACCTTAGTCAAATTATTAATAAGTTACTCTTCTTAGCTAGTACATTTAATGGTCTTCTATCTCATTTTATCTACGGTCAGGGCTACTCCTACTATTTCTCAACTATTTTTGCTTTTAATATTATTTTCAATGTTTTTTGGCATATCCATCTTGAAATTCACATTTCTATTAAACTTAATATTTTAGCATGTTATTTCTTTATTACCAACATTTGATTTCGTAAAGAAAATCAGACTACCCTATAGTTATACTTGTCCAGGAGGGATAGAACAACCATAGAATGGGTTTGCTTGTTCTACTTCTACTGCTCCAATGCACATGAAGTTTTTCCTTTTTCTGGAAATAATATATATTGCATCATCATCGTCATCATTTCGGTATTTTTGCACCAACATATTATAGACCAATAAATTATTAGGAACTTTAGGTCCTTGTTGCATAGAAGATAGTTTTGAACTTCATTATTTGTTTGCAATTGTCAACAACTTGATTTTTAGAAAGAGTAGGAGAAAAGAACTAAGTTTTTGGGTAACTAAATTTAAGTAGAAAAAAAATACATTTTAGCTTCTCAATGAATGAGAAAGTTTCATGATTGGTTAATTGTATTTTTCTTTCTAAAATTTCTAATCTTTTGCTTCGAGAAATATAAGAAGTTGAAACATTGAAAAATGTAAATGAGATAAATTTAGATTGAAATGAACAAATTGTAATTTGCAAGGGTCTTTCTAAGCATCAAGAAAAAGGGCCAAAGGAAATGTACACAACGCACAAGGTGTTGGGTATGTGTGGATCGAAACAATAGTCCTATATCGAATATGGGCATGTTCATCACATGGAATATAAGTTGGGATCTCACCCTCATTAGTACCGAGACCTTTTAGAGTAAAACCCCACACCTAGGCCCAAAGGTGGTTAAGTTGGGGACAATGTCGGTACTAGTAGAGATCTAGGTCCGCCCAACAAGTGGTATTAGAGCCGATAGTTCGGCTGGGTCGCACGTATGTCAAGGTGGAGTACGCGTGTGTGCTCATGGTCGCGGATAGTTCTTCGAGTTGCTCCTCCTCGAGATAATGACGACAGTTGATCTGACATGGATCGCGCGGTGTGATCGTGATGAAAGTTGGATTTCGATCCAAGGTGGAGATTTGTTGGGTATGCGTGGATCGAAATAATAGTCCCACATCAAATATGAGTATGTTCATCACATAAAATATAAGTTGGGATTTCACCCTCATTAGTACCGAGGCCTTTTAGAGTAAAACCCCACACCTGGGCCCAAAGGTGGTTAAGTTGGGGACAATATCAATACTAGTAGAGATCCAGGCCCGCCCAACACAAGGCTCCCGCCATTGCAAAGGAAATGTATAAGAGTCCAAAGGGAACACGAACATATGACTAAATTAAATGTCCATAGCTTCTAGTACGTAGTGGATAAAGAGAGGAGATGTCAAAAGGATCATAACTGGTATCTAACTTCTTGAAAAATAAGTTGTATTAGGTGTATAGCTCACGTTCACATATATGCATGTCTAGTGATAATACCTTTTATACCATAATAAAGAAGATAAGGTAAAGCTTTAATAATGTATCTGTTTCTAATCCTTCCACCTTTTCTTTTTTCCTTCTTTTGTTTTTATGTTTTGTGAATTTAAGATATAAGGAAGGAATGGAAAAGAATGCAAAGATGGTTCAAATGCTGAAAAACTGGTCTTGATAGTTAGGAATTATATATAATTAACAATATGATTTATGGTTTTACCACATTGACTGTAAAAGATCCTTCTCATTAGCAACTTATTTATCTTTTGAGTTTTCATGCATGAATGATCTGCTAAAATATTTCTATGCCACCTAGACCTGATGATTTCTCGTTTCTAAATCAATTAATAGTGAAGTACACTCAGGAAATGATATGCAGAGCACAATTAAATTGAAGAATATACAAAAGATTATAACGTAGACATACAAACAATGCATTGATCAATTATACTTATGATGTTTTTTTTTTTTTTGAAATTACCTATATGATGTTCTTGAGAATGTTAACATGCACATGTTCACCATTGAAAGAAACATGTATATTTCTCTGGCTACTGGAGAATATTATTGTCATTTGTGATGTTGCAATTGAATGCAGAAAGAACAGAATGTCTACCTTTTCTCATTAAGGCTCAAAATTGACTTACTTAAGTTATATATATATATATTTCTTACTTTTATCTAGTGTGAGTCGTAAATAGCATAATTCTTCGGGGTGTTTATTTAGTAGTCTATTAGATTTTGGCAAGAGGTGCTAACTTATATGATATGATGGTGGCAATTCAGGCTTGATGGGAATTCTGAACTGGTAGCAGAACTGGTTACTCTCAATGGTTTCAAGGCTGCCTATGCAATAAAGGATGGTGCAGAAGGACCTAGAGGATGGCTGGTCTTTATCTCTCCCTCCCTTTGCATTTATTTCCTGTTCTACTATCCTGAATGTCCAAATTTTCAAAACTACTCTTGAAATTGCAGTGCTAATCCTGAATGTGAATCTCAAATGCTGCAGAAAAGTGGGCTTTCTTGGCTACCACCAAAGAATGTGTTAAGCTTTGATTTTGGAAGTTTAACTGAAGCATTTGCCGGTGCTAATGGAGTATGTATTTTGGAAATTGCATGTGGTGCTCATATCTCTAGACAAAATATATATTTCTTAATTAAGGATGATGACTTTGATAATTTAAATTTTTAACAGTACCTGTTAAGTAATACTCAACTCAATTCAATTCAACTCAACTAAGCCTTTTCCCAACAATCCCTGTTAAGTAATGCATTGGTTCGTTTAAATATAATGTTTTTTTACTTAGATTTAATAGAATTAATATGGTAGTTTATATAGTTTAATTAATGGATACTTCTCCTCTAGTGTCTTAACAACACTCACTGTGTACAGGATGGTTCTGATGCTCTACCTGTTACCCTTGGATTAGTAGCAGCCACTGGTTTAGGTGTATTGGTATTCACAGAGGTTCAGTTTTTAACATCTTCTACTGCTTTAAATTTTTAGTGATTTTTCTTTGATATTGGTTTGATGAAGACTTCAGCATTTTTAGATTTGATGCTAATTTTTCAGGTAGAAACGATACTTCAAATAGTCGGTTCAGCCGCACTCGTCCAGTTCATCAGCAATAAAATTTTATTTGCAGAAGTCAGTTCCATTGCCTCTTCAACTGCTAATTAATTTGTTCATTTTATATATTTTCAAGGGAAAATATTTTTGATAATGTGTTAGGATTCCAATAAGACGTGAATTAACTCCCTAGAATATTTCATAGAAATTGGCTTGTTCTGGGGACTATAAGCTAAAATGATTTGGGTCTTGCTAATCAATATATATATATATTTTTTATGGGCAGGATCGAAAGAAGACTCTACAGCAAGTTGATGAGTTCTTGAACACCAAGATTGCTCCCAAAGAGCTTGCTGATGAAATAAAGGTAACTGACTCTATTATAGAAACTCCATATATATATTTTTCTCTTTAATAATCTTTTAAATTGCTTGAAGCTTTTAACGCAGCTTAGTAGACGAGCAAAAAATGTTCAAATTCTGCTTTTGCATTATGAAAGTAGATTGGAATTCATGATTTTATGATTTCTCTCTGCATTAATTGGGGTGAATTTACCAGCAAATTGGAAAGGCTCTTCTACCAACAACATCAGATACAAAGGCTCTACCAGTTCCTGCAGAAGGAAGCCCAAGTACTGCCATTCCCGAAACTCCTGTGCAAAAAGATTCTGTTGAAACTCCTCCTGAGACTATTAATTCAACTGCCAGAACTGAAGTAAAAGAAGAATCACTTTCAGGGTTCTCAAGTCCACTTTCACCATACTCAGCAGTAATTCTCCTTCATCCCATACTTACATAATTTTTCATGGTTTCCAGTGCTTTATTTTTATGTTATTCGATGTGATTAAATCATTGTGTGTGGTTGCAGTATCCAGATTACAAACCTCCATCATCTCCTTCACCATCACCACCTTAACTTCTCATTGCATATCGTAATCCACAAGAGTGTTTTTGCAAGAGGAGATATTGAGCTGGAAATATGGCGGCCACTTGGCGGATTCAAGAACAGTTTTTATGTATGAGATGCTATAATTGAAGTAATGTCTATTGGATAATTCTTAGTATGCTAGGATCTTCTTGTTGTTTAAGCAACCTTGCTAGAATCTTTTTTTTTGTTTTTTTGTTTGATCAATTAGATCAAGGGCTTGTATTATCTCTATTTTATTAAAATCTACCATTGTTTCGGTTCTGTTGTCTCCTATTGGAATGAAACTGGGGTAATGTGATGAACTTTTAGGAGGTTATCCATGGATGCTTTCTTAGCTTACATTTTGAAATGCTAGGTCCATAGGTGATGTATTCTGATTTCTAGTTCTACTTGCTAGAAAGAAAAAAATGAAAAATGAAAAAAAAAAAAAAAAAAATGAAAAAAGAAAAGAAAAGAAAAAACTTAACCCTGCTAACATTTGCATATTCTACCACATTTCTGGTGGCATAAATCAGCTTTAAGAGATCGGTTCTGGCATGTTAGTCTTGTTCTTGTTGTATTCTAAGAATGCAATGGCATGGTACATCATGGCTTGGTACATCAAGATGGGAGAGGCACGGGACACCGTGGAAAAACAATCAAATCTCTCTCCCTTATGTGTATGAACCTAGTAGAAAATCACTAAGAAACAGTGCCACAATATAGAAGATTAGCAACAAGAATCAATCCATATACATGCACTGGAATTTTTAATGCGGAAAATAATCTCAATGTGAGGAGTAAAAACCACAGAACCTTAGTCCACCCAAAAGCTCCACTACTGGTCAAATTGAGAGTACACAAGTTATCCTAATATCATCTAGGGATAATAACTACAGCAACCATCAAGAATTAAGTACTTGACATTACAAACACATCTTTCAAATAACAGTAAAAAAAGAGAAGAGAAACCTCACAAACTCAATCTAGGTTCGGATGTAGCAGTTTGTGCAAGAATAATCCAATCGACATATTAACTATTCAAATTGACGAATCACAAAAAATGAATCTTCTATCCAAGCTTCAAATCAATCGGACTAATGAGCAAAGAGATATTACTCTTTGACGAAGACAACCCAAATCTAACTCGTTCTTCTCCCCTTGTTCCTATCACCTATGACCAGGTTATAATAACTCACTATTGACTCATCAGATCAACAACACAATGGTCAGAATGCGAAGATATCATTCTCAAACAAGCTGAAAAAATCCCAGCTCATTTCAACTGTGGAACACAAGAGATCAAATAATTTGATCAAAATTGTGCAGGAATGACTGTGATTCCGATCAGCCACGTTTGAACGGTGATAAATCATAGCATACAGCTTCAATTGAAACACTGACTCAGTAGAAGATAGATACACTAAAGAAGAACAAAATGACCAAGTTTGAGCTCGATCCGACCACTGATCGCAAAGATCCAGCATTATGATAAAACACTAGCAGAAAGTGTTCTTCTTCACCTTCTAACCTTTTTCTCTCTTCTTTTTCACTCTAAAAAGTGGTTGCACTTCTCACTCTACTGAAAAAGGAGATCTTTATGATTTTGATAGCCATTCACCAAATTACAAATAATACCCATGTGGTCCATGGGCTTGTTGGGCTTGGTTAATGGGCCATCCTCCATATGTGAGGAAAACTCAACCCAACAAATGTCCCCCTTCCCGATCATGTGGAGGGGTTCTCCATTGCGGCAATCAAGTGACAATCCTTAAGCTTCTCCCTTGGTAGTGACTTTGTTAACATATCAAATCCATTATGGTCTGTATGAACTTTTTCAAGTTCTAATAGCTTATCATTCAAGATGTCTATGATCCAATGATACCTCACATCAATATGTTTGATCTTGCATGGAAAGTATAATTCTTAGGAAGGTGAATAACGCTTTGACTGCCACAAAATAACACATACTTCTGTTGTTTGAAACCAAAACTTCTTCATTCATAGCAACTCCTTACATGCCTCAGTTGCTGCAATGAACTCTACCTTTGTGGAAAGAGCGACACATTTTTGCAACCTTGATTGCCAAGCTATAGTTCCTCCTGCAAAAGTGGTCAAATAACAAGATGTACACCTGCGAGTATCCACATCTCTTGCCATGTCTGCATCTGTATAACCAACCAATAAAGGTTTCCCATTTCCAAAACCAAGTACCAAACTGGAAGTACCTCGTAGATATCTCATGATCCACTTAATTGTATTCTAATGTTCTCTTCCAGGGTTAGACAAGAATCGGCTAACAACACCAACAACATGGGCTATGTCTAGTCTTGTACATACCATTGCATACATCAAACTCCCTATTGTTGAAGCATATGGAACTCTTTCTATGCAATTCTTCTGAGCCTCTGTAGGACACTGTTTGGAGCTTAACTTAAAATGTGTACCAAGTGGAGTGCTAACTTCTTTGGTTTTGTCCAAATTGAATCTTTGTGTCACCTTTCAATATATTTCTCCTGTGACATATACAACTTATTCCAATAATTTTCTTTGTTGGCCCCAAGTTCTTCACTGCAAATGATTGACTTAATTTCATCTTCAACATGTCAATCCTTGAGATATTCCTACCAACAATCAATATGTCATTAACATATAATAATAAGGTGATAAAGTCATCATCAAAGAATTTTTAAACAAATACACAATGGTTAGAAGTTGTTTTCTTGTAGCCTTGCTCCCCCATAACCGATTAAAACTTCTTGTACCATTGTCTTGGTGCCTGCTTTAAGCCATACCGACTTTTCTTCAACTTGCACAGGCACTCTTCTTTTCCTTTTTCTTTGAAGCCCTCTAGCTACTCCATGTAAATTTCTTCTTTTAAGTCAACATGAAGAAAAGTCATCTTCACATCTATTTGCTCGATCTCCAGATCAAGGCTAGCTGCCAAACTAAGCACAACCCTAATGGATGACATCTTCACAACTGGAGAAAAGATCTCATCAAAATCAATGCCTTTTCTTTGGTTAAATTATTTAACAACCAATCTTGTTTTGTAGCGAGGTCGTGAAGTAAGTTCATCATGCTTTATTCTGAATACCCATTTGTTTTTCAGAGCTCTTATGCCCTTAGGCAATTTCACCAACTCAAATGTGTGGTTTTCATGTAATGAATGCATCTCATCTTGCATTGCCTCGAGCCACTCCATTTTGTGTTCATCTTCAAGGCCTTTTACATAACACTCAGGTTCTCCTTCATTAGTCAATAACACATACTCATTGCAGGATACCTAGTATAAGGGCGTCAGACTCTGGTTGACTTTCTGAGTGGAACCTCTGATTGAGCATTAAGTTCTGGCAATTGGTCATCAGTTTCATCATTATCTTCAATTTGTGACGAGCCATCTATATTAGTTGCACCTTGTTGATCATCTTGAACATTATCCTCACCCTATGTTGGTAAATCTTCTGAAGAATCTGAACTGAAATCAACCAAATCACCATTATCACAAGGTGCAGATTCCTCAACCTTTTCAATGTCCTAAATAGTATGATATGTTAATCTAAATTTCCCTCATGACCCGGATGAGAAAATATATTTTGATGATTACAAACCACATTCTAATTATTATAATATATGCATTGCACATCTAAATTCACATGAAAATTCATCCAAAGACTTGATGATGCATGGTGAAAAAGTTGCCAAGATCAAACTGAAGACCATGATCATTCGATTACATATCTTTATGTTATTAGACTATGTTTAGGTTATAGAATCTTTGTTATCATATGATTCAGCAAATGTGTATGATTGCATGGTTTAGTCGATTCGATCTCAAAGTATTTTTCGCTGATTTTATCTATCACTCAATGAATTTTCAACGTTTGATTTGATTCAAAACACCAAGTGTTTAATATTGTTTTTATCGAGCTTTAAAATGTTGAAAAATGTCAAAATTGTGTTTAAGTATCAATTAGGACGCTAATGTCTCAGCAACGCCTCCTGTACTTGGTAAGTCAGGACGCTGATGACACATTAGAACGCTGATATGGTTCTAAGTTGAAAATGCACTTATCTATCAGGACGCTTACGTTCCAGTAGTGCCCTCACAAGAACCAACTATGTAACTCATCAAGACGCTGAGTAATTAGTAGCACACTCATCGTTTTTATGGTTTTAAAAGTCTTAAGTAAGTCAGGACGTTTACGGTTAAGTAGCGCCCTCATTTCATAGTTCAGTAGGACGCTCACGATGTTTGAGCGCCCTCAAGGAACAAAACAACAAAAGTTGGTTTTACGTGTCAGGACGTTGATTGTCTAATCAAGACGCTAATTCAACACTGTCATAAAGTTGTCAACTGTACACTTTTTCAATGTACTTTATCAAAACTTTTTGAACTTTTTCAGAACGTTTCAAAACTTTATCAAAACATTCTATTCTCATCAAAGATCAAAAGATTTAGGTGTTGTTGCCGTAATTGCACAAACTAAATCAATCTTTTTTTAGAAAGATTATATCCGTTGAATTTGAAATAACTTTGTGCGCCAAAATTCTTGAAAATGTTCAAGTCCAAAACGCCATTGTTTTCTCTCTATATATATGCTGCCTTTAAGCATTTGAAATACAAAACAAAAATGAGAAAACTGATAATGTATTCTTTAAATTTTTGAACAGTTTTCACTTGTGCAAATACTCTTGAAAGTTATAGTTCTATTCGCTGCAAAAACTCTCGATACTTTGAAATACTTGAAATCTTCTGGATTTGTCGATCTTCATTAAATATCTTTTCAAAATCCATTAAAGAAGAAGAAAACTTTTCGAACCTTTCATTTCAACTGCACTTCATTATATATTTTGTTGAATCTATGATAACAGAAGGTTCAATCCAAAAGCTTTGTAAGTATTCATTTGATTTTGAGTAAAAGGAATCATATCTCAATCTTGTATCTCAGTTATTGGTGACTGGTTAGTCACTGGAAATAGAGCAAGTGTTGCTCGGTCTGTCAAGGTTATTTTCAAGCCTGTGAAGTTGAGAAACAGTTAAGGTTGTTCTCGAGCCTGTGAAGTTGAGAATGTGTAAACGATTTGATCTTCACTCGTAAGAAGATCCATTAGTAGAGTTTGGACAAATCCTAATTGAAGAGGTTAGGTAGTGGATGTAGGCGCGACCGAACCACTATAAATCTCGTGTCCATTGTTAGCTAGCTGCCTTCATTATTATCATTGAATTATCTTTATCATATCTAGCTTAACTTGATTTCATATTATTACCATTTTAAAAGAAAGGTTTTAAACTACTAAGTGTCCAATTCACACCTCCCCTCTCGGACACATCTGGGCCAACATGATCCTCCATGAACACAACATCCTTGCTTCACACTAGTTTCTTCTCAACTGGATCATATAATCTATATCTAGATTCATCGTAACCATAACCAAGGAAGATACATTGTTGTATCTTCACTTCAAGCTTAGACCTCTCATCCTTGGGAATGTGCACAAATGTCTTGAAACCAAAGACACAGAAATGATTATATAAAACATCTTTGTTGGTCCAAACCCTATTTGGTACATAAAATTGTAGAGGAACATAGGGCGTTAAATTAAGAATATGTACAACATTGCTCAAAGCCTCACCTCAGAAGAATCATGGCAATTGTGCATGTGAAAGTAAGCATCTCACTCTCTCGACTAGTGTTTTATTCATCCTCTCAGCTAAACCATTCAACTGAGGAGTCTTGGGAGGTGTCTTTTGATGTCGTATCCCGTTTCGTCTGCAGTACTCATCAAAAGGACCAGAATACTCTCCACCATTATCTATTCTGATGCATCTAAACTTTTTCCTAGTATGTCTTTCAAACAGTTCTTGAGATCGCTTGAAAACATCTAACACTTGGTATTTTGTCTATAGGGTGTAAACCCATGTGTTTCTTGAATGATCAAGTAAAGAGATCCACCAAGTGTTCTAATCTTTATAGGACCACAGAGATCTGAATGTACTAAATCAAGTATACTTGTACTCCTTGAAGGTGGGGAACTATGAAAGCTTACTCTGTTCTGCCTCCCTGCTAAACAATGAGTACATTTATTCAATTTTTGCACTCTTTATGTCAGATAACAAAATCTTCTTAATCAGAACATTTGAGACTTTCTCACTGATGTGTCCAAGTCTTTTATGTCACAATTCTACTTTGACTTTATCCTCAACTGCATTGATGATGCCTTTTAAAATCTTTGCTTGCAACAAATATATTGTAGAAATTTTCTTAGCTTAGGCAACAGTCATGGCACCTTTACTAAGCTTCCACTGGCCATTACTGAAAGTGTTACAATATCCATCATCATCAAGTTTTGTATTGAGATTATATTCACACAAATGTCAGGAATATGTTTTACATTTTTAAGAACTAGTCTTGTGCCATTAGTAATCTCCAAGCACACATCTCCTATGCCAACAACTTTAGCCAGACCATCATTTCCCATATTTACACTCCCAAAATCACCACGTGTATAGGATGTAAAGAAATTTTGTCGAGATGTAGCATAGACTGATTCACCACTATCAGTCACCCAGTTGGACTCATGACTTGCAAAGTTGATGGAATCATTATCATAAACAAGAAGAAATTCTTCATAACTGGCAATAACAACTTTGTCATCATTGTTTTCATCTTCATTTTTCTTTTTTTTGCTTGTGTCATTCCTGTTCTCTTTCTTAAATCTCCTGCAATTTTTCTTGATGTGCCCCTTTTTACCACAGCGATAACACTCAACATTTGCAAACTCGTTAGATTTACTGTTGGATTTACTTTTGTTCTTTGGACCTGTTTTTACTACTTCCCTTTCTTCTAGTAATCAAGACTTCTGAATTTGAAGAAAATCCTTGAATTTTTCCTCTTATCTATTTCCTCATTCAGAATATTTTCCTTAGCCAATTCCATTGGGAGCATACCATCTAGAGCAGAGTTTTGTTATGACGTTCTAAACATCTCCCATGAACCCGACAGTGTACCAAGTAACCATAGTGCTTGTATCTCATCATCGAACATGATACCCATTACAGGCAACTGATTTATAATCCCCTAGTATGCATTCAGGTGATCTGCTACTGGAGTTCCATCTTTGTATCTCAAAACCATCATTCGTTTGATCAAAAACAATTTATTATTCTCGGTCTTTCTAGCATAAAATTGTTCAAGTGTAATCCACATGGTTCTTGCATGTGTTTCTTCATCGACATATTTTGTAATATTTGCACTTACCCATTACTTGATAATTCAACACACTTGCCTATGAAACAAGACTTATTCATCCTCAGATTTATTATCTGGTTTCTGAGTGACAAAAATGGGTTCATTAGAATTCTTCACATACAAAAAATCATCAAGTTTCCTCTTCTATATGTGATAATTTGAACCTGTCAATGTGACCATTTTGGCTAAATTTAGACTAGTTTCCATATTCAACACAATAAGAATTAATAACTAGAGAACTCTAATACCACTTTAATTAGAGAAACACGGGACACAGCAGAAAAATAATAAAATCCTCTCTTGTGTGTATTAACCTAGTAGGAAACCACTAAAAAACAATGCCACAACAATATATATATATATATAACAATAGTAATCAAGTATTAAGCACTTGGCATGGCAGACATATGTTTCAAATAATAGTCAAATAAGAAAAGAGAAATCTCACAAACTCAATCTAGGTTCAGATGTGGCAGTTTGTGCAAGAGTACTCCCATCGACAAATCAGTCATTCTGATTGACAAACCACATTAAGAGATGAATCTTCTGGCCAAGTTTCAAGTCAATCGAACTAATGATCAAAGAGATATCACTCTTGGATGAAGGCAATCCAAATCTTACACAATCTTTTCCCTTATTCCAATCACCTATAATCAGGTTATAATAACTCACGACTAACGTGTTAGATCAACAATCACAATGGTCAAAATGTAAAAATACCAATATCGATCAAGCTGAAAAAAACTCTGATCAATCCGACAGTGGAAACAGGAGATCGAGCAATTTAATCAAAGTTGCGCCAAATTGATTGTGATTTTGATCAGTCACGTTGGAACGGTGATAAATCGCAACATATAGCTCCAATGAAAAAACAAAGCTTTCTTCATCTACAACTTCAAGATCTTCTAACTGATAAATATAAAAAGATGGATCACTCATTGATTCCATACAAATAAAATTATGTAAAGTGCAACATGTTATTGAAATGTGTCGTTGTTTCCCAATTGGATAATTAGGCATTAATCTCAATATGGGAAATCGAGCTTTTAGTAATCCAAAACACCTTTCTATAATATTACACAGTGATGAATGCCTATAATTAAAAAGCTTCATTGGACCCTTTGGTTCTTTTCCTTGGCCTCTATAGTCACACAAATGCTATTGATCTCCACTATATGGGGAGAGAAATCCAAGCACATTTGCAAAACCAGAATCAACGATATAATATTTTTCTACAAAAACGTATACTTAATTGATTTCATAAAATGTAAAGTGACATAAAATTGTAAAAATATAATTAATGTTTGAATACAATTTCATACCTTTAGGTGGCCATGGAAACATATTTTCCTTCAACATCAAAAAATATTCTTGAGTCATTAGTTGTTCCTTCCCATCCAGTGTATACAAATGTGAATAACATATCAAATGAACATGCACATTATATTTTGAGTGACTTGAACCTTTCTACCTCAATATGGAGTCTGATTAGATGCAAGTACCTAAGTAGCTATATGTGTACCATCAATGGCACCAATACAATCCTAACAATATTAAACATGCAAACCTTAGTATTACATCATATTCTAGAAAAAAAATTACTAAGGAAAACATGTACTTTACATCAAACCATAAATAATGTTTATGATTATTCACAATCTCAGGTGGCTTCCCTTCCATGTTCTAAGGTTGGAAATACGATGTCTCAATCGACATAATGCCCTTAACACTCTTTTAAATTGTCTAAATATAGTTTCTTTTGAATGTTGAGATCTTTCAACTGTAACTCTATTTTGCATTGTATGACAGACAATTATCATAAACATGCAAACAACTTCCTTCACACAATTAAATTTATCATCTTGTAGGAAGTCTAATCTTCACGAAAAAAGGTTTGTCCATTCTAACCGAATCATATAATCTATCAGGATGCCCATTTAATATGTCTAACATGTATTCACAACTTGATAGCATAGAAGTTTGACATGGTTATGTTTAGACATTAAATGGGAATGATATGCTAACAAAGTATCTACCAATTGTCAAACCAAGAATTATTTTCAAAATTTGTATCCATTTCAAATTATTATGATTTCATCCTATAAAAAAATTTATAGAACATTTAATATATCTAAGCCATAGAGATAAAATAAAAATATTTTGTTGTATATATAAACAAAATTGTAACAACCCTCATTTTCATAAAATTGAGGACCCCAAAATTTGTATTTGTTAACGTAAATTTCATGATTGGTGTGTCAATTGGGCTTAGGGATTTTAAAAACAAGTCTGGAACATGTTTTTACATAAAAAAAAAAGATATATAATACATGTATTTTCTATGTGTATTTGAGTATGTAATGAAAAAGGCAAGAAAAGATGAGTAAGGAAATCTAGTGGATTGGATTGTAGTGGGCCAGCCCATGTTGGTGAGGTGGTAGAGAATTGTTTTAAATGATTTTTAATGTTTTTTTAATTTTATTTCATTTGTTCTAGCTGAGAAATACCAAAGAAGAAGGGGCAAAAGAGGTAGATTCAATTTCTTGCCCAATTCGACGCCTAGGTGAGTATTTTTCACTCCATTTCTTCATAAAATTGCAATTTAAGCTAAGTGTTACAATTTTCTCGGACTAATTTTGGCTATAGGAGCTGTTTTTGGCGTTCCCAAAAATGGAATTTTGAGCCAATTTGATTGAAAACTAGTTGGGAATGATGATTATCACTCCCTAAATCTTGGAAACACTGAATTAGTGTTTCCTTTGGGTTGATTTATCAAATCGGCACTTGTATAAATGCAGGTAGTGCAATTAGACATCGAAGACCTCCAAAACCATGTTAAACTCTAATAAAATACTTGTTTGAGACTGTAGGTGGATAGTATGATCACATCTGGACATTTTGGTGTTGATACCATGATTTAAGAAGATGGACTGATATTTTTAATAACCGGATATAGGTTTCGTGTAGATGAAATAGACTTGGAAACTAGTGAGAATATAGCTAGAAAGCCCATATAAACTATTCCTTATTATAAAAAGACTTTGATGACTTCTAGAAATAATACAAATGATTCCTCACCTGTGAATGAGATTAGAATTGAGCTAAGGAATTTATTAAAATAATGAGAATTGTAGGAATGCTAGAAAATTAGCATGAAAAGTGAGAAAGTGTGTTGATAGTAATTTAATGACATATGCAAGTACTAGTAAGAAGGTGTGATTCTGGGCGACTTACTTCTAGCAATTGTTTGTGAATAGAATTTCATTATATTTTTATTTATATTATTATATCATTTATATGTGAATGTTCATGTGTATGATAGCTTGTGGCATGAGAAAAAGGCAAAGATTTTCTGCATTGCCCAATGAATCTATTGAAGCTAGACTTTTGGACATAACTGAGTAGGTTGAGTTTACTACCTACAAGGTTAATCGGGTCTAGTGATCCTAATTAGATTTACAGAACTATGTAAAAATCTATTCAGTTGGAAAGTATGACACCGTTGTAGTATTAATTTATAAGGAAAGCTAATTAGGTTCTACAAGGGGGATGTTTTCTTAGAATCAAGTATGGTTTACATTTCCTCTTGAGAATGCTAGTTGGTAAGTACTGGACGGTACAAGAACAAGTCCATGAGTACTCCTGGCTAAATTATTCAAGTAAGGCTAGAATGTAACTTTAGGCTGTAAAACTAGTACCTATTGAGTATATGCATTCATATACGCCTTGGGAAAGTTTGTCACATACTTGAATAAGGTTGAATAGTGTGTGTTGAATATGAAATTGAATTGCATTGTATATTAGATGTTGTTATGATATGTATATAATTGCATATTGGTTAGCATAACATGCTCATGCATACATGATGATGTAGATGTATAAATGGTGGTATATATGAATTCTATTCACTGGGCACCGTTGGCTCATCTTATTTCTATTTTTCAAGTCTTTTAGCTGTTGATAAAGGCAAGAGAATAGCACTACAGAGAGAGATTAGTGTCTTGTCATAGGACAAATTTTGATTTAGATTTGATGTTATGGATATATACATGTATTTTGATATTTCGGATTATGTAAATATATGTATATAACACCCCACACATGATATCTAAATAGATGGATGTTGTTAGATGTTATTTAATTTGGATTTGAGGTAGTTGTGGATAGCAAATATTGTGGAATGGATTATCAGGTTTTGATTTGTGATAGATGGCTCAATGACAAAGAAAACTTTGCCGAAGTCTGATTGAAACTTAACAGAGATCTAATGGTCCCATAATGAATATGATGGTTAGTTTCTTGTGCCGGTCAGAATGCCCTGGGAGTTTGTGAAAGGGTCCTGACAAAAATTATGCATGACATTTGCTTATATATAAACAAAATTACGTCATCTTGCATGCATATATCGTCATTTGACATCACAAAAAGTAAAAACCATAAGTTTGCATTTCATTTTCATATTGTAGTTTCATATTATATATTAACAAAAGCATTCACCCAAAATATGTCAAGAAAAAAAAAGAGTATGGACAAGTCTTGGGAGCACATCCCTCATTTAAAGCTTGCAGGCCATGTCTTTTTTCTTTCATCAGTCACTTTCATGAATGTTCTCCACTAATCAGAACTTGTAAATTTCTAGCAAGCTTTAATATATGATGCATTATCAATATTATCCATACATTCCTCAATAGAGCATGCTTCTTTAGTCTTATGGCGTGTTGCTCTAGCTGTAGATGCCTTAACTTTAGCACTAAGAGACTTTGACAAAAGCTCAATTGCATCATCTAATTTAGAAGACTTACAATATTTTGCTTCTTTCTTTGGGCGAAGATCGCTAGGAGGGTTGAAACTACGACGTTTTACCTTATTAGAATCTTCAATTCCTATATCTGATGTTAATTTTAAGAAGAAAATTAAGAAGAAAAAGAGATGCTTGGCAGAATAAATGAAATGGTGGGTTTGAAAAGGGGTTTTCTGGGGAGGTGAATATTGTGATTGAAGAGGTGGATTTGCTAGAGAAAAAAAAAAAAAAAAAAAGACAAGAAAAAGGAAAAGGGGTTGGGTGGAGAAAATTTTAGCAGACATAGGTGTAACATCCTATATTTTTAGTTAATATATTTAATTGACTTATATGTATATTAATGATATAATACATATATAAGTACATAAAAGAAATAAGTACGTATATATATTTATGAATACATATCTACTAAATTAAGTTGGGTGTGTATGAAAAAAAAGAAGGGAAAGTTATATTAGAAATCTAACTATGGGAGCATGGTATCATAAATAGTCAACCATGCTCACCCTTAGTCAACCATGCTCATCTTTTTGTTTGATATTAACATGTAAAAAAACAAAAAAAGAAGAAAAGATAAATGTGAAAGAAGGAAAGAAGATGAAACGCAGAGAGGAAGAGAAAAAAAGGGGACGGATGTGTTTCGTGGCTAATTCGTTACGATAATAAGTCATTTTTTTCCATTTTTGTTAGAAAGTTGATCTTTAACCAGTATCTAGTGTTTTTTATCGATATAATTTTTATTATGGGAGTCATTTTACGGTATTTTTAAAATTATGGTTTTTACCCAATTTGAATGAAAATTTAATCAAAAGGTTGAAAAACACTTCTTAGACTGTAGAAGCCCCGAATATATGGCTAGATTTCATTTATTTATTCATTTAGAATTTTTATGACTGTTGGAAGTTAGATTTGATATTGAAAACCTTTTGAACCCTATTAAAACCCGATGAAACTCCGGTTTGAGATTGTAGAAAGATAGATCTACTGATTCCGAACGTTTTGATGTGAAGATCATGATTTTTGAATATGATTTAATATTTTTAGTAACTAAATATAAGGTTTTGGTAAGTAAAATTGACTTTCGATGCCTTCGTAAATATGTAAATCCTCAATAAAATACCTAATGAAGGTAGTAGAATTGTAGCATGATTGATTTTACACGTGTGGATGTGGACAGAATAATTTTAGAAATATTCTATATTTTTAATAAAATTGATATATGTTTCCAGTAGAAAACTAAAATTAAGAACTAGTGGAAATATGATTTAAAAATCTATTTTCACTGTTTCTTCTTATAGAAACATCTAGATTGATCGTAAAAACAGTATTTAAGTGAGATTGAATGATGTCTAGTTGATTATAATGCTTAATTATGGTATGAATTTCATGTTTGCAGTGGTTAAAATGTGATATAGTGCGTTGGTGACTGAACTTGAGAAACATTGATGCTGGACATTTTGGGTGTGTATTGAATTGGGTGATGATCTAATTGTGCTGAACATCTTGGAATTGAGCAAAATACTGAATAGTAGAGTGTGCATTTTCTTAGAAACATCGGTTATAGATATATTGCTGCATTGTGTTTTAATTTGCATTCATAAATAATTTTTTTTGGCATTGGAGCATGTGAGACTTGCAAAGGCAAGTTGGTGTCATTTCGTTAGGAATTAGACCCGGATGAGTATTATGCGTAACCTCATTGTCGGTAGGCTTGTACTAATAAGGATTTGAGATCCTTGAAATGACTGTAAATTTGGTAATGGGAGGCTGTGGTTACCTTGTAACGGCCACACAAGGGTTAGACCCGCTCTATTACCTTAAAAGAGGGAGATAGTGCTTTTTGATGAAAAACCTTGCATTGTTTATTTGAAATTCATGAAATGTATATTGTGACATGTATGAATTATTTGTTGAATGATGCATATGTATTTATAAATGTTTTAAATGATTTTGAATGTCATATTTTCCTAAATGCATATAATTGTCATATTATGAAATATATTCACTGAATTGTTGTTTGCTCACTTCATTTCTTCAAAAATTTTAGGTATCGAGTCGAAGGGAAAAGGAAAAATTCGTGAGTGATAATCACGTGGTTGCATTCATCTTGTATATGTATGTATGCATTGGAGGATATGTGTTACTTTTCTTTATTTTGATAAGTATAATTATCACATTATTATGTATATACTATCACATAGTTGGGTTGAATGAGAATATGGGTTTTGATATTTGGATTATGAAATGTTTAATGACGATATATTTAATCACATGATCGTGGTGGATGAAATGGCTTGAGAAATGAATAGTATTTGAATATTTTGGGTCATGAAATGCTTGTAATATTCGGAGGATTATTTATTGTGGAAAATGAATGACATGAATGAATGGATATTGTGGATGAGTATATATATATATGATTTGATTTGTGGTATATGTGAGAAGTCTATTTTATGGGGAGATGTTGTCAATTTTTTTTTTAGATTTGTGTAAATCTATTGAGGCCGATAGTGTATTATATACTGTATACAGGATATGTATAGTATATAATATACTGTGTCGGTTATGACGTCAACCTATGTCAGGGGCGTCATGACAATGGGTTTGCTGCAGACGTGATTTTGATGCAATGGTTTTGCAGTAGCTATTTGAAAAAGGATGAAACACAGGGCAATGGTTTGTAGTGACGATTAAAAATAGAAAGATTAGATTTGAGTGGCTTTGCACAACAATAAATGGAAACTAGAAGATGAGAAAAGCTCTTAGTGAAGAAAAATCAATCATAAATTATTAGAGAGGGAGAGAAATTACTAGAGAAGACCTAGTTTTTGCAAGGCAGAACGTCTCGCATGAGAAAGAATCAAAGGAGACGATGAAAATGGCGCTGAACCGAAAGCACGAGTTGTCTTGCTTAAAAACGCGTGGGAATGAGATTAGTAACAACTGAAGTCTGTAGGAGCTTGCATGAGTTGATGTCCTTTTATGACCGTACCTGAAAAGCGAGATTGAAAAACTGAGGAAACGACATTTAGTCGTTTCCAAGAGTTACGCTGAGTTTTTGGTTAGGATTCTCAAACTATTGTTTGGATTTTACTTTACCAAACACAAACTTGTTGTTTTTATATAAAAAAAATGGTTTGAAAACAGAAAATTGTTTTGAAAACCTAAACCAAACGCGCCCTTAAGGTTTTAATAGTCATTTATCAAATAAAAAAAAGTACCCGTAGGCTTGTTGGGCTTGATGATAATGGGTCATCCTCCATATGTTAGGCAAACCCAACCCAACCCAACACATGACAGGTCGTTAGATACTGTGAACAATTTTCTCTAGCGCTTAGTTAGAAATAAGCATTTGGTTGCATTTATACAAACAACAAATCCATTACTAACAAACATGTCACACCCCGCCCAGACGTGCCTAAACCTGCAGGACACTCGCGGACGGGGTGCGAATGCATTATAACGATAATAACAGAGTCAGCAGAAGCACAATTTAAGTATAAGTCTGATTTCATTAATTTTAGAATATTTTTGTACATGAAATGGTTAAGGGAACATTCTCCCTAAAATCCCCAATGAATAATACAAAGGGTACAAAATGTGGGCCCAAATACCTGCACCCAGTCCACCCTAATCTCCTATGAAAAATTGGATAACAACGGGGTGAGCTACACGCTCAGTGGGTAAAATAGTTCGTGAATATAACAATTAATAAAGCAAACCTCATAATCAAATATCTTAAATACACATCAGAGCATCATAATCAATTCAATATGTATGTATGCATGACACCGTCTCGTAATGGTTTCATGACTATACATCGCCTGAGTTCACGTACAGATGTCCCTCCCCGGGAATAACCGGGTTCTCATTGTACGTCCCTCCTTAGGAACGATGCTCTGAATTCACGTACAGATGTCCTTCCCCAGAATTAGCCAGGTTCTCATTGTACGTCCCTCTCCAGAGAAATATAATGAATAGCGAGCATCGCTCCTAACTATTCTATGAATCATAAATCACATACATCCCTAGGTGGTGATATGTATGATGCCAATGCATGAATTGGTTTGTATGAACTGGTCCGATCTTTACTTAAAATTTAGACATGATTTAGCAACGTTTGGTGATCCTTATCAGGGTCGGTATCACTACGTGCAAGGTTAGGACATTCAGTATTACTGTATAAGCTGGTAGCTTTCAAATAAGACCAACCAGATCAGTCTCCAGTTGATAGGTGAGACACAAGGTCTACTTAAATACCAATCGTCTAGAGCAGCACGTTGCCTCCCGTTCACTATTTAAAGATACTGAGGACAAGACTGAGTCTGGTTGAGCCAGATTGACTACTAATCCGGCATAACAACAGCGTAATAAATGAATTCCAATTATACAGGCATAAGTGCGACAGTATAAACATTATACGCAATAATGCAGTGTAAATGAATAGTAGACATAATGATAAATGAATATAAACTTTAATAAAAGTTATAAGACACGCAAACCTATGTTTCGTTCTCCACCTTCAGATAAGAACTCCTTTAAGAACTGGCACTTTACTCCTGACAGAACCGCGTTGCGCTGCACCGAGAGTCTCGAAAGAGAGTCTCAAAGGACTAAAAACTCAAAATGAGTGAAAAGGAGAAGAAAAATCATAAGGAGAGGTGATTTGGTGTGAGAAATGAGGAGGGGGGGCTTTTTTTATATAGAGGATTTGGTGCCTGAACGTTCCGACATCCTGCCCGAATGATTTTATTTATTTATTTATTGTGCAAAACCTAGGGTATTACACTCTACCACCCTTAAAAGGATTTCGCCCTTGAAATCAGTTCAAGTAGTCATGATGGTTATCTTCTTGAGATTCACTGCTGGTGTCATCGTTTGCTAGTTCAGAGTAGTGCGTGTATGGTCCCTGAATGGGCACTGTGGCCACTGGAATCCTCAACATCATGAAACCATGGAGTGCAAATGGAGTCGGATTTGTCCTCATAAGATTCCAACCTTTGCTTAACAGATGGTGGTGTAGGGCATTGGTTACATCGTTTGAGGGGAGGTAGGTTTAGCGGTGGAATATTTTTTCGTGCTGTTGCTCGAATCCGGCCACCTGGCAATTTTGGTAAAAGGTCCTGCCAAGATGAGGGCACAGGATTGTTTTGGGCAAAATTGTTACAAAAACGCCATGCACGCTCTGGCGATAAGGATCGCTGTCTGTGTGGCGATGGAGTTGGTGATGCAAAGTAGTTGTGACTTGACTTTGAACCTAGAAGAGTCGCAACAGGTTGCCAAGGAGGCCACTGCGTGCGTGCCTTACCATATCCATTGATATTATTTTCAGACATTTGCATAGTTATTCAAGTGAAACAATGTATTAAGATATGTATAAACAAAGTTTCATCATTTTATTGATAAGTGAAATAGTACAATGTATCACATCATTAGTTATTACTAGAAAACAATTCAGGGTATTTCTGTTTGATTGTTGCTTCTAGTTCCTATATTGCTTCCTCTATACCGTGGTGATCCCAGAACACCTTAACAAGTGGTATGCTACGTCGCCTTAGTTCTTGAGTTTTTCTATCCAAAATCTGTATCGCTCTCTCGTAATACCCATTTCCTTCCTCAACCCGAACCTCAATTAGAGGGATGATATGCGAAGGATCAGGACGATACTTTCGAAGCATGGATACGTGAAAAACATCATGAACCTTAGACATGGATGATGGAAGGGACAGACGATAAGCAAGTTTGCCAATACGTTCAATGATCTGAAATGGACCGATATACCGTGGGGAGAGCTTTCATTTGATCCCAAAGCGTTTGACACCTCTTGTGGGCTGAACTTTTAAAAAAACCAAGTCCCCCTTATCAAATTCTAGAGGTTGCCTCCGCTTGCCAGCATAGCTCTTCTGTCAACTTTGTGCAACACGAAGTCGTTCTTTTACTAGTGTGGTCTTCTCAGAAGTCTCTTAAACTAGTTCAGGGCCCAACTGCGGTCGATCTGCCATATCTAACCAGCATACCGAAGATCTGCAAGGGCGACCATAAAGAGCCTCGTACGGTGCCATGCCGATACTAGTTTGGTAGCTGTCGTTGTATGCAAACTCAGCTAAATATAAGTACTTTTCCCATCCGTCATTAAAGTCTAAAATGCAACAACGTAACATGTCTTCTAAGATTGGGATAAAACACTCTGACTGTCTATCAGTCTGAGGGTGAAAGGCTGTGCTCATGGTGATCTTAGAGTTCATTCTACTCTGGAAGCTTTGCCAAAACTTTGATGTGAATCGAGGGTCTCAATCAAAGATGATCGTGAGTGGTATGCCATGGAGGAGTACGATCTCTCTTTCATATAGTTCGGCAAGCTTGGCGGGGTTATTCGTGAACTTTATTGGCAAAAAATGTGCAAACTTTGAAAGTCTGTCAATGATAACCGAGATAGCATCTTGCCCTTTATTATTTCGAGGCAAGGCCGTTACAAAATCCATTGCGATGTTCTCCCACGTCCATTCTCCAATAGGTAACGGCTGGAGAAGTCCAGAGGGAAGTCTTCGTTTTGCCATAACTTGCTGGCGAACGAGACATCGAGCAACGAAGGCTGCAATCGCCTTCTTCATTCCAGAAAACCAGAATTGTCTCTTGACATCCTTGTACATCTTGTCACCCCCAGGATGCATAGCGAACCTTGAACAGTGCATTTCAGTGAGCACTTCTTTCCGAACCTCATGATCGTTCGGTAGACAGAGGCGTTTTTGTATAGAAAATGGTCCCATTTTCATAGACCGACCAGTGAGGAAGGTCCTGCCCGCTGAGTAGAAGTTCTCGTTTCTCCATTAACATAGGGTCGTTGGCTTGAGCTGCTGAAATCTTTCGAACCAGCTCAGAGTTGGCTGACAATTGAGAAAGTTGTGATCTTGGTTCTTCCTCGATCAGTTGTAGGTTAAAATTCTCCATCTCTGCAGCCAACTTCCCCATTTCAAAGTTAAGAGTGCAAGCAACATAAGATTTTCTACTCAGGGCATCAGCCACAACATTGGCCTTTCCAGGATGGTACTGAAGTTGAAAGTCATAATCTTTCAAGAATTCCAACCATCGTCTTTGGCGGAGGTTTAGGTCTCTTTGAGTGTATATGTACTTAAAACTCTTGTGATCCGAGAGGACCTCAAACCGTTCACCGTATAGGTAATGACGCCATAACTTTAGCGAAAATACGACAGTTTCAAGTTTCAAGTCATGTGTTGGGTAATTACCCTTATGAATCTTCAGTTGCCTCGAGACATATGCAACAACTTGGCCTTTTTGTATTAGTACGACACCTAAGCCTTGGAGAGAGGCATCGGTGTATAGTGAAAATCCAAGTGAATTTCTTGGAGTGATAAGTACTGGTGTCGTCGTGAGGCATTTCTTCAATTCCTGAAATGATGCTTCACAGGCGGGATTCTAGATGAATCGCACCTCTTTTCGAGTGAGCTTTGTCATAAATTCATCAATCTTTGAGAAGTCCTTGATGAAGCGTCTGTAATAGCCAGCCAAACCAAGAAAACTCCTAATCTGAGTAACAATGGTAGGCTGCTTCCAATTTAGAACCGCTTCAACCTTAGAAGGATCGACCTCAATGCCATTGCCTGAAACCACATGGCCTATGAATTGAATTCGTTTCGCCCAAAATTCGCACTTACTCAACTTTGCATACAGCTGGTGGCATTTCAAGGTTTGGAGGACTATCTTCAAATGTATCTTATGGTCTTCCTAGGTTGAGGAATATTGCAAGATATCGTCCACAAAAACCACCACAAATCGGTCTAAGTATAACCGGAAGATGCGGTTCATCAAATCCATGAATGCAGCAGGTGCATTTGTTAGACCGAACGACATGACCAAGAACTCGTAGTGACCGTACCGAGTCCTGAATGTCGTCTTCCCTCAGATCCGAAGTTGGTGATAACCAGATCGTAAATCAATCTTAGAGAAGTATTTGGCATCTTTAAGTTTGTCGAACAAGTCATCGATCCTGGGCAATGGGTATCTGTTCTTAATGGTGATGTTATTCAGCTTGCGATAGTCGATGCAAAGTCGTAACGAACCATCCTTTTTGAAAACAAACAGAACTGGAGCACCCCAGGGTGATAAACTTTTTCTGATGAAGCCATGACTCTCTAATTCCTTCAGTTGTTTGTCCAATTCGACCAGCTCAACATTTGACATTTTGTATGGTGGAATTGAGATAGGCCTGGTCCCAGGTATGAGATTGATTTCAAAATCGAATTCCTAAATCGGAGGTAGACCAGGAAGGTCATTTAGAAAAACTGTTGGGAATTCAGATATTACTGGGACATCGTGTACTTCGAGAGGGTACAATGCTGGTGATTCATTTTCATCACCAAGGGATAGAGCTCGAAGCTATGCCTTGAGAAGTGCAACAGTCGAGTTGTGTATCCATTTCCTTGTTCCCTGAATCTTGACAATCTCTCCCGTGGTCAAGGTTAACTAAACTTGCTTCTTCATACAATCGATCTTTGCATTCAGTGGTGCGAGCCAGTCCATGCCGAGGATGATGTCAAAGTTTTCAATGTCCATCACAAAAAGATATGCATATATGATATGTTTTGACATTCGAAGTTCCCATTGAGAACATTGCAATTTTACGTCAGTACCAGATCCTAAAGGTGATGTGACATGGAGTGTGATTGTTGTGGGTTCAGGATGCAACCCTAAATGTCTTACCAATGCAGACGATATAAAAGAATGCGTAGCACCCGAATCGAACAAGACATGTACCATGGTATTGAACAAGGGAAATGTACCTTCGACTACATTGTTGTCTGGGAGGGGTTGTTGAGCGATGGAAAATGCTCTGCTCTGGTTCCGTTGTCCCTGGTTCTTCTAGTACTGCCTTAGTTGGGCATTTGCAACAGGTGGTGCTTGTTGGACTGGAACAACGGGAATAGGTTATTGAAGGTGCGGATAGACATATTTTACATGGCCTGTTGGCCACAGTTGTAACAAGTCAGCCTCCGCTGCTGATGATTCTGTTGGCCATGCTGATTGTGGTGCTGACGACCACCTCTGCCATTGCCATTTCGACGGCCACCCCTGTCACTACGGCCTCCGAGGCCATGATTGTGAAAACCCTGCTGGCCAAGGTTAGATTGTTCAGCCGTAGGTGTCGTGGCCTCATTCTTCGAAACAGGGGTTGGGAGGGCTGGGTTTTGATTATAGTAGGGCTTCTTCTTGTTGCCCTGCTGCGAGCCCTATTGGGAAAACGTTGCAGGCCGTTTTCCCTTATTCATTCTCTGCTTTTGAACGATCTTCTCTTGCTCAAAGCTCATGGCCTTGTCAATGACCTCCTTGTAAATCTTGAGATCCAAGATCGACAAGGTTTGTCGAATATCAGGACGCAGGCCATTGTAGAATTTCTCGGTCTTATCCTGCTTCGTTGAGATGGGGGAAAAAGAGTAGACCGATAATTCTTTGAACTTGCCAGCATATTCCCTGACTGTCATGCTGCCTTGGTATAACATGGAAAACTCCTAGCGCTTTTGCTTCTTCACTGCCCCGGGAAAGTATTCATCAATAAGCATTGACTCGAACTGTTGCCAAGTCATGTCCGCTGTGTTGACCCTTGGGTCTTCTTTTACAGTTATCCACCATGTATTTGCTCCACCAATAAGTTGGTAGGTCGCGAGTGGAATCTTTCGGGTCTCATCGATTCCCATTGCACCGAGAGCCTTCTTTGACTCATCTAGCCATTTATGCACCTATTCAGCATCAATGGTGCCAGCAAAAATAAGAGGTTGTAGCCTTTTGTATTTCGTTATCTAGTCGGTTTGAGTCTCCGACCCAGATCTCACAGGTGCCTGCATAGTGGCAACCTGATTGGCCGCGGTCTCATGACCGGCCGTCTGAACTGTTACTTTCATCTCCTCATTAAATCCGTCGAAGAAGACTTCCATACTCGAAGGCATGGCAAAGGGTGTAGGTTGGGGTGGTACTACCTGCCCAGATGTAGTGGCAGTGTCGGGTGTGGCCTGTGCTGTCGTAGGAGGCTGCGGTTCCTGATTCTGAATCTCAGGAGGTGCCTCCTCTGCAAGACGGATAGTACGTGGCCTTCCTATTTTCCTGGTTTGCATTTTCTCACTGGCAAGGAGAAAATAAAACCACGATTTAGGAACTGTAGCCAAGTATAATGTTATGGTATGCTCTGCAACAATTTCGAGGGTATTACAATATATAAACCGCCTATTTTTCTAAGTATAGTGTAAGATTTTTGTTGAGGAATCAAAGAATCTTATGTGCCTCGTATGTCTGGCCATGGTGTAAAACATGGTTAGAATGTTTATATAATAAGTATAAAACTTTGCAAGCATTTCAAATGTTTTGGTTTTGGTTTTTGTAAACATACATATATATTTCATTGAAGATCCATACGAGTCATAAAAATTTTAAGATTTGCCTCGGTAAATATCTTGATCTAACGTTCTATCGCGATCTTATGTATTAAAAATCTTTTGCTTACTCTTTTCAATTATTATCCAAATTAGTGTGTCCCATACCACATGAATTTGGTAATAAGGGTGTCAACCAAGTTAAGTTGTATGAACACTGTCTCTAGGAAACATCGGCTGAATCGTAGTTCACTAATAGTATCGTCCAAGTTTTCTCGTCCCATACCGTGTAAACTTAGTGATAATGTTAGTAATGCAACTTTCTCCAAATGTTTCTTTTCATACAAGGTCATGGGTTTTCTTACTTCCACGTTTTATTTAGTATCCTCCAATTTTGTTGTGTCCCATATCACTTCAAAGTTAGTGATACAAAAGAAAGAATGGTTGTAAGTCGGCCCACCAAAGATAGTCTTAAACAAAACATTTCATTCATATATATAAACTACAATTTTACAATGCCAGTGATCATTCCTGGTTTTCCTGCCTACTACTGCTTCTTCTAGACCTCCTACTAGGTACAAAAAGACTGCTAGAAGAAGGTTGAGAATTTGCTCGTTGTTCTTCGACGTTTCGGATACATGTTAACAATTCACTTTGAGTCTCCTCTATTCGAGCAATTCTAGTCACGATCACCTTTAACTATTCGGATGTGTTAGTCGATTGCCCCATCGATGGTTGATGGGTCGACTGTCGCATAGGTGGAGGGTAAGCCGTAGGCATTGGTGGAAAGTATTGGCTGTACGGTTGACTCATAGGTGTGGAGTAATTGTTTTGACTGTACGGGGATCCCCTAACTGGAACCCCTTGGACATTTGGATATGCTTGGTTTAAAAAGTCTTGAAATAATGGGCTCATTGGGATGTCCTGTCTTCCATAATTTGGTGCCGACAAATTTTGTTGTTGTTGGTTCACTGAAACTTGTGGAACAGGCTGATACGGTACTTCAGGAGTTGGAAACCTTTGGTACGTAGTATTGCCTTGAGTTGGCATGTTCCAGGAAGGTGGATTTGCTGGAACTTCTTGTCTATCTTGATTTGGTTGAGATTGATTTAAGTTGGCAAATAAATCTTCATCAGTGAACAAGTGCTCGGTTGGATCATTTTTCGAGGTTGGGTTTGACGTAGGGTTCTGGTTTGGCTCATTATTTAGTACTTCCCTAACAGGAATCTTTTGTCGACTTTTTCGGTAACAACGTCCATATTCATCTCTCATTCTTTCGCCATTAAAGTCGCGTCGAATACTTCCTCGTCAGTTACCCCTCCACTTGTGACATATGTCTTGAAGATAGAGGATGTTGTAATCGCCTCAGTGATCTGCTTCGAAGACTTATCAAAAGTGTTGACGTTTGCCTCGTATAGCATTCTCATGATCAAGACTCCGTAGCCGAGGATATCCTTTCTCAAAGGGTTTTGAATCACTCTCAACATTTGTTGGATGATGATGTGCGGTAGGGAGACCTTAATTTTCTTCTCTATGCAATATAACACAAGAAGTTGAGCCCTTGACATAGTGCCTCTAGTCCCCTTTTCTGACAAGATGTTGCCGAATACGATCTTTCCAAGTCCGGCAATAGATGGTTTAAGGAGGTCATTTGGAAGGTTGGCGTACGTTGATTGTGTGTACGACTCTTTGGAGAGGGAATTGAACAACTGTTCGTTGGACTCTGCGATCTCTACAACTATCTGGGGTTCTTGTGGATCAATGATTCTATCTTCAATTGGAATCTCCATAAGTCGTGCAATAATTTTGACTTTGATAAAAATCTTTGTCCCTTTGACTGTTGTCTCCAAAACAGGGGTGATCTCATCTTCTTGGAGTCCCACGCAATTCATGACTCCGTAGAAGGATTTCATTAAGTTGTAGGAGACGTGACCCTCAACTTTCATTATGCTTAACCACCCCAGTGTTGCAAGTTTTTCGTGAAGGATGGGGCGGAGGCGGAGATCTCTATTGTCGATACTCCTCATAGTCATAACCTCCCTTTTGGACAATTCCTTGAGTCTAGTGGGAATTGGTTCCTTACTACCAGTAGTCGTTCCTTCACTTGTGGCCATTCTTTTGCTGAAAGGAAAATAAATTTGTGAAGGACACCAAATATATTTCTAACATTTTTAAGATTTATGTTTTGTCCGTTGGACAATATTTTCTATTTTTCTCTTGATGTTTATGCCATCATTTAATTAAAATTTTCCATTAGCAATAATATATATATATATCTCATCTATATATATAGTTTTCATAAATCATAAGTATATATATATATATATATATATTTGAATCTAAACTATATAAAATTTATATAGTTTTCTAGATATATGTTTAATATAAATCTCAACTATATATAATTGATATATATATATATATATATAGTTCTAGAGATATATATATTTAATCATAACTATATATATATATATATTTAAATCTAAACTATATATAAACAATATATTGTTTTCTAGATATATAATTAATATAAATCTCAACTATATATAATTCATATATATATATAGTTCTAGAGATATTTTTATATCTAGTAAATAATCTTTTCCCCTAATTTGGTGGACTTGGGCGGGTCGTGGACCGTATTCTCTGATACCATTAAATGTCACACCCCGCCCGGACGCGCCTAAATCGGCGGGACTGTGACGCCCCGAAAATTATTTCATATAGCCCATAACCCAATTGCACTTTGCCCAAACTCTATGTGTTGTCTTGATATGGTTGGTGTTTGTTTGATGGTTGATGCTTGATAATGTATATAAATGTGTATTATAAATTGTATATGGGTCATGTTAAATTAAAGTATAATGCATATGTTATTATTTATGCATGGGTCCATTAAACCATGAATTGATATGAGTTAGGATTGATTGAATAAAAGGATAAATGAGAATGAAATTTTGGTGTATTAAATGGATTGGACATTTAAAATACATGGAAGCATGAGATTGGTTAACGTACATGTGGTTGGTATGGGTAGTATGAAACCAACACATGTGAAGGTTGATGCATGAAAGTGGACAAGTGTCCCATGCCCACTTCTCTTCTTCAAGGAAGTGCTAGAAAGTGAGGTGAGTGGAGGGAATCAAGGAAGTACTAGAATGAGTGGAGGGAATCATGAAAGTGCTAGAAAGTGAGGTGAGTGGAGAGAAAGGAAAAAAATAAAAGAAAAGAAGAGAAAGAAAGAAGGAGTTGCTTGAGGAAAATCTCTGCAACGTTTTCATCAAAGGGATGGATCTTTGGGATATATGGTCAGATTGAGGTCAAATTTTGTCAGCAAGTTCATAGCTTATGGTCCTGCATTCTGAACGATGGAGATCTTGATTAGAGGTTTCGTCTAAGAGATCTAACCTCTCAAACAAAGCTGGTAGAAAAGTCTAGATTTCTCGCGCCATTTCATTAAAACTTATAGAACTCCTCAATATACCGTTGGATGGATATCAAATTTGTGTATGTAGTTTACAACTGATATTTATACATTCTGAACGGGGGAGATCTTGATTAGAGGTTTCGTCTAAGAGATCTAACCTCTCAAACAAAGATGGTCGGAAAGTCTGGATTTCTCGCGCCATTTCATTCAAACTTTAGATCTCCTCAATCTACCGGTGGATGGATATCAAATTTTGGTATGTAGTTTAAAACTGATATTTCTGCATTCGGAACGGTGGAGATGTTTATGGAGTAAGTATGTTGTGTGATATAATCATCTGAGTTCGAGTATTTGCAGCAGGAAAGGAGAAATTGTCTGATTAGAGACTTGTTATCAAAGATACTTATCTTTTCGGTCCACGTTGGATTGGGCTGATATTTGGACAGAAGGTTTGTTTCTTCACATACTTCAATCTGTACAGTTGATTTTGTGATTACATATTTCTGTTAGTAGATTGATACATCTGAACAGAATATTAAATGAAGAATTGGTAGGGTTGCTTGTATTAGACTTAAATTTAGAATATGAACTTAGACCTTTCCAAATAGCTTGCATATCAACTATGTTGACCTAGTTGTCATTGTTGATGAACCCATGATGCAAAATCAGTCATATACATGGCTGAACATGGTGACTTAGTGTAAATCGGCAATATGGCCTAAGTATGGAAAATTTCATATTTTAGGGCTTTTGATGCTTTTGGCCTAGAATCATTGAATTGATGCAACTTATGTTTAATTAAGCATGATTAGGGTTGATTATGCTACTGATATGGTGGTTGTGACCATATCATGGGTTAGGCCTACTTGTAATCAAGTGACCCAATTTGGGCATGCTTATGCCTAAGGAATTGAAAATCAGTATTTTTGATTAATAAAATGGTTTATGAATGAGAACTATGCATTAGAGGCCTAAGTCATGTGATTTGAGTTGAATGATGGGATTAGATGGGATTTAGGCCTATTGTCTATATGTGGGCTAATTTAGGGTTGATGTGTAATGTCTATGTGATTGAGCATAGAAATTGATGTATAGTAGGATATAGGAGTGTGAACTTGCTTTCTATTCATTGTCTTGGGTGTGGCATAGAGGTTAGTCTTTTCTTTTTCTTTGATTTTCTTTTCTTTCTTGGTTCGGTGTTCAAGCGAGTTCCTTTCTACGCCCTAAGTGTGCTAAGTTTGGTTTCTTGCTTGTTGTTTGTTGTTTGCGTTGCTTTGTGTTGTCTTTTGTGTTAAGCGTTGGGTGGTTGGGCGTGTCTAGGCGTACGATTCATGTCTTACCTTGCCTATTGGCTTAGGTGGGAATCATGAGTACCCTGTGTAACACCCCAGAAATTTAAACAACTAGGCAATACATCATAAATAACATAAAGCAACAGTGTTCACATGAACACTCGACACGACATGAAACATGAACCTAGGATGGAGGTTCCTCAAAACGAGACCAAGATTAACCAAATAAAGCGCCCAATGAAGTGCCAAGGCATGTGCCAAGTACCAAGCCAGGTGCCCAATGAAGTGCCAAGTACCTAGCCAAGTACCCGGTGAAGTGCCCAAAGAAATAGCCACGTACCCAGGCAAGTTCGCATACAATTCTATAAATAGGCAAGACGCCGCCCGCGATACTTGGAACTCAGTGTTGCGCTGAAATACTCTTGGGAGTCCAGCAAAGTGTCGAGATGAATGATGTGCCAAAATGCTGTCCACGACACTTAAAGTCTAACAATGCGTCGTGATGCTGTCCGTAGCGCCTGGAGACCCACAATGCGCCAAGATCCAATGATGTGCCAAAATGCTATCCGATTCAAGGAAGAGGGAAGCCTCGAGATCTGATGCTCCTAGAATGGCTGCAGAGATGCAACATCGTGCATTCTTGCAAAGAAGCGACAAAATTTGCGAGGTGGGAATGAAGGCTTAGGTTTGCGTACCCTTTACATTATGATAATCATGACATTGCATTGCTTACTTACATTGTACCATGCTACATTACTTCATGCATATGAGCATATTGATTATATTACGGGGCTGGATCATGGGATTGAGTGCGAAACCATGAGTCCAAGAGCCGCCAGTGGAATAGGGTTGAGCCTTTTGCTTGCGTGACCTGTAGCTACATTGTGCTCAGTCCGTGACATCAAAGGGAACCTCCACGCGATGATTGTGGAATAAGGTCAAGCCTCTTGCTTGCGTGGCATGTAGCTGTTTTGCACTCGGTCCGTGATATAGGGGGACTTCCACACAAAGATACTAAGCACTCGGCTTGCGGTGGTTCCGTAGTTGCTCTATGATATTGCATTTCATGATTGTATTGTATTGCTGTGGATTGAAATGCATTTGATCTATGTGCTATTATTACTATCTTTCTGTAAATGCTACGTTTAACTTGCTAAATCCACTAAGTTGTTGAGCTCATCCTGTTGATATTTTTCCCCCAGGCTCTTAGACGTAGATGCTAGAGCGAGAGCCATCGAAGCTACGTGCGGAGGAGGCGAGTAGAGAGCAGGACATTGACGTAGATCAAGGTGTAGTTATGTTTAAGATGTATTTCCGTTGTGTACTCGTGTATGTAACATAATGTACCCTTTGTACCTTGTACCCTTCTCCATTTACGGAGGGTGAATAAAAAATCTATATTGATGTCCATAATTGTTCGCACTCTGGTTCTATGATTTGTTGTGTATTACTTGGATTTCAAAACTGGGTGTGACACCCTATGTGATAACCTTGGTTTTTCGTGGCCTTACACGTTGGATAGCCAATAACTTAGTAGTGCAACAAAGTCTTCTTCCTTTAGTTATCACGGTGTGGACCGTGAGATGCGAGGCCAGGTGGTTGTTGACTGATCGTGAATAATTGTATCGCAAGTGCACAACAGTCAAATAATAATATAGTCCTAAGGTGAGTTGGGTTATCGTCATCTGGGAAAGCTAATTCTACTCTTAAAAATGCCCAAAACTACAATAATTTTGATTTTATTTAGGTGGTAAAAATGGGATGATTTAATGTGCTGGAATTTAAAATGAATAAATTAAAACTAATTAAAGCAAATTGAATAAAAATGGGAGAAAATCAATGAATAAAATTCCTGGAGATTGATTTTACCATGTTTATTTTATGGGTTTCAAAAGATTGTATTAATAAATTAAATTCTGGGTTTATAAATCATGAATATTTAATTATCCAAATCCTTCTCCTAAGTGGTGCTTTGAATATCTACCCTTAAACTATCAACTCCCTCCCTCGAGCGTAAGTAAATAGATCAAGAATGCTTTAAATTCTATAATTCATTTTAATGGATTTCAAAGAGGTTCATAGGTCTCCTGACTCAATATTACTACTCTAGGTTGCAATTTCTTAGATCCGATTCAATACCACATCTCCCAAGTGTAAGATATTGAATCTAAGATCAATTAAAGAGTGATCAGCAATTCAAAGGCATTAAGCATAGATAACTGCAAATAAATTCGAAACTTTGATAAAAAACACATAAACAACATTTATCCCACAAAACCAAACATAGATCAACCAATCTCTAGATTAAACAATTAGTTCATATTCATATTCAAAGATACAAGATACAGATCTAAAGGAGAAATCATGGAAACAAGCTAGAATAAAAGAGAAATAGAAGAAAACCCCCTTTTACAAGTGAAATCCCCTTCTTCTTCTTTTTTAAAATTTGCAACTCTTTCTTCTTCAAACCTTTCTCTTGCCTCTTTTTCAAACCCTAGCCGTCATTTTTCTCCTCTCTATTCTCCTTTCAAACCCTCTCATCATGTTCTATTTGAAGTAAGGAGTCCATAGAAACAAACCGCATCCAATTCCGAGTCCAATTGGCAAAGTTATGATCAAAATACCAAAACATGTGCAGTTGGGTTTTTGCGCAACGCCACGGACCCAAAACATTGCTTTGTGCGTTTTTTTCCATTTGTTTTTTTCTATCTTTCACTCCTCTTGCACATTTATATTCATTCTAACTTCTTGTACTTTGTTTCCATCATCCAAACTCACCTTCACATCATCTAAACACCTACAAAACAAAGCAAATCTAATTGAAAGTACTATAAAATGAATAAAAACATTAAACTAAAAAGAAATGCACTCAAATTATGTGATTCCTAAACTATCAACATGTATCAAAATGTAATTTATTCATGATAAAAACTATAAAATCCTAAGATAACACCTAAATGAACCTAAAACAACTTAAAAACTAAACAAATGAACTTAAAAATCTAACAATTCAATATGCAAAACAACTAACTAAAACTCAACTTATCATTGACCTAAGTGGTTTTCCACTTAGATTCACCTAAGTGTTTGATGCTAACAAACAATATAATCATGGAGCTAATGGTTGAATTGAGCATGTTTCAGCACCTAGGATAAGTCAAAAGGCCAATACAAGAGTCAAGTGATCTCCAGTCAACTCAAGTGGATCAAACAAATTCAAATGCTTGCATGAGTTGACTCGAAGATAAAAGATGAGAACTTACACGCATAATTAAAATTAGGTTGTAATCTTTCTTGTCTTTATTGTTGACCCAGGTATGTCCAAGAGGGGGGGTAAATTGGACACTTAGACAATTAAAGTTAATGCAATGGCAACTAAATAACTACAGAAAAGTAAATCAATTTGTGCAATCGATTTAGAGTGGTTCGGCTACTTGCCTATGTCCACTACCTAACCTCCTCAGTTAGGATTTGAAACCTCTTCACTAAGGGATTCTCTTACGGGTGAGAACCAAATCGTTACACATTTTCTCAACTTTCGGGTGTGAGAACAACCGTTACAATACTCAACTTGAAGTCTTGAGACCAACCTAAACCTCTCGACTTACAAGCTAGAGAACTACCTATAGCTCTCAACTTACAGGCTAGAGAACTACCTATCTCAACTTCCGGGTGTAAGAATAACCTAAACTTCTCAACTTACTGGCTTGAGAACAACCACTTGGTAAAAATAATGTTTGATACTCAATAGTTTGTATAACTACTGTTACAACCCGATACAATTTACAAGATATGAAATGAAGTACAACTGTGTCCTATGAACTATCTCTCAAATTCCTCTTTCAACAAGAATGATATATGATTAAAACAATGCCGAAAATTTGAGTGAAAACAGCTCAATAACCTTCAAAAAGATTTTCAATGAAAGATAGAGATTAAGCTCAGTATGAAAATCTTTTGAATCAGCTAAGTTTCAAAAAAAAAAAACACTTTGACAACTAAAACAGTTTGAGCTCTAAAATCAAATTGAAAATTCGACTAACTTTCAAAATTATTTGCTCAACAAATTTTTTCGGTGTCAAGCTTGAGTCTAAGTGCTGGTGTATATAGACTCAGTAGAAATGAAGTTGTTAGTCATTTGAATTTGAATTTCAAAATGATTGTTTACTCATAACAGCTAGAATCTTTCACGAAAATGGCAGCTGCACTTTTCACGAACATTCTCGTTCTTTTCAGATTACACGAAAAAGGAAGGTTTCAGGAATCGTGATTTCGTGTATCAAAGGAAATCTCTGAAAAATTTGAAAAGGTTTCTGTATATAAAAAGTTCTAAAAAAGTGCAAGTGTCAGCATTGTGACGGCGTTGGATTAGCGTCTTGATAAGTTAATCAACGTTTTGGCGCATAATATCAATTTTGTCATTTTGTTTCTTTGAGGGCGCTTATGGACCATAAACGTCCTGCTGAACTGTGAAGTGAGGGCGCTACGTGATCGTATGTGTCCTAACTTACTTGGCGATTAAAATGACTAAACTTTACGTGGGCGCTAATCCACAATTAGCTTGCTGCCTTATTTTAAAATATTTAAAGTGACGAGGGCGTTACTAATGAGTAAACGTCCTGATATTTTTAACTCATAAAAATAATAAGCGAGCTGATGTAGAATCAACGTGCTGATAAGTTTACTGGTTGACTTAATGAGACCGCTACTGATGAAGTAAGCGTCCTGATGAATAAGTACATTTCAGCCTTGAACATTATCAGCGTCCTAATGTATTATCAGCGTCTTGACTTACCAAGTGCAGGAGGGTGCTGCTAAAACATTACCGTCTTGAAAGACACTTAAAAACTGTTTCTTAAAAACAAATTAAGTCTTTCAAAACTTATTTAAATCAGACAAAGATTTGATCAAATCAAACATTTGAAACAATTAAGAGTTTAAATCATTTGAAAAACTTTTCAAATATATCGATTAAAACGTGTAATTGAGTAAATCTTGCTGAGAGTAATTTGCTCGATAAAATTTCATTCTAAGTACTGAAAAACTTGAAGCTTCAAACATTTACATTCAATAGCGCTCTAAGCTCTTTTTTTATCTTTAATCTTGATAAATCTGAAACACTTAACAAGATCATTAGATACATAAACATGAGTAGTTTAGAATCATCAAAACATTCTCATCCTGGGGGTTCCTTGAGATAACAATTTTCTCATTTTTTATGATTTCAAATACTAAGATACCATTGGGCTAAGTGACATATATATGCATATAGTTTCTTGCAGTTCACATTAGCATGGTACAGATGATTGCATTCATTTAATCAATCATTTACTGCTCAATGCGAAACACATGTCAGATTAAAAGACAGAGCAATTTATATTCATGTCAGAAGAATATATCCAAAATCATCAAGTCAGTACAAAACATTTACAAGTATAGTACAATTCAGTACATATAATATTATAATCTCCCCTATCTTATAGCTTCCCACTTGAGCTTACTTAGCCTAATGTGTACATTATTCTCCCCATTTTGAAAAAATCAAAAAGTGGATAGGCCTAACTTGAACTGGGACCCTTGCCCTTTCTCTCCCTTTCTTCTTCCGAATCTTTCTTGGAGCCACTTGAACTGGCATCATTTCTCTTAGAATTATCCTTGGTGCTCATGGCTTCATTAAACCACTAGGACTGCCTTGCTCTGGATCCTCTTTCCTTAAGCTCTTAATGAACTTTTCAAGCACAACTGTTGTCTTGGAATCCTTAATGAACTTGTCGTAAGTAGTCTTAGAAACACCAAATTTGAAAGGGTCAGTGGGTGGAGCAGGTTTGAAACCTTTACCCTTCCTTTCAACAAGTCCCTCAACAAATGCAGACGACATTGATTGTCTTAGAAACTCAAGTCTAACTGGGTCATTACGTTGAGGACTGGGAAACCTTTAAGAAGCATCACTGGGAGGTGGAGAAATTCTTCTAGAGATTCTGTGCAGGGGCTCTTCATCAAACTCCTCTTCCCTTTCACATTCAAGTATGCCTTGAAGTGTATCAGATTTCTTTGGGCCTTGAGGTCTGGTGAATGCTGGAGTTCTTGGTGCTGGAGCTCTTGGTGCTGAAGGATCATGTATACCCTTCTTCTCCAACAGATGAAAGAGCATACCAAAACGTTTCATGCTTGAGGTAATGTACCAAACTGTGGAATGTAGTTAGTTGTTCATTGCCTTGAAAAAATCCTCGAAGAAACCTGCAACCCCTTGAACTCTGTCAGAAGCAGTGCTGACAGTGTAGGATAAATCCAATATAGTGATGGCAAGGAATGACATTTTGTTCTCAGTAGTTTGCATATTCTCATAAGCTCGAGTAACCAAGTCTAGAATCTTGGTTAGTCTGCTATCCTCTAATGGTGTTGGTCCAGTAGTGCTTATACTTTCCTTTAAACTTGAGATGGCTAACAACACTGGATCAAGATTTGTCTTGCTAGTGACCTGATCCAAATAACATCCTAGAAAGATTGTAATGCTTCGGAGTTGGAAGTATCTTTTGAAGATTTGACTATTTTACCCTTCATGCTTTGAATTACTTCAAGTATCTTCTTCAAAACTTCTGCACTTACTTCACTTGAAGCATGTCTTGGTGGTGGGGGTTCTGGATGGCTTAGTGAAGTTGGGACTCTGGCCTGTGGAGATTGAGGATTTACTGATTGTGGTCTTGTTTGAACTGAAGCAACAAAGGCTCTCATGAATGCCTTGATCTGTTGCATACTATCGTAAATATCCTTCATAAGACCATTATTCGGTGAGGAAGTGGAACTTGATGAAGGCAAGGATTGCAAAACACTTAACCGACTGTCCATTTATTGTGTTCCTTTCCCTAACATTTCTGTTGCATGGACCAAGTGAGTAGTGTACTCCTTCATCTCCTTAAGCTCTTCAATTTCCTAATTCTTCGGGGAGTTCCTGATTTATGCTAAAATCTCATTCTTCTGCTGCAACTGATTCTGTTCCAATTTGTTCATCAGCTAAGACATAACAAAAATATGATCTTCTCTTACTTTCCTCAGGAAATCTTCCTGTTTGAATAAATCATCTGCAGGCATACTGGTAGAAGGGTATGAAGGTGAATGATTAGATCGATCAGATTAACTCACCTCATGAATTTCTTCTCCTTCTTCTACTTGAAAATCATTAGCAGCCTCATGATACTCTCCATCAATATCCATTTTTATTTCAACTCCACTGTAGGGTATGATTGCAAGTTCATTACCCTTTTCTTCTTTAGATTCCATCTCAACTGAATGAGGTTATTCTTCTTCAAGAATCTTTTCACCATTAGATTTTGCTTCTCTGTGATCATGGGGTTCCAATGACAAAAGAACAGCAAATGAAGATGGTGGATCTGAAATAGTTCTTTTTGAGCCCTCACTGACTTTTTCCTGAATAGTTTCATTAGTGATGTCTTCCATAATTGCATCAGTAGCTTCACTTGCATTCAAATGTCCTTCAACAGTAGCCTAACCAATTAGGTTTACTTCTTCCATCACATCATCTTCAGCTTTATCAACAGATTCAGCCTGACTTTCCTGGATAGTTTGAACAACCTACACTACATGAGCTTCCTCCATGACATGTTCATCCTGTGCCTTAGTCTGAAGAATCGCAGGTTGAGCTTCAGTCATACTTTCTTTTTCAGCTCGAACCTCTTCAAAAACTTGTTCTACATGTTCAACATCAACAGTAAGATCAGCTTGCTTCTCTAAAGCCTGATCTACTTGAGCATTTGAAGCTTGAGCAGCTTCACTTTCCATTACTGGAACTTCTTCAACTCTCGCTTAAGCTTGAGCATGACCTTTTCCACTAGATTCACCTTCTTGTGGAACTTCTACCCTTAGAAACCATTTTTTTAATGCAGGAACATAGATATATCTCATCAACTTCACAGTGGTTTGACCTTTGCAGTGACATCTACTAGTCTCTTTGCTATCTTCTCTACTAAAGTTTACTCCACTCTTTTCGAATAATGTGGTGAGGTACATTCCAAAAAGAAGACCTCCTCCTCTGCTAACCACAATATCCATTACATGCATGAGAATGTGAGCGAGATTTATTTTCTTCTTCTCCAAAACACACCAAGTCAAAAATAAATCTAATTCATTCACATTACCCCTATTGCCAGACTTGGGTTGAATGATATGGGTAATGATGTTTTGGATTATTCTTGGTAAGAGCTCAAATGACTGGTTAGTGAGTTTCTTATAAACACTCACATGATCCTTTTTCTTGAAAATCAAGTTCAAATCAAAAAGGTTGTTATAGCTTGGGTATTGGAATTTTCCTTTATTGAAAGAAAAAATGTGTGCACTCTCATCACTGGGCAGAGAAAAGGTTTCAGAGAAGAATCTGGGAGAAATCTCAACAGATTTTCCTTTTACCTTGGACTATTTCACGAGTTCTGATCTAGGCTTATCATCCAGGTTCAAGTAAAATTGGCTAACAAGACTGGGATACCATTTGGAATTGATGGTAAGCAGTTTGGTCCAGCCTTGGAACTCAAACAAAGACAAAATGTCTAAGTGTGAGTTGGTGAAGAACTCAAAGTCGACAAAACAACCATCAATTACAGCTCGGTTGGAAAGCTTATCTATTTTATCTCCCTTCTTGGTTTTCTAGGTAAAAGGAGATGGGTGTGACTCATCAGTAGAGGTTTCAACTGGAGGTGTGGGTACAAAGGCGGTGGGTGCCTCAGCTAGTTCAGCTTGGGTTGGTTTAGTTTTTTGTCTCACACTCCTAGCTGGAGGCGGTGAGGTGAAGAAGCTCTTTTTCTGGCAGAGAAAGGGCAAAACTTCTTGGTTTTGAGGGCCATTGATGAACAAAAAGGCAACGGTAGGGAACTGAAATAACTTTGGTGAAAAATGATAAAATAAGGATCAAAAGACTCAAAATCGAACAAATATTTTACCAAAAGATTTGAAGAGCTGACACAAAGAAATCAGTTGAAAGTAGGTGCAGCAATGGTTCTGGAACGGTTCCTCGTAAGTTTTTGAAGGAGCGTCCTAGGGCATAAAATAGAGAAAGTGACGATTGAGTCACCTAAGGTTTGTATTTATACTTTACCAAATCGATAAGTGTGCTCCTGACACACTCACGTGCCACAACCTAGTTCCTATTACCGTCCTAGTAAATCTATCATTAAAATCGATCAGCGTCCTCCTTGCGATAAGCATCTTTGAACAACTAATGCCTTTGGGCATATTAGCGTCCTTATTCGTTGTTAGCGTCCTACTGGAGCAATGAGTGTCCTACTCAATGCAATAGTAGCATTCTTCTTGTGCAATGAGCGTCCTGTTCGAATTCAGTGGTAACGTCCTGAAACGCTATTAGCGTCCTCATGGACGCTTATGCACTGATTTTAATTAGATGCAATAAATCATTCTTAAATATCTTATGGATGAATAATCAATATCAATAATTAAATTTCATTGACCAATCATCAACAATTTAATCACGTGAATCGAATATTTGAACATTTCAAGCAAAACATGATTAAAAATATAATCATTCAACTCCAAAAAATCACTGATAAATGTATTTAGATAAAGATGATAGTGATAAAGTGACTACCTTTGCACAGATTTTGGCTTTTAGCTCAAAGTACTGGAAAGTCCTCGATTTGTGCACTTTGCCTCTTGCTGAAGCAGCTGAGATATTTCATGATGTTCATTATCCATGTTGACTTCCTTCTTGGCATTTCATCAAAAGATCTTTTATTTTGTAAATGTGTTCTTGTTGTACTTGTTGAGGAGTGTCGACTCATTATTCTTGTATCTTTCTCATCAACAATCTCACTTATGCTTCTGCTTGGCACATTTGCAAGCATGTCTTTTCTTTCGGATGTTGTTTCTAACCCACTTAAAATATAATCAATTTCTTGAAAACTGATTTCAAATGGATTTGAAAACTCTTTTAAAAATTCTACTTTATATTTTCAGTTTTCAGGAAAACTGTTTAGAAAATATTGCACTAAAGTAAAACGAGAGATGGATTTTCCAAATTGTTCAAGTTCATTTATCAAGCGTTCTAATCGTTGAAGATTATCAGGAACTGACTCACTTTCTAAAATCTTAAAGTGGGTGAGTGATTCTTCTACCATTCTAACTTGGTTCCTGGTTTCATCCCTTCCTTCCATGGTTTTTAAGAGATCACAGAACTCTTTCAAACTCATTTCCCATGGATCAACTGTTTCAGCTAATGTGATTAGCTTATCATTCCATTTCTTTGGAAGCTTATTACTGAAGCACACTAAGGCTATTCCTATAGGGATCTCCTGACTATGTTCTTTCATTCCATCAAGGATGGATTGATATCTACAACATACCATATCAAGAGATTCATTCTCAGATATTTCGAAGGCATCAAATAACCTTTCAAACTCTTTAAGCTTTTCATCTTGATTCACTATCTTTTCACCATGAAGTGATTTGAGAGTTTTCCAAACCACTTAGCACTTTCAAGATGAACTACCTTTTCTACTTCTTCCTCGGGTAGACAACAATACAATGCATAAACAGCTTGAGAGTTGTATTTATCATTAAGTCTCTCCTCGTCTATCCATAGCTCAATAGACTTGTTGGGCATGGTGTAACCATTTACAACCATTTCCCATAGATTGATGTCCTTAGATCAAAGAAAGGTTTTCATCCTTCTCATCCAATCTTCAAAACATTCTCTATTGAATACAGGTGGTCTGTCTAAGGATTGACCTACTTCTATGATAGAATTTCTAGACATTACCAATGATATCAAAAAAATTGTTAGACTTCTTTAATGAGCAACTCTGCTCTAATACCAATTGTTGGCTCAGGTATGTGCAAGAGGGGGGTGAATTGGACACTTAGACAATTAAAGTTAATGCAATGGCAACTAAATAACTGCGAAAAAGTAAATCAATTTGTACAATCAATTTAGAGTGGTTCGGCTACTTGCCTACGTCTATTACTTAACCTCCTTAGTTAGGATTTGAAACCTCTTCACTAAGGGATTCTCTTACGGGTGAGAACCAAACAATTACTCCTTTTCTTAACTTTTGGGTGTGAGAAAAACCGTTACAATGCTCAACTTTCAGGCTTGAGACCAACCGAAACCTCTCGACTTACAGGCTAGAGACCTACCTATCTCAACTTCTGGGTGTGAGACTAACCTAATCCTCTCAACTCACTGGCTTGAGAACAACCACTTGGTAAACACAGTAGTTTGTACAACTACTGTTTCAACTCGATACAGTTTACAAGATATGAAATGAAGTACAACTGTGTCCTATGAACTATCTCTCAAATTGCTCTTTCAACAAGAATGATATATGATTAAAACAGCACTGGGAATTTGAGTAAAAACAGTTCAGTAACCTTCAAATAGATTTTCAAAGAAAAATAGAGACTAAGCTCAGTATGAAAATCTTTTGAATAAGCTAAGTTTCAAAGAAAACACTTTGAAAACTAAAACAGTTTGAGCTCTAAAATCAAATTGAAAATTCGACTAACTTTCAAAATTATTTGCTCAACAAATTTTTTCTGTGTCTAGCTTGAGTCTAAGTGTTGTTATATATAGACTCAGTAGAAATGAAGTTGTTGGTCATTTGAATTTGAATTTCAAAATGATCGTTTACTCACAACAGCTAGAATCTTTCACGAAAATGGCAATTGTAATTTTCAATAACATTCTCGTTCTTTTCAGATTACACGAAAAAGGAAGGTTTCAGGAATCGTGATTTTGCGTATTAGAGGAAATCTCTGACAAATCTAAAAGGTTTCTGTGCATAAAAAGTTCTGAAAAAGTGCAAGTGTCAGCTTTTTGACAGCGTTGGATTAGCGTCCTGATAAGTTAATCAGCGTTTTGACGCATAATTTCAATTTTGTCATTTTGTTCCTTTGAGGGTGCTCATGGACGATAATCGTCCGACTGAACTGTGAAGTGAGAGCGCTACGTGATCGTAAGCATCCTAACTTACTTGGCAATTAAAACGACTAAACTTCATGAGGGCGCTAATCCACAATTATCGTCCTGCCTTGTTTTAAAATATTTAAAGTGACAAGGGCTCTACTAAAGAGTAAGCATCCTGATATTTTTAACTCATAAAAATATTAAGCGAGCTGATGTAGAATCAGCGTCCTAATAAGTTCACTGGTTGATTTAATGAGACCGCTACTGATGAAGAAAGTGTCCCGATGAATAAGTATATTTCAACCTTGAACATTATCAGTGTTCTAATGTATTATCAGTGTCTTGACTTACCAAGTCCAGGAGGGTGCTGCTAAGACATTAGCGTCCTGAAGGACATTTAAAGATTGTTTCTTAAAAACAATTTAAGTCTTTCAAAACCTATTTAAATCAGACAAAGATTCGATCAAATCAAACATTTGAAAAGATTAAGAGTTTAAATCATTTGAATTTTTTTTCAAATATATCGATTAAAACGTGTAATTGACTAAATTTTGCTGAGAATAATTTGATAGATAGAATTACATTCTAAGTACTGAAAAACATGAAGCTCCAAACATGTACATTCAATAAAGTTGTAAGCTCTTCTTTTTTATCTTTAATCTTGATAAATCTTAAACACTTAACAAGATCATTAGATACACAAACATGAGCAGTTTGGAATTATCAAAATATTCTCATCCTGGGGTTCCTTGAGATAACATCTATATTGCTCATTTATTTTCTATTTATTGCATGCATGCTTCATATTTTAAAATCATTGTTTTTTGCAAAGTCAAATTGATTTTTGATTTAGTAAAAATCTTCATTTTCATAAAAAAAAAATATGAGTTTAATACTTGTATGAACTTCAATTTGTTCAAATTTAGTGTTTTCAAGTGTTTTTAGACTTGTTTGATCGAGAAAACTTGTCTTGATTGCAAATATTTCAAAGGAAAACATATTTAAGTTTCTATGTAATGCAGAAATGCATTTCCTCCAAAATTCTTAGAAATGGGCTCTCTAGAAATGGGCACAGAAACGAGTTTCTGTTGAAAGAAATGTGTTCCCTACTTTATGGGAAATTCTGGAAGTTAACACAGAAACGCATTTCTATGACGAAAACAAAAATTGTTTTCAAGTGTATTTTGAACAAAAACGAGGTTCAGTGTACAAAATTATGGTTCTTGTTTTTTTTTTATTTTTAAACTTCTATAAATATACCCCTTGGCTCATTGTGAGCTGTTGAACCAATTATTCTCATGTCCCTTACGAGAATATGACCCTAACATGAAAGATATTTTGATGATTACAAACAACATTTTGTTTATGAAATTACTGCACACATGACATATCTAATACAACTTGAAGGTCTCAAAGATTCAATGATGCATGGCGAATGTATTAAAAGACCTTTTTGAAGACCATTATCGTTTGAAGATGTTTAGTTGTGTGATTATACTATGATAGGTTGTAGGACCTTTTATGTCATGTGATTCAGCAATATGCATGCCTACATGGTTTAATCGATCTGTTGCATATTCGATTTAATCTGATTACTTGATGTTTTATCGAGCTTTAATTGAGAAATCAAAAACCGCTTTTAGAAAAGTCTTTAAGGACGCTAATGTTTTAGTAGCGTCCTCCTGGACTTGATGAGTCAGGATGCTGATAAAATATTAGGAAGCTCAAGGTTGAATTGAACTGATTAATAAGGACGGTTACATGTTAGTAATGACATTTCTTTTATCAACCTTTGAGAATGTCAGGACGCTGCCTTAGTTTCAGCTCGCTGGAAGTTCTCTTTTTGCTTTTTAAGTGATTTCTATCTTTAAGGACGCTGATAACTTATAAGTTGAATAAATTATCAGGACGCTACTTGTGTAGAAGCGCCCTCATCTTTAGAATCAACTTAAATAACTTTCAGGATGCTTACTGTCCTTCAGCGCTCTTAACATTGTTTTTAATATCATGACGCTTAGTCTTGAGTAGCGCCCTCGTGTATTTAATGTTTTAAAGCAAAGCAGGACGCTTACTATTCAGTAGCGCCCTCACTTCATTGTTCAGTAGGACGCTGATGTTCTATGAGCGCCCTTAAAGGAACAAAACGACAGAAAAAACATTTTTGTTGTTCTGGCATTACTGCTATTTCTATTAACTTTTTCAGAAACGTACAAATACTTTTCAAAACTTTTCAAAATCGTATAACAAATTTTTCAAAACTTTTTGAATGTTCTAAAACTTTGTCAGAACATTCCTCTTTTATGAAAGGATCAAATGATTCAGGTGCTATCGCCGTAATATGCATTAAGCTGAATCGATCCATTTTAGAAAAGAATGTTAACGTTATATTTGAAATAACCTAGAGCGCCAAAAATCATCAAGTCCATTGCGCCTCTGTTATTCCTATATATATATGCTGCTTTAGAGCAGAAAAACCACTAATGATATACAAAACTGATATTCATTCAAAACGTATTAACAGTTTTTCGTTTGTGCCAAAACTCTTTTTGAAAGTTAGTATTCTTTCACTCGTTCTTGATCTTACGATCTTTTGAAAGAAAAACTTAAAGTCTTCTGGGTTGATTGATTTTCATCTTCATTATTTTGAAAACCCACTGAAGAAGACAAAAGCTCTTTGAACTTGTTTTCAGCATAAACTTCATCATACATATTTTGTTGAATATTGATCACAGAAGGTTTAATCCAAAGCTTTGTAAGTACCACTTTGATTCTAAGTAAAGGGAATCATATCTCATCTTGTATTCAGTTTGTAGTGACTGGTAAGTCACTGAGTTAGAGCAAGTGTTGCTCAAAGCTGTAAATGGTCGTCTTACACCCATAAGTTGAGAATAGGTCCTCTCTCACCTGTAAGTAGAGAATAGGTCATCTCACACCCGCAAGTTGAGAAACGGTTTTCTCACACCCGTAAGCTGAGAAACGATAGTTCTCAACCGTAAGTTGAGAAAGTGTACCGGTTTAATCTTCACCCATAAAAAGGTCTATAGTGGAGTTTGAGCAAATCCTAACTGAGGAGGTTAGGTACTGGATGTAGGCACGGCCGAACCACTATAAATCTTGTTTATACTGTCTCATTTACATTTGTTGTATTTGATTGCTATACTTTGTTTAATTTGCTTTCATTATTCTGCGCAATTTTAAGAAAGGTTAAAATCTGCTAAGTGTCAAATTCACCCCCTTCCTGGACATATATGGGCCAACAACTTTTGCAAAATGTGAAACTTTTGCACACCATTTTGTTTTCCCGCATCTTTGCCAAAAGTACAAGTTTCCTCAAGCCTTTGAAGTTCATTTCGAAAAGAAATCATTTGAAGTTTTCTTATGATTTCAACAAATTTTCAAGAGTTCCATCACTTTGAAGAAATCTCTGGTGTTTTCCGTCTTCATCCTTGAAGAAATACGTTTCAAGAGATTTCAAGTGATTGAAAGAGTTCATCATCTTCAAATCAAAATTCGAAGGGAACCCTTCGTTTTATCGGCTTGCACTTCAACTTTTTCATCATTCATTCGAGCTTTTCAACAACATTCAAATGAGCAATATGGATTCATGAACGGTATATGATTGTAAGATTCTTTTCTCCTTGAGCTTCATTTTATTTCAAATCTTGTATTGATTGATTTGTAATATTTGAGCTTCATTGTAATTGTTCCAATGATTAGGAACAAACATTTATGATTAAGTCTTTTTTATTTGTTTCTAGTTGAAACAAGTCAAGTAAAGTGATTATTAATCACTTGTGATTCCAAGGTTGGAATCATAGAGTTAGTTTCATCATTTCTCTTGAAAAGGGTCAAGTGGTTCATCCTTAGCCCGGTAAAAGGATTTTAGGTTCTTCATTATCTTGCAAAACGAAGTAATCGGTTCATCCTTAGCTTGTAAAAGGATAGGTTTGTCTTGAACATTTAAAAAGACACTTGTAACCGTTTGACACGCGGTAAGTGAATCTGAGATAGTGGAATCCTAGAGAAGTTTTCTCTAAGCGTGGACGTAAGAAATTGGATTTATGAATCACGTTAAAATCTTGTGTCTTTGCATTTAATTCTGCACTTTACCATTGTACATGATCTATTTGATTAAATGCCTCAACCAATTTAAAGATTACACAAGATTAACATAAGATAAATTTAAAATTGACTTAATTGACTATGACACCCAATTCAACCCCCCCGGCCTCTTGGGTGTCCAACAAGTGGTATCAGAATGGGTGTTCGTGATTTAAGGCTTAACATCCTTGAGCCAAAGATCAAAATGACCAATACGATAGGATTTGACTTAGGTGATAATCGATTGACTCCACCTATGCTTAATGACCAAAATTTCATGTATTGGAAAATTAGAATGAGAGCATTCCTTAAAGCCCAATCATTTTGATATGTGAAACATAGTTGTAGATGGACTATATGTGCCCATTAGAATCATAAATAGGGTTGAAGTTCACCAACCAATGAAGAAATGAGATAGAAAAGAAAAAAAACTTGCTAGACTTGATAACTTAACTAGAAATCTAATTAAGTCTTGCCTCCCACAAATTGACATAGATAGAACTTCTTCATGTGCTACATCTAAGGTTATTTGGAACAAATTAAAAGAAATCTATCATGATTCATGTGCTTCCATATCTTTATATAAAGATAAAGAAAATGTACAACATGTGTGCTTTACATCTATTATTGATGAATGTTCTATTAATGATGTTTCTTTTGAAGATTTGTCCATAGCTCAAAATGACCTTCAATTAGAATTTGGCAAACTCATTCAAAAGAATGAACATCTCAAGAACAAGATATCCAATGCTATGGATGAGTTGAAAACTCTCCAAAATGATTTTGAAAATGTTCTTGAGCAAAATGGAAGTATTATTGAACAAAAGGAGGACTTAAAGCTTAAATTAAACTTAGAGAGAGAAAAGACCTCCACATTAGAAAGACAATTGGGCAAACCTAAGGATAGATACTTTGATCCCAAAACATGCCATAGAAAAATTAGAAATCCTTTTAAGAATAGACATCATAAGATGGCATGGATACCTAAAGAATTTCTCCTAGATGCTAGAATTACAAAATCTAAAGGAATACGGGTTCCAAAGGCTATGATTCACCAGATCACATAGATTCATATTATTGAGCATGGCAGACAAATAATCGTTTCGATGTAGACCAGCTGCGGTTGGGTTGCTACATGGCGATATGACAATATTATGGATCCATAATGGCTAGGCGTTCGCCCCGAGGGGGTGAGCCCACACCTGGGTAGGGGGCACGCTGTGCAACCCAGGGTGTGACAAAATGGCTTCATGTATACATAAGGCCTTTTTTGTCAAGACTTCGTATACATAATATTGTCATATCGCCATGTAGCAACCCAACCGCAGCTGGTCTACATCAAAACGATTATTTGTCCCCCTGCACACCGCAGTGCACAGGGAGGGCCTCCCCCGGTTCGAACCCAGGACCTCCCCCTCAGGGAGTCCTCCGTCGCAACCGAGAAGCCACTGAACCATCGGCTCAGTGGTTACTAGGAATGCGAAATCTAACTCCTTAAGGGAGGTCTTGAGTTCGATTCCTAGGGAGGCCCTGCACTATTCATGAATAGTGGCAGACAAATAATCGTTTCGATGCAGACCAGCTACGGTTGGGTTGCTACATGGCGATATGACAATATTATGTGGTACTATGGCTAGGCGTTCGCCCCGAGGGGGTGCGCCCACACCTGGGTAGGGGGCACGCTGTGCAACCCAGGGTGTGACAAAAAGGCCTGATGTATACATAAGGCCTTTTTGTCACACCCTGGGTTGCACAGCGTTCTCCCTACCCAGGTGTGGGCGCACCCCCTCGGGGCGAACGCCTAAGCCATTATGGATCCATAACATTGTCACATCTAACCGAATTCGCGATACCCAACAGGGCCCTAGTAACGGACTAGATCATTTACCCCCACTATTCATAAATAGTGAAGGGCCTCCCCCCAAGTCGAACTCGCAACCTCCCTTAAGGAGTTAGCTTTCACATAAATCATAAATTTTCATAAGGCTTAGATCTCACTTGCTCTATTTGAATGAATATCATATGCTTAATTTCATATTTTTTAATATTCACTCCTTTAGAGATAAATTCAGTCCAAATGACTAAAAGAACTTTACTTCTTCATTCATGATTGATCTTAGTCATTTGCTAGGGCAATGAACATGCTAGCTTTCATTAATAGGCATTGATGTGTGAATTACTTATTTACATCATTTCTTGTGTCATCGTGCTTATTCATGAATGTTTTATCTTCTTGTATGATTGAATGAATGTCTATTATTTGCTTCATCATATTAGAAGGGCACATGTTCAAATACAAATTTACTATGTCATGACTTGTACTTGCCATTGCCTATCTTCTTGTCATGATTATACTTATGTGTTGATTCCATGCATGCTCCTATGCTGAAAGTTTCATTCTAAACATTTTTTGAGCTTGCATAAAAATATTTCATGATTGATAATAAGTCTTGATATATGATTGTGTTGGCCCATATATGTCCAATAGGGGGGGTGAATTGGACACTTAGCAGATTTTAACCTTTCTTAAAATTGTGCGGAATAATGAAAGCAGATTAAACAAAGTATAGCAATTAGATACAGTAAATGTAAATGGGACAATGCAAGCAAGATTTATAGTGGTTCGGTTGTGCCTACATCCACTACCTAACCTCCTCAGTTAAGATTTGTTCAAACTCCACTATGGACCTTCTTATGGGTGAAGATCAAACCGGTACACTCTCTCAACTTACGGGTGTGAGAAGACCTATTTTCTACTTACAGGTGAGAGAGAACCTATTCTCAACTTACTAGTGTGAGAAGACCGTTTACAACTTTGAGCAACACTTGCTCTAACTCAATGACTTACCAATCACCACAAACTGAATACAATATGAGATATGATTGCCTTTTCTCAGAATCAAAGTGATACTTACAAAGCTTTGGATTGAACCTTCTGTAGTCATAAGTTCAGCAAAATATGTGTGATGAAGTTTATGTTGAAAACAGGCTCAAAGAGTTTTTGTCTTCTTTAATGGGTTTTTGAAATAATGATGATGAAGATCAATCAACCCAGAAGACTTGAATTTTTTCTTTCAAAAATATCGTAAGATCAAGCATAAGTGAAGGAAGACTAACTTTCAAAAAATGTTTTAGCGCAAACGAAAATTGTTAATTCGTTTTAAATGAATATCAGTTTTGTATTTCATTTGTTGGTTTTTTTCGCACTAAGGCAGCACGTATATATGGGAATAACAAAGGCACAATGGACTTGGTAATTTTGGCGCTCTAAGTTATTTCAAATATAACGTTAACATTCTTTCCCAAAACGGATTGATTAAGCTTAATGCATATTTCGGCGATAGCACTTGAATCATCTAATTCTTTTATGAAAGAGGAATGTTCTGACGAGGTTTTAGAACGTTTTAAAAAGTTTTGAAAAGTTGTTGTACGATTCTGAAAAGTTCTGAAAAGTATTCGTATGTTTCTAAAAAGGTTAACAAAAATAGCAACAATGTCAGAACAACCAAAATATCTTTTTTGTCATTTTGTTCCTTTGAGGACACTCATAGAACATTAGCGTCCTACTGAACAATGAAGTGAGGGCACTACTGAATAGTAAGCGTCCTTACTTACTTTGACAATTAAACGACTTAATTAATCAGGGCGCTACTTCGTAGTGAGCGTCCTGCTTTGTTTTAAAACTTTTGACACACGACGACACTACTCAAGAATAAGCGTCATGAACTAAAAAATGGTTTTAAAACAATGTTAAGTGCGTTGATGGATGGTAAGCGTCCTGAAAGTTATTTAAGTTGATTCTAAAGATGAGGGCACTCCTACACAAGTAGCGTCCTAATAATTTATTCAACTTATAACTTATCAATGTCCTTAAAGATAGAAATCACTTAAAGACAAAAAGATCTTTCAGTGAGCTGAAACTAAGTCAACGTCCTGACATTCTCAAAGGTTGATAAAAGAAAGGTCGCTATTACCAAGTGAGCGTCCTCATTAATCAGATCAATTCAACCTTGAGCGTCCTAACATTTTGTCAGCGTCCTAACTCATCAAGTCCAGGAGGGCGTTGTCTGAAAGACTTTTATAAAAGTTGTTTTTCATTTCTCGATTAAAGCTCGATAAAACATAATGTAACCAGATTAAATCGAATATGCAACCGATCGATTAAAACATGCAGACATGCATATTGCTGAATCACATGACATAAAAGGTCCTATAACCTATCATAATCTAATCATACAACGAACATCTTCAAACGATCATGGTCTTCAAGAAGATCTTTAATATGTTCATCATGCATCATTAAATCTTTCAAACCTTCAAGTAAGATTAGATATGCCATATGTGCAGTAATACCATAAACATAATGTAGTTTTGTAATCATCAAAATCTTTCATAATAGGGACATATTCTCATAAGGAACATGAGGATAATTGGTTCAACAGATTGTTGTGCTTAACTTTGATCTTAAACAATCATGACTAGTATCCTTTTTGGATAAATGAGTGAATTGATGCATAGCTTGATCTATACTTATTTACTCTATGTTGAAGGAAATGAACGTGGAATGATTATCTTGACTTAAAATTTCAATATCATGAAATCTTAGTCATTTCCATTGGTTATAGTTGAATGTCTCTTGTTATCAAATATAAATCTTTCATGACAAATTCCAACTAAGACCTTGTTGTCCATGAGCCCTAATGACCATTACACTAATAAGTCTAGTCAACTAGAATATATCGAAAGGACTTGAGTGACTATGCTATTCACATTTTATATCTACGTCGTTCAATCATTTGTCATGTGTTGCATCTTCATTGATTACTTGAAAACATGGTGAGTATTATTAATAAGTGTGCTTATTGATTTTCATATATGTCTTATCACTTATCATCAAATATTTTCCTAGAAAATGTTTTTCTTTTATACTTCATCTAAAATATTTTAAGGAAAATACATTTTAAAGATGTATGTGTCTAAATTCATGATTATATATCTTTTAGGACAAGTACTTCGTGATATTGTTAACTTCGTGTTTAACCTTAATTATTTGGTGTACAACCAGTTGATCAACATTATTACATAAGTTAACAATATCATGCCTTAGGCTTGTGCTTTATAGCTTGAATTCAAAATGCCTATGTGTCTATGGATATGATGCCTTTATGCTTTATATACTAGTTTGGCTCATATTCATAATTTGAGATTTCTTTTGATTGTTTACACGCTATATTCATTCATTTTAGATCAAAACAAAGACTTTGTTGGGCTATAAAAGGTTTGAAATTTATCATATTGCCTAGAATTTATGTTTAGAGCTAGGCCATGATCGCATTGCATATTTTTGTCTTGCCTTTGCTTTCCTAGTTGAATTGTGATCATGCTTGTACTGAATTTATATAATCATTATATATGCATGACTCACATATGTATGATTTAAGTATGCATGTCTCATGATAAATCTTTTTAAATGCATCACTTTGAATCTATAAATTAGGCTATGCTCATATTCATACTCTTTCGCGCCTAATTCATTAGAAAGAAATTGCCTTTGCCTATGTTTATATATCTTGGCATGTCTTTCTATTCATTCATGACATTGATGCATCGTTTAAATTTTAATTCCTATATGTATCAAATGTCTTGAAAACTGATTTTTAATTGATGCCTCATGTTTTCATTCTATCTTTTGAATCTAATTAGAATAAAAATAACTAGGCCATGCTTAAACCATGAAAACTTTGCCTATGCTATATTTTTTATATATACCCATGCTTATGCTTGTTTCATATACGTGATGAAGCATATATCATCTTAGGCCTTGATTATAATTATAATCATGCCTATGCCTATCATCTTGAGATGAATTTGCCTATGCTCAAATTTCGTGAGAACAAAATCCATTTTGGCAAATCTCACTCTTAATCATTCACATGACCACTCATAAATCACATAGATCAATGCAAGCAAGATAAAAATATGATCTCACAAAACAAAACATGAACTTCATATGCTTGCTTTTCACACTTCTCTCCACTAATATAGGTCTCACAGCAATTAAGATCAATAGGACTTTAATAAGCTTGTAATGTAAGGCCAAGGGTAAGGGTATGACAACATGGATAAAATGAAGTTTAATACACCCAAAACCTCTTTGATACATAACACTTTTACACATTCAATGCCTTACAAAATGAACCAAACCCAACACATTATCCAAACAGGAATTTTTAACAATTTTCATTCACATAACTCCGCAACATACCCCCAAACTTATTCATTTCACTCATTGATGAAGAAAACTATTTTCTTTTCTCATTCTTTTCATTCTTTGTCTTTTTCTTCTTTTTAACACATTTTGAACCTATTTGAGTCTTTTCTCATTACCTTCACATAACAATTTCATTCCATAGCACATTTATACAAAATTCTTCATGAAAAATAACCCAACCCATTACAATACACATTCATTCAAAAAGTTAAGGGTGCAAGGGTTAAAACTAGGGGAAATCAATCAAGGGTATTGGCTAATCATTTTAGGTGACAAAAAATAATGAATAAAGCTCAAATAGGATGACTAGGGGTAATTCAACATGAAGGTTGGCGTAATGGCTTAATCTTTCCAAAAATGGCCTAAATCATGTGTCTCATGCTGTAATTCCTAGGATTTCGCCTCTAGAAATGATTAAGCAAGTTTAACTTGCCAAATCTCAATTTAAACAGCAAGTGGAACTCATGATCATGATTTCACATTCAGACATCAACAAGAATGTTCAATAAACATGACAAAGCAGATTAAGCACACAGACTTAAGAGTACTTTCTAATTTTCCAAAAGTCATGTTTAGAAATGAGTGCTAATTCTATCATAGATCATCCATACAAAATCAAATCAAATCAAAGCTCATAAAGGAATATGGATTTATTCATGACCCAGTATTTATTTTAAACACAAACCAAAGACTAAAATTTTTAAAATTTACACTAATATCCTAATATGCAACCTAAATATGCGAATGAACACTAAGCAACATAAACATTGAACCTCCACCAAACTTAAATGTGGCATTGTCCTCAATGGAACATAAAATAGTAAGGAAAAGGTTCAAGAAACTCCCCTAAACACCTCAGTTGTCATCCTATTCTTCCTCTTCTTCAGGCGGATGCTCATGAAATTGTGGTGGTTGAGGGAATTGGACAGCACCAGGTCCGCATTGAGGCCGCAAGCATTGAACATTTGCACCAAAGATGAATTGAACGCAACAGAGTAATTGATATATTGACCCATACACTGACGCTGATCCTTCACCTCGTGCTTAAGACGCCTAATTCGATCAGACATAGACAATGCTTGTGCACGAGCAGAAGTACCTTAGCTCGATCCCCAACTAGGAGGGGTCTCGTCATCAGGTGTTGGAGTCTTATACCGCACTATGTTTCCAGAGTCAATGGCCAATCTAGGACGACTAATTTCCTCGTCATCACTCCAAGTCACCCCCGCATTTCGACACAAGGCAGTTAGCAAGGATGGGTGAGTGAGTTCTCCAGTGGTAGCAGGTTTGATACTGTAAATGATTGAGTCTTGAATAACCTGCCCCACGTCGATAGGTTTTCCAGAAAAAATGACAAACAATAGCACAACTCGATCCTTTTTATATCTGATTTATGATCTCCTGACATCAATTTGGCACCTACGAAGTTAAGCCATGCCTTGCCAATATTGTCCAATCCACTCTTTGGGATTGAAACTGGAACCCTTTTGGCAATTTTCCATTTAGACCCTGGACTGCATAAGGTGGTGATAATTTCTTCAGTACTAATTCCTTGGTCAATGTATTTGGAATACTCTTCATTATCTATATTCGGAAGCCCATAGAAAACATTAATGGTTGCTCTGTCAAATGAAATTATCTTGCCCCAGACGTATACTTGGCAACCATTTCTCTCCTTAGCATTGGCATAGAATTCTATGACAATTGAAATTACAGCTGTTTTAGGTTGCCTGACGAATTGTTGCTAATGTCTTGCTTCAACCATGCGAGCTAGTTGTGGGTTGTGGAAACAATTCACATTCAAACCCCTTTCTTTTATCAAGCTCTTCCTGACAATAGAGTTATAGAAGTGCTCAGAAGTTGCAACACTAACAAATCGGCTCTCATCAAAAGATTGGGAAGATGAACCATGAGATCGTTTCGGTGCCATGCCAAAATTTTAGCTTCCAATATTCTTGCAAGAGATATCAGTAAATGAACACAAGCACACCAAATACACCATAAGAGTCCACAATTTACACCACGCAAAATGAAATGCCCAAACACTTAAACAAGTATTTTCATTTCCAATTTCATCAAACACCACAATCATCACACACAAATCCAAAACGAAATATTGATCTCACACTTGCTCAACAATAACCCCGTACTTATCAAAACGGTTCCTTATCACACCAATCACAACCGTGGCATCAATATTCACCAATACGAAGCAATGAATCTCAATGATCATAAAATTTCTCAACAATGATGATTTTATTGCAATGAAACTCAAGAAAAACACAAGAATCCTTGTGGCATTGCAATTCCACTACTCTATAAGGAAAGACGTTGACAACTTGAAATGGACCCAACCATCTTGATTTAAGCTTTTTGAGAAACAATTTCAACCGGGAGTTGTAGAGAAGTACTTGTTGGTCCGGTAGGAAGTCTCTCTTCAAAATAATCTTATCATTCCATGACTTGGTCTTCTCTTTGTAATCTTGGCATTCTCATAAGCTTCATTTCTGAATTCCTCCATTTCATTCAATTGGAGTGATCTTTGAGTACTCGAAGCCTTGAAGTCAAAGTTCAACTTCTTCACTGCCCAAAATGCTCTATGTTCAAGCTCAATGGGAAGATGGCATGGCTTTCCAAACACCAAATGGTAGGGGGACATCCCAATTAGAGTTTTGTAGGCCGTACGATACGCCCGCAATGCATCATCTAACTTTATGGCCCAATCCTTCCTATTGATGTTTACCATCTTCTCCAAGATTTGCTTCACCTCCCTATTTGAGATTTCTGCTTGGCCATTTGACTATGGATAGTAGGGAAGGGCAAGTTTGTGTTTGACGCCATACTTGGTAAGGAATGAATTGAACAATTTGTTGCAGAAGTGTGTCCCTTCATCACTAATGATTGTTTTAGGGGTACCAAATCTAGCTAATATGTTCTTCTGAAGAAACTTGAGTATCACCCTAGCAACATTAGTCTTTGTAGCTATGGCTTCTACCCACTTTGACACGTAGTCCACTGCCAACAAGATGTAGGTCTTACGAAGAGAAGATGGGAATGGTCCCATGAAATCAATACCCCACACATCAAACAACTCTACCTCCATGATAGGAGTCATGGGAAGTTCTTGTCGCCTAGAGATGTTACCAAGCCTTTGGCACCTATCACAAGTCTTCATGAAAGTGCAATCCCGAAAGATAGTAGCCCAGTAGAATCCGCTTTGTAGCACCTTGAATGTCGTTCGTGTAGCCCCGAAATGACCACCATATGGAAATGAATGACACTCATGAATTATGGCTTGAGTATCTGTCTCTGGTATGCATCTCATTATTATTTGATCATTGCATTGCTTGAACAATAAGGGATCATGCCACATGAAGAACTTCATGTCATGCAAGAACTTTTTGTTCTTGGCATAAGACAAATCTAGACGTAACACTCCACTAACTTTGTAATTGACAAAATCTGCAAACCATGGAAGATTGGCTTTCACACCATAAAGTTGTTCGTCCGGGAAGAGTTCATGAATTGGACATTCATCTTTCTTTTTCTTCATGTTGTAGCCTTGATAAGTGATCTGCAACCACATTTTTACTCCCCTTCTTATCCTTGATCTCAAAATCAAAAGTCTAGGCTTGGCATCTTTCTTGGCAAACAAGTACCGTATAGCCGCATGGTCAGTAAAAACAATAAACTTCGACCCAATGATGTATGATCAGAATTTGTCACAAGCAAACACCAGCGCAAGCAACACTTTTTCTGTTGTTGTATAGTTTTCTTGTGTATCATCAAGAGTACGGCTTGCATAATATATTGCCAAGAACAACTTTTCTTTTCTTTGGCCAAGAACCGCGCCAATAGCATAATCGCTTGCATCACACATAATCTCAAATGGTTCTTCCCAATTTGGCACTACCATGATAGGAGCAGCAATGAGAGCTTGTTTGAGATGCTCGAAGGCCTTGACACACTTATCATCAAACACAAAAGGTGCATCCTTCTCAAGTAGATGGCAAAGAGGCTTGGCTATCTTGGAGAAGTCCTTGATAAACCTTCTATAGAAACCCGCGTGTCCCAAGAAGCTTCGAATTCCTTTGACATTGATTTGGTAAATGAGCTTCTCAATGGCCACAATCTTGGCTCTATCAACCTCTAATCCCTTAGAAGACACTTTATGGCCCAAAACAATTCCTTCTTGTACCATAAAATGACACTTCTCCCAATTTAAAACCAAGTGCTTATCTTCACATCTTTGCAACACCAAAGCCAAAATTTTCAAACAATGATCAAATGAAGAACCAAAGACAAAGAAGTCATCCATGAAAAGCTCCATCACTTCCTCACTCAAGTCAACAAATATGGCCATCATGCATCTCTGAAAAGTGGCAGGAGCATTGCACAACCCAAAGGGCATCCTCCTAAAGGCAAAAGTGTCATAGGGACATGTGAATGTAGTCTTCTCTTGATCCTCTAGAGCAATGGCAATCTAATTATACCCAGAATATCCATCAAGGAAACAATAATAATCAAACCCTGCCAAACAGTCCAACATCTGATCAATAAAAGGCAGTGAAAAATGATCTTTTCTGGGGGCCTTATTCAACTTTTTGTAATCAATGCACACCCTCCAACCAGTAACTGTACATGAGGAGATCATTTCATCTTTTTTATTCTTAATCACTGTGGAATCAGATATGGCATATATGATGCCTGCCTTGAACCATTTCAGAATCGCAGCCTTGACCATTTTTTTCATTGCAGGATTCAACATCCTCTAATGTTCGACTGTGAGCATGTATGAGTCCTCCATGAGTATCTTATGCATGAAAATAGATGGATTGATCCCATTTATGTCTGTAATTGTCCACCCAATAGCGGATTTGTGCCCTTAGGATCCTCAACAACTTTTCCTCTTGAACATTAGACAAGGTGGATGAAATGATCACTGGAAATGTATCATCCTTGCCCAAAAAGGTATATCTGAGATGATCTAGAAGAGGCTTCAACTCTGGCTTGGGTACACTTGACTCATTAGAAGATGAAGATGCAACACTGATATCTTCAACTTTAGCTTGAGAAGACTGAATTGGTTGTGTATCCAAAGCCATTATGATTTGCTCTTCTTCAACACTATCATTTGTTCCATCAACTAGTGAATGCACCAAACATCTCTCCAAGGGGTCTACTAGTGATGTCTCCATTCTTACCTTTTGAGTACATCTCTTAACAATGTCCACTTTATTACATGATCTCCTCTTTGCTGGAAATCTCAAGGATTTGTAGATATTGAAGACAACCTCTTCATCATTAACTCTTAAAGTGAGTGCTCCCTTATGCACATCAATTAAGGCCCGACCAGTAGCAAGGAAAGGTCTTCCAAGAATGAGTGGAATCTCGTCATCTTCCTCCATATCAAGTACTACAAAATCAACAGGAAAGATAAACTTTTCCACTTTCACCAATACATCTTCAATGCCTCTTGAATATGTGATAGACCAATCCGCCAATTGCAATGATATTGTGGTAGGCTTCACTTCACCCAACCCGAGCTTCCTGAAAACAGACAAGGGCATTAAGTTAATGCTAGCACCAAGATCACACAAAACTTTAACAAAATAAGAAGTACAAATTACACAAGGAATAGTAAAACTCCTTGAATCTTTAAGTTTCTGTGGTAGCTTCTTTTGCAAGATGGCACTGCATTTTTTTGTCAACTTGACTGTTTCATATTCCTCAAACCTCATTTTCTTGGTCATCACATCTTTCATAAACTTGGCATAATTGGGCATCTGCTCCAAAACATCTACAAAAGGTATGTTGATGTGAATTTTCTTGAAAATATCCAAAAATTTAGCAAACTGCTCATCTAATTTTTTCTTTGCAAAACGTTGAGGATACAGAATGGGGTTCTTAAGAATAGGCGGATTGTTTGGAAATGTGATACGACCCGGTACATAGTCATCTTTCTTCGCCTCTTTTTCCTTCTCCTTGGCAACTCCTTTGCCTTTTTGTTGACTTTCCTCGTCAACTTCTTCTTGAAAATCTTTTTGGCCATGTGAGGATGATGATGGACTGGATGATAAAGAAGTTGTGGGCTTTACACTACTTGGTAAATGATCACTTTCTACTTCTTTTCCACTTCTCAATTTGATAGCCTTGCACTGCTCTCTTGGATTGATCTTTGTATTCCTTGGAAATGTGTTGTTGCTCTGTTGTGCACTCATTTGTGCAGCCAATTGCCCAACTTGAGTCTCCAAGTTCTTAACAAATGCTCCCAAGTTGCTCACCTGAGTTGTCACTTGACTCATGGAACTCATTTGATTAGCCATGTGAGCCGCCAATTTATCCTCTTGAATCTCATGTGTGTTTCATATGATGTGGCATCCTCTCTATATTCATGTGTGCTTAATCTTGATTGTATACTGTGAATCTTGTTGAGTATTGAATGCATAGATTAAGAGGGAATCTGCATCTCTTTTTGAAAATGGGAGCTTTCGTGTTTTGATGCCTTAGTCATAGATTTTCTCTATGGGAATCTAGATGATTCTTTTATCCTTTTTTATGATATCAAAAAGGGGGAAATATTGTAATCTTGATAAACAATCTTGAATTGCTTCAAAACATGTCATAGTATGTGTGCTTTTGATATCTTATCATGATCATGATATGAATAATATTTGATTGTTTGTTTATTAAGTTTATATTATTTGTTATCATAAAAAAGGAGGAGAATGTTGACCTAAGTGGTTTTCCACTTAGATTCTCCTACGTATTTTCATACTAACAAACAATATAACGATGATGCTACTGGTTGAATTGAACATGTTTCAGCACCAAGGATAAGTCAAAAGGCCAATACAATAGTCAAATGATCTCAAGTCAACTCAAGTGGATCGAACAAAGTCAAAAGCTTAGACGAGTTGACTCGAAGATAAATGATGAGAGCTTACACGCAGAATTAAAATTATGTTGTAATCTTTCTTGTCTTTATATTGCTCATTTATTTTCAATTTATTGAATGCATGCATCATATTTTAAAATCATTGGTTTTTGCAAAGTCAAACTGATTTTCGATTTAGTCAAAATCTTGACTTTCATAAAAAATGACTTTAATACTGGTATGAACTTCAATTTGATCAAATTTAGTGTTTCCAAGTGTTTTTAGACTTGTTTGATCGAGAAAACATGTTTTGATTGCAAATATTTCAAAGGAAAACATGTTTAAGTTTATGTATAATGCAAAAACGAGTTTCTTGTTTGGACTTGTGAAAAATTTCACTTAGTCAAGTAAAAACGCGTTCCTGTTTAAGAAATGCGTTTTCTCCAAAATTCTTAGAAATGGGCTTTCTGGAAATGCACACAGAAATGAGTTTTTGTTGTGAGAAACGTGTTTCCTACTTTATGGGAAATTCTTGAAGTTAATACAAAAATGTGTTTCTGTGAGGAAAATAGAAACTTATTTTCTAGTGTATTTTGAACAAAAATGAGGTTCAGTGTACAAAACCATGGTTCTCGTTTTTTTTTTTTTTGAAACTTCTATAAATATACCCCTTGGCTCATTGTGAGCAACTTTTGCAAAATGCGAAACTTGTGCACATCATTTTGTTTTCCCACATCTTTGTCAAAAATATAAGTTTCCTCAAGCCTTTAAAGTTTATTTTGAAAAGAAATCATTTGAAGTTTTCTTATGATTTCAACAAGTTTTTAAGTAGTATTTTCGAGAGTTCCATCACATTTAAGAAATCTCCGATGTTTTCCATTTTCATCCTTGAAGAAATACATTTCAAGAGATTTCAAGTGATTGAAAGAGTTTTTTATTGTTATATCAAGGAACACCATAATGCGAACATTTTGATGATTCCAAACTACTCACCTGAGTATCTAATGACCGTGTTAAGTGTTTTAGAAATGTCAAGAATCAAGATCAAAGAGCTGGGCTTATTAAGCTTACAAGCTTACAAGATAATTGAGCAATCAAGATCAAAGCTTCAAGAGTTTCAAGTACTTAGATAATGTAGAACTTTTACTCAAGTGATTCTCAGCAAGTTTTGCATATTTGCATGATTTTAATCGATTTGTTTTTCAAATAATTTAATCTTTTTAATTAATTCTTCAGTATTTAGTTTGATAGAAATTCATCATGATTTTAATTATGTTTAATCGAGCTTTCAAAGATTGAAAAATGTCAAAATGAGTTTTTAAATGTCAAAACGATGATTGTTTTCTTCGATCTAAGGATATTAGTCTATGGGAAGTAATTGTAAATGGCTACACCATACCCAACAAACCCATAAAACTATGGATAGATGAAGAGAGACTTAATGAAAAATTCAACTCTCGAGTTGTCTATGCCTTGTATTGCAGTCTACTTGATGAAGAGGTAGAGAGGGTAGATCATCTACAAACAACTAAGGAGATTTGGGAAACTCTCAAACCACTCAATGGAGGAGAATTAGTCCCTCTAAATGAAAAGTACGAGGAGTATGTCAGGCTATTTGATGAGTTTGAAATATCTAAGAATGAGTCACTAGACATAGCCTACAGTAGGTATCAGTCCATCCTTGATGGAATGAAAAAGTATGGTCAAGAGATACCTATAAGAATAGCTTAAGTGTGCTTCAATGACAAACTTCCAAAGAAATGGAATGAGAAGCTTATCACTATTGCCAAAACACTCCATCCATGGGAAATGACTTTCATACAACAACAATCCTCAACAAGCACGACAAGAACACTGGTACAAAATGAAAGACTTCATAATGAAATGCCAAGAAGGAAGTCAGCATTGAGAATGAACATCAAGAGATATCTCAGCTGCTTCAACAGATGACAAATTGCTCAAGTCGAGGACTTTGCTACTACCTTGAGGTAAAAGTAAAAGTAAAAGTTATTATAAAATATTCAAGGCATACCTTGTTAATCTAAGTGGTTTTCTATTTAATATTCTCCTAAGTGTTTTGATGCTTACAAACAATAAAATCACGGTACTAATATCTTTGTCGTAATTGTTTCAGTGCTAACTAGCTATATCAGAAGGATTCAACTAGTCTGTCAAAGCGTGTGGAAGGAACAACACCTTACGAAGATTCAAAAGTTTCATGGTTGTATTTCTTTATTAGAATCTCAATGATGTAGAGTAACATTTACATGTTCCAACCACACACGATTTACATCTTTTCAAAAATCATTCATATAGTTTAGTATTCTCATGCATATACATTATCATATAATTAATCACGCATGCACACATATTAGTTTGATAATTATGCTATCACTTAGTTATAATTGTTTATCATGCACATATTCATCAGTGTTTAACATGCATTCATCTTGTCAACTTTGCATGGTTTTATTGTTTCATGTGCATTGTACTTATTGGTTTTATCATTACTTTAATCGATCGAATCACTCATGTTTAATTGTGTTAATTATACCTTAATAGTGTCAAAAATGTTTTTAAATATTAGTCTATGTTTTTAACAATATCCTAAACCTATTATGATAAACAATTGAGTTTCTTTCACTTGTAAGTGAAGGAACGCGCTCCTGAGCTTTTTCTCGAGACTCAGTGATTTTTTATCAGGGTTTAAGGAACGTGCTCTTGTGGCTTTTCCCTAAACTCAAAATTTTTCTAATCAGGGAAAAGGAACGCGCTCCTTAAAGAAGGAACGCACTCCTATTGCCAAGGGCAAAATAGGAAAAACTTCAAGAATCAATGGTTCTTGTTGAAGGAACTCGTTCCTATGTGCAACAGACATATTGAGGAACGCGCTCCTTAATTGGAAGGAAATCTGAAATTTTTCAGATTTCAAAGCAGAAACGCGCTCCTATGTTAAGAAACGCGTTCCTGTACCTCGATGTGGTGTTTATCTATAAATACCACACTTGCTCATTTAAAGAGCAACTTTTGCAAAATCTAGAGAACTTGTGCATTTTTCGTATTAGTCTTTATACAAGCCAACAACAAGTTCTTGAGTGATTTAAACCTTCTTTGAAAGTAAAAGTTCAACAACATTTGATTTATTGATCCAATCTTCCGAATATTTCTCCATATCTTTCAAAACCTTGAGAAACTTGAGAGTTTCTCTTGTGCAAGTATTCAAGACGATTCAAGTGCTATTTACATCTTCTATTGAGTCTTGATCGTGATTTCTCTCATCCAACTTCACACAAGAAGAATCTTGGAGCTTCAACCTTACCTGGTTGGGTATACATTTCTATATCTAGATTCTTGTGATATTGGTTTATGCAAATCAGTTTTGTGCTTATATTATCATCTTTAATACTGATTTTGTGTTGAGTTGTATTTGTGAAACTCTATCTTGATCTTCATAACAAAATACCTTGTTTAGTGGTTTCATAAATAGTTTGTGATATCGATTCATGTGTCAACATTATATTATATTATATTGAACCGAAGTTTTAGATCAACACTTGATTTGTTTATTCTTCATCTTAATCACATATTCATTTAGAATCATCAAGTTTTGATCATCATAGTATATTGATTCTTGATACGGTAAATTTAGATTCGCAAGTCTACGAATATCAAGTTATAATATATCCGAGGTGAGTCGGGATATCGTCCTCAGGGAAGGTTAATTTCATAGTTAAAAATGCCCAAAACTAGAATGATTAGGGGTTTTATCTAGGTGATCAAAAGGGATGATTTAATTGTAGAGATTTAAAATAAACAAAATCTAAGAAAACAATGCAAATTAAATGAAAATTGGAGAAAAATCAATGGATTTATAGTTCTAAAGTTTAGATCTCACTATGTTGTCTCTCATGATTTCTAACAATTGTGTTAATGAATTAATTTCTGAAATTTATAAATCTTGAATCCTTTTTCATTCAAACCCCTCTCCCGAGTGATAGCTTGAATATCTACTCTCGATCTATCGATTCCCTCTCCCGAGTGATAAACCTTTAAATCAAGAATGCCTTAGGTTCTATGATTCATTTTAATGGATTTTAGAAGGCTTTGTAGGTCTCCCGACTCGATACTCTACGCTAGGTTACAATTCTCTTACTCCAATTCGATAACACCTCTCCCAAGTGTAAGAAACCAAATTTATGTTCATTTAAAGAGTGGTCAGCAATTTGAAAGCATAAAGAATGGATAATCATAAATAAACCCAAAAGATTGCTCAAAAACACATAAACAATGACTCAATCACAAGATCCAACATAGCTAAATCAAGACTCTAGATTGTTTATTTAGTTCATAAACCAATCCATGGATACAAGATAGAGATTCAAATAGGAAATCATTGAAACAAATTGAATTTGGAAAGAAATTAGAAAAACCCCCTTCAAGAGTGAGATCTCCTCCTCTTCTTCTTCTTCTCCAACCTGCAACTCCTTATTCTTCTTGTCTCTTCTCTTGTTCCTCTTTCTCTCCTCTTTCTCTAAACCTAATTGCCATCTTCTAAAGTGTGATAAAAAATGAGAGAGCTTTCTCAAAACAAAACCTAAGTGAGTTTATATACAAGTGTGTGTCGAAAAATGACCAAAATGGGCTTCAAAATAACCAAAAAAACTAAAAAATCGTGCAAGGAGTGGTAACGACACCGCGACGCCCAGTCCATCCTCTTTCTCTCTTTTATTCTATGCAACGCTGCCGCGGCGCCCAGTGTGTTGCAAAATGCACACTTTGTTTATTTTCTTCTTGCTTTTATCTTTGGCTTTTCACTGGCTTTTGGTCCGAGCATGTTCTTGACCTCATTTTGACTTCAATTGTACCTCCGCAAGCTCCTTATTCACCTACAAAACAAAACAAAAACAAATGTAAGTAATCTATATTAATCAAATAATAAAAATTTGTATGCAAGTAAGTATTAGCATGTAAAATGTGAAAATATTAATATGGAAATGATGCAATTGACTTTAGAAAAAATACCTAAAAATCATGATTATTTTCCTAAGCTAGCCTAATCCATGTTATTCACGAAAACACCTAAAACTAACCTATAAAATTCATAAAAATATCTAATTTGACCTAAAACAACTCTATGAACTAATTATGCAAAAGCACCTAAAAAATAACTAAATGAAACTAAAAATATAATAAAATAACATGCAAAACGTTAAGCAAGACTCAACTTATCAATTCTCGTGCTTTAAACTTATCATTGTTTAGAATCAATATCTTGATAGTCGTGCATATTCGATTCACGGTTTTACATCATATATATTTGAATCGATTGCATTTGAGAAAAACTATTTCAACACTTTACATCATTTAAAATCATAGTGGTTCGAATGATATTGTTGACTCATTCAAGATTGTAAGTTTATATTGTTGAGAGTGTTATTAAACACTTCTCTATATCTTTTGTAATCTTGATGTATTGTTGACTTGATTAAGTCAACCGGGACTAATACCACATATTGTACGGCTTGTAACCACACCATTAAGTTGGTTACATTGTGGCTTTTTAGCCAAGCTCTGGTGTACGCTAGAGTGTGGCTTCCTAACCAAGCGCTTGTGTTGGTTAGTGTAAGGCTATGAGCCAAGCCTTGATGTTGGCTTCTGTAAACGGCTTCTAGTCAAGCCCGTAAGTTGACTAGCCAATAGTGTGTTGGAAAATCCTGATCGTAGGTGATTGGGTAGTAGACGTAGGTTCAAGGGAAACCAAACCACTCTAAATCGTTGTGCACATTTATTTATTTTTCCTGCACTTTACTGCTTTGCTTAGTACCTTCTACGTACTTAATTGATTAATTAAATTAACTAGAAGGAAAAACGAAAAATCTGTCAAATCCCCCCTGCCCTCCTCCCTCTTGGACGATAATACTGGGCCAACAATTGGTATTAGAGCGGTTGCTCATGATTTAAGGGTTAACATCCTTATGCCAAAGATACCATAGAATTTGACTTTGGGGATAACCTATTGACTCCACCTATGCTTAATGACCAAAATTTCATATATTGGAGGAGTAGAATAAGCGCATATCTTAAGGCCCAATCACATGATATGTGGAATATAGTTGTAAATGGACCTTATGTCCCCATTAGAATTATAAATGGGGTTGAAGTCCCCAAACAAAAGAGAAGATGGGATAGGAAAGAAAAACAGTTAGTTTGACTTAACACTCTAGCTAGAAATTCATTACTTAGATGCCTTTCCCAATATGATATTGATAGAGTCTCTTCTTGTGCTTCATTTAAAGATATTTGGTTTAGATTAGAAGAACTCTATGATACTTCATGTGCCTCCACTTTTTCATGTGAAGACAAGGAGAATGTAGAACATATATGCTTTATTTCTTATATTGATGATTGTTCAACTAATGTCATGAATCTTTCTTTTGATGATTTGTCCATAGCTCATGAAAAACTTCAAAATGATTTTGACAAACTCATCCAAAAGAATGATCAACTTAAGAACATAATTACCAATGCTTTGGATGAGATGGAAACTCTCCAAATTGATTATGAAAATGTTCTTAAGGATAATGAGAACATTCTTAAAGAAAAAAATGACAGAGAAAATAAAAATACCATTCTTCAAGAAAGATTAGAAGAGTTGACTAAATTGGTAGCTAATGTTACTGATGAGAAAGAGGACTTAGAGCTTCAATTGAGATTAGAAAAAGAAAAGGCCTCTATATTAGAAAGTCAACTTTGCAAACCTAAGGTTAGATATTTTAAGTCCAAAACATGTCATAGGAACACTAGAAATCATTTTAAGGATAAACATAATAAAATGGCATGGGTACCTAAAAAATTACTCCTAGATGCTAGAACTACAAAATCTAAAGGAGTATGGGTACCAAAGGCTATGATTCACCGGATCACATAGATTCACATTTTCGAACCATATGCTTCAGTTTAGGCATCTTCCATATCTTTATGTCACACATGCTAATTTGCATCTTATTTGTGACACTTGGAAGTATTTTAAGCCCAATCAAATAATTTTAATCTATCATGTCCATGCTTGCCTAAAGGTGTTGATCACATTGAACTTGTTTAATGCCTAATTATATTGTTCAATGATTGATCAATGCAAAACATACTAGTTATGCAACTTGGAAATATGAACTTGCATACTTCATATTCGTTACTTCCATTCTTTTATGTGAACACATTCATATTATACATATATCTTGTTCATCGTTATTGTAGCATACCATGCGCATTCGCTATCTTATGTATATTATATGCTCATACTAAATGGAATGTGCTTCATAACTTCATTTAATGAAATTTCATCCATTTAGTAAGCTATGAGTTTCTATGAACATCGTCAAAGAATTTGATTATGAAATGAGCTTGCTTAAAACTAAATTTTAATTGTTCATATATGTTCATATGCTCATAATCTTTGAGTTGGATTAGAACTAATGCTTATCACTTCAAGTCCGCCTATCTTGTATTTTAGGATTTAAATGATATATATCATTTGAAAATACAAGACATTAAATAGTTGGAGTGACATGTACTTCAAATATTATTCAATCATTGTCATTCATTATCTCATTCACTTCCTTGGAGGTGATCAAACCGAGTCTAAGAATTTGGAATTCATAGCAACTATGAGAAGACCTCAAAATGGTTGTCTCAATCTGAACTAAGAAAACCCCACTTATATAACCCTAGGCTTTATAATGATTTTGAGTTATATTATAGAAAAAGGATTATTAAGGGTAAGATAAATTGATCCTTTCTTTGAGCTTAATAAAATATATATCTTAAGGATCAAACAAAGTAAAGTTAAAAATGATCTTCTTAGTGTTGAGTGGTGTCAAGTTATAATATATCCCGATGAGAGATCGGGTATCTTCCTCAGAGAAATTTACTACACTAGCTATCACGTTCTAACCCTAATTTTATCTAGACAATCGAAATCGAGTGATTGAGTAATTAAAACAACAATTAAAACAAGTAACTATTAACTAACAATGCAATGTAAATCAGAAAGGAAATCAATGGGAGAATATACTAGAGGTTCGATGTCACCTAGTCTCAACTATGTCTATATATATAAATATATTATTATTAAATCAGTTCCTTAGCTTATAAGTCGAAAATCCTAACATTTCTAATTCCCTTTTTTAGAGCATCAATTATAGCATATTATTGTTGTCTTGATTTAACTCTTTTGATGAAAACCAAAAACAACAATAACTCATTAAGATCTATGATTTCCACCTAACGACTTCAAAGGTTCTCGATCTCTTTGTGAGTCTCACGATAGCCTAGGTTATACTCTCCAAATTCCAACCCAAGGTACCCTCTTTTGGAGCATCTACCTCGAGTCTATGATCAGCCAATCCTTGGTCAAGGGATCAAAAGCTTTACGTCGAGAAAAGTATAAATAAACTAAGAACTTCATTAATAATAATTACAAAATTAAAGCTAAGACAAAGTATCAAGTTTGGATCTATCTACCCTCAAGAAAAGAGGTTTAGTTCATAATTAAAGACATAAAAATAGTAAATAATGGTATAGAGATGAATTGTAACAAAGGAAAACAAACTAGAATTGGTGTAGAGATTTTCAATAATCTTCAATGCGAATATTCTTCTCCACTTTGCTCCAGCTGTCAAACCTTCGTTCTCCTCTTTATCTCCCAATGTGTTCTCTTTGAAAAACCCTACAGTTTGATATATAATATGCCCCCAAAAGTCGTTCGAAATAATTAAAAAGTCCTCAAATTTCCTTCAGTTGCTAAAAACGCAACTTTTAAAACCTTCAGTGTCGCGGCGTTAGAAAAGGTAGCGCCGTGGCGCACCGACTATCTTCTTCTAGCACCGCGGCGCTCCGAGCGTTGTAAATCTCACGCATTTCTTCACCTTTCAGCGTCGCGGCACTGCATTCAAGCACTGCGGCGCCCATAACCATTATTGTTGCCTTTTTTTCTTCCTTCTTGTTGACTTAGCCAATTTTCTTCCACTTCTTGACTTGGGTTCTTCATGAATCATTATCTAGGCTTCTCATATGTTGTGTCCATTCATGCTCACTTCCACACATCTAAATACCTACAAAAAAAATGCAAAACAAGTAATTAACACACTCAAAACATAAATTGATCCAACATATAAACTAACAAACCGAAATAATGCATAAAAACCAATTTATTCCTAAACTAACAAATGCATCAAAACTAACATAAACACACTAAACTAATGCATAAAATATCCTAAAACACACCTAAACACATGCTATAAAACCTATCTAAATATGCAACTATCAAATACCCCCAAACTTAGGACTTTGATCGTCCTGAGCAAAGGGAAAACAAAACTAAAACTAAAATCTATCTTCAAACTACCATCCTAATCTCAAACAAATTAAGAATTTGATTCGAAATATCATGCAAGATCATCATTATGACCTCTAAGATCACAATGAAAGATAATAACTCATTGGATAATTTTTACGAGTGTTAGAGATGTCTATATTTTCAATCTAACTTCTAACCTAACCTCATCTTCCATTCTTAAACACATCATCACATAATTAATCTCGTACAACCATTCATGAAATTCATAGATAAGTGCAAGCAAGCATAAAGTGCAAGTGATCTCAAATAGAATATATAAAGTGAATCCCATAGGCAAATCTTTCATACCACTCTCCACTAATGTAAATCACATGCCATTTAGAATCAATAGGTCTTTCTTAGGTTGCAATGCATGGCCAAGGTTCAAAGGTAGGAAAAAATTGGAAAAATTTAGGCTCAAAACACCCTAAATTTCACTATACCTTCTTTCCATCTTATCACAAATGCTCTCCAAGGTGGCATATCAAGGATAATAAATCTTTTGCTCATTAACACATTTACCTACACCTTAAATCCTCAGAATTTCTCAGGTGCTTGGCATCAGTTTTATATGCTATCAATCTCCTGTCCATGTAGCAATTTTAATACTTCATCAGAGAATACTCCAATATACCAGCTCACCACAGGAATTTTAATCAACTGCATGCCTTATTACTTTATTCTAAATGGCTTTGTACTAGCCATATTCTCCATGTCCTCGTCAATAACTAGCTTATCTTAGATAGAAGATTTTGAGGGTATAAATTTCTCGAGATTCAAAATGAGAATTTTCCACTTATTCAGAATATTACTTCTTTTCGGAAAGACGCTCCACCTGGCATGAGAGGTAGCCAACCAATCATACCCAACAAAGCATCAAATTTCAAAAAAATTCATATTCTAATGTCCATAATTACTTGATGACCCTCATATTTATTACACATAATATTTGCTGACCATATCAAGGTAGATTCTTTCTGTTGTAGGAATACTCACAATCAATGATGCATTATTATAACAGAAGATAATACAATATGTCTACCATATCACCAGAGATAAAGCACCAGAGATAAAGGACTTGGTAGATCCAACAATACATCAGAATATACATAATAACAAAATATTGATCATACCTGTTATCAACGTCTTACTAATATTTAGATCTGGTCTTGCATTTACTTTAATTTATTCTCTAAAATCTGGTGGAGTCACATTGATAAAACATATTAGGGCATTCTATATCGACTAACTGGAGATTAACACATCCCGTGTCTCTTTTTTTTTCAAATTAATAATAGACAATCATAGGTCGAGATACAATTTACTCAGTCTGTGACTCCTGCTCAGGCAATGGCAACCACTTTTGATTTTCATAATTCGTTAACATCACTTTCCTTTTTCCCATTATTATTGGGTTAGATACTAACAAACTTAGAGTCACTAATACTGCTAAAATCTGAACCTTACTCAATGTTTAACTCATCTTGAATTTCATATTAGTGCCCAACATTTCCTTACATTACTTATTTCTCTTTGTACCTAACACTGGTGTTGATGACTCGGCTTCTAACGGCAGTACAAGCTATATCACTAGTATTGCTGGTGTTAACAATTTCACCACAACATTGGCTGACCCGAAATTTATAATCTGCCTAACAACCTGCACATATATTTATAACCCAACAATTATCAAACCTGCCGTATAGGATCCCAAAATTTATTCTAGATCCTTATCATTTTCAGAGTATCTATCGTGATCATTCCAAAAATAAACTATACCAGCCCATTGAATTCATGTTTGTATTTATGGTTAGGCATGTCACTACATTTTAACAAGATAAACTTTTTCATGCCTTAAATTAATTTTCGCATGATGATAGAAGCCCTTATAAAATAGCTTCTTTAATTAATCTCATGCCTTAATCATCTCAGGAGTCCTTAACCCAATTTTCTATTATCTCTTATCATCAGTTAGCTTAAACTTAGCTAACTTGCTTTATCATTTTCAGAGACTTAATCATTCTCTAAGATGGTATCCACTCAGAGTCGCAAATTCTTTACTCCATCTACTATCGGACTGCCAATTAAGATAGGAGAGTCTCTTCTCCTGAAAGTTTCCATAACTTTCACATATCTTTTCATTTCATCTGGCTTATCATTAAGACCTTCTATTTATTTTATTTTTACTTCAGTCTTAACTATATATGTTTTTACAGAAGTACTCACACCATTAGCATCCACATCAGCTATCAATGGTTCAAGCCTCTGTCATTCTCACATTACAACTTTGCCACAAACTTATAAGTTGTGCATTTCGTTGTTATTGGGTAGTTACTAGCCATATATAAGCTATATAATTTATTATCACTGGATTACATCCAGTTATTTTTCTTTCAGCCTTCTGATCCTTTCTTTATCAACAATGTCCATTGTTAATCTTGACTGGTATTTTCCAAATCTAAAAATCATCATCGCAGATGATTCTCAGTCAAGATAACATATTAAATTTTGCTTAACATAATAGTACTACCCATATGTATACCCATACAAACAATCATAATACCATAAAGTTTTTATCTTTTTAAGGATTTTAAACTTAAGCTTTGATATCAATATTGTCACGACACCCCTGACGTAGACTGACGTCATGACCGGCACAGTGTACTATACACTGTACATACCCATATACAGTATACAATACACTGTCAGCCTCAGCGGACATTCACAATAATTTCCAAAATTTTTAAAAATTTTGACAGCATCTCCCCAGAAAATGAATATTTAACATTTTTCCTAATATACCACAAATCAAATCAAATATATATATATATATAAATAATCATCTCATTCATTCCATTCATTCCACAAATTAAATTATCACATGATAGATAGGTACGATTATCCCATTCCATCATCACAAGCATTGTATAACATTACCACACAACCCATCTAGGTGATATTATATATATAGTACGTGATAATTATACATATCAAAATAAAAAAATATAACCCATTTCCTCCAAGCATACATACATATACCAGATGACTGCAATCACGTGATTATCACTCACGGATTTTTCCTTTTCCCTTCGACTCGGTACTTGAAATATTGGAGGAAATGGAGTGAGCAAACAACAGCTCAGTGAGTATAGCTCTTGACATGACCATCGCATGCATTTAGGGAAACATGGCATATCAAATCGTTTAAATTAAAATATTTCAAAAGCACATATGCAACATTCATCAAAATAATATACATGCACATAATATATAGTTTATGCTCATTCAATAAATCAGTGCACAGTTTCATAAAAAATTCACCATCTCCCTCCTTCAAAGCAAGAGAGCGGGTCTAACCCTTGTATGACCGTTACAAGGTAGCCACAGCCTCTCATTACCTAATTCACAATCATTTCAAGGATTGCAACCCTTGTTAGGACAGGCCTACTGACAATGAGGTTTGGCAAAACCTCATCCGGGTCTAATTCCTAACAAAATGACATTATTATAAGCTCTAAATGCAAAAAAATCAGTTTGCATGATCCATAAACACTCAATGCATTACATATAAATATAACATGCATAAAATCAAACATTTTATATGTATACAATGCCATACAAGAACCAAATCAAGAAAATTATACTCACAGTGGTTACCGAGGTTTTTAAGCCAATATACCCTCTAAAATCCAGCAACAATAAATGTCCATCATAATTGCTTCCTCAAGAGCATTTATCCATCACTTAATCTCTCAATTCAAACACTGCAATTAGGTAATTCAAACCATAAATCATCATGAGAATTACCATTTAAACTCACCAAAACACCATTACTAACACTCAAATTTCCTAGCTGGTCCAGCAGCTAAGATGGGGTTATTTCACCATGAAAATGTCACATTTAAACTAGATTTCAACACCAACGTACTCACATAAGCGTATGAAAACATATATCAATTTTATTAAAAATCTAGAGCATTTCTAAAATTATTCTGTTCACATTGACACGTATCATATCAGTCATTCTATCATTCTACTACCTTCAACAGGTATTTTATTGAGGTTTGACACGTTCGCGAAGGCATCCAAAGTTAATTTTACTCATAAAAATCATATCTTTAGCTACTAAAAATATCAAAGCATATCCAAAAATCATGATCTTAACCTCGAAACGTCCGAAATTCATTTCTCTACGATTCTATGATCTCAAACCGGAGTTTCACTGGAGTCCAATTCCATTTTATTCACTGGAACTAATTACAGTATTGGTCATGTCGCTGTTCATGTCGTCACTATTCATTGGAAACATGTAAATTTTTACTAAAATTGTCAAACGTTCCCCAAAAATCATGAACTTAGCATCGATGGACTCACAACAGTTCATTCTACCATTCTATAGCCTTCAACTGGAGTTTCATTGGGTTTTAATATGATTCGAAAGGTTTCTAATATAACTCTAACTTCCAACAAACTTCTAACGGATATAAAAATTCCAAATGAACACATAATTGAAATCGAACCACATATTCGGGGCTCCTACAGTCTAGGGAGTGTTTTTTCACCTTTCGAAAAAAATTTCATCCAAGTTGGGTAAAAACCCCAATTTTGAAAACATTGTAAAACAACTCCCATAGCTAAAATTACTCCGCTAGAATCGTTACATCTAGCTTAGATATTAATTTCACGAAGAAATAGAGTGAAAATCACTTACCACGAGTCCCAATTTCTGGCAAATCCCCCGTTCTCCTTCTTTTTCCTCTCTTCCCTTCTTCGTCGTTCGTCTTTTATCTCTCTCTCTTCTTTTTTCTTTCTTTCGTTCACCAACTTCTTTCCCCATTTTGTTTTTTTTTTTATATAAACGTTTGAGAGAGATTAGAAATGAGAGAGATGATATTTTATACAAAAAATGATCCAATGCTCCTCATCTAACTTACTAAAGCAACTTTTCCATTTTAATATTTAACCTTCATTCATTAAATCATACTATGCATTAATTCATTAAATCATACTCCAATCCACATATTTAAATAACCAACCCCATAAATTAATCAATTTAATTCAACTCCAATTTTTTTTTTAACTTGTAAGCACCCATATGTATCTTCATTTAATAATTTTATTTATTTACTAATACTCCTTAAATCTAGCATGTATTTTCATATATGCATATATTTGCCTCTTACGTATAAAATACATGTATTATACATCTCAATATATGTGTAATTTAACGTATGTATTTAATTAAAACGACGGGGTGTTACACGGCTAGTGCCAAACCCTGGCGAATACGGTCTCGGAACCCGTCCCGTATCTTCTGCATCCTAAGCTCCTTGGTTGACACTATCTTTGGAGCAAAGAGTGCCAACCTATTGAACTCTTGCTTATACTTCCTGACAGACATGCTGCCTTGGGTCAGATGTAGGAACTGGATCCGACGCTGATCCCTCTCGGCCCGTGGATAAAACTCTTCAAAGAAAATCTCCTTGAATCTAGCCCAAGTTCGGATCTCTCCCTCAATACACTCCAATATTTCCCACCATTTGTTTTCCTTGTCAATAAGCTAGAATCTCGCAAGCTTGACCTTATCATGCTCAAGAGCTCTCTTGTCACTGAATATGGTCTCTGATCATGAAAATTCAAATTCCCAAACATACGAATTATCAAGTTATAATACCCATGGTGAGTGGGTTATCGTATCCACAGAGAAGGGAGAATGTAATTTTACTAATCTTAATTCCCAATTCTACAATGATTAGTGATTTTATCTAGGTGATAAAAGTGGAGTGAATTAAATGATAAAATGCAAATTAAACAAAGGCAAATAAAAACAAACAAGATAACTAGAAATTGGAGAGAAATCAATGGATTTATAGTTCTAGAGTTTAGATCTTACTATATTGTCTCTCATTATTTCTAATAATTGTGTTAATGAATTAATTTCTGGAATTTATAAATCCTGAATCCTTTTTCATTCAAACCCCTCTCTCGAGTGATAGCTTAAATATCTACTCTCAATCTATCAATTCCCTCTCTCGGAATGATAAATCTTTAGATCAAGAATGTCTTAGGTTCTATGATTCATTTTAATGGATTTCAAAAGGTTTTGTAAGTCTCTCGACTCATTACTCTAGCCTAGGTTACAAATCCCTTGCTCCAATTCGACATCCCCTCTCTCGAGTGATAGAAACCAAATCTAAGTTCATTCAAAGAGTAATCAGCAATTTGAAAGCATTAAGCATGGAGAATCATAACTAAACCCAAAAGATTTCTCAAAAACACACAAACAATGACTCAATCACAAGATCCAACAAAGCTAAATCAAATCTCTAGATTATCTATTCAGTTCATAAACAAATTCATAGATACAAAAGAAAGAGTTAAAGAAGAAAACATGGAAACAAATTAAGATTAGAAGATAAATGAAGAAACCCCCTTTGCTAATGGTGGACTCTCCTTCTTCTTGTCTCGAACCTGCAACTTTTCTTGTTCTTCAATCCTTCACTTACCTCTCCTTCAAAACCCTAACCTAATCTATTCTATTCTAATTCTAATTTGCAAGATAAAAAATAAAAATAAAAACAAGATAAAGTCTCAGCTCTTTCCAAAAACCTTAAAAATGAATTGATATATCCCTTAGCAAAAAGACCGAAAAGCCCTCTCTTAAATCTCTCTCTCGTATCGCACCATAAGGTAGCCCCGCGACGCTACTTCATCCCTTTCTTTCTTCGCACAAATGTCTCTCGGAGCGCCGCGGCTCTCCGAGAGCATTTTTCCTTCTTTCTTGCTTTTATAGTTAGTCATTTTTCTACATCTTTGGTCCATCTTTGGCAACATAGTTTTGTCACCCTTTGATCCACATTCAAACTCATTTTTAAGCTCTTTATTTACCTACAAAACAAAACACAAAACATAAACAAATGATCTATATTATGTGCAAGTATGCATTAACATGTATAATTTTATATGAACTATGTATAAACATGTAAATTGTGACAAAATTAATATGCAAACTATGCAATTGACTTTAGGAAAAATACCTAAAAATAATGATTATTTTCCTAAACTAGCCTAATGTATTTTATTGATGAAAACTACTAAAACTAACTTATAAAACACATAAAAATATGTAACTAAACCTAAAACACTAAATGAACTAATTAATGCAAATATGTCTAAAAACTAACTAAATGCACCTAAAAACCTATGAAATTAACATGTAAAATATTAACCAAAATTCAACTTATCAAATTCCCCTGAACTTAGACTTTGATCGTCCCGAGCAAAGAGAAAAATGAAAGTTGATCAAACAACTTCTCACATATTCCAAGATGAGCAAAGGTTTGATTTTCAAAAATGGATTCAATTGATCTCAAAGACAACACACATTTTATAGGCATAACAGAAGGAAATTTTGAAACTTTAAACTTGTTGTCTAGAATTGTCACACCCCGTCCGGACCCGCCTAAACCGGCGGTGCACTCGTGGACGGGGCATGCATTTGGAATAATCACAATGGTAATAACAGAACGCGCAGCGGAAATATAAAACATAGGTACAAATCTGATTTCATTTAATTCAGAATATAATTTGTACATGAAATGGTCAAGGGAACATACTCCCCAATGAATAATACAAAGGGTACAAAATGTGGGCCCCATAACCCTGTAACCAGTCTACTATAATTTCCAGTGAAAAATTGGATAATAATGGAGTGAGCTTAACGCGCTCAGTGGGTAAAATAGTTCATGAGTATAACAATTAATAAAGCATACTTCAATATCAAATATCTTAAATACACAAGAGAGCGTCATAATCAATCAATATGTATGTCTGCATGACACCGTCTCGTAATGGTTTGATGAACGTGCATCGCTTGAGTTCACGTACAAGTGTTCGTCCGGACGTTTCTCCCCTGGCGTAGCCAGGTTCTATTGTACGTCCCTCCTCAAGAACGATGCTCTGGATTCACGTACTGATGTCCCTCCCCAGGCGTAGCCAACTTCTCATGTACGTCCCTCTCCAGAGAAATATATTGAATAACGAGCAATGCTCCTAACTATTCTATGAGTCATAAACCACATACGTCCCTAGGTGGTGATATGTATGATGCCAATGCATGAACTGGTCTAGTCTACTGGTCTGGTCTTTACTTTTTCTATTTAGACTGACTTTGGCAACGTCTGGTGATCCTTATCAGGGTCGGTATCACGACGTGCAAGGTTAGGACATTCAGTATTACTTGTACAAGCTGATGGCTTTCAATAAGACCAACTAGATCAGTCCCCAGTTGAGAGGTGGGACACAAGGTCTGCTTAAATACTAATCGCCTAGAGCAGCCCGATGCCTCCCGTTCACTATTTAAAGTTACTGAGGACAAGACCGAGTCTAGTTGAGGCAGATTGACCACAAATCTGGCATTATAACAGTGTAATACATGAATTCCAAATATGCAGGCATAAGTGCGACAATATAAACATTATATGACATAATGCAGTGTAAATGAACCGTAGATATAATAATAACTGAATGTAAACTTTAATAAAAGTTATAAAACACGCAAACCTATGTTTCGTTCCCCACCGTCATATAAGAACTTCTTCTTTTTCAGATCTGGCATTTTCCTCCGGGACAAAACTTCATCGCACCGCACCGAGAGTCTCGAACAGAGAGTCTCAAAAGACTAAAAACTCAGAATGAGTGAAAAGAGGAGGAAAAATCACAATTTGGAGTGAATTTGGTGTGAAAAATGAAGAAGAGAGGGTTGGTTTACGTAGAGGTTTTGGCGGCTGAACGTTCAGGCGGCTAGCCTGAATATTCAAGCGGCCAGCCCGAACGTTCAGGTGGGCTGCCCGTACCTCCGGGCATTTCTGCCCAAACGAATTTTTTTTTTTTGTGAAATACAGGGTGTTACACTCTACCTCGCTTAAAGGGATTTCGCCCTCGAAATCAATTCAAGTAGTTATGATGGTTATCTGCTTGAGATTCATTGTCGGCGTCATCTCTTGCGAGTTCAGAGTAGTGCTTGTATGGTCCCTGAATAGCACTGTGGACGGTGGAATCCTCATCATCATAAAACCATGGAGAGCAAATGGAATCGGACTCATCTTCTGAAGATTCCAACCTTTGCATAACAGATGGTGGTAGAGGGGGTTGGTTACATCGTTTGAGGGGAGGTAGGCTGAGCGGTGGAATACTTTTTCGTGTTGTTGCTCGAATCCGGCCGCCTGGCAATTTTGGTAGAAGGTCCTGCCAAGATGAGGGCACAGGATTGTTAAGAAAAAGGCATGCACGCTCTGGCGATAAGGATCGTTGTCTGTGTGGTGATGGAGTAGGTGATGCAAAGTAGTTGTGACTTGACTCTGCTTCTTGAGAAGTAGCTACAGGTTGCCAAGGAAGCCACTGCGTGTGTGCATCACTATATCCATGGATATTATTTTCAGACATCTGCGTAGTTATTCAAGTGAAACAATGTATTAAGATAGGTGTAAACAAAGTTTCATCATTTTATTGATAAATGAGAATAGTACAATATATCACATCATCAGTTGGTACTAGAAAACAATTCAGGGTATTTATGTTTAATTATTGCTTCTAGTTCCCATGTTGCTTCCTCTACGCCGTGGTGATCCCAGAGCACTTTCACAAGTGGTATGCTACGTCGCCATAGTTCTTGAGTTTTTTTATCTAAAATCTGTATCGCTCTCTCTTGATACTTATTTCCTTCCTCAACCAGAACTTCGACTAAAGGGATGATATGCGAAGGATCAGGATGATACTTGCGAAGCATAGATACGTGAAAAACTTCATGAACCTTAGGCATGGACGATGGAAAGGACAAACGATAAGAAAGTTTGCCAATATGTTCAATGATCTGAAATGGACCGATATACCACGGGGAGAGCTTTCCTTTGATCCCATAGTGTTTGACACCTCTTGTGGGCTGGACTTTTAGAAAAACAAAGTCCCCCTTATCAAATTCTAGAGGTTGTCTCCGCTTGTTAGCATAGCTCATCTGTCGACTTTGTGCAACACGAAGTCGTTCCTTTACTAGTGATATCAAACTAGCATACCGAAGATCTGCAAGGCCGACCATAGAGAGCCTCGTATGGTGCCATGCCGATACTAGTTTGGTAGTTGTTGTTGTATGCAAACTCAGCTAAATGTAAATACTTTGCCCATCCGTCATTAAAGTCCAAAATGCAGCATCGTAACATGTCTTCTAAGATTTGGATAAGCCGCTCTGACTGCCCATCAGTCTGAGGGTGGAAGGTTGTGCTCATAGGGATCTTAGAACCCATTCTACTCTGGAAGCTTTTCCAAAAGTTTGATGTGAATCGAGGGTCTCGATCAGAGACGATCGTGAGTGGTACGCCATGAAGGCGTACAATCTCTCTATCATATAGTTCTGCAAGTTTGGCGGGGTTATCCGTGAACTTTATTGGCAATAAGTGTGCAGACTTGGTAAGTCTGTCAATGATAACCCAGATAGCATCTTATCCTTTATTATTTCGAGGCAAAGCCGTAACAAAATCCATTGCAATGTTCTCCCACTTCCATTCGCCAATAGGTAACGGCTGGAGAAGTCCAAAGGGAAGTCTTCGTTCTGCCTTAACTTTCTGGCAAACGAGACATCGAGCAACGAAGTCTGCAATTGCCTTCTTCATTCCAGAAAACCAGAATTGTCACTTGACATCCTTGTACATCTTGTTACCCCCGGGATGCATAGCGTACCTCAAACAGTGCATCTCAGTAAGAACTTCTTTTCGAACCTCAGGATCGTTCGGTAGACAGAGAGACGTTTTTTATAGAAAACGGCTCCGTCTTCAGAGACAAACCAATGAGGAAGGTCCTGTCCGCTGAGTAGAAGTTCTCGTTTCTCCATTAACATAGGGTCATTGGCTTAAGTAGCTGAAATCTTTTGAACTAGCTCAGAGTTGGCTGATAATTGAGAAAGTCGTGATCTTGCTCTCTCTTCAAACAGCTGTAGGTTAAAGTTCTCCATCTCGGTAGCCAACTTCCCCATTTCATAGTTAAGAGTGCAAGCAACGTGAGATTTTTTACTCAGAGCATCGGCCACAACATTGGCCTTACCAGGATGGTACTGGAGTTGAAAGTCATAGTCTTTCAAGAATTCCAACCATCTTCTTTGGCGGAGGTTTAGGTCTCTCTGAGAGTATATGTACTTAAGACTCTTGTGATCTGAGAAGACCTTGAACCGTTCACCGTATAGGTAATGATGCCATAATTTTAGTGCAAATACGACAGCTGCAAGTTCCAAGTCATGTGTTGGGTAATTACCCTCGAGGCATATGCAACAACTTGGTCTTCTTGCATTAGTACGGCACCTAAGCCTTGGAGAGAGGCGTCGGTGTATAAGGAAAATCCAATTGCATTTCTTGGAGTGACAAGTACAGGTGCCATCGTGAGGCATTTCTTCAGTTCCTGAAATGGTGCTTCACAGGTGGGATTCCAGATGAATCGCATATCTTTTCGAGTAAGCTTGGTCATAGCTTCAGCAATCTTTGAGAAGTCTTTGATGAAGCATCTGTAATAGCCAGCGAAACCAAGAAAACTCCTAATCTGAGTAACAGTGGTAGGTTGCTTCCAGTTTAAAACGGCTTCAACCTTAGAAGGATCTACTTCAATGCCATTGCCTGAAACCACATTGTCACACCCTGGGTTGCACAGCGTGCCCCCTACCCAGGTATGGGCGCACCCCCTCGGGGCGAACGCCTAGCCATTATGGATCCATAATATTGTCATATCGCCATGTAGCAACCCAACCGCAGCTGGTCTACATCGAAACGATTATTTGTCTGCCACTATTCATGAATAGTGCAGAGCCTCCCCCAGAATCGAACTCGAGACCTCCCTTAAGGAGTCTAATTTCGCATTCTGAGTAGTCACTGAGCCATTGGCTCAGTTGAGGAATATATCAAGATGTATCTTCAAATGTATCTTATGGTCTTCCTCAGTTGAGGAATATATCAAGATGTCGTCCACAAAAACCACCACAAATCGGTTTAAGTATAACTTGAAGATGCGATTCATCAAATCCATGAATGTTGCAGGTGCATTTGTTAGACCGAACAGCATGACCAAGAACTCGTAGAGACTGTACTAAGTTCTGAACGCCGTCTTGGTAATGTTCGACTCTCGAATCCGGAGTTGGTGATAACCAGACTGTAAATCAATCTTAGAAAAGTATTTGGCATCTCTAAGTTGGTCGAACAAGTCATTGATCCTGGGCAACGGATATCTATTCTTGATGGTGACGTTATTCAACTTGCGATAATTGATGCAAAGTTGTAACGAACCATCCTTTTTGTGAACAAACAGAACTGGAGTGCCCCAGGGTAATGAACTCTTTCTGATGAGGCCATTACTCTCTAATTCCTTCAGTTGTTTGTCTAATTCGACCAGCTCGACATTTGACATTCTGTATGGTGGAATTGAGATAGGCCCTGTCCCAGGTATGAGGTTGATTTCAAAATCGAATTCCCTAACTGGAGGTAGACCAGGAAGGTCATTTAGAAAAGTTGTTTGGAATTCAGATATGACTGGAACATCATGTACTTCGAGAGGGTACAGTGTTGGTGATTCATTTCGGTCACCAAGGGATAACGCTCGAAGTTGTGACTTGAGAAGTGCAACTGTTGATTTGTGTATCCATTTCCTTGTTCCCTGAATCTTGACAAACTCTCCTGTAGTTAAGGTTAACTAGACTTGCTTCTTCATACAGCCAATCTTTGCATTCAGTGGTGCTAGCCAGTCCATACTGAGGATGATGTCGAAGTCTTCAATATCCATCACAAAACGATCTGCATATATTATCTGTTCTGACATTCGAAGCTCACATCGAGAACACTACAAATTCACGTCAGTACCAGATTCGAACGATGATGTGACATGGAGTGTGATGTTTGTGGGTTCAGGATGCAGGCCTAAATGTCTTACCAATGCCGACGATATAAAAGAATGTGTAGCACCTGAATCAAACAAAACATGCACCATTGTATTGAACAAAGGAAAGGTACCTTCGACTACATTGTTGTCTGGGAGGGGTTGTTGAGCGATGGCAAATGCTCTGCCCTGATTCCGTTGACCCTGGTTCTGCTGGTTCTGCCTGGATTGGGCATTAGCAACATGTGGTACTTGTTGGACTGGAACAACTGGAATAGGTTGCTGAAGGTGAGGACAGAGATATTTTACATGGCCCTTCTGGCCGCAGTTGAAGCACGTCGGCTGATACTGTAGATGGTTCTGTTGGCCATGCTGATTGGTCTGCGGCCCTTGCTGATTGTGGTGTCGACCACCACCTCTGCCATTGTCGTTTCTACGACCACCCCTTCCATAACGACCTCCGCAGCCATGATTACGAAAATCCTGATGGTTAAGGTTAGACGGTTCAACCGCAGGTGTTGTGGCCTCATTCTTCGAATCAGGGGGCTGGGAGGAATGGGTTTTGATTGTAGTAGGGCTTCTTTTTATTGTCCTGTTGAAAGCCTTGTTGGGAGAACGTTGTAGGCTGTTATTCATTCTCTGCTCCTATATGATCTTCTCTTGTTCAAAGCTCATGGCCTTGTCAACAACCTCCTTATAAATCTTGAGATCCAAGATCGATAAGGCTTGTTAAATATCATGGCGAAGGCCATTATAAAATTTCTCAATTTTATCTTGCTCCGTTGAGATGGTGGAGAGAGAGTAGACTGATAATTCTTTGAACTTGCCAGCATATTCCCTGACGGTCATGCTGCCCTGGTATAACTTAGCGAATTCCTGGCGCTTCTGCCTCTTCACAGTGCCAGGAAAATACTCATCAATAAACATTGACTCGAACTGTTGCCAAGTCATATCCGTTGTGTTGACCCTTGGGTCCTCTTTCACTGTTATCCACCATGTGTTTGCCCTACCAACAAGTTGGTAGGTCGCTAGTGGAATTTTGCGAGTCTCATCGACTCCCATTGCATCAAGAGCCTTCTTTGACTCATCTAGCCACTTTTGCACCTCATCAGCATCAATGGTGCCAGCAAAAGTAAGAGATTGTAGCCTCTTGTACTTGGTAATCTGATCGGTTTGAGATTCCGATCCAAATCTTACAGGTGCCTGAACAGTGGCAACTTGACTGGCCGCGGTCTCATGAACTGTCGTTTGAACAGTGACTTTCATCGCCTCAATAAATTCGGCGAAAAAGGTTTCCATGCTTGAAGGCATGGCAAAGGGTGCAGGTGGGGGTGGTATTGCCTGCCCAGATGTAGTGGCAGTGTCAGGTGTGGCATGTGTTGTTGTCGAAGGCGGCGGTTCCTGAATCTCAGGAGGTGCCTCCACTGCTGAACGATCAGTACGTGGCCTTCCTCTCTTCCTGGTTTTCATTTTCTCACTGGCAAGGAGAAAATAAAGCCAAGATTAAGGAATTGTAGCCAAGTATAATGTTATAGTATGCTCAGCAACAATTTCGAGAGTACTGCAATGTTAAAATCACTTATTTTTCTAAGTATAGTGTAAGGTTTTTGTTGAGGAATCAAAGAATCTTATATATCTCGTATGTTTGGCCATGGTGTAAAAACAAGGTTAGAATGTTTACATAATAAGTATAAAACTATGCAAGTATTTAAAATGATTTGGTTCTGGTTTTTGTGAACATACATATATATTTCATTGAAAATCCATACGAGTCATAAAAATTCTAAGATTTGTCTCGGTAAATATCCTGATCTAACGTTCTATCGCAATCTTATGTATTCAAACTCTTACTCTTAGTCTTTTCGATTATTATCCAAGTTTGTGTGTCCCATACCACATGACTTTGGTAATAAGGGTGTTAACCAAGTTAAGTTGTATGAACACAGTCTCTAAAAATATTGGTTGAATAGTAGTTCATCAATAGTATCTTCCAAGTTTACTCGTCTCATACCGTGTAAACTTAGTGATAATGTTAGTAATGCAACTTTCTCCAAATGTTTCTTTTCACACAAGGTCATGGATTTTCTTACTTCCACATTTTATTTAGTATCTTCTAAGTTTGTTGTGTCTCATACCACTCCAAAGTTAGTGATATAAAAGAAAGAATGGTTATAAGTTGGCCCACCAAAGATAGTATTTAAACAAAACATTTCATTCATATATAAAAGAAAAATTTACAATGCCAGTAATCAATCTTGATTTTCCTGCCTACTACCGCTCCTTCTAGATCTCCTGCTAGGTACAGAACGACTACTAACGGAAGGTTGAGAGTTTGCTCGCTCTGCTTCGGAGTTTTGCATACGTGTTAATATATTATTTTGAGTTTCTCTCATTTCAACAATATTGGATGCCATCACATTTAACTGTTCAAATAGGTTAGTCGATTGTCCCATTAGTGGTTGATGGGTTGATTATCCCATAGGTGGAGGGTAGGCCATAGGCATTGGGGGAAAGTATTGGTTGTACAGGTGATTCATAGGTGAAAGGTAATTGTTTTGATTGTACAGGGATCCCCTAAATGGAGCCCCTTGAGGTGAAAAGTTTTGAAACAGTGGGGTCATTAGGATGTTCTGCTCTCCAAAATTTGGTGCCGCCCAATACTGTTGTTGTTGGGTTACAGGAACTTGTGGGAATGGCTGACATGGTACCTCAGGTGTTGGAAACCTTTGGTACGACGTGTTGCCCTGAGTTGGCATGTTCAAAGCAGGTAGGTTTGCTTGAGTACTTTGTCTATCTTGAGGTTGATTTAGGTTGGTAAATAAATCTTCCTCAGTAAATAGATGACCGGTTGGATCATTATTTGGGGTTGGGTTTGATGTAGGATTCTGATTTGGCTCACTATTTGATACTTCCCTGACGGGAATCTTGCATCGACTTCTTCGAAGGCAACGTCCATGTTCGTCTCTCATTCTTTCGGCATTTCCTATCGTCGTGCTGAATACTTCCTTGCCAGTTACCCTTCCCCTCGTGACATATATCTTGAAGATAGAAGATGTTGTAACTGGCTCAATGATTTGCTTCGAAGTCCCATCAAAAGTGTCGATGTTTGCTTCATATAGCATCCTCATGATCAAGACTCCGTAACCGAGGAATTCCTTTCTCAAAGGGTTTTGAATCACCCTCAACATTTGTTGGATGATGATGTGTGGTAGGGAGACCTTTATTTTCTTCTCTATGCAATACAACACAAGAAGTTGGGCCCTTGACATAGTGCCTCGAGTCCCCCTTTCTGGCAAGATGTGCCGAACACGATCTTTCCAAGGCCGGCAAGAGATGGCTTAAGATAATTGTTTGGGAGGTTGGTGAACGTTGATTGAGTGTATGGCTCTTTGGTGAGGGAATTGAACAATTGTTCATTTGACTTCACGATTTCTGCAATTGTCTGGGGTTCATGTGGATCAATAATTCTCTCCTCAATCGGAATCTCCATAAGTCGAGCAATAGTCTTGATGTTGATAGAAATTTTTATCCCCATGACTGTTGTCTCCAAAACGAGGCTGATTCCATCTTCTTGAAATCTCATAAAATTCATAGCTTCGTAGAAAGATCTCACCAAGCTGTAAGAAACGTGACCCTCAACTTTTGTTATGTTCAACCAACCCAGAGTTGCGAGTTTGTCGTGAAGGATTGGCCGGAGGAGGAGATCTCTATTGTCGATGTTCCTCATAGTCATAACCTCCATCTTGAACAATTCCTTGAGTCTAGTGGGAACTGGTTCCCTGCTAGTGGAAGTTGCTCCTTCACTTGAGGCCATTTTTTTGCTGAAAGGAAAATAAATTTGTGAAAGACACAAAATATATTCCTATCTTTTAAAATTTATTCTTTGTCCGTTTAGACAATATTTTCTGTTTTTCTCTTGATGTTTATGCCATCGTGAAATCAAAATTCTTCATTAGCAATATGATGTATATATATATCGTATTCATATATGAATGTATAGATATATATATTTAATCATAACTATATATATAGTTTTCATAAATCAACTATATATATTTTTGAAATTAAACTATATAAAAATCATATATAGTTTTCTTAGATATATATTTATAACAAATCTTAACTATATATATTTCATATATATATAGTTTTAAAGATATATATATCTAATAACATTTTTCATTTAAAATTTTTTTATCAATAGTGTGATATATATATATCTCATATATATATACTAAGGTATATAGATATATATATTCAATCATAACTATACATATAGTTTTTAATAAATCATGACTATACCTATATTTAAATCAAATTATATAAAAGTCATATAGTTTTCTAGATATACATTTAATATAAATCTCAACTATATATAATTGACATATATATATATAGTTTTAAAGATATATATACCTAATAACATTTTTCATTTAAAATTTTTTTATCAATAGTGTGATATATATATATATATCTCATATATACTAAGGTATATAGATATATATATTCAATCATAACTATACATATAGTTTTTAATAAATCATGACTATACGTATATTTAAATCAAACTATATAAAAGTCATATAATTTTCTAGATATACATTTAATATAAATCTCAACTATATTTAATTGACATATATATATATAGTTCTAGAGATATATATATCTAATAAAAAAAATTTATCCAAATTTTTTTTCACTAGTAACATGGTATATATGTATCTCCTATATGCATAGATATATAGATATATATATTTAATCATAACAATATATATAGTTTACATAAATCATAACTATATATATATTTAAATCAAACTATATAAAAATCATATATAGTTTCCTTAGATTTATATTTAATATTAATCTCAACTATATACAATTCATATATATATATATATAGTTCTAGAGATATATATAGCTAATAAATTTTTCTTCCCCTAATTTGGTCGACTTGGGCGGGCCGTGGACAGTACGCTCTGATACCATTAAATGTCACACCCCGTCCGGACGCGCCGGGCCTACATTTTGTACCATTTGTATTATTCATTGGAGATTTTGGGAGAATGTTCCCTTAACTATTTTATGTACAAATATATTCTGAAATTAATGAAATCAGACTTGTACTTAATCGTGTTTTCGCGCACTCTGCTATTGTTATGATGTCAATTAGTGCCCCGTTCGTGAGTGTCCTGCCGGTTTAGGCCCATCTGGGTGGGGTGTGACATGGAATGTCTTAAACCCGGCTTGAAGTGGAGTGTGGGAGATGGATCTTCCATTTCTTTTTGGTATGATTGGTGGGGGCGATTTCCCTTTGAGTGGGTTATTATCTAGTACCCCTCATTCTGCTGACTCTTCTTATATGGTTAGTGACTTACTGGATGATGACAAGAATTGGAAGTTGCAAATATTAAATTCCACAATTCCTCAAGAAGTTCAGTCTCATAAGAGGCATTCCTCTATCTTGTCTCAATGTTGAGGATACCATGATATGGGCTCCCAATAATAGTGGATCCTTCACTGTGCGATCAGCTTATTATTTTCTTAAAGGGTACCCAAATCATCAGAATACTAAGAATTAGAGCTGGATTTGGAAGCTGAATTGTTCCCACAAATTAAAATTCTTTATTTGGTTGGTGGTTCACAACAAATTATTAACCAATGATCTTCGCTTTCGGCGAAAGATGGCTAATGATGCAGCCTGCAGTTACTGCCATAAAGAGTCGAAAACTGTTATCCATGTGTTGCGAGATTGTTCTAAGGCTATGGATTATTGGTCAGTCGTCCTCAGTCCTCAGCACAAAAATGATTTTTTTAGAATGCATCTTAGTGACTGGATTCGTTTCAATGCCTCTTCTTCTAAGTACATCTCTAAAGAGTGGAGTTGTTTTTTATGGCTTCAATATGGACTATTTGAACTGCAAGAAATAAAAGTATTTTTTAGGGAATTTATTTGTCAAGGGATAATATTAGAAGAAGTTCAATGAAATTGGCAAATGATTTAATTGCCTCTTTTCTGACATTTGATCCAGTTACTATAAGAGAGAGTCGGTTGGTGTCTTGGACTGATCCTCCTTATTGTTGGCTAAAGCTGAATACGGATGGTACGGCGAAAGACAATCCCAGGTTGGCTAGTTTTGGCGGCTTAATTCAGAATAGTAGTGGGAGATGGATTAGGGGATATTTCTGGCTACATTGGCACGACATCTAATATGGTAGTAGAGCTTTGGGCTATTCATGAAGGTTTGCGGATGGGGTGGGACATGAGGATTGATAGGCTGATTGTAGAGACAGACTCCATGACTGCAATTTCCTTACTTGAAGGACATTACAAGGAGGACCATCCATTTGCAGGTTTATTATAGGATTGTCGAGAGATGCTGGGTAGAAGATGAAGTTGCATGCTATCCCATACCCTTCGGGAAGAGAACCAGTGTGCGGACCCCGTTTGGCTAATGTGGGTGCGAGGGTGGGAGATGCTATAGTTTATCTTAGCACCCTGTCTTGGTGTTGTTTTCGTGAGGCCTTAATGGTCTGCTTTTCTTTTGAATAAAAAAAATAAAAAATAAAAAGAATAGCTCTTGCTAGCTTAGGGAGTTACTTAAGCCTTTGTTACTAACCAAACTATCTTTTTTCCCCAGTATCTTTCTAAATTTACTCTTGGGCTTAGCTTGGTATAATTTTGATACTGACCTATCGGTGTGTTCATATTATAAATAGTTGCACATGACTCGAAGCTTATGGTCAAACAAGCAGTATAAATACAATATTAAAAATTAAAACTATCTAAATATATGTGCAGTTCAAGTAAGTTTAATGTATATCTATTTAATTAAAAACGTTCATTATTATATTAGATAATAGATACTGATGCAAATATTTATGGCAATATGTGCATTATAAAATTATGTTAATTATTAAAAAATTAAAATATTAATATTTTATTAACTCTTAAAATCGGTTAGATTCGATTTAAGTCACTTATTAAGGTCCAAAACCTTAAATTAATTTGAATGATCGAGTTTTATATTTTTAAGCCAAAATCCAAATCAAATTAATTCAAAATCAAAGTGAACCAAACTAAATATACTCGTTGGTTTAAACTAATTCATTGACTCCTCTTCCTAAAGTCAAATTTTAAAAAAAAATCATTATGTATATATTAGTATTAGTATGTATATATATTATTATGTAATGACAAATATACAAATAAGTATACTTTTGAAAAGAAAAAGAAATTCAATTTTATATCTATACAAGTTTGCAGCCCCGCCCTATGGGCGGGTTTTTTTCCATTTACTTATAAGTATATCTAGTAGCTAGGTAAATGTATGGTCCACATATATGAGTTAGGTATAGGTATTTGTTCTTGGTGTTTATCTAATTTTGTAATCTAAAACTGGAGTATTATATGAATTCCACGTGTATATTATGTATCAGTGGGTTTTGAAAGTATTTTTTGATATGTTTTTCAATGCTTAATTTAATTGGTACGTGGCTATCATTTCTCCTCCATTAGTGATAGTTTTAGCCCCTTGACACAATTTGTTAGAAAATATAATTTCAATTAAGTGGAAACTTCAATATGTTAATCTTATTGAGGAGCAATTAATTGACAATCTTTGTTAGATAAGAAGTTTGAACACTTAAGTTGATAAGGAGGAAAAGGAAGAAAAAACAAAAGATGAAATTAGAAGGTCCCTCTTCAATAATCTCCTAGTCTTTCAAAGCCCCCAACTGGGGCACGTTTGTAGGTCAATGTTCATAGAAGTGTTTGCAACACATTATTAATAATATGTGTTAGGACAGTGAACCTCTTTTTAAAAACTTAGATTTACTTGTAAAGTTATGTTAACAACTTTAATAGTACCTCGAAGTTCAGTTGGTGCTTAATCCTAAAGTGTTAACTATGTCTTTTGAATAAGCTTAGCCAAATTGTTGCTTGGACAAATTTAATGTTGAACGATCATTTAGATTGATATGAAAAAACTTTTAAGAGCAATTGTCCCATATGGTAATAATAAAGTTGAGATGCAGGATTATTTTCTACTTTTACTAAATTACACCAAGCATAAGCGAAAATATATATGTTTGCATATGGAAAAGTTTGATAATAATATAAAAGAAAATATTTATAATTTAGCACAAAAACGATAACCATTTTTTCTTCTTACATTTAAAAGGTGAGATATAGCAGAGAAGTAGGGTCAAAAGCTTATAATTTAAAGCACGCGATTTAATTCAGTAGTAAATGATAGTCATAGAGAAAGAGAAATTACAATTATATGTCAGTTAGCATTATTACACAGATATAAATATGTATTTAACACCTCTTTTTTCAGGTTCCTCATGATATTAGATAACCTTAAGGTGTCGGCATTGGCCTGAAAGCCAGATTAAAGTATCTCATCATATATACATCTTACCTTTAAAGCTTAGTAAAGCCTAGTGGTTGGGATAAGCATGTGTTGACATCTTTTTCTCTTTCTTATAGTACTACTATATTGATTGAAATAAAGATCATTCACAGTATAGGGGAAAATGTATTGAATTGTAAAGACAAAATGACAAAAAAAATGAACAGTTGTGAGATATAGGAAAAGAAATTGTAGGATCTAAAGAAAATAAAAATAAAAAATAAAAAGTCTAAAATAGCATTAAATGAAAAGAATAAAAAAGTCAAAATTCATTAAATGCAGCATGAATAAAACTCTCTAAAATCACTTTTATTTATAAACATTATTGCTTATAGTGTTACCATGCTTTTCAACAATTTACGTACAAATCCAGTCGCATTTATATATATAGAAGTAAGATGAAATGTATTAATTTTTTCAACAGTTTCTTTTCATTATATTTCACTTTGTTCTTGTAAGATGGAAAATATATTGATTTTTTCCCCGGAGGTTTGATCTAGTAGAGTTGGATGTTGTATTGGATGTTCTCACCATGGATATATTTGTATGATAAATCATTTCCTGCACATGTTAATAGAGTGTAATCTAGATCCAGTTCTTGGTTTTCAAGAAGATTCACATATACCTTTATATCTAGATTATGTTTAGAAGATGATGACCCTTCTATGTTTTGCTGGTTTGAAATTCACATCAGGTATGAACCCAAAGAAATTATTGCCAGAAAGATCAATATAATGTAGGTGATTAAATGAGAACAACCAATTAGGTAAAGCTCTTTTAAAGTTGTTGTCGGTGACAGATAGAAATCTAAGGTTAGACCATTTGAAGATTGCTTCATTCAATTCCCCAATAAGACTATTTGAACTAAGATCAACAACTTCCAGTGATCTCTACCAGCTAAGTAACTCATATAAATTCAAGCAATTCATTATCATAATATAAAGGAAATAATTTTTCCCAAAAATAGAAAAGGTAAAAGGAAAAAAAGGAAACATTCCCCCCCCCCCAAAAAAAAAAAAGAAGGAAAAAAGAAGAAAAAAAAATCTTAAGAAGATAAGTTAGTAACGTTTGGGTTGAATGCTGCAAGCGCCCATAGTTTTTTTCTTCTTCTTCTTCTTCTTCTCTACAACTCAAACACAGCCGTTAGATCTTTAATTCTTATTTCAGTCCTTCGATTGATGACAACAGAGCTAATCTCGAAGATCTCAATTGATGCCCATCTGGCGAAGGCTCCTTATTTGTTTGATTCATCTAAATATCTTGGAAGTTTGATAAATAGGAAACATGCTTCTCTTCCACAGTTTTTTCAACTTTAGATGAATTTCCAAAACATCTAAAATAATTTCACAGTAAGCTTCTTAGCATAGTGGATCATCATAAATTTCCAAAAAACCTATAGAAAAAAGCAGCTAAATTGCTCATTTAACTCCAACCATAAAAGAAACAACTTACTCGAACCGTTCTTTGCAAGATCTTTTAGAAAGGGTAGCAATCTTCTGTAGCTTAAAGAACTTGAGTTCTTAATTAAATAGCTTCATCTGTGATCGAAAACTAAAAGCACCTTGCAAACAACAAAATGAAAAGAAGAATAGATAAAGAAAGGGTGGTGCAAAGAAATAGGATACAGAAGTGGCGCCGAGGCCGATCTCGGTGTAAGCCTTTCCTAGTACAACACGAAGTGGGTCCCGAGATATGCGAAATAGAAACATATACAACAGTTATGAAAAATCTGGGATAAACTACATTCCGCAGCTTAGTATGAGACCTACTTCATCTGGGATGGGGAAACCTATAATCCCGGAGCAGATGAGCTTGACAGCTCATCATCCCTACTATCAACTAATCGGGAATCGACACGTGGCACATGCCTAAGGGGCAGCTAGCCAATCCGGCTAGAAGACCTCTCCTATAAATAGCCCATTATTCCCCTTGAAAAGGTACGAAAAACGACACACCCTAAATCCTGTGCAAGATTTCTTATTGAAACAAGCACTGACTTAAGCATCGGAGGATTTTTTGCCGGCACCACACTGGTGTTCCTTATGAAAGCCTTTTCTCTTTCATTCGTACTGTCTCAGATTTTCGTGACTCACGGTCTCAGGTCAGCTCGTCTCCTCAACAAACCAATAAATTTGGTGTTGGTCAAATTTTGCACCAACATTTAGCATCATCTGTGGGGACGACGAGAGTTGAAAAGTTCGGTAAATTTCTCCCATGATGAGTCAAGAAGCAGACCACATTCTTATCGAGAAACCCGTACCTTCACCGGAACCACCTCCTGTTAAACAAGGAAGGCCACCGAAGAAGAAGAAGAGCTCGGCTCAGAAATCTTCGAGGCTGAGCAATATTGAGAAGAATGTTGAAAGACTTTTCCAACTAGTGCTCAAGCAGCAGCTCGCGCAATGAGCAATGCATCCCACCGTGTCGGCACGACAGGCAAACCCATGGAGAAATACCGAGAGTCGTTGCCAGAGCGTGAGCTCAAAGTCGAAGCTGGTGAAAAGCGTTGGCCAACGCCCAGACGAGTCAAGACGGAAGTCTCTTTCTATCGGATGTCTACGACATTCCCTAGAAGCTAGGAAGAAAACAAACAAGCCAAACTCTTCCCAAGCCCATTCAACGCTTAGGAAAGAAGCTCGTTGTCGAGTTCCTAGGTGGGCCCCGACCAAGCCCGTCAGGTCGACACCAACCAAATCGAAAAGGTCGGCCACCAACAGACCTTCCAGGTCGGCATCGACTAGGCCAACTGGCTTTAAGTCGCTTCCTTCATAAATTCGACAGTCCGCTTCCACCTGGTCAGCTCAAACAATTCAGTCGAGATTAACTTGGTCGAGAGGAAACGATCAAGCTCGATAGTACGAAGAGTACAAGGACCTCCCTTCACCCTTCATAGAAGAGGTACTTTAGGCCCTCCTGCCTAAGAATGTTAAAACGGCAATGGTCAAAACCTACAAGTGCAAGATAGATCTGAGAGAGCATGTTGAAAAGTATAAATCGTGGATGGAGTTCAAAGGATACGATGACGTCACGATGTGCAAGGGATTTCAGATTACCTTTGGAGGACCAACTAGGAAGTGGTATTGGAAGCTGAAACCGAGGTCAATTTGTTCGTTCGGTCACTTAGCTTACAACTTCATCAAACACTTTGCCGAAAAAAAGGAACGAGAGAAGCCGGCAAATGGCTTGTTGGGCATCCGACAAAAGTCTAGAAGATTACCTCGAGCAGTTTGATGACGCGTGAGTCGAAGTAGACGATTGCGATGATGCAACCGCCATTATAGCCTTTGCAGTCAGCCTGAGGCCCTAGCCATTCCACTGCTCATTGGGGAAGAAAAAAGCTCAGACCTATAAAGAGATCCTAGACTGTGGCGACCCCGCACCCCAGACCACCAACCCCGCAGGAAATGGCGTGCGGAATGCCGGGGTGGGACGCCCGGCGTAGGCATCTTCGACCACTCCTCAACTCCCGTGAGGTGGTTGAGACCCTACGAGCCTTATCTCAAACAACGACATAATATCGAAAGGTACTAAACAAAACTACCAACCGTATTAATCATCCAAGACAAGAGATAATCCATAAAAATGAACCATAAATAAAATCATAATCCCTACAGTCCATTAAAATCGACATACACATAAAGTCCAAAATTGTGGGTACAAATAAAAATCGTCATATGCCCACATGGTCTATCTAACAAGTCCCAACTCACCCATACTACAATGTGGTAAGTGTTATAATTACATAATCCAAAATATAATACATCATAATTTAAAACACAGTTCAATCAAAATGCCTCTCAACTCACATCGAGGCCTTGGATTCTCTCGCAGGCAAGGCCCTCAAGATATGACTACTCCTTTGCCCTTATTCAGGACAGAAGGACCTGAAAGAAGAAAATGAGGGTGAGCCAACGGTGCCCAGTGAATAGAATTCAAATATGCTATCAATACTCATCAATAAATATCATGTATGCATGTCAATGTGTAGCATGATTAAAAGCTCATAATCATATAGATATCAAGCATTTATAATAAGTTCGATGCAAGTAAAAGCTTATCAATTTGGATCCACATTCCACATGCATTGGGGTTACTAGTGCACGTCTATTTCACCGTACTGTTCTCATCCCCAAATATTTTCATTTTAAAACACTCCTATGACAAGGTTAAGTCCCCCTATTAGCCAGATAGATGGGTCCAACCAAAGTCATAAGGTTTTCTCAAATCAATGCATCATTCAGAACATTAGAACACATTCATGCTTTCAACATACAATATATATAAGTGATATGATGACATAAAAGATATAATCATAAATGAAGTCTACTCACAACCAAGCCTCATGAGAGTATTTAACCGCGCACGACCACCAAACCGAATCAACCCAATCAAGATCCTGAAACATTCATCAATATCCTACCATACATCAATTTCTATGCTCAATCACATAGACATTACACATCAATCCTAAATCAGCCCACATATAGACAATAGGCCTAAATCCCATCTAATCTCATCATTCAACTCAAATCACATGACTTAGGCCTCTAATGCATAGTTCTCATTCATAAACCATTCTATTAATCAAAAATACTGATTTTCAATTCCTTAGGCATAAACATGCCTAAATTGGGTCACTTGATCACAAGTAGGCCTAACCCATGATATGGTCACAACCACCAAATCAGTAGCATAATCAACCCTAATCATGCTTAATTAAACATAAGTTGCATCAATTCAATGATTCTAGGCCAAAAGCATCAAAAGCCCTAAAATATGAAATTTTCCATACTTAGGTCATATTGCCGATTTACACTAAGTCACCATGTTCAACCATGTATATCACTGATTTTGCATCATGGGTTCATCAACAATGGCAACTAGGTCAACATAGTTGACATGCAAGCTATTTGGAAAGGTCTAAGTTCATATTCTAAATTTAGGTATAATACAAGCGACCCTACCAATTCTTTATTTAATATTTTGTTCAGATGTATCAATCTACCAACAGAAATATGTAATCACAAAATCAACCATACAGATTGAAGTATATGAAGAAACGAACCTTCTGTCCAAATACCAGCCCAATCCAACGATGGACCGAAAAAATAATTATCTTTGACGAACAAGTCTCTAATCAGACAATTTCTCCTTTCCTGCTGCAAATACTCAAACTCAGATGACTATATCACACAATATACTTAACCCATAAACATCTCCACCGTTCAGAATGCAGAAATATCCGTTGTAAACTACATACCCAAATCTAATATCCATCCAACGGTAGATTGAGGAGATCTATAAGTTTGAGTGAAACGGCGCGAGAAATCCAGACTTTCCGACCAGCTTTGTTTGAGAAGTTAGATCTCTTAGACCAAACCTCTAATCACGATCGCCACCGACAGAATGCAGAAATATCAGTTGTAAACTACATACCCAAATATAATATCCATCCAATGGTAGATTGAGGAGATCTATAAGTTTGGGCGAAACGACGCGAGAAATCCAGACTTTCCGACCAGCTTTGTTTGAGAGGTTAGATCACTTAGACGAAACCTCTAATCAAGATCTCCACCGACCAGAATGCAGAAATATCAGTTGTATACTACATACCCAAATCTAATATCCATCCCACGGTAGATTGAGGAGATCTATAAGTTTGAGCGAAACGGGCGAGAAATCCAGACTTTCCGACCAGCATTGTTTGAGAGGTTAGATCTCTTAGACGAAACCTCTAATCAAGATCTCCACCAACCAGAATGAATAACCATAAGCTACGAACTTGCTGAGAAAGTTTGAGCTCAATCTGACCATATATCCCGAAGATCGACCACTTTGATGAAAACATTGCAGAGATTTTCCTCAAGCAACTCCCTCTTTCTTTCTCTTATTATTTCCTTTCTCTTCTTTTTTTTTTTTTTTTCCTTTCCCTCCACTCACCTCATTTTCTAGCACTTTCTTGGAGAAGAGAAGTGGGCATGGGACACTTGTCCACTTTCATGCACCAACCTTCACATGTGTTGGTCTCATACTACCCATACCAACCACATGTACTTTAACCAATCTCATGCTTCCATGTATATTAAATGTCCAATCCATTTAATACACCAAATTTTCATTCTCATTTATCCTTTTATTCAATCAATCCTAACCCATATCAATTCATGGTTTAATGGGCCCATGCATAAATAATAGCATATGCATTATACTTTAATTTAACATGACCCATACACAATTTATAATGCACATATTTATATACATTATCAAGCATCAACTATACAAACATTAAACAACCATCAAATAAACACCAAACATATCAAGGCAACACATAGAATTTGGACAAAATGCAATTGGGTTATGGGCTAGATGAAATATTTTTTGGGGCGTCACATAGACCGAGCTGAAAAGTACATTAATGCGACAAGCAACCTAATGCTAAGAAAGAGGAAGATGATCCCTCTAAAAGCTCAAAGAAGAACAAAAAGAGAAAGCGGGAAGATGAGGTAAAGGAAAACGACAAAGGAGGTAAGAGGTTGAACTCGAACCAGCGAGGTCAGAAGAGAAACCTCCAGAATGTATATTCGACCTACACCCCAGCAGATCGACGAGACAAAAGAAAATATTGTCGATTCTACAAGGACCATGGTCACAACACGGATCAGTGCTATGACCTCAAAGTGGAAATCGAGGCATTGATCTGTCGAGGTCATCTCAAAAATTATGTGAAGAGCTCGGATCAGGAAAGAGCTCGATCGCCTGAGCGAGGAAGAGATTGCCAGCCGAGGGAGATTCGAACTATTTTTGGAGGAGACGTCGACATGACGTCAAATCAGGCTCTGAAGGCTTATGTCAGAGCGGCCCATGTTGATGTCATGAACCTAACATGCCGACCGAAGAAGCAGAGAAGAGTTGACTTCGCTATCACTTTCAAAGAAGAAGAGGCTCGGGACATATGCCAACCTCATGCCAATGCTTTGGTGGTGACAATGGATGTCGCGAACCACAAAGTCCATCAAATCCTAGTCGATAATGGGAGCTCGTTCGATATCCTCTATTGGCCAGCCTTCGAGAAGTTGGGGCTTACGAAAGCTCAGATCACCCCGGTCGACGTCCCATTAATCGAGTTCACGGGGGATGGAGTAATGCCGGAAAGAAAGATCGCTCTTCCAATCACAACTCGAGAGGAAGAACACAGAGCTACGGCCATGGTAGAATTTCTCATTGTGAAAGAACCATCAGCCTACAATGCTATTGTTGGACGACCTCTCCTCAATGAACTCAGAGTTGTGGTATCGACATACCACCTCGCGCGGGGTGGGTATAGTAAGGGGCAGCCCTAAGGAATCAAAAGAATGTTATGCTGTGATGATGAATAGCAAAAACTCCAGAGGGCCGACCTTCCAAGAAGGAACTCATGCAGGTCGACATCGTCTTTGATCATGACCTGGACCCGAGGAAAAACACTTCAAACCTCAAAGCTCGGGACGAGTAGAAAGAGGTCCCCATCACCAAAGATACGTCTAAAATGGTCAAGGTTGGGATCGGTATGAGCTCGGAATTAATTGACTGAGTCATCCATGTCTTGAAGGAGTTCAAAGACATTTTTGCTTGGTCTCATGAAATGTCGGGCATCTCCTCTAGTGTAATTGTCCACCGTCTCAATACGGATCACATGGCAATGATGACACGACAAAAAAGAAGAGCTTTAAGTGCAGAACGAGCCCGAGCCCTTAGAGAAGAGGTCGATAAGCTCATTCGAGCTCAGTTCATCCAGGAAGTGTCATACCCAGATTGGGTAGCCAATGTCATGATAGTGAAAAAGGCAAACGAGAAATGGAGAACTTGTGTCGACATCACAGATCTAAACAAAGCATGCCAGTATGACAACTTTCCTCTCTCGAGAATAGATCAGCTCGTCGATGCCACAGCAGGTCATGAGCTACTCGGTTTCATGGATGCGTACTCGGGGTGCAACTAGATCATGATGTACCATCGAGATGAAGAGAAGACTCCGTTCATTACTGATCGAGGTCTGTACTGCTGCAAAGTTATACCTTTCGGATTAAAAAATGTTGGAGCTATTTACCAGAGGTTAGTGAATCGTGTGTTAGACAATAAAATTGGGATGAATATGGAGGTTTATGTTGACGACATGCTCATCAAGAACGTGAGGGCAACAGCTTATCCCGGTGACCTCAGAGATGTATTTGAGACCATTCGATGTTATAACATGAGGCTCAACCCAACCAAGTGCACCTTTGGGGTTACAGAGGGAAAATTCATTGGTTTTTTTGTCAACCAAAGAGGGATTGAAGCAAATCTGGACAAGATCCGAGCCATAATAGAGATAAAACCGTCGTGGACCATAAAGGAGGTGCAACGCTTAACGAGTTGTATTGCCGCACTTAACCGGTTCATGTCAAAGTCCACAGATAAATGTTTTCCCTTCTTCAAATTGATTAAAAAGAAGACCGTGGAATGGGACGATGAATGCGAACGGGCTTTCCAAGAGCTGAAGACCTACCTTAGCTCATCACTGTTATTATCAAAAGCGATCCCGGGAGAGAAGCTCTTCATCTACTTGTCTATCTCGGATATAGCTGTGAGCTCCACCTTGGTCAGAGAAGAGCAAGGTGTTCAAAAGCCTATCTACTATGTGAGCAAATCTCTCATTGTTGGGGAAACAAGGTACACCGAAATGGAGAAGCTCGCTCTCGCCTTGATCACTTCTGTCCAGAAGCTCAGGCAATATTTCTAAGCGCATACGGTGGTGGTGCTCACACGACAACAACTTCAACAAGTATTGCAGAAGTCAGAGACCTCTGGGAGATTGGCAAAGTGGTATGTTGAACTTAGCGAATTTGGCATCGAGTACCAGCCGAGAACTTCAATTAAAGGTCAAGAACTAGCAGACTTTGTAAAGGAGTTCTCGTTTAAACAAAAGGAAGAGGATGACACCGATGCCGAGCTAGAGCTAACGTGGAAGTTATTTGTCGATGGTTCATCATGCAAGCAGGGAAGTGGAGCTGGCATCGTATTAGTTTCTCCGAAATGAGAAAAACACCTAGCGGCTATTCGCTACGGCTTCTCCACTTCCAATAATGAATCGGAGTATGAAACCCTCATGGCAGGACTTCGGATGGCAATCAATTGGGGGTTACGCAAGGTGGCAATGTGTTGTGATTCGCAGTTGGTAGCGAACCAAGGCATAGATGAATATCAGACAAAAGATGACTGCATGCAAGCCTACCTACAAATGGTGAAACAACTGTTGGCCAAGTTTGAAGAACATGAGGTCATACAAATCTTGTGAGTAGATAATTCCCTAGTCGACACTCTCTCAAAGCTAGCTTCATCATCCGAGGTTGAGCTCGTCCTCCAAATACCAGTGGAATACCTGCATACCACGAGCATAAAGGAGGGAGCTCATGTCGGCCTCGCTGAGGTCAGCTTTTCTTGAATAGATCTAATTATGGCCTTTTTGAAAATAGAACTCCCGACGGACAAACTGGCGACCAAGAAAATACAGCGGCAGGGAGCAAGATATGTGATGATTGATAACGAGCTATACCGACACAGCTACAGCTCACCATACCTCAAGTGTTTGCAGGAGGAACAAGCTCAGCTCGTCTTGGATGAAGTACACTCGGGAGTATGCAGGAATCACTCAAGAGGGGGAACTCTAGCTTATAAAGTACTCTGTCTGGATTACTACTGGTCAACCATCATCCACGATGCAGTGAAAACCGCGAGGAGCTGCAATAGCTGCCAGTGACATGCCACACTTACAAGAGCCCCTCCAAAAAATCTAACTACGATTCAAAGCCCGTTGCCTTTCCCTCATTGGGGGGTAGACCAGATCGGACCTCTGCTGATCTGCAAAGGTCAAGTAAGGTTTGCCATCGTAGCAGTGGACTGCTTCACTAAATGGGCCGAAATAGAACCCTTAGCTCGAATAACTAAGAAAAAGACCACGAAGTTCATCTGACAATCAATCATATGTCGGTTCGGTGTACCATATGCCATAGTGTCAGACAACGGAAAACAGTTCGATAATTCAAAGTTCAGCTCATTCTGTGATAAGCTCAGAATCTGCCACTTCTTCTCAACACCAGCTCACCCTCAGGCAAATGGACAAGTGGAGGCCATAAACAAGATCATCAAACATATGTTGAAGGCAAGAATTGTAGAGAAGAAGGGCACGTGGGCCAAAGATCGTCCACAAGTATTATGGCCATATAAGACGACCTCGAGGACGGCGATGGGAGAAACACCTTTTTCCCTAGCCTTCAGAATGAAAGTAGTAATCCCAATAAAGCCCCGAATCCCAACCCTGCAAACATCTCATTTTGATGAGATGAAGAACTCCCAGGCTCAAGAGGCCGAGCTCGATCTGTTAGAAGAAAAGAGAGAATAATCTCAGGTCAGGTTAGCCGCTTACCAAAGGAGAATCTCGAAGTACTATAACTCCAAAGTCTGACCTCAAAGTTTCAAGGTAGGTGACTTAGTATTGAGAAAGGTGATGCAAAACACCAAAGAACCAGGAACAGGAGCATTCGGCCATAACTGGGAAGGGTCGTATAAACTCGCAACAACCCCGAGAATAGGTGTATATGAGCTGGATAAAACGAAGATTGGAAAACCTTAGAATGCAGAGCATTTGAAGTTCTACTACAGTAAGTAGGAGTAACATAGTAGAAGTAGCATAGCAGTGGTGTCTTTTTTATTTATGCAAACAATGTCTTTGGTACATCAGTAAAGAAAAATAGTATGGTTTTCAACAACTTGTGCAAACATGTTCTTCGAGCGACGAACAGTGACGGATGGGGAAATGGTTAATGCCTTGGGATGAGTCCCGAGAAGGAGGCGTAGACCTCATAAAATCCTTGGGGTCCGAATCGATAAGTTCGAATTATTGCGAGGAGACACCAAACCTCTGGGTCCGAGCTTGAAAGCTCAGATCATCGCCGAGAAAAACGGTAGAACCCTAAGAATACCTCAGAGCCCAGACCAAACAGGTTGGGTTACGCCGAGAAGAAGGCCCATACCTCATAAAATCCTTGGGGTCCGAACAGATAAGTTCAGATTATCTCTGAGAAAAATACGAAACCTCAGGGTCCGAGCTTGAAATCTTGGATCATCGCCATGAAGAAGGGCAGAACCCTAAAACACCTCGGAGCCTAGACTAAGCAGGTCAGGTTATCGTCTGGACGTAAAAAAGTAACCCCACCATCACAAAAACTTTCGAAATAATGACTAAGTCCACAAACCAGCTCAGCAAGTAGAAATCAGGATGATATCCGAGCTGATAAAATCCTACAAACGTCAGTTCAGTAGAGAAGAAGACCTAATCTCGATAACGAAAAGCATTCAAAATATTGGCCAAGTCCACGAACCAGCCCGACATGAAAAGAACAAGATGTTGGCCGAGCTGACTAAAGACATTACGGACAACAATTTGATAATAGAAGGAGGTCCAAGCCGAGTGACATAAAAGGTTCACAAAAAAGAGAAGCACAATCGAGCCGAGCTAATAAAAATTGAAATACACTAGTGTTGAAAAGGGATCATTTATATTAAAAAGGTCTAGCTCAGCGTGCGAGCATATAACATATACCAATACAAAAACACAAAAAACTTAAACAATAGGATAAGAACCGAGATCAATGATGTGGCCTTCGCCGCCATCGACTTCCTGGTCACCCTCATTCCCACCAACTTGTCCCTCGGCAATCTCGCCGACCTCTCTGACTTCAGCAACGTCAGCTCAGTCGCCGATTTTCCCTTCCTCAGCCTTGCCCTCCTCGTCTTTCTCTACCATAAAGGTGTTAAAGGCCACCATGTCGACCTTATCGCCGAAGTACTTGCCAAAATCGACACGCATGTCGACCTGGCAGTTCTCGTACTCTGAACAAAAAGCCCCTTGGTACTCCTCGGAAGCCTTGAAATCCTCAACAGCCTGGCGACACTCCTCGGCCCATTCATTCACCATCCCAGCGTTTTTGGCCACAAGCTTTGCCTGGAGCACCTATTTTTGGGGTGAAGTTCTCAAACTCGCAGCATAACTCAGAAAGGTCAGCCTCAGCTTTCGTAGCTCAAGCCTTGGCTGCCTCAGTCTATTGAGCCATTTCCTCTTGGACTTTCTAGGTGGCAAGTCGGGCTGCCGTCAAGGGGTCCTCAGACTTCCTCAGACCGAGAATCGCTTAGAAAACACCCTGCAAACAATTCAACACAGTTAGAAAATCAGTGAAAAAACACGCAAAAATTAAGCAGTAAGGGAAACAAGAAAGATTACCTTAACAGTTAGGGAGATCACCTTTGAAAGACTCTCTCCAAGATCGTCATCCTTGGCCAGCTCGACCTGATGATGAGGGACATCGACCAGAAATCCTCGGTGTGTAAGGTCAAGACCGTCCACACGAGTGACAGGGAGGTCGAGATCCTAGAGGCGCTTCCCCGGTCGTGTTGCAGGAGGGTCAGCGGCCTTGGACTTCCCTTTGCGCAGAGCTGAGGCGTCCTACGGCCCAATAGAGGGGATGGCCACGACGATTCAGGGGGTCGACATGGATGGTTGAGCAGAAGAGATTGCCCCAGCCCAAACTGCAGGCTTGGAGGAAGATGGCCGAGCTGAAGGGCCTGTTGCTGAGCCGACCTCAGGCGCAGAAGCGCCACCGCTGGCAGCTCGGAGCTTGTCCAAGTTCAATGCACGTCGGTTGGACTTGGTTCGAGTCATCACGTTAGCAAGAAAGGCTGAAATGAAATACAATAAGTTAGTGAGCAAGACAGCAGAAAACATATAACAATATTAAGTAACAGGTCATCTCGGCACTTGCACCCAAAAAATAGTTTCTTCCTCTGGATGAGCTCGGCGCAGAAAAAGTGAGCTAAAGTAAAAATCTCCACGTACCGACGTTTCGTGAAGGGAATCTGGAAGATCTCCTCGGACTTTGTTAGGTCGGCGTTGCCGATTTTGTAAGGGTTATCCCATTGAACTATACGATGGAAGCCGAGAAATCAAGGCCGGGCTAAAATAAAATAAAAAACCTAACTACAAGGAAGGCAGATCAGCTCGGTACATGGGTACGAGTATGTGTAGCTCGTTGGTACGATGCCGACCTCCTCGGCCCAATTCCCTGAAACAAGGAACCAGACATCCTTCCAATTTTTGTTTGAGGTGGGTTTTTTGGTTATCAATGGAGGTCACCTAGTTGGGTCGGGCCATTTGGCCCCGTAATACCACCTCGAGGAGCTGGGATGAAGCTTTAAGTCGGCGAAAGTGTAGTCCGACCACTTCTTTTCCTTAGAGAACACCATGCAGCTCAGGAAGGCCTTCCAAACATTAGGGTTGAGCTAACCTGGGGCAACTCCCAAGTCAGCCAAAAATCTACACACGACTTTCGACAACAGAAAACTCACCCCATATTTGAACCAATCGATATGGAAGACGACTTTGGCCCCCTTAGGTCGGGTCGGCAAGTCTTCACGGTCTAGAACACACATTTTTACCGAATCTGGGATGCCCAGCAGGGTCCTAAGGTAGTCCAATTGAGCCGAGGAGACTGACGAGCGAACCAAGTCTATGGAAAATTCCACATTTCGGTTACTCCCCTCCTCGACCTCATCATTATCGAAGGAATCCCACTCAGAGGTCGGAAGATTCTCCTCAGCTCAGCTCCCAGAGGTGGTCGGTTCCTCCCGAACCAACTCAACTTGGCGTTGATGCTGCGAGAAAATAGCAGCTCAGTCCCCAGTTAGGACCTCCACGTCACCAAATGAGCCATCCTCCTCAGTCGGGTCAGAAGAGGAGCGAGCTGCCATTGCCTCTGTCACGACCCAAGATCAGTGACGACATAATCCCAATATGACATCAAAACATATGGACATAAACAGATCATCAATATAAATTACATTCCCAAAATGACAACCATAAAATTCCATAAGTCCATAATGTTCAAAATATACAAAAATCATACCTAACCATAAAACAACCATTTATGTGTTAAGTATATACTATAGGTGTTATTTAGTACAAATTACCAAAATACAAAAAAGTATTAAAACACCTACATCAAAATATACGGGAGTGCTTCGCAGCTAAGCTTTCCCCTTCCTCTTTCTGTCAGAACCTGAAATGATAAGAATGAGGAGTGAGCTACAATAAGCTCAGTGAATGTTTTCTACAAGTGGCAATACATGTGCATTTAGGTAAAACAATGCAAGATCAATAAACAATTTAAATAACATGTTGATATACAAGATTACATACATGCCAAATATAATGCATCATTGTCATAACCAAAACAATGCATATCATTTTTCCAAACATGCATATGCAATCCTAGACACCTCCTGAGTAAGAATCAATACAAGAGCTTGAGTGCACGACACCCATTGCCCAATTGACTTCTTACCCTTATTCTAATAGGATTCCTGGGGTTGTGTAGCTAATATGATTAGCCCACCAAGAAAAATACCATGTCTAGGCAATCCTATCTACACAAGCCATAAAATCCTCTGCAAGATCTACAATTGAGGATCCCCGTTCAACCCAATAGAATTCCATAAGAATCCCATGCTTAGGAGATACTACATAACTCAATTGCTAATCCAACTAAACTATGTTCAAATTCATTTCCTAAATCATTAAATCATGTATACTACATTAGATAAGCATTCAAAACACTTTTATACTACAATGGCACATATGGAAACTACAAGTAAAGAAACACTCACAAATCGATTGGCTAGACTTAGCCAATCCAAATCTAACCAATAAGGTACTAGGATGCCACCAAAACACTCCTATGCACCTCAACCTCCAATTGGCTTAATTGGGACACTTGGATCATTCACAAACCCTGCATATAACATGGTTCATTCATCATTAAAATCAGTCCAAATGCATGACATTTCACCATGATTAACCCCAATTCAATAGCTAATTTAAGACTCTAAAATGGTTGCCCCCATGAGCTAACCCATATAGCTCAATCAACCCATTTTATATTTAATTAATCTACATTTAACCCAAAAGAGTGCAATAGGTTGATTCTCATGATCCAACCATTATAATACAATGCATTTAATCATAATTAGGGTCAATTAGACTAATCCCTATATCAATTTCATCAATTGACTTAGTCTAGGTCAAAATCCCCAAATTCATGGCCTAGGCCAATTTGTACTACCCGTAGGTTTTCCACCATTCAAAATCAGTAAATTGAACCATCAAGCATCCACATTTACTCATTTAATCAACATATATGACATGCAACTTGAATGGAAAAACCTAAGTCCATAACCTAGGTTTAGGTCAATTACACACAACCTTACCAAATTCTTGCTAGAAATTGGGGGTTTCACCATTAATGGGTTCCCAACACCCTCTAATCACACATATCTAACATGCAAGACCTAACTCCTACATGTGTTCTTCCACCACCCCCTTCAAATTTGGGATTCAAGTGTGGAAAACATTCCTTGGGTGTAGGTTTAGGTCAAGGAAGCAATTACTACCATTTACAAGCTCATATAAGCACATGAAAACCAAACCCTAACCTGGTTCTACACAAAATCGTGGTCCATAGCAAAATATACACCATTCAAAAGCTTGCAAACATCAATGAAAGTATTTTAATGGAAGAAAATGGAGAAATTATACCTTAGAGCAAGATTTGGGTGGAAACCCCTTTGGAAGGCACCCTATTCTCCTTCTCCCTCTTTTCCCATCTCTGTCTCTTCAATTTGGTGTAAAATGGACGAGAAATGAGTGTTGGTTGCTAAAATACATGTGCTTGGGTCCACACATAAAAACACATTTAAATAAAAAATAATAATTTCCCTACTGCAATTACTTGCACTTAGATAATCAGATTCTTGAAAAAGACTAGCCACTTTAACATCTTAACGATTAAAAATTTTTATGAGTCATTTAACAACCTTATGGTAAACTTTCAGCTCAATCCAACGGTGGGAATGCGAGATCCAATCATTTGATCAAAACGGCGCAAGAAAATCTGTAAATCTGAGAAGCAGTGTTTGGAATCTTATACCTCACATTGGACACCTCTGATCAAGATCTTCACCGTCATAATGAAGATCTATCATAGAAGAATAATCTGTCAAAATTTTAGCTCAATCAGACGACGGATCTAGGAGGTTAAGTCATTGATGTAATCGGTGATAAAAATTTCTTCTTCCATAGAGCGAGCTCCACTGATCCAAAACATCGTTTTCGACAAGTTTCGACGTCGAACGGGTCTCCGATTATTCCGAAACTTTACGTACACATTAAACAACTTAAAAGCATGCAAAAACACTTGAATCAACACACATCAAACATCAAATATGTATACATACAAGTATACAGGTACTCTACAGGTCATGATGACATCATCTTAAGGTATGCCGGGCGTTACAGCCTCGACGAAACGAGGTGTCATGTCACGACCCCCTCCGTAGGGTGACGTCATGACCGACACAAAATATTATATACGCCATACCTTGACATATATGATACCCTGTCAACCTCGCACTTTAAGACAATATCTAAAAAATACCAAAAATTTCGGCAGAACTTCCCCATAAATCTGAGGTTCTACAAAATTTCTGATATTCTCATCACATCACATAAACAAATACAAAATCACATATGAATTAACATCATTCATATCATATTATCCCACATACATCTAACAATATGTGATCGTTCATATACATAACCACTATTCATTTTTCTTTCTCACAAGACTTATATACATCTAAGTCTCCAAAACATACATCATTTAACCCATTCACGTATTATTACACATTGTTTGGTGTTATATAGATACATATACCAAAAAACAAAATGTATACCCATCTCCCTGAACAAACAACATACTCACATAGCAATGAGACAGGCTCAATCAACTCTCTGGAGCCTTGTCCTTGCCTTTGTGATCTATACCTGTAATAAAAAGGGAGTGGGGTGAGTTACAACAAGCTTAGTGAATAATCTAACATTGGATTTACATATGCAACAATAGAAAACATGACATTGAAAACATCATTATAAACTAATATGCAAATCAAGGTAATTATCAATACATGATTTAAATACTTTTCTCGCCACGCTATACATATCATATAATGCATAAAGTCAAAATTCTCACCCTCAGGTATGTAAATGAATTTGTATCTCTATTATGCATTTAGAGTGAGAATTCATCTTAACAAACCATCATCTCGATCATTCTGAGGTCTAGTCAACAAACTTCCCTCCTCGGAATTGATCACATACTTTACTTACTACGGGTAAGTCTAAGTATGTCCGATTTTCAAATCAAAGAGTTTTACATGCATAAATCAAACAATGCATATATGAAGCAATCAAACATGCTTATAATCATCAAAACAGAGTTTATTTAATACAATGTCATACATATGAACCAAATTAGAAATACTCACAATGTACAGGTTTTTGCCTAAGTCCACAACACACACACTTAATCAATTTTCACCAAGCTTTACAGCACAACATAAGCACCTCTCTTGTGTTTATACTCATCCCACATCAATTCATCGTCAATACTCTGCAATTCCACATTGCAACATACTTATACAGGAATTCCGAATACAGAAATTCAGTTACTTAATCACTAAATTAATCACAATGCATCAATTAAACACTTACCAATGCATTCCCCAATTCTATAAATTTCTAGCACAAGTACCAAACTTGTGGTCATCACCAAACCCATAATTCACAAATTTTGTTCCTCAATCTCTGTCAATCATCATCACCAATGATCCAAGATTAGTTTTCAACATTTAAACACATTGAAATACAATAATTCAATACTGAAAATGGGTTCCAAAACCCTTACCCGGCAAGGTCTAGAACACCCATTTCAGCCATGGAAATCAATGAATTAAACCATCAAAATATTTAACAATTGACCAGAAATTGTTCTCCAATGGTTTCAGCCAACAACTTCATTACTTCAAGCACTAAACCCCCAATTCCAGGTTCAAGATTAGCTATTGAAACCACTTGCATGTTACCTATGCTGTACAAATGGACGAAAGGAACTCAAATATGCAACTTTTACATCCAAAAACCATGGATTTTACCTTTGATTTGGCTCTCCAACAAGCTCCTTCTTCTTCCTCTCTTCCTTAGAAACGTTTTTCTCTGGTTTTCCTTCAATTCAGCAAGTTGAGAATGAGCTTAAACAACTCAAAATGGCTTCAAATGGTCATGCCATGTGTCTTGGAACATGCACAAACCGCCCCACCGACCAAAAACTTAAAAAAAAAATGTGCAGGCCCATGGAGAAGCGCGCTTCTCCCTCCCTGGGAGCGCGCTTCTCGCCTATTAAAAATTTGGGTTTTCTGAAAAATACTGTGAGGAGCGCGCTTCTCTGAACATTTCCAGAAACTGTAACTTGGGTTTTGCCATAACAGCGCGCTTCTCCCCTTGGGGAGCGAGCTTCTCACACCCAACTTTCAATTTTCACTATGTATTGGGCATTTTATGATACAATTAGCCTCCTAGGGTACCAATAACCATAATATATATATATATATATATATATATATATATATATATATATATATATATATATATATATATATATTCACACTATCTAAAGGTCATATACATATGTTTACGCGTACAATTACGCCTGACAATACGTATAAGTCAACATACAAGTCTAACTCGTACATTTGGGGCGTTGACGACAACTTGGAGTTAAAATCCTCAGAAGAGGGTGGCCCCAGGTCAGAAAGAAATCGTCGGAAAAAAGACATCCTAAAAAACTAAGCCGACCTATAAAACGAAGAAAGAAAACAGAAGCCCAAGAAGGAAAAATACCAAGCTGAAGTATATGAAATTTCTAAGTGGGTTGCAAATGGTCGGGGTCCCTATATATAGCGGGACCTCGGCCAACCCTGTTTGTCGAAAATCGGGAGTTCGCATCCCGTGGAAAATCTAAGGATGATACACCAAGTAGTCGAAACGTTGCGCCTTACTGCCGTACATATTGCAGACTAACACAAATCTCGATAATGATCCGCAACACGTGAACCTATTGCCACATGGACCGAGACCGAGGTCACGAAAACAAGGAAATCCTCCAAGCTTCAAATGAAGCAAGGAGACTTGGGGGGTAAATATTGGACCATCAACTCGGCTCGGTACGAGCTGACCGAGCTAGACGACCAAAAAGAGCGAGAAACACTAAATGACGATAGCTCGGCCAGACCGAGCTATCGTCCCATTGTGTATCCCGAACACAACGAATGGAAAGCCGAACCATCCAAGGAACGACAGCTCAGCCCACGCTGATCTAGTCAAGAAGAGATCCGATGTAGACTTTCGAGATATTCGGTCATCGATAGCTCAGATGTAGGACACCCCGGTTTATTAAGGTAGCGACGATGAGGTCGATCTCAGTGTAAGCCTTTCCTAGTACAACACGAAGAGGATCCCAAGATATTCAGGATAGAAACATATACGACAATTATGAAAAATTCAGGATAAACTATAATCCGCAGCTTAGGATGAGACCTACTTCATCTGGGATGGGGAAACCTACAATCCCGGAGCAGATGAGCTTGACAGCTCATCATGCCTACTATCAACTAATCGGGAATTGACACGTGGCACATGCCTAAGGGGCAGCTAACCACTTCGGCCAGAAGACCTTTCTTATAAATAGCCCATTATTCCCCTTGAAAAGGTGTGAAAAACAACACACATTAAATTCTGTGCAAGATTTCTTATTGAAACAAGCACTGACTTAGGCATGGGAGGATTTTTGGCCGGCACCACATCGGTGTTCCTTATAAGAGCCTTTTTTCTTTTGTTCGTACTGTCTCAGATTTCCGTGACTCACGGTCTTAGGTCGGCTTGTCTCCTCAACAAATTAATAAATTTGGTGTTGGTCAAATTCAGCACCAACAGGTGGGTTGCAGAGAAGAGGAGTAGAAAGAAAGGGGGGAGGGGGGTTGCGTTGCATAGAAAAAGGGGTTGAAACAAATGGACTAAAATAAATGAAGGGGGGTTGGGTTGCAGAGAAAGAGGGGTTCAAAACATGGGTTGAAAAAAATAAACTGCAATAAATAGAAAGAAGGGTTCAAAAAAAGGGACAAAAATAAATAAAGAGGGGGGGGGGAGTAGTGGAAGAGTCATTGCCAAGGGCTGACGTGGCGCGCTGAGGAACTCGCTTTGGAGGGCGTTATTAAGTATGTATTATAGATGTGGTGCTTCATTGTCATATAAGTTGTTTAGTATTAGACAAACTTGTAAAATATAGAAAATCTTAACACTCGAGTCAAATATAAACCTATCGACATATTTTACTCATTATTACAGGTTTATGATGAAAATATGGCAACATATGAATATCTTGATTACAAAAAGCATGTACACTCTACATAACAATGTCGAAACTAACATTATAAATTGAAATCAAAATAACTGTCAGGTAGTTTTACACAATCTATAATAGTATCATTGTTCATGTTCTTCCCACAAAGACAATAGCTAATCATCTGTTTCACTGTTGTAGAGAACTGCTCAAATTCAGCTACGGGGCGTGGCCATTTAAACAGATAATGCAATACTGAAAAGTTACTGATTCTCAATATGTTTGCGAAATACTCAATTCTTCAGAACTGGAAGTTTCACAGATGGAAGAATCACAAATTCTATTCAACTACTCGACAGAATCAACACAACCCACTTCCTCAAGTAGTTTCTCAGAACATTTTAGTCACGAATAACGCCCGGAAAGGAAGTTTAGATATTGCCCGAAAGATATTTGATGAAATGCCAACCCGAACTGTTGTATCTTTTAACACAATGATCTCTGGATATTCTCAGTGGGGAATGCTAGTAGAAGCAATTAACATAGTTTGTATAATGCATCGATGTTGTATGAAGCTAAATGAGACAACTTTTTCGTCTGTTTTGAGCATTTGCGCACGTTTAAGGTCTCTAGATGATGGAAAACAGATTCAGGGACTTGTTTTGAAATCTGGGTCGGAGGATTTTGAGCTTGTAGGAAGCTCTTTATTGAATTTCTATGCTAGTTGTTATGAAATTGGGGAAGCAAGAAAAGTGTTTGATCTGTTGCATGAGAGAAATGGGTTGTTATGGAATTTGATGCTTGTCGGTTATGTTCGTTGTAATTTAATGAAGGATGCTATGGAAGTATTCGAGAGAATGCCAATTCGTGATGTTATTTCGTGGACTTCATTGATTTCTGGGTATTCGAATAGTGAGGATGAATGCAAGAAGGCTGTGGAGTTGTTTCAATTGATGAGAATGAGTGAGGAAGGAGCCAAGCCAAATGAGTTCACTTTTGATAGTGTTCTTAGAGCTTGTGGTAGGTCTGGAGAATTTTATGAAGGTATGATTGTTCATGGGCTTCTAATTAATTATGGTTTTGAATTTGATCCCTCCACTATTGGTGCACTTATTGAATTTTACTGTAATTGTAGTGCTATTGAAGATGCTATGAAGGCTTTTGAAAGACTGGGTAATCCATGTTCGAATTCTTTAAATACTTTACTTGGAGGACTTCTTTCCATGGGAAGGATTGAAGAAGCCAAAAATTTTTTTGGTCAAATCAATGAAATGAATCCAGTTTTGTATAATCTGATGATTAAAGGGTATGCAATGAATGGTCAAACTGAAGATTCTAAAAGATTGTTTAATGAAATGTCTCGAAGAACTATAGTCACCTCAAACACGATGATCTCCGTGTATTCCCGGAATGGAGAGCTTGACGAAGCTGTGAGGCTTTTTGAGATGACAAAAGGAGAAAGAAACACAGTGACATGGAACTCAATGATGTCCGGTTATGTTCAAAATGATCAACCAGAAGAGGCATTAAAGTTATATGTTACAATGCATAGGTTAGCAATAGAGCGGAACAGATCAACTTTCTCTACTCTATTTCATGCTTGTTCATGCCTTGGATCTCTTCAGCAAGGAAAATTACTTCATGCCCACGTGAGTAAAACATCATTTGAATCAAATATTTACGTTGGGACATCACTTGTAGATATGTATTCAAAATGTGGGAGTATAACCGATGCCAAAATTTCATTTTTCAGCATCCACTCACCAAATGTGGCTGCATGGACATCTCTAATCAATGGGTATGCCCACCATGGTTTGGGAATTGAAGCTATTTTACTATTTCAGCAAATGTTACAAGAAGGAATAGACCCAAATGAAGTTACTTTTGTCGGGCTTCTTTTGGCTTGTGGTCGTGCTGGTTTGGTCAAAGAAGGGATGGAATTTTTTTCCTCAATGGAAGAGTCTTATGGAATAGTTCCGACGGTAGAACACTATGCTTGTGTTGTAGATTTTCTTGGGCGCTCGGGAAATCTAAAAGAAGCAGAGAAGTTTATTAATGAAATGCCAGTTGAAGCAGATGCTGTGGTGTGGGCAACTTTGCTTGGTGCTTGCTGGTTTTGGAAGGATGAAGAAGTGGGTGAAAGGGTAGCTAAGAGAATGCTTTGTTTTGATCCTAAACAAATATCAGTTTATGTGATCATGTCTAATATTTATGCAGGAGTTGGTAAGTGGGAAGAGGTGGTTAAAGTGAGGAAGAGATTGAGAAGTATGGAAATGAAGAAAGACCCTGGATGTAGTTGGATAGAAGTGAAAAACACATTCCATGTGTTCTCTGTAGAAGATAGAACTCATCCTATGTGTGATGAAATTTATGCAAGCTTGGAGGACTTGATTGGAAATATTAACCCTTCTTTTGAATTTGATTATGTTGATGATGGATGAGAGGGAATTTAGATAGCCATTTTGCGGATAACTGACGGTTTAGTTGGCATTTGGCAATTGAAACTAGGGTTCACCTGATTCAAGATGATCAGGCTTTTTTCTTGGCTGAATAATATGGAAGAATGAATTGATTGGTAAGCCATCTGAAATAATTTTTGTTTGTTTGTTCACTATCAATGAAGCCATAGAAGAAGAAATTTTTACAGATAAAAAAATCATGGTTATTTATCTGCTAAATATCTTTGATGTATTAACTTGTTGCCTAACTTCTAAATGGAAATGTTTATAATAGATTGGAGACAGTGAGACAATGGTTTACTCACAAGAGGATTCTCATTGCTAAAGATTGTTAGCTTGGCTAAATTCAAGTTGAGGTACTACTCTTCAAGTACTATTTTAGAAATTGTTGATATTCTTCTCTTTACTTGATCTTATTGTATATATTCCCATTGACTTTAGAAAACACTGGCTTGCTACTTGATCTTCCAATGAATAGCATCACAAAGATATGCCTTATTTAGATCAATTTCTCTATTGCCTGTTTCTAATCTTTGCCTGTTAAATATAACTTTTTAGCCAAGATGCAGATCTAACAATATATGATGATCTGCTCTTGTCCTTAAACAAATACTTGATCTTTGGCCAAAGCCTATTCAATAATTTGAAATAAGTTGGCATAAACTAAGACCCAGTTTTAGTATTTTTTTTTTCCAAATAAAAGGTGTTCTTCAAGCCATAATTTTAAAAAACTGATTCGAAAGACTTATTGATTTCCAGAAAAATTTGAGGAGGTGTCTAAATTATGTTTGATTATAAAAAAAATTACTAGGGTCATAAACTAAATCATTTGAGTCACTTTTGAAAAATAATCCTATTTAACCCATTGCTACAAATACCAATGATAGACCAACATGTGGGTTTTGGGGTACCTCTTAAACTGTAACTCGAAATCGATTTTCATAAATTTTCTTGTAAGTAGACTAGCTTTCTAAAGAGGATTTACTTTCTCAAATCCTTTATCTATTGAATCTTGTGTAGAAGTGTAAACATGATTCTTCAACAATAAACATACGAAATTATGTATCTGGCACTAAGAAATAAATTTTCATTCAATCAAAGTACATAAAATAAGTCAATAAATAACCTAAAATTTGAATAACTACTAGTGCAATCTTCCAATGATTTTACACAATAAAATAAAAATACTAATCTCCTAAAATTACTAATATTCCCTTTGCAAATCATAACTTTAATTCCTATTACTTCAATCCTCGTATTGAGTCTCAACCTGCAGAAATATTAAAATTGGAGGAATGAGCTAATGCCCCGTATCTCAAACTCACACAGTTTATTTTATATTAAACTATATATAATAATGAAGCCATCGTGCAATAAAGTCAATAATTAATCAAACAAATAACATGCATTATCGTTGCAACCAACCAAATTTTGTTTTGTTGGTGTTTCTCTCATTCAAGTTCACCTAAGAGGGATCTTTATTTTGGGTAGGGCACCCACAAGTGTTCTAGATCCACCTAAAATATATATAAAATCAACTTTTGGGATTTGTCCAAAATCAAATAAATATTTCCATTTTTGGGATTTGACAAAAGCAGGGCACCTAATAACTCACCCATGGACTCATAGATTCGTTGCTATCCAGGGTAGTCTCAGTGGCTCGCATTATCTAATTATTGTTATTGTCTTTTGATGTGATATCTTGCAATACACAAACATAAACATGTTGTATCATACTTTACTGAGCAATGATGCAATCATTTGAACCTCACGCAACACGATTCTGGTGACTAATTATACTAAACAACATTTGATCATCCACAAGTAAGCCATGTCATCTTAAACAAATACATACTCATATCAATACTTAACACTATAAATTCAACATATATCAACCATTATCGTTATCATGATATATAGATTTGCATGCATGATTAGCATCACTAAGATACATATCTTATTATAAATAACGAGTATGGAGAGATCATCTGATTGGATTTAGCCTTTAGAATAAATTTCAATGAGACAGGTAAAGAGTTGATGTATTTCTACTCTCTCTCCAATGCACAACTCTTAATGTACAAATGAATGAAAGAATACAAGAAAGAAAAAAATTACAATGTCGACAGAATTTCGAGTGTCTGTCTCACTTCCCTTACCCTAATCGCATTACAAAAGAATCCCCCCACGCCTTCCATATATGTCCCTATTTATAGCTTCATTACCTAGAACCCTTACTACACAAGAAACACATAACTACAGTAGCACAAACAACACATTTCCCTGTCCGCCATTTCAACCGTGCCACCTAATTCTCAAATCCAACTTGGTAAACATGCTCGCACCATGGAGCTCATCTAACAATTCGTCAATCATAGGAATAGGAAATTTATCGGCCACCGACTCGCGATTGAGAGCCCGGTAGTGCACACAAAAACGCCAACTCTTATATTTTTTTTTAGCAAGCAAAACTAGACTTAAAAAAGGGCTCACACTTAGTTGAATGGTTTTGGCTACCTACATCTCTTGAACTAAGTGCCCGATCTCATCCTTCTAAGATTGTGGATAACGGTAAGGTCGCACACTCGTAGGGGAAGTCCTAGATTTTAACAACGCTTGCGAATAGATGGAAGGTCATCCGGCATATGGAACACATCATCAAAATCCAAAAATAGTTGTTGAATGCTGCTTGGAACCTCAGTATCAGCAGAAAACTATGACAGAGACATTGCATTCAATTCTTATAACACACCTTCTCTTCATGTTGTATCGTCCTCATCATCGCCTTGTTTGACACAAGAGTATGACTCAAACTAGGATCACCCTGTAGAGTGACTGGTGTCTCATCAATCTGGAACCACATCGTGAGAGTGGACCAGTTGATATTCATGGTGCCCAACATTGACAACCATTGCATTCCCAATATCATGTCCGAAATGCCTAAGGCTAAGGGTAGAAAATCCTCCATGATCTCCAAAGATGACAAAGATAGTTGGATGCCCTTGCATATCCCTTCTCCTTTGACAAAAATCCCCATCCCCATCACCACTACTTGAGAGCCAATCACCCCCTTAATCTTCATCGTCCGTGGAGTTGTCAAACCCACCACCGAATTAAGAGTAAGCTCAACCCCTTGATCATCCTCAACCTCCACGACACCTTCGTTCTCATTGATTAACTCATCTTCCAATACCAAGACCTGCAACTCCGTCTTCTTGCACCTGTGGCCAAGTGCTAAAAATTTTTCATCGCATTGAAAGGACAACTCGTGTTCTCGTTGCTGTTGCATTTCAAAATCTGTCAAACGCTTGACATGAGAATCAACTCTCGACGTCGGAATAGTCTTCTCGGCCATCGTAGGAAGCGCGACTGGATGAGTTGTGAAGGAAGAAACCGAAGCGTGCAGAAAATTAAGGTTTCTTGTGCTCAAACCCTGGAATGTGCCCTTATTGCTCGGAACCCTGGCATTCGATGACAGAGAAAAAAGAGCATTATTTTTGTCTTCGATTCACTGTGTCGTAACCATTATCTGAGAGAGCCCTCTAGGTTTGAGAAAAGGAACCTCAGCCCTAATCTCGTTCTTCAAGCCATTAACGAAGCCGCTCTCAAGAACCTAATCGCTCACCCCTGATAACAGAGCTGCGAGCTCTTCGAATCTTCATCGGAATTCACGCACCAATCCTTCTTGACAAATGGCCAAGAATCTTTCATAAAGAGTGCCTTCCCGATCTGATCTAAATCGGTCCAACAACATTTCTCGAAATTCGGCCAAATGGCGAATTCCCCTTCGCCCCTCTTCCCATTGCAGCCAAGCTAAAGCTTCCCCTTCCATACACACCACAATCGACTCCAACCATTCATCCTCCGTCATTTTATTAACGGTGAGATATCTCTCCGCACGAAACAACCACCCATCTGGATTATCTTCATTAAACGTTGGAAGTTCCAATTTCCAGCTACGATCGTATCCACGATGAAAATCTGATGCATCGTGATCTACATTACCCCATCAATTCGGTTCTGTGCCTCGACAAGGGTTTGGCTCACCGACTTTAGAATTATGAGCAGATTGTGGATCAATTTGAGGACTAATCAATTGATCAAGTTTCCCCATAATCAATTCGATGCTTTTTTCCAATAATGGAATTTTCTCCAATCCCTCATGAACACATTCGATTTCCTTCTAGAAATCCTCACGAAAGAGATTGTTCCTTTCTTCATTAATTCCATTCTCGAATCTTTCTTTTTCCCAGCCATCGCATGGATCGCAACAGCCCTATTACCAAATTTGATAGGATTTAGCCTTTAGAAGAGATTTCAATGAGACAAGTAAAGAATTGATGTATTTCTACTCTCTCTCCAATGTGCGAATGAATGAAAGAATACAAGAAGGAACAAAATTACAAGGTCGACAGAAATTCGAGTGTCTGCCTCACTCCCCTTACTCTAATTGCATTACAAAAGAATCCCCCTACGCCTTGCATAGATGTCCCTATTTATAGCTTCATTACCCAGAACCCTTACTACATAAGAAACATATAACTACAGCAGCACAAACAACACATTCCCCTGTCAGCCACTTCAACCGTGCCACCTAATCCTCATGCTGACCGTCCACAGCTTTCTCCTCTACAACCTTTCTCGCTTCTTTACGCCTAACATATGTAAAATGAACTGGAGGTTTATCACCATCCTACCTCAATTGTCGCGGCCATTTTCGTGTTTCAAAAATATCGCTCTTAATGCGTGTCATGGTCGATCATTTAGTCCATCGATATTGATTCTTGATCTATATCTTACGCAAATATGTTAGCAAGCCTATTATTATTAATCAAACATTATAATGATGGTCAATGAAATCTTTTATCTACTAGGCATGCATAATAAGTCTCACTTCGTGCGTCATTAGGTCATTATGTGACCTCAAATCTTTCGGCTTCTAATTTGAGTGTCAAGGAGGAGAGAGCGAAGTGTGTGCTGCTCATGTTAGTGCTTCACGGGACTAAGAAAGGCTGCAAGCTTGGTGATGGGGTTGTTGTGATGGTTTTCAACAACAAGAGAGTTGCTAACTGTTGATTATTTGGCTCGTCCTATTCGTGGGCGTTTATGTCATTTTATTATGAAGTTAGTATTTGAAGCAAATCCTAATTTCTATTAGTGTTTTGAGTTGAACCAAACCTCTCATTATTATAAATGCCCTATTACTGTATTTTGAGGGCATGAGAGTTTTGAAGCATATTTTGTACTCTCCTTTTGGAATTCCCCAATTAGTGATTCTCATCTCCCGTGGAGTAGGCGGAGTTTTGCCGAATCACGTAAATCTTTGTGTTCTTGTTTCCATTATTTACTTTTGCATTCGATTGCTTTGATATTCGATTCCGCTGCGCACAACAAATTGGTATCAGAGCTTTGGGTTCTGAAATTGGATTCGAAGAACGATTTGAAGAAGAAGAACGTTCTTGACGAAGGGTTGTATCGCCGTGGTAAGAAATAAAAGATCACGTTTAACTTTTGTTTTTCGTTTTAACGTTATTACTGTTTTGGGCGTTGAAATTGAAAAAAAAAAATTAAAATAACGTGATTTCTTTTTTTTTTTGTGAACCGTGAAGAAGAACTTGATTCTTCAAGTTTTTTTTTTTTGGTCTTTTTGCATAAAAGACAAATTTTTTGTGGCTGAACGTGGAGTTTTTTGAAACAAAAATTTTCACTTTAGTTGTGATTATTTTATCACAAAATCGATTGGTTTCTTGATCTTCAAATTGGACCGTGAGCAATTTTGGCGTGTTTGTTTTTTGCTCAACGTGAATCTGGTTCTTTGAAAAATTGAAGATGGAAAGTTCTTCGAAAGTCTCGAATGCGAAATTTGAAGTTGAGAAATTTAATGGCAAGAACAATTTTGGAATGTGGCAATGTGAAGTTCTTGATGTCTTAGCCCAACAAGATTTAGACGTTGCTTTGGAAGAAAAACCTGTTGATATGGATGAGAAGACTTGGAAGAAAATTAATCGTCAAGCTTGTGGTACCAAAAGATTATGTTTGGCGAAGGAACAAAAGTATTCTGTTATGAAAGTAACTGAGGCTAAGGAACTTTGGCAGAAATTGGAAGATAAGTACATGACCAAGTGCATTGAAAATCGAATTTATTTGAAGAAAAAGCTCTACAGGTTTGACTACAAACCAGGTAATTCCAGCATTTGGAAGAATTTAATCAATTACTTGCTGATTTATTAAATTTGGATGTTACTATTTCTGATGAGGATAAGGGTGTTCTTTTACTGAATTAATTACCCGATGAATATGAACATTTTTCTACTACTTTATTGCATGGAAAGAAAGCAATTAATTATGATGAGGTATATTTTGCTTTGATTAACCACATGTATCGTAAAAAGGATAAACATGACAGCAAGGAGACTTCGTCAGCTTTGGTAATAAGGGGTAGATCTGAACAGAAGCAAGGAAAGAAAGATAGAAAATCTCGATCTAAGTCGAGAGGGAAATCATCAGAAAGAAGAATTCCTGCAAAGAATTAATGTGGATATTGCTACGAGACGGGGCATTGGAAGAAAGACTGTCCGAAATTGCAGAATAAAAATCAGAACAGAGTTACTTCAAATATTGCACAAGTGAAGGATTCAGATTCAGATATTTCACTGGTTTGTTCATCTTTGGTATGTCAATCTGAGGATTGGATTTTGGATTCAGGCTGCACCTATCATATGTGTCCAAATAGAGAATATTTTTCTACTCTCGATGAATTCGTCGGTGGATCTGTTTTTATGGGTAATAATGATATATGTGAGACAAAAGGGATAGGTACAGTACAATTGAAATTACATGATGGAACAATCAGGGATTTGAAGGAAGTTCGGTATGTACCAGACTTGAAGAAGAATCTAATTTCTTTGGGTGCATTAGAATCAAAAGGCTTCAAGATCACAATTGAAGACGGTATTTTGAAGATTGTTTTGGGAGCATTGATAGTGATGAAAGGTACAAGAAGAAATAACTTGTATTTTTTGCAGGGTAGTACAGTTATGGGTAGAGCGAGCACAGTTGCATATGTATCTACAGATGATACTATTGAGTTATGGCACAGGCGACTTGGACATGCTGGTGTGAAATCTTTGCACGCACTGGTTAAACAGGATTTGTTGAAAGGTGCTAAAATTTGCAAATTGGATTTTTGTGAACATTGTGTTTTGGGGAAACAGACTCGAGTCAAGTTTGGTACAGCTATTCACTGTACTCAAGGTATACTTGATTATGTTCACACAGATGTTTGGGGACCTACCAAAGTGGCATCTTTGGGAGGTAAGCATTATTTTGTTTCATTTGTTGATGACTACTCTCGGAGAGTTTGGGTGTATACAATGCGTCAGAAAAGTGAAGTTTTGGAACACTTCTTATCATGGAAGAAAATGATTGAGAATCAGACTGCCAGGAAAATTAAAATGCTTAGATCAGATAATGGTGGAGAATATACTTCAGATCCATTTATGAAGGTATGCCAGGATGAAGGAATTGTCAGACACTTCACAGTTCGAAATACACCACAACAGAATGGAGTTGCTGAGCGTATGAATCGTATTTTACTAGAGAAAGTTCGATGTATGTTGTCTAATGCTGGGTTAGGCAAACAGTTTTGGGCAGAAGCACTTAGCTATGCATGTCATATGGTCAACAGACTACCATCAGCTGCACTTGACAAGAAAACACCTATTGAGGTTTGGTCAGGTAAACCTGCACATGATTATGATTCATTACATGTATTTGGTTGTTCTGCTTTCTTTCATGTCAGGGAAGACAAGTTGGATCCTAGAGCCAAGAAAAGTATTTTCTTGGGTTTTGATAAAGGTGTGAAGGGGTTCAAGATCTGGTGTCCTGAATCAAAGAAGTCTATCATCAGCAGAGATGTTACTTTTGATGAATCAGGAGTTCTAAATAAATCTCCCCAACAAGGTCTTCAGTCGAAACAGAACAATCAAGATGCTCCTGAGCAGGTGGAGTTTGATGTTGCTATGAAGACAAGTCCTAACCGCACAGGTGTTACAGATGGTGAAAGATCAGATTTTGAGAATTCAACCCCAGCAATCCTACGACAGTCAGATTCTATTGCCTCCCGTAGACAGCGAAGAGATATTCGCAAACCTGCTCGTTTTGAAGATATGGTGGCATGTGCACTCCCAGTTATTGAAGATGGTATTCCTACCAGTTATAAAGAAGCTATGCAGTATTCTGACAGTGCAGACTGGACAAAGGCTATGGATGAGGAGATGCAATCTCTTCATAAGAATCATACTTGGGAATTAGTTCGACCTCCAGAGGGTAAGAAAGCTATTGGATGCAAATGGGTTTTCACCAAAAAGGAAGGTTCTACAGAGATGAATAATGTGAGATACAAAGCCAGATTAGTTGCAAAGGGGTATGCTCAGACTGAGGGTGTAGACTACAATGAAATATTTTCACCTGTTGTCAAGCACTCGTCTATTCGTATTTTGCTTGCTTTGGTTGCACATTATGATTTGGAATTAGCACAGTTGGATGTGAAGACCGCTTTCCTCCATGGTGATTTGGAAGAAGAGATTTATATGTCTCAACCTGAAGGTTTTAAGGTACCTGGTAAAGAAAATCTCGTTTTCAAATTGAACAAGTCTCTTTATGGTTTGAAACAGTCTCCCAGACAATGGTACAAACGATTTGACAGATTTATGATTGGTCAGCAGTACACTCAGAGCAGTTATGATCATTGTGTGTATTTTCGTAAGCTTCCCGATTCATCGTTTATTTATTTGCTCTTATATGTGGATGATATGCTTATTGCATCTAAGAGCAAGGTGGAGATAGAATATTTGAAGACTCAGTTAAATACTGAATTTGAAATGAAAGATCTTGGAGAAGCTAAGAAAATACTTGGTATGGAAATTAGAAGAGACAGAGTGAAGAGTACAGTGTGTTTGAATCAGACACAATATTTGAAAAAGGTTTTGCATCGGTTTGGAATTGAAAAGGCCAAACCTGCTAGTACACCGTTGGCTCCTCACTTTAAGCTCAATGCTTTGATGGCTCCACGTACAGATGAGGAACGTAGTTTTATGGCTAAGGTTCCATATGCAAGTGCAATTGGCAGTTTGATGTATGCAATGGTGTGTACGAGACCAGACATTTCACAAGCAGTTAGTATGGTTAGCAGGTATATGCATGACCCAGGGAAAGAACATTGGCAAGCAGTGAAATGGATTTTGCGATACATTTCATGTACTTTGGATGTTGGATTGATATTTGAAAATGATGATAGACTTGGTTTACATTTGGATGGATATGTGGATTCAGACTTTGCAGGTGATTTGGATAAGCGTCGTTCTACTAGTGGGTATGTGTTTACACTTTCTAGAGGACCGGTGAGTTGGAGGTCTACGTTGCAGTCTACAGTTGCTTTGTCTACTACAGAGGCAGTGTCACACCCTGGGTTACACAGCGTGCCCCCTACCCAGGTGCGGGTATTGGTTCAATGGGTACTCAAGTTGCGAAATCTAACCTTATGAGGAAGAGGTTGCGAGTTCGAACTTGGAGGAGACCCTATATTATTCATGGGAGTGTGAATAATATGGATAAATGATCTCGGTGACCGGCGTCCTTGTGTGGCGTGGCTGGCCGAGATGGGACAATATTATGGATCCATAATGGCTAGGCGTTCGCCCCGAGGGGGTGCGCCCGCACTTGGGTAGGGGGCACGCTGTGCAACCCAGGGTGTGACAAAAAGGCCTTATGTATAGCGTAGGTTGCACAGCGTGCCCCCTACCCAGGTGCGGGCGCACCCCCTCGGGGCGAACGCCTAGCCATTATGGATCCATAATATTGTCCCATCTCGGCCAGCCACGCCACACAAGGACGCCGGTCACCGAGATCATTTATCCATATTATTCACACTCCCATGAATAATATAGGGCCTCCCCCAAGTTCGAACTCGCAACCTCTTCCTCATAAGGTTAGATTTCGCAACTTGAGTACCTATTTGAGTACCTATTGAGCCAGCTCAATAGGTACTCAAGTTGCGAAATCTAACCTTATGAGGAAGAGGTTGCGAGTTCGAACTTGGGGGAGGCCCTATATTATTCATGGGAGTGTGAATAATATAGATAAATGATCTCGGTGACCGGCGTCCTTGTGTGGCGTGGCTGGCCGAGATGGGACAATATTATGGATCCATAATGGCTAGGCGTTCCCCCCGAGGGGGTGCGCCCGCACCTGGGTAGGGGGCACGCTGTGCAACCCAGGGTGTGACAGGCAGAGTATATGGCTATGACAGAGGCTATTAAGGGGGCCATTTGGCTATTTGGTTTGCTTGGTGACGTGGGGGTTACTATGGATAGTGTCACAGTTCATTGTGATAGTCAGAGTGCTATTCATTTGGCAAAGAACCAGGTGCATCATGCAAGAACAAAACACATTGATGTCCGTTTTCATTTTGTCCGAGAGGTTATCGAGGATGGTGAGATTTCATTGATGAAGATCCATACAAAAGATAATCCTGCAGACATGTTGACCAAGATTGTACCAGCGATCAAGTTTGAGCATTGTTTGAACTTGATCAATGTCATTAGAACCTGAGCGCTTTCGGGCGCATTTGGAGATGAGATTGGTGATTGGTTTGTTTAGGCGATCTCGCCAAGGTGGAGATTTGTTGATTATTTGGCTCGTCCTATTCGTGGGCGTTTATGTCATTTTATTATGAAGTTAGTATTTGAAGCAAACCCTAATTTCTATTAGTGTTTTGAGTTGAACCAAACCTCTCATTATTATAAATGCCCTATTACTGTATTTTGAGGGCATGAGAGTTTTGAAGCATATTTTGTACTCTCCTTTTGGAATTTCCCAATTAGTGATTCTCATCTCCCGTGGAGTAGGCGGAGGTTTGCCGAACCACGTAAATCTTTGTGTTCTTGTTTCCATTATTTACTTTTGCATTCGATTGCTGTGATATTCGATTCCGCTGCTCACAACACTAACATTGCTAGATTTGTCGCAGCAAAACATGTGAGAGAGGAGAGATTACCAAATGAGAAGTGTGAGAGGAGAGTAAATAGAGAAGAGAAACCTTGTGGGAGTGGGGATCGGCGGCTTGGTTTTTCGCTCAAAGTGTGAAGATTCCTTGAGAGAAATTAATTATGAGTGAAATAAGGGCCATTAAAGTTTCCATGTCGTGTTGGTGATAGAGTAATGGGTGTTTGGGTTTCTAATCTCAAGAGAATAACGAGACAACAAGGGATTAATTAGAGGTGCTGATTTTGTGGAAGGGTTATGCAGGAATTTATGGGCGGATGTGAAGTGGGGTCATCTTTCTGCGGGTGCTGAGTTTGTGAGGATTTTGGCTGATTATGTGAAAGATTGCATGAGAGTACTCTGGGAGTGAAATAGCCCGTTAGATGCAAAAAATGTGGTTGATTCAGAGAAAATTTGAAATCTAAGAGGCGCGATCAAAATGGGCTGAATTTCGGTGTACTAGATAATGGTGCACAAAACACAAGGCTTTTAGATATGCATGCCTTACATACATGCGTTGGCAGCCCAAGCAGCGAAAAAGAATGAAATTAACAAGAAGAGAGAGATTGACTGAGTGAGTTCATGATAAGCCTCCAGTGCGTCAGATTAATTCAAGAAGAGTGAAAGCAAAAGAGACCACGGCAGATAGTTAGTGTGGACAGTATGTAGTCAATGGTAGTGTAATAGCTTTGTATTCTTTTGTAATTATTTTGAATAGTAGGGGCAGTTTTGTACTTTTGGGCATGTGATAGTAAAGAAAAGCGCAGTAGCTTAAATAGGAGAGGTGTTGTCTTAGAGAGGAAATTCTTGATTCTTTCAAAAAGAAAAGTGAGAATAAGATCAAATTCTTTATGGTTCTTGTACTTTCTTGGTTCTTGAATTGTGAGTACCCTAATGCATATGTTATATGGGTCATGTTAAATTAAAGTATAATGCATATGTTATTATTTATGCATGGGCTCATTAAACCATGAATTGATATGGGTTAGGATTGATTGAATAAAAGGATAAATGAGAATAAAAAATTTAGTGTATTTGTGACGCCCCGAAAATTATTTCATCTAGCCCATAACCCAATTGCATTTTTGCCCAAACTCTATGTGTTGTCTTGATATGTTTGGTGTTTGTTTGATGATTGTTTAATGTTTGTATAGTTGATGCTTGATAATGTATATAAATATATGTATCATAAATTGTATATGAGTCATGTTAAATTAAAGTATAATGCATATGTTATGATTTATGCATGGGCTCATTAAACCATGAATTGATATGGGTTAGGATTGATTGAATAAAAGGATAAATGAAATTGAAAATTTGGTGTATTAAATGGATTGGACATTTAAAATACATGTGGTTGGTATGGGTAGTATGAGACCAACACATGTGAAGGTTGGTGCATGAAAGTGGACAAGTGTCAATTGCCCACTTCTCTTCTTCAAGGAAGTGCTAGAATGAGTGGAGGGAATCAAGGAGAGAATCAAGGAGAGAATTAAGGAGAGAATCAAGGAGGGAATCAAGGAAGTGCTAGAAAGAGGTGAGTGGAGAGAAAGAAAAGAAGAGAAAGGAAAGAAGAAGAGAAGGAAGGAGAGAGTTGCAGGAGGAAGATCCCTGCGACGTTTCCATCAAAGAGGTGGATCTTTGGAATATACGGTCAGATTGAGCTCAAATTTTGTCAGCACGTTCGTAGCTTATGGTTCTTCATTCTGGTCGGTGGAGATCTTGATCAGAGGTTTCGTCTAAGAGATCTAACCTCTCAAACAAAGCTGGTCGGAAAGTCTGGATTTCTCGCATCGTTTCGCTCAAACTTATAGATCTCCTAAATCTACCGTTAGATGGTTATCAAATTTGGGTATGTAGTTTAAAACTGGTATTTCTACATTCTGAACGGTGGAGATCTTAATTAGAGGCTTTGTCTAAGAGATATAACCTCTCAAACAAAGCTGGTCGGAATTTCTGGGTTTCTCGTGCCGTTTCGGTCAAACTTGAATATCTCCTCAATCTACCGTTGGATGGATATAAAATTTGGGTATGTAGTTTATAACAGATATTTCTGTATTCAGAACGGTGGAGATATTTATATGTTTAGTATTTTGTGTGATATAGCCATCTGAGTTTGGGTATTTGCAGCAGGAAAGGAGAAACTGTCTGATTAGATACTTGTTCATCAAAGATACATATCTTTTCGGTCCACCGTTGGATTGGGCTGATATTTGGACAGAAGGTTTGTCTCTTCACATACTTCAATATGTACGGTTGATTTTGTGATTACATAATTCTATTGGTAGAATAATACATCTGAACAGAATATTAAATGAAGAATTGGTAAGGTGCTTGTGTTAGACCTAAATTTAGAATATGAACTTAGACATTTCCAAATAGCTTGCATGTCAACTATGTTGACCTAGTTGCCATTGTTGATGAACCTATGATGCAAAATCAGTGATATACATGGCTGAACATGGTGACCTAGTGTAAATCGGCAATATGGCCTAAGTATGAAAATTTTCATACTTTAGGGCTTTTGATGCTTTTGGCCTAGAATCATTGAATTGATGCAACTTATGTTTAATTAAGCATGATTAGGGTTGATGATGCTACTGATTTGGTGGTTGTGACCATATCATGGGTTAGGCCTACTTGTGATCAAGTGACCCAATTTGGGCATGTTTATGCCTAAGGAATTGAAAATCAGTATCTTTTGATTAATAGAATGGTTTATAAATGAGAACTATGCATTAGAGGCCTAAGTCATGTGATTTGAGTTGAATGATGGGATTAGATGAGATTTAGGCTTATTGTCTATATGTGGGATGATTTAGGGTTGATGTGTAATGTCTATGTGATTGAGCATAGAAATTGATGTATGTTTCAGGATCTTGATTGGGTTGATTCGGTTTGGTGGTCGTGTGTGGTTAAATACTCTCGCGAGGCTTGGTTGTGAGTAGACTTCATTTATGATTATATCTTTTATGTCATCATATCACTTATATATATTGTATCTTGAAAGCATGGATGTGTTCTAATGTTTTGAATGATGCATTGATTTGAGAAAACCTTATGACTTTGGTTGGACCCATCTATCTGGCTAATAGGGGGACTTAACCTTGTCATAAGAGGGTTTTAGGAAAGGAAATGATTGGGATCAACGGCACGGTGAAATACACGTGTACTAGTAACCCAAATAAACATGATTGGGATCAACGGCACGGTGAAATAGACGTGTACTAGTAACCCAAGGCATGTGGAATGTGGATTCAAATTGATAAACTTTTACTTGCATCGAACTTATTATAAATGCTTGATATCTATATGTTATGAGCTTTTAATCATGCTACACATTGACATGCATACATGGTTTTTATTGATGAGTATTGATAGCATATTTAAATTCTATTCACTAGGCATCGTTGGCTCACCCTCATTTTCCTCTTTCAGGTCCTTCTGTCCCGAATAAGGGCAAAGGAGTAGTCATATCTTGAGGGTCTTGCCTGCGAGAGAATCGAAGGCCTCGATGTGAGTTGAGAGACATTTTGATTGAATTGTGTTTTAAATTATGAAGTACTATATTTTGGATTATGTAATTGTAACACATACCACATTGTAGTATGGGTGAGTTGGGACTTGTTAGATAGACTATGTGGGCATATGACGGTTTTATTTGTACCCACAATTTTGGACTTTATGAGTATGTCAATTTTAATGGACTGTAGGGATTATGATTATTATTTATGGTTCATTTTTTTATGGATTATCTATTGTCTTGGATGATTAATACGGTGGGTAGTTTTGTTTAATACCTTTTGATATCATATCGTTGTTTGGGATAAGGCTTGTAGGGTCTCAACCACCTCACGGGAGTTGAGGAGTGGTCGGAGATGCCTACGCCGGGCGTCCCGCCCCGGCATTCCGCACGCCATTCCCTGCGGGGTTGGTGGTCCGGGGTGCGGGGTCGCCACAGTATTAGATGGATTGGACATTTAAAATAAATGCAAGCATAAGATTGGTTAAAGTACATGTGGTTGGTATGGGTAGTATGAGACCAACACATGTCAAATTGGTGCATGAGAATGGACAAGTGTCTCATGCCCCATTTCTCTTCTCCAACACATGTCAAGTTAGTGCATGAGACCAACACATGTCAAGTTGATGCATGATAATGGACAAGTGTCTCATGCCCCATTTCTCTTCTCCAATTCATATCAAGTTCGTGCTTGAGATCAACACATGTCAAGTTGGTGCATGAGAGTGCACAAGTGTCCCATGCCCCATTTCTCTTCTCCAACGCATGTCAAGTTGGTACATGAAAGTGGACAAGTGTCTCATGCCCACTTCTCTTCTCCAAGGAAGTCCTAGAGAGTGAGGTGAGTGGAGGGACAGGAAAAAAGAAGAGAAAGGAAAGAAGAAGAGAAAGAAAGAGGAAGTTGCTTTGAGGGAAGTCTCAGCAACGTTTTCATCAAAGAGCCAGAACTTCGTGCTATATGGTCAGATTGAGCTCAAACTCTTTTAGCAAGTTCGTATCTTATGGGTATTCATTCTGGTCGGTGGAGATCTTGATTGGATTTTTCGTTTGAAAGATATAACCTCCCAAACAAAGCTGGTCGGAAAGTCTGGACTTCTCGTGCAGTTTAGATCAAACAACTCGATCTCATAACTCTACCGTTGGATGGATATGATATTTGAGAAGGTGGTTCACAACTGATTGTTCTGCATAATGTACGGTTGAGATGTTGGTGGGTTAAGTATTTTGTGTGCTATAGTCATCTTAGTTCAAGTATTTGCAGCAGGAAAGGATAAATTGTATGATTAGAGACTTGTTCATCAGAGATGCTTATCTTTTCCGTCCACCGTTGGATTGAGCTGATTTTTAGACAGACGGTTTGCATCTTAACATACTTCAATCTGTACGGTTGATTTTGTGATTAAATATTTCTGTTGGCAGCTTGATACATCTGAACAGAATATTAAATGGAAAATTTGTAAGGTTATTTGTATTAGACCTAAATTTAGAATATGAACTTAGACCTTTCCAAATAGGTTGCATGTCAACTATGTTGACCTAGTGTAAATAGGCAATATGACCTAAGTATGGAAATTTTCATATTTTAGGGTTTTTGATGCTTTTGGCCTAGAATCATTGAATTGATGCAATTTATGTCTAATTAAGCATGATTAGGGTTGATTATGCTGGTTGTGACCATATCATGGGTTAGGCCTACTTGTGATCAAGTGACCCAATTTGGGCATGTTTATACCTAAGGAATTGAAAAATTGTATTTTTGATTAATTGAATGGTTTATGAATGAGAACTATGCATTAGAGGCCTAAGTCATGTGATTTGAGTTGAATGATGGGATTAGATGGGATTTAGGCCTATTGTCTATATGTGGGCTGATTTAGGATTGATGTGTAATGTCTATGTGATTGAGCATAGAAATTGATGTATGGTTGGATATTGATTGATGTTTCAGGACCTTGATTGGGTTGATTCGGTTTAGTGTCCGTGTGTGCTTAGATACTCTCGCGGGGCTTGGTTGTGAGTAGACTTCGTTTTTTATTATATTTTTTATGTCATCATATAACTTATATATATATTGTATGTTGAAAGCATGAATGTGTCCTAATGTTTTGAATGATGCATTGATTTGAGAAAACCTTATGACTTTGGTTGGGCCCATCTATCTGGCTAATAGGGGGACTTAACCTTGTCATAGAAGGGTTTTAAAAAGGAAATATTTGGGGATGAGAACGGTACGGTGAAATAGACGTGCACTAGTAATCCCAATGCATGTGGAATGTGGATCCAAATTGATAAGCTTTTACTTGCATCGAACTTATTATAAATGCTTGATATCTATATGTTATGAGCTTTTAATCATGCTACACATTGACATGCATACATGATATTTATTGATGAGTATTGATAGCATATTTGAATTCTATTCACTGGACACCGTTGGCTCACCCTCATTTTCCTTTTTCAGGTCCTTCTGTCCTGAATAAGGGCAAAAGAGTAGTCATATCTTGAGGGCCTTGCCGGTGAGAGAATTCAAGGCTTCGATGTGAGTTGGGAGGCATTTTGATTGAACTGTGTTTTAAATTATGATGTATTATATTTTGAACTATGTAATTATAACACTTACCACATTGTAGTATGGGTGAGTTGGGACTTGTTAGATAGACCATGTGGGCATATGACGGTTTGTTTGTACCCATAGTTTTGGACTTTATGTGTATGTCAATCTTGAAGGACTGTAGGGATTATGGTTTTATTTATGGTTCATTTTTATAGAGTATCTCTTGTCTTGGATGATTAATAGGGTTGATAATTTTTTTAGTACCTGTCTATATTATGTCGTTGTTTGGGATAAGGCTTGTAGGGTCTCAACCACCTCACAGGAGTTGAGGAGTGGTTGAAGATGCGTACGCCGGGCGTCCCGCCCCGGTATTCCGCACGCCATTCCCTGCGGGGTTGATGGTCCGGGGTGCGGGGTTGCCACAGTTGGTATCAGAGCCTGATTTTACTAGGTTTGGTCTATGTATTGGACTTAGACGACTTTGACCTAGGAATTGGGTGACTAAAAAGCTTAAAGGAACTAACTTAGAAGTCTTACTATCATATTTTCTATGTGTATTATATGATATGGGTAGTTATGAGACTTTGTTAATGTTTTAAATTCTTTAATGTGTGATGGTTGCTCGTATTTCTACTTCTCAGTGTCATGAGGTGGAGCGGGAGATTGGGACAGCCACACACAAGGCCATTCGATGATGACCGGATGGGGAGGATGGAGGAGATCATTCAAGCACAGGGCCGCTTGATGGCAGCCCAGACTGCACAGATACAAGCGTTGATGCAGCAGGTCGAGGCTGTTGCTCGACAGTCGCCTCAGACAATACCTCAGGAGGCGGGCACTAGTGGGGTCGAGGCGGCCGAGGCTAGTGGAGCTGCAGAGGTAGCAGGACCTCAGATGGTTGTACCTCAGCCTATGCCTACACCTGCTCCTACTGTTGTGGAAAACCCCACTGATCGACGGATCAGAATGCTAGATAAGTTCATGAAGCTAAAGCCTAAGGAATTCACTGGTGGGGTTGACTTGAAGAAGGCCGAAGATTGGCTGAAGAATGTCGAGAAGATCAGTCGCTCCTTAGAGCTTGATGAGGAGTCTCAGGTCCTATGTGTTGCTCATACACTGGAGAGTGATGCAGAGGACTGGTGGCTTTTAGTGTTGGATACACAGGGGCAATGAAGAGTTGGGACACCTTCAAACGGTTGTTCTTACAAGCTTACGTTCCAGAGACTGAGAGGCAGGAGAAACAACTCGAGTTTTTGAATCTCGCACAGGGCACCATGTTAGTCAGGGAGTACGAGCTCAGATTTAGGCAGCTCGCAGTTTATGCCCCTGGATTAGTTCAGACACCGAGTGACAAGATTATGAGGTTCTCTTTGAACCTAAGGACAGGCCTTGTCCGTGACGAAGATGACTGATTTTGCCACAGTGGTCCATAGGGCCAAACAATATTAGTTGGCTGAGCGGGTTGATGGTATGTCTATACGGGCAGCTCCAAGTGAACAGATTTCACAAGCAGAGTCTGGGGGACAGTTCCAGACTCCATGGAAAAAGGGAAAATAGGGAAAGAAGATAAAGTCTTATGGAGGAGTACAGTCCGAGGGTGCTTAGAGTGGGGCATCCCAGATTCAGACTGGTGTGATGGCCTCACCAGTGGTTTCCTCTCCTGTCCCGATTCCAATTCAGGCACCGAGTGCACCGAGACCCCCATTCCCAGAGACTGCTGGTCGAGGCAGAGGAGGCTATGTGGCGACATCTCAGACTGGATCATTTGCGCCCAGGCCTCCGTTCCTATGTTATCAATGTGGGCAGGCTGGGCATAGGAAGTCAGAGTGTCTGAGTCTTCAGAGGGCTCAGGGATTTGTGCAGCAGTCCAGTGCCAGAGAGACAACGAAGGCAACTACTGAGCCAGAGCCGACAGCATCCAGGACTTTGGTGGAAGGTACTCTTATTATTTTTGGTGCTTCTATGCATGTATTATTTGATGCTGGGTCTACATTATCATTCATATATGGACGAATGGTAGATACTTTGCATTTGACTCCCATTAGGGCTAGTACATGGTTAGTGGTGAGTACTGTAGCCGGGGAGAGGATCTACCCGAACATGATCTGTAGCTAGTGTGTGGTTCAGATTGGTGATGTTGAGATGCCTGTTGACTTTCGAGTCCTAGAGTTTTTAGAGTTTGATGCAATTCTAGGAATGAATTGGCTCGCGGCTTATCATGCAGTTGTCGACTGTTTTGCGAAGAAAGTCATTTTCCAGATCCCCGGACACCCAGTGTTTACACTACAGGGTAGAGCTTCAGACCAGACAGTCACAAGGGGTAGATTTGTGACTGGTGGAGATAGGGAGATTTTTGCTGGGTAAGTGCCTGATGAGGAAAAGACTAGTGAGGTGATACTTGAGGATATTGTCATTGTTAGGGACTTTTCAGATGTGTTCCCTGCGGATCTTCCAGGATTACCACCGAAGCGAGAGATAGGAAGAAATATTGTTGGTACTACCGAGAACATGATTATGATACTGACCAGTGTTATGACCTAAAAGAAGATATCAAAATGTTGATCCGCAAGGGTCACCTGAAGGAGTTCATTGAAGACTCTGAGCAGAAGTAAGGTGAAGCTCGGAAGGAAGAAGACAAAGCTGAGCCAGTTAGAGAGATCAGAACCATCTTCGGTGGAGATCTAATCGGATCATCAAACCGAGCTAGGAAGGCTTATATCCGAGAAGCCAGGCCAGAGGTTATGAACCTTGGCTTTCGACCTGAGAAGCAGAGGCGAAGCGAGGTCGCAATCACTTTCACGAAAGAAGAAGCGCTGTCACACCCCGCGGATGTGATAGGTACCTCATCGAGCGTACCCCAGCCACTATGATCCAATAATATTGTCCCATCCCAGTACACAGCCCACTCAACAGTGTCTAGTACCCCCAGGATCATTTGTCCACACTGTTCATACATAAGTGTCTAGTACCCCCGGGATCATTTGTTCACACTGTTCATACATAAGGCCTTTTTGTCACACCCCGCGGATGTGATGAGTACCCCCGCAGGGCATACTCCAGCCACTATGATCTCATAATATTGTCTCATCCCAGTACACAACCCACTTAACAGTGTCTAGTACCCCGGGATCATTTGTCCACACTGTTAAGCATAGGGTATCCTTCGTCCACATACAGATGCCTTGGTAGTAGCCATGACAGTAGCCAACTACAAGGTCCACCGAATGCTAGTCAAAAACGGAAGCTCGACCGATATCCTCTACTGGTCAACCTTCGAGAAGTTGGGACTGACCAAAGAACAGCTCGGCCCTGTCGATGTGCAACTGATCAAATTCACAGGAAACGGGATTATGTCGGAAAGAAGGATAATCCTACCAGTATCAGCAGGGGATTCAGAACACAGTCATGGTTATGAACAATTTCCTGGTAGTCAAATACCCTACGGCTTACAACGCCATCATAGGTCGACCACTCAACAACCTCAGAGCTGTGGTGTCAACCTATCCCTTGGCACTCAAGTTCCTAGCAGAGTGAGGTGTTGGTGTAGTAAGAGGCAACCAGAAAGAATGGTGGGACTGCTACACCACCGCGATGAAGAGAAAGTCAGGTCATGCTAATAGCCCCAAGGTGACCAAAGAGAACCTAATGCAGCTCTGAACTCGACCCGAGGGAGACCATCCTAGGGTTGGAGGCTGAAGGCGAGTGGACAAAGGTGCAAATTACTGACAACCCGTTAAAGACTGTGAAGGTGGGCACGGGCATGAGCTCAGACCTGACCGAGTAGCTTGTCGGTGTGTTGCGGGAACACAAGGATGTCTTCACGTGGTCTCATGAGGACATGCTCGACATACTGACCAACGTGATCATGCATTGCTTCAATGTCAGCCCAGAGGCAAGGCCAATCTGACTGAAAAGACGAGCTCTTAGCTTGGAAAGAGCTCAGGGTCTACAAGAGGAGGCGACAAGTTCCTAGTAGTGGGCTTTATTAGAGAGGTACTGTACCCAGATTGGCTTGCCAATGTGGTTATGGTCAAGAAACCGAACGGGAAGTGGAGGACTTGCATGAACTTCACAGATATGAATAAAACATGTCCAAAAGATAGCTTTCCCTTGCTAAGAATTGACCAACTAGTGGATGCTACAACTGGTCATGAACTGTTGAGTTTTATGAATGCTTATTCAAGGTATAACTAGATTGTGATGAGCTCCAATGGTGAGGAGAAGACCACGTTCATCACCGACCGAGGCTTGTACTACTACAAGGTTACGCCCTTCGGGCTAAAAAATGTTGGGGCTACCTACTAGAGATTAGTCAACAAGATGTTCGCAAAGAAGATCGACATCAACATGGAGGTATGGGTTGACGACATGCTGGTTAAAAGTGTGACGGTCGGAGCTCATCCCACTGACCTGATGGACGTGTTTGGTATCCTGAGAAGATACCACATGAAGCTCAACCCACCACATGAAGCTCAACCCAGCAAAGTGCACGTTCTGCGTGAGTTCAGGCAAGTTTTTATGTGAGTATTGATGCAATAGGATATGTTAATACATATGTTGATGAAATAATTTTTTTTGTAACATTACTTGATTATGTTGTATTATTTGCAATATGTTTCTTTTAACTTTAAAAAATTATATTTTACAGGTAAAAAATGTAAACCGATCAATCCAAACGAAACCAAACCGAATTGGTTTGGTTCGGTTTGGTTTAGGGAGTACAATTGGATCGGTTTTGGTTGACAAAAAGCCAAACCGATGCCCATCGGATTGGTTTTGCAATTTGGGGTCTAAATCGATCCAAATTGAAACTGATGACACCCCTAGTTTTGTTGGAGATACTACACGTGAAGATTCTCACAACAAAGACAGAGGAAGTTGAGTTTGAGATAGCTGTCAGAGTTAGTTATTATGTATTTGGTATGTTATGAGAGCCAGGTTCATTCTGTACATCTTGTATGTATAGTTGCTGTGTAATGACTGGAATTCCATTGAGCAAAGTTCCCAAAACAAGATCTGTTTCTTCTCCATTGCAGAAGCTCCAACGAGCTGTCTGCTTCTCTTCTTTCTACCTCTTTCTTGTTCTTCAAGTTTAATATTTTTCTCGTCTGAATCTTGAAAGATTACAAGTTTGGGTGATTACATTGAAGGGAAAGAGAGTGGAAGATCTATGGAAAACATACGTGCAAGTCGCGAGGCAGTTAGTGATTATGAATGGATTCTGTGAGTAAAGTATCCAGCTGAATGTGTGTCTCTGCAGAATAGCTAGCCAAAGCAGTCGACTGCACTGCTTGTCGTTCTGCTATATATCCCCTGTTTTGCATTGGTTGTTACAAGTTTGTTAAGTTAGTTTTACTCTTATCAAATGAGATGCCAAGTGTCAGCTGCACATTAGTTGAGTGTTGTATATATACTCCTATCTAACAAACTAACTGTATCTGAGATATTTTCTCATTCTTGAAACCTTGATGAAATCTTGGAGCTCCTCCTCATTTTCTCTGTAATTTCTGCTTTCTCTTCTTCTCTTCTCTTCCTCATCTTTCTTCTTCTTCTTGAGATTTGTTCTAATCTCACAGATTCAACATTGCCAAATTGAGAATATGTAATCTGCCTGTTGTGCGTTATTATGGGATGAATTGATTGAAGAATTATTTTGGAAATGGGTGAAAGATGAGGATGATTTGAAATTGGGGGGATCCTGGTGATTTGGTGGGATTTGATCATAGGATTTTGCTGATTTGGTGATGAGATATGGATGTTTTTGAATTGGTAATATTTTGTTGATTAGAGGGGATTTGGTGACAAGGTATGGGTAAGTTTAAATTAGTTGGATTTGGTTGATTTGATGAGAAAACCTGGGTAAGTTTAAATTGGTGGGGATTGGATTATAGTAAAATCGTAGGATTATTTTTTTTTTGGAAAATCGTAGGATTTTGTTGATTGGGTGGAATTTTGGGATGAGATATAGATGTTTTGGAATTGGTAGTATTTTGTTGATTTGATGGGATTTGGTGACAAGGTATGGGTAAGTCTAGATTGGTGGGATTGGGTTGATGAGATTGGATTTACTGGATGGAGGGATGAACGAGTGGTGACATGGGATTTTGATGTGAGGAATATGTGGGCACTTTTGTGTTCATGGTGATTATGTTGGGTCCATTCTTAGAAAGTAAGATCATTGGAACATGGAAGTTGTAGGGATTGTTGAGAAAAAGGAAAAATTGATTCAATAAAATTGACATGGCGGGAAATGTATATTTTCTTGGATATTGGATCATAGCAAATTAGCAATATTGATAAGCACTTTGTGTGGATGAATAACAAAGAAAAGTACATGGCTGAGATTGAGGACCAAGTTTGTGGGACCCATACGACTGGAGCCATGGATAACAAAGACAGCCAAACACTTTTAATTTGGAACATGGCAAAATAATTTTTTGACTGATTATTTCATGGATAGATCTACTTTTGACATGCGATTAATAAGATCGACTGCCGCAGAAAATGCATGGGGCTAAGGTGAGGTCGATACAATATGGCGGTGACGAATTGGGGTGTGTGTGGAGGAGTGGTAAGATGAGATATACTATTAGTGGAAATTAAATGACGGAGAACATGAAGTGATGGATGACCAAGGGGATGGTGTCATTGATCGAAAGGAACTTTTATTGAAGAAAACACAATAACAGGCTTTGTTGTTGATGACGTGCGCGACCACTCATAATCACCATCTTTAGTCGCTCCCCGTAGCAGTGGTGCCCTTGTGCGAAGATCCTTCACATAAAATGAAGATGGTAAGAATTCAACTGATACATTGTTATTGGAACAAAAATAAGAATTTTTTTTTCATTGAGGGAACACAACATTATTTAAAGCAAAATACTGAGAAGAAATGGTAGTGTGGTTGAATCGGTGTGAGTGATGGGTAAGCCAATGCCGTCACCAACATGGATGTTCTCAGCAACAAAGTACGAGACAAGTTTCGGAGATCAAAGTGACATGATGAGAAGCCCTAGAGTCTAAGAAGCCATTCAGTTTCTGAAGGTGCAGGAGGGCCAACTACGTAGGCATGAGGAGCGGAAAAATGGACTTGGGGAGGATTGGAGGTATTGTTAGGTGTTTGGTCTTCTACCCAATTGATTTCAAGTAGGGATCACTCACAAGAGGATATCAATGATTTAAAAAATAAAAATTGGTACTCATAATTGCATGTGAATAGAAATGAAAAGTGACCCTCACCCTTGTTCCTAAAAATTCTCGAATGCAGAACGATTAATCTCGCGTAAAAGGAAAAAGAACACCCACGTGCATAACATTTAATTGACACTTGATCACAAAATTTGTTGAGAAGGGTGGACAAAGACACATTTCGTTTGCATTGTGGCGAGTATTGCATGATTACATTGGTGAAGTTGCGGTATAGTTAAGATTACTAATAAATGGGATAACAACAACAGGGATTACCAACTGGATTGGGGAAAACGTGCATTGAAAATTGTTGAGAACCTTTTTTTGTGCTATAGTTATGGACTCAACTTGTTATGTAGGGAATAACTCTAACAATGAGGCATTGTCACAAGGGCCTCTTGAGATCGGGTAAGTTAATCAATATATTAAAAATTATCACACCATATGTTAATTTGTCGAAGTTTTTTTTATTTCTATCGGTGGAAAGATTGTTTTGAATTGTTGGATATATCCACCCATGTTTTGTTGTTATACCGAGAGGCACTAGATATGCATGATGTGGACATGGTGATACGACAGTTCTATACCAAGATCATAGTCTTTGTCACAATAGTGCACGCATGATCACTACATTTGGACGACCATTGTCCCCCTTATATGCTACAATTGTAGGAGCGTAATTACTCGGTGAGATTGAAAGAGAGTAAAGGGATTGAGGTATGCAGGGCACTAGCCTAAAGTAAAAATCGCCCATGTTCAGTACTACAATTCTACGGGCTTTGTTCTCTAGGCTATAACAATTCATTCGATCAAAAGGGTATTCCAAGTGGATCGTCAATAGCAAACTTAAGTAATAGTAATGTTCTCTTGGGAAACTTGGAGAATTTGATAGAAAGAAAGAATAAAATGAAAGAGAAATTTCAGCAAAGTTCGATCAAGAGTAGAAAATAGTGAAAAAATCTTGGCAAAAATTTTATTATTTTGAAAAGATTGATGAGTTTAAATAACCAGAATCGTACCTCAGTGATAATGGACAAAATCCCTTTGAGCAGACGTGTTCCTATGAAAAGTCATGAAGAAAGGTCATGTTAAGTCATAAAACAATTCAAATTTATCGCTCTAAAGCCGCGACGCTCACTTTCTAGTTTTGTTGTGACGCTTGACTCTCTAATTTTTAGTAGAAACTCCAATTAGTGTAGAGCCACGTCGTTCACTTTGTAGAGCTGTGGCGCTCTACTTGCTGGAATTTTAACTAAATTCTGTTGGTGTAGAGCCACGACGCTCACTTTATAAAGTCGTGGCTCTGGACTTGCAAGAAATTTTTACATTCAACAACATATATTCCAACGACAATTTGGTGTAGTAACAGTCGTTCAATGGAGTGCTACAGCAGTTTGATATTGTAAAGTTGGTTTATGAGCCTTGTAATAACTTTATTCACTTGCACAAAATAGATATTCAAGGTCACATACCATATATGGAATATAGCTCACTTTTCTGGTGATTCCTTCCTTGAAATTTGGTCTACACTTTTGGAAGCTCTGCAGGATATGGATGCATTATGTGGCTAATGTTTGGATTGTGGCATATGTGGAAAATGAGAAATAAGAAAGTCTTCCAAGAGAATGCCCCTTCTCCCCATGTTTCCATTCTCACCACTAGGAAACACTTTGCTGAATTTTTTGATAACCTGCCTAGCTCTTCATCCATCTCTAGCGGACCAGCTGAAGGGATAGGTGAATATAATGAGCAAATTGGATGGAAGCTTTATGTGGATGCTGCCCGGTATCCCAATTCCCTATGCATGGAGGTGGCAGCGATTCTTTTTGATGAGCATGATCGTGTTCGACAAGCATAATGTGTTGGGTTGCAGGTCGCTCTCTTTCGGTGGAAATTGCAGAACCTATTCTTCAAGATATGTACGCAATTGGGCTAGTCGCCACTTCGGGCAACTGTCTTTCGATTATGTTCATGTAATTGCCCATAAATTAGCTAAAAAAGCTATTGTGGATACTTTGTCTCTTGGTTGGAGTTCTATATATATATATATATACTCTCTTTCGGTGGAAATTGCAGAACCTATTCTTCAAGATACGTACGCAATTGGGCTAGTAGCCACTTCGGGCAACTGTCTTTCGATTATGTTCATGTAATTGCCCATAAATTAGCTAAAAAAGCTATTGTGGATACTGTCTCTTGGTTGGAGTTCTATATATATATATATATATATATATATATATTTGTGATGGTGTAATCGCTGATATGTTTATTTCTCTGATTAATATATCACTATTTTGATAAAAAAAAAAAAAAAAAAGGTCATGGGCGTACCACAAAACTCAAATGTTATTCCATTAGCATTATGTTGGCTGGTGGAGGTTACCAAGGCCACTCTAGAATATAAAGCAAGCTTTGTTAGAGAATTTTCTTTGATGAAAACCAACAACCAAATATAGAAACATTCATATTGAATCATTAAGAATTAATAAATTAATAAGCGAAAGCGTACTTGAATCCATAATAATCAATTCCTTTGTGGGGTTTGTCTTTCAGATGAACAAGTTTTTTCAAGAGAACCTTTTGCTTTTTCTGTGCTCTATATTTGATGATGGGAAGTCAGAAATAGAAGTGTGATAATGATACGTGTGATCTGAGGACCATAACTATCTTTTATAGATAACTACCATGTTATCTATTAACATAAAAATAAAAAGTATTCTTTAAGTCTTTACACATCAAATGTTCACATCCTATTAGATACATTAAAACTCAAATTATTTAAAATTTAGCATATTACTTTTAATTAGGCTAAATTTTATTTAACAGTTTGCAATACATAATTATTTACATATAAGTCCAACATTGTATTAATGATCTAACAAGCTTTAGATCAACAAGCCAAAGGATTGGATTCGTTGCCCTTACTTGATAAAGCGGAATAAAAAACCCTAGTAAAAAAAAATGACTGACAATATATAGGAGTTTATATGCTAATGAGCGTGCAGGGTATTTCCAACATCAATCACGAAGCGGTATCTAACATCCCCTTTGGCAAGTCGATCCATAGCAGTGTTGACATATTCCATTGAAATAACTTCAACATCAGCAACTACATTGTGTTTTCCTGCAAAATCTATCATTTCTTGTGTCTCCTTCATCCCTCCTGATGCACTTCCTGCTATAATTTTCCCTCCTACAATCCAAAACCAAAGTAATACTAATAGTCAAATGTCATGTTCTTTGATGCATTCTTGGAAATGATATATATAAAACTATGTAACTAGTTTGCAACTTAAATAAAGTACCAAGGAGTAGAGGCAAAAATGGTAGTTCAATTGGTTTGTCACTTGGTGCACCCAACATTACTAGCTTTCCTTGAGGCTTCAAAAGATCTATCAATGGCAAGAGAGAGTGAGCAGGAGACACTGTATCAATTATACCATCCAAGGATCCCCTTGCAGCCTAGTCCATACAACAATTGTGTCACATCACAAAAACTTAATGCATGTAATCAGAGGCGATATAATTCAAGCCAATCCTAAAACAAACCACAATTCCTTAGTTTTAATTAAGCATTGACATGAATTATTCCAAATAAATAAAAAAGAAAATCAGAAAAACTTTCCTCGTCATTAAACCATACAAGGGCATTGGATATATTTAAATACTATATTTTCTCATTAAGCTAAAAATTATTTCATCACTAAATATTGTGAATTAATTCAATTTGGGCTAATGAGTTTTATTTATTTATTTATTTTTATTTTTTATTTATTACTATTTTTTTTCAATTGCCAAGTTGGAGCCTCAGTATATCTGGCCTACACAACCTACTTGCAAAAAGGGCTTACACATAGGCCCAGAGCCAGGATTAATGCTCCCAACCAGCATGAGTTACCAATTGTTTGCATTATTTTCTAATTAAATTAATTAACTTTGATTGGGTTCCAACCAAACTACAAAATCATACTGTGCTTAACTTTTTCTTATTGGATTCTACATTGAGGCCTAAAAGTTGAACTAATTGATAAAAATATAGAGCAAGTAAATAACTAGCTAGAAATTATATACCCAAATCTTGAACAAAAGTTTAATTTTGATGCAGATCCTTCATCTTAATAAGCACCTTACCTGCATTTTCTCCATATCATGGCTCAACAAAAATGAGTCTGCACCAAGTCTTTCAACAGCTTCTTTCTCCTTGCTTTTAGATGTGCTTATTACAGTAACTTTAGCACCAAAAGCCTTAGCAAACTTCACGGCCACATGCCCAAGACCACCTAAGCCAACCACCCCAACATGCTTCCCTACTTCATCCAATCCAAACAGTTTAATTGGGCTGTAAACTGTAATTCCAGCACATAGCAATGGTGCACCACCATCTAACGGCAAGTTATCGGGGAATCGAATGGCAAACCGCTCCTTAACCACTATGAAATCGGAAAATCCACCATAAGTTTTAGGTTTTCCGTTCTTGAAGATGGTATAAGTGTTAAGCACGTCTGGGCAGTAGTTTTCCAAGTCCATTTCGCAGCTACTGCAAGTTTGGCAAGAGTTTATGAAGCACCCAACACCTGCTTTGTCGCCAACTTTTAATTTTTTAACTTTGTGGCCTACTTGGGTCACCACCCCTGCTATCTCGTGCCTGCAGTGTGATATATATGTGGCAGATTAATATTTGCTTAGAAACAGCAGTGCAATTACTATTAGTAATAACAGCATATATATATATATATATATATATATATATATATATATATATGACATGCATATTTGTTCCATTGAAGATAATTGTTATGAGTAATACTAGAACAATTCTATTTTTCAAAGTAATTTTTTAACTCATGTTGACGTGACGTTATTTTTACATAACACGAAAAACAACTTTTTAAAAGTGGTTAAAGGTGGTTACATGTCACATAATATAGTGTTAGAAAATGTGTTGAGAATTGCATCTCTTTACCATTTTTCAATTATTATTTGAATAAATTGTTGGACGGTGTGTGTACCGATTAATAATCCAACATATTCAATTTATACATATAAAAGGCTTAAATGATTCAATTTACACATATAAGGGTGGTTTTATTATTTGGCAATGTTTTGATGACTTGTTGATATTTTAATTTCAACAAAAGGTAAATGATATTATTATTTTTTCTTTTTTTTATGGATTTAAGAATCAAATATTTACTGCTGTAGGAAAAATATAAATTAGTACTACCTTTAATAAGTTGAACAATAATAGAGAAACTATATATGTTAAATGAGTTTGGATATATCCTAATTTAGCCACTTATATAATTAATGACAATCTATTCACAAACTGTACCCACTTAATTACCAGCAACTGTACAATTTTTTCATTTCATTTTCCACATTATTTTCATCTCAATATTATTTCTTGATTATATATTAACCAAATCTTATTAAAACATTTTAATTCTTTACATAGCTTTCTAGCTGCTATATATATGTAATAATAGACAAATAAAGTGTATATATTATATACATATATTCTAGAGAATTGGGACTTACCCTGGAACTATTGGATACAATGAAGGTCCGAATTCACTCCTAACTATATGGAGGTCTGAGTGACAGATTCCGCAATAAAGTATCCTTATTGTGACATCATCGGTGCCATTTTCCCTGTAAAACTCAATTTATATGGTTAATGAGGCATTCGTTTCAATTTAACAAATAACAACTACTATATAAGAACACAATAGTTATTAATTACTATCAACTAAAACCAAATTAAATTACATGAAAATAAGCCCTGTATATCTTCAATGAAAGGTTGGTTTTTAGTAAAACCTATTACAATTATAGTAATGACATATATAATATGTGTTTTTATTTTTTTTTTTAGAGTAAACAAAACAGTTGTATTAATAATAGGCATAAAACATACATCAAATGTTGAGGAGTACCAACAGTACTCAAACTAACACATCAAACAAAAACGACATCAAAAGAAGAAATAAAAAAACACACAATACCACCTTAACTCACTTCATACATTCTCCCCAGCTCCTAACCCAAGAATTAATAGAGTGCACCTCGTTAAACTTAAAAGTAACTACCCAAGTCCTAGCAAGCATCAATATATCGGACTAAACATTCTCCTCACTCCTAGAAAGATTTTCAAAAAAATGTTGATTGTGCTCCAACCAAATCATCCAAAGAGTCGTCAAAGATGCAATTCGCATAATGTTAACTTGCCTTCCATTCAACTCGCGAATGCATGACAAAGATAATGCTTCCTCACCTGACAGTGGGAGGGAGGGGGGGCACCCCAACTCTATTTCTCCATTCGTCCCATAATCTCAATGAAAAGGGGCAGCGAAAGAAAAGATGGTCCGCATCATCTGCATAATGGGCAACAATGAAGAAGCAAATACACAAATGGTAATCTCCATTGAAGCTCGTCGCCCATGTTAAGCTTATTATGGGCCATAATCCACCCTAACATTTCAATCTTAGATGGAACACGAGCTTTCCAAATTGGGGTAGCAAGGGAAAAGATGGGTCATCAATTAAGAATTGGAAAAAAAGATTTGCATGTGAAAAAGCCATAATGATGGAGAGACCATTTGAAGTGGTCATGACCTAAAGATAATTGGGCAGAATTTAGCAAGAGTAACAAGTCAGAAAGCTTAACATGCTGGTTGACAGTAAGTGTGTCAAAATTCAACAAGTTCCATTAAATGTGCTCCAATTGATCGTTTGAAATGGTGAAATGAGCAATGGGGTGGTTAGGGAACGGGGTTGCATGGTAAAGTCTAGGGAATCTTTCAGTTAGTGGGGAATCACCTATCCAACAATCCTCCCAAAACCTGAAAGTGCAACCATCCCCTATCTTTGGGATAAGGTGAGGGTACATATCTGGGAGAATGGATAAGACATATTTCCAAGGGCTTTTATAGGTAGAACGAACCAAAGGGACAATTCTCCTACCAAACTCAATCTTTCCAAACTTGCTAGTAATAACCCTTGCCCAAAAAGAGTGATTCTCCTTGTAGTATCTCCACACCCATTTAGTACACAACGCTTTGTTCATCATCATGATGTTACCAATACCCAAGCCTCCTTTAACAACCGGCCTTTGGACAGTCTTCCATTTTATCAAGTAAGAACCACCACTCTTATCCGCCCCTTTCCACATGAATAATTTGAGTTTCTTCTCCACCTCTTTAACAACCATGGCAGGCATACGAAAGAGAAATAAGTAATATGTAGGAATGGCTGACAAAACTGAATTGATTAGAGCAAGTCTTCCTCTTCTTGAAAGGAACCCTCGCTTCCACCCTTCTAACCTTCGGGAGATCTTTGTTAACACTGGGACCCAAAAATTGTTGCATAGGGGATTGCCACCTAATGGCATGCTGAGATACTGAAGAAGCCAAGAGCTTATAGAACAACCAATCTTTATTGTCATCCTTACTAACACATCATGCTCCATGTTAATGCCAGCTAATTGATTTTTCATCAAATTAACCTTCAACCCAAACAACTTGCAAAAGCACTGAAGCAAACATATAGCATTATCCACATTCTTCTCCTCTCCATCAAGAAGAAAAAGAGTGTCATCAGCGAACATTAAGTGAGAGACCATCACTCTTTCTTTACCAACAGAAAGTCCCTGAATTGAGGAATGCAAGCAGGCCTTGGACATTATTCTACATAAAATGTCTCCCACCAAAGTGAACAGGAATAGAGACAATGGATCACTTTGTCTAAGTTCCCTATGGGCATCAAACTTCTTTGTAGCCTTTCCATTAATGAGAATAGAAAAGGAAACATATTTTAAGCATCCAACAACCCATTTCCGCCATTTTCTCCCAAAATTTTTCTTTTCCATCACATAATCAAGAAAATCACATTCAACAGAGTCATAGGCTTTCTCCAAGCCTGCCTTAAAGATCACTCCACGGCGTTTCTGAGATCTGTAGTCCTCCACTGCTTCATTAGCCACAAGGATAGCATCAAGAATTTGGCGGTCATGAACAAATGCAAACTAAGACTCATCAATTGTATTATGAAGAACAATCTTAAGTCTTAAAGAGATAGTTTTGGAAATGATTTTGTAGAGGCTTGTGACTAAACTGATTGGTCTGTAAGCTTTTGGATGCCAAAAATCTCTCTTCTTTGGAGTAAGACAAATGAAGATCTCATTTGTTTGATATTGATCACACCATTCTCATGAAACTCATGCATCACCATCATGACATCATCCTTGATAATCTCCCACGAATGATGATAGAAAGTCATGGTGAATCCGTCCAGACCAGGTGCCTTGCTACCATTACAACTAAGGACAACTTTATGAACTTCCTCTTCATCGAAGGGTCTCTCTAGCCAAGCAACCTCATCTTCGCCAATTTGATTCCAGTCAATGCCATCAATTTCCCACATCTCACTCCTTTGCGAGGAATACACATTAGAGAAGTAGTTAATAAAGGAATCGGTAATGCCATCAACATCTTCAACAAGCGAGCCTTCATCCCTTTCTACCTTATGGATAAAACATTTTGATTTCCTGTGGCTAAGAATTCTGTGGAAGAACTTAGAATTAACGTCGCCTTCTTTAATCAATTGGATTTTAGCTTTTTGCCCAGCCATTCTAGCTTCTTTCATGCAGATGTCAGCCAACTCAATCTTAGCCTGAAATCTGAACTTAACGTACTGTGGACTCAACTCATTATGACCCTCCAAAAAATCAACGCACCCAATTTGCTCCTCGAGATCTTTTTTCTTCTCTGAGATAGAGCCATAGACCCTTCTGTCCCAATTTCTAACAACATTTTTGACCTCATTCAATTTAATCATGAATCTGTGGCCCTCATGACCATATGCCAAAGACCCCGCCCACCATCTTCGAAGCAAGCTAGGAAAATTATGATGCTCGAGCCAAACATTTTCGAATCTGAAAGGAGAGGGAGCCCTTTTGAGAAATAGTAGAATCCAACACGATAGGACAATGATCCGATGAATTGTCATTAACTTAAAATAATTAAAAAAGGAGTTGAACTCAGTTTTTTTTTTTTTGCTGGTTGAATTGAATTGAATTGAGTTTGGAAAAACCTATATACTATATAGAAAAGAAGAATATTTTTTGAGGAACAGATGAGGAATTAATATTTCAACTTTTTACTGTTCTAATTTTAAAGTTGAATTTTTGTCAAAGTTTTAAATTATATCAATTAAAAGTTTATCTTATTTCTATTTTAATTTTTTTTAATGTTAATTAAGGAGGATAAAAAAATTACATTTGAGTTGATTTCTACATTTACACTCATACCTCCTGTATGTTAAGCTTTTCAAAATCTAAATTCTACCAGTTTTTTTACTCTTACGTACTTCTGTTTTACACTTTTAATAATATGAAACAGATTTACTCTTCCAATTGATCAGAAGACATACGAATGCATATTCTTTTATTATAAAATATCTATATTATTTTAAGCAATCAATAATAAAAATCACATATATCACACGTGTCCAAAGCTAAATAATAAAATATCTATATTATTTACTTTTTCGTCATTGACTCATTGTCAAAAAAAAAATTATTTACTTTTTCGTCAAAAAAAGTCTACTTAATTGGGTAAGGATATTTGACCAAAAAAAAAAAAGGAAAGGAAAATAAAACCCTTTGGATCCAAAACTTAATTCAACCTAAATAGGTCTGATTAAAAAAAATAAAATTCAATCAAAATCAAATTAACACCTAATTAATTCAACTCCATTTGAATTAGTTTAAGTTAAATTGAGTTGATCATTCGAGTTAAGAAGACTTTAAATTTTTATTTTTTATTTCAAGACGATGGCTTGAACAAAATAAAAAATAAAAAAAAACATCTAAAAAGAGAAAGAAAAATAAACAAAGAAGAAAAAGTGGATAAAAAATAAAGGAAATAAAGTAGATGAACGGTAACGAATGTTTATGTAGAAAACAAAAAAAGTTGTGATTTGGGTTGAAACTTTAGGAGTTTTGTTAATTTTATAATTTGATGGCTTTAGAGGATAATGGTTTTAAGAGTTAATATAAGGTTTGATTCGAGTTGGATTGTATTAAGTTCTAAGGGTGTCAACCCATAACCTAATTCGAACCGTTTGAATTAAAATTTTTAAACTTAACTCAACTCAAATACCTAAATCAATCTAACCCAACCCATCGGATTATGTTCGATTCGATTGGATTCGCTTCCAATTGATGAGAAGACATAATAATGCATATTCTTTTTTTTAATAAAATATCTATATTATTTAACTAATCATTAATAAAAATTACATATATCACACGTGTCCTAAATAATAATTTATAACCTATATATAAAAAGAGACAGTTTTATCGCAACACTCACGTGATGTGCACCACAGTTAGCCTCTCTTCTCGCGCACGGCTCTCTAGACCTATTATAAAACGATACTTTACAATACTGTTTCATGTTGTTTCACATTCTCCTTTATCTGAATCTTGTTATTGTTCAGTATATGCATTTTGGTAATTTAATGTTTTCCTTTTAGATGATTTATTATGCTTTGATCTTTCATTCTGTTCCGTGACTGAAGAACCGGAAACGTCATTTTCTAATCTATTTTGGAATCTCTCAATAGTCGCTATGTTGTTTCTGTAAGTACTTTTCATGTGCAAACAGTAGTTGTGATGCTTAGAACAAAACCACACAATCAGAGTCATTTAAGAACGCAAAACTTACTTTTCAGGGGAATTCCTAACATTTTGTTTACATTTTGATTTGAGGAGTCAAACTGAAATCACTGCTAATTTTCTAGGAACTGCCTATAAAATTCACCACACAACTGAGCTTATTCAAACAAGATTAATTTAAAACATAAGAAACAAGGGAAATTTAATTAGGATATGGACCCAAATTACAATCATCACCTGCTTGGGTAAAAACTATACTTAGGTAGTAGAGTGAGCTTGTGAAGGCCAAAAGGATCCCAACCTTCTGGCATTAACTTGGGGACCAAGGCTTCAAATCTTGATGTTGGTCATGTATTTTGCCAATTCTCTCATGATTAGAGAACAAAATCTTCTGTAATGTTTTTCATTTAAAACTTGTGAATATATTTTTAGATTCTTTACAGTTTCAAATGGTTACGATCCATGAATTAAATATGCAAACCTAACAACTATCCAAACCTAACAATTCATGATATTGACAATGTTCTTTCATAAAATTGAAAAAATATTTTTTTATATGTTATATATTTTAGCTTTTGATAGAGTGAAGTGAAAGAAGTAAATTTATGTATTGGACCGCATGTAATTAAAAAAAGGCTTATTTGAGTTAAATTGAGTATATATATTTTTGTCAATTCTTTGTGTTGTATATGTTGATATCCCATGCCAAAGAATATATAATTGGTCGTTAGAGCCTTTTGGATATGACTCATGGCCTCACTAATGTATTTGGTTTTAGTGGATGAGCTCTCATTTGGAGCGGAGTCATGATTACCATTATGTTAAGAGTGGGAAAAGCGAGTAGGTCCAGAGAAAGAGGCCTTAGAAGGTATTTTAAACTTTTGATTTTAGTTATAAAGTGAGAGATGGATTTCATTTACTTTCTATCATATGTCTATTTGAAAGAATTCTTAGTGGAAACTCCAAGAGTTGGTAATTTTGGACGTAGTGGAAACTCTAACAGTTGGTAATTGGAGGGAATGATAACAACGATTTTCAACCCCCCATTGCGCTAAGGCGTTCGGAAATGGGCTTGACACTAAAATAGAATATCATTACTATAATTCACTTTATGTTTTATCTTTATAACTTTTATGGCTTTATTTATTTTTAGTACGATTTTAAGGTACTACTCATATTTGATTAGAAGTGTTATTATATTATTACTTACTCATTTAATTTTGCATTTGTTATTATGTTTGATTGGAGAAGCTTTGGGATTTCAAGTAAGAATCACAATTTAAATACGCTTAGTAATTTACTAAAGACCAAGGTTCAAATATGTAGTTTTTTTTTCTTCTTTTTTTCACACCATGAAAGAGGTATTAAAAAACTTTTCTAGGCTTAATTAAAGATGATTTCGGTAACGGAGAAGCTCGTATATGACACTTCTTGGAATGATTATCCAGCTGATGGGGGTATAATTCCTCCAATCCTAAGATAGTAGTGAACTAGGATTTTGGCATATCCTTGGGTTTTTATCTCTATGCTTGAGATACTTCGCTACAACCAAAAATAATGTCTTCCCTTTTTATTTATCAATCCATCACTATCAATCTCAAAAACAAAATGCTATAAAGGAATTGTTTCTTTCTATATTAGAATATGTCTCATTGCTCCTTTTTTAAGTTACTCATCTTAGATCTTGCCTTTGTTGCTATTTGACACTTCATTTACTTCTTTTTGCTTGAAACTAATAAAATCTCAATTGAGTTGATGCCAAAGTTATAGAAAGACCATCAGTAGTAGAAAAAAATTATGCAAGATGAAGATGAAAAGACGACAATAGGCCAATCGTCTACATTGAGTTTTTTTACTTCTGTTTTGGCAAACATCCTTCTTTTTAGAATTATTTAATTTCTTATTTTTGTTTAACACTAGAATCTTTGGTAAGCAAGTTGTATCTAAAGAAATACGTGAAAGATTATGTAATTAAGCAGTTTTACACATGCTTTTTATTATTATTGTGTGTTCAAATAACTTCTCTTATTCTGCAATTTTACTATTTTATTTAAATTTTTTGGTCATACCCAATATCTACTTTTTTTGTTTAACAATTGTTTAATTGTTGAATCCGAATTTAGTAAGTGTTTTTTTATATTTTTGAATAGTGTAAATTCAACTTTTATTTTCTTAATTATATATACTTTTTCATTATAGCGTAGCACTTTAAAAGCTTTAAAAATAGTTCAAGTTGAGTATCTCATCAAACAGTTAAAACTCAATTCAACATATTTGTAATTTTGTTTATACTTTCGGTTTAAATGATTGTGGCTTTAATAAACAAATTTGAAATAAGCCTTCTCCATATCTATATAATATTATAATACTACTAAAAGTTTTAAAAATTCAAGGTATAGACTCCTTTTGGTATTCTTCTAAAATTATCTTTAGTTTATTGTTAACTTTTATTATTAATCTATTGTTAATTTTGTTATATTATACTCCATGTTTTAAATTGATTGAAACATTTGAGTGTGTTTGATTTAAAGAGGTGAAAACCACATTTTTTAATTAAGTAATTTATAAAATAACTCTTGAGTTTATATAATTTATGCTCAGCTCTTTTTTTTTGGTATGTGTGTGTGCTTGTGTATGTTCCTTCTAATAAGTTTTAATTAAAACTAAGATGGCCCTAGTTACAAGTTTTAAAAGTATGAGTAGTTATATCATTTTTTTAGTAGATATATATATGTCATACCTATGAAAACAATATTGTTGTATATTATTTCTAAGAGAATTTTAATATGATTTTTTATTTAAATTAATAATTTTTAAATCAAATAATGGTTATAAGAATTATGTTAGATGAAGATGTTGTATATAAGATAATTTTGGAGACTCGGTATTACCAATATTAATCACAATCGTATTACGTGACTATGGTAGCTCTTAACATATATTTAGCGTTACACATGAAATTATTTGTTCATATTAATACCTTATGAAATTAACATAATCATAGAAAATCACCTATGTAATAAATTCATAATTTATATTGAACAAATAAAATTAACTATCAATTTATCCATCTTATCATTCAAAATTTATTTTTACTTTTAATATATAGTTAAATTTTATATTACAAATACTGGGTCTTTACACTATATTCTTAATATTTTACTATGCATCATTATATTATATGCCTTACATTTTAATTACTAATTATAATAATACTGATATTATTGTATATCATTTCTAAGAAAGGCTTAATATAATTTTTTCTTTTTATTTTAATTAGTTATCTTTGAATTAATTAATAATTATAACAATTGTGTTAGATAGCGAGTTGTACGTAAAATAATTTTAGAAACTTTACATTACCATTATTAAGCGCTATTATCACATGACCATGTAGCTTTTAAGATATATTTAGTCGTACACAAGAAATTAACTAGTAATTTATCCATTTTATCATTTAAAATTTATTTTTATATTTTTAATATATTATTTAATTTTGTATTACAGACGCTATTAAAACTCTATATTACCCATTCAATCCGTGACCATAACTAGTAATAATAATAAAGTCTACTACTTTTTCGCAAGTGAATGAGAAAAAAAGTCTTGACCCAAATAAAGTAAAGGAAAATGGGTAAGCCCACGTGCCCATTGCATAAGAACAAACGCTCGTCCACGTTACCAGAAACCACGTGTCTCACGTGTCTACTTGTACCCTCCTCTTTTTTTTTTTTTTTTTTTTTTGATAGAACTTGTACCCTCTTCAATTCCCCTAACTTTAGAGTATTTTATTTATTTACATTTTAGACAATTAATACGGATAACAAATTTTCACACCAAAGTTTAATAAATCACAATAAATCATCAATAAGACTAAGGAGATTTAAAACTATACCAAGTAAAATATTATCAGAAATCTAAGATTTATAGTTATTCTTGTCATAGCTTAGGAAAATCTTGAACAGTATGAATTAAATCAATCCTATTATTAATAATAAGGATATGCTCAATATAGCTTACAATCTTTTTTTTTATATATGCAATAAAATTAAGTAATTATGGCGAAAACTTAATTAATTCTGATGATCCTCAGTACAGGGTCATCATTAATATATATATATAAATAGCTCAAAATTATTGAAGAAAATTAATTAACCAGAAATAGAAATTTATAAGGAAATTAGTAGGAGTAGAAGAGAAAAGAGGTCTTGTTGGGAACTTAATTACCTTCTGGTGAAGCTGAAGGGGGATAGAATTCCAGAAGCGTCTCTTGCTGCCCATCCACAAGCTTTTTGATAACTTGCTGCTGCTTCTTCTTCTTCAGCCTTCTTAGATTTCCACATCCTCTGTAATTAACTGAATCTACCAATATAGTTGATTCTATATATATATATATCTAACTATTATAATAAATCTTTCTAGAGGGCCCTCACCGCGTCGCTATTTTTTACTTTATTCCGTGTTTGCCCTTTATTTTGTTCTTTGTAAAAAAAAAATATTTAAAAAATAAGGGTAATTCATATGCTTATAATTTGTGCATAACAAAATGTACCGTTTCATTCCAAAGGGTTACAAAAAAATGTTAAATTAATTGTAGTAATTATAAAAAAATGTAACTGTTACTGAAGTGGCATGATATCTCTCATATTATAAAAGACAATTAAATAAAAAGGTCAAATAATCATCTCTCATATTAAGCCATGTCACTTGGGTATGTGAGACCCATTTAAAAGGTTTATTAAAAAAAATTATATTAATTTTTCTTTTTTTTGCCACAGAAAGAAGAGTTTAACAGCCAAAGTTAAAAAGGTAGGAAGAAAAAACTTCTTTTTATGAAAAATAATTATATTATTTTAATAAAAAACTAATTTTTTAATATTTTATACAATTATTTTTATACTTGTAAAAAAATAATTTTAGAACTTTGATAAAAACTAAATTTATTATTTTTCACATATAAAATAATTTAATAAAATAAGAATGAAGCAAATTTTTGTGGAGAATGACAAGTAATAAACTTTGAACAAAACAATAACTTAATCATAAGTATTGTGCTTTAAAGCAATAATTAAAAATAATCCCAAATATTGTGCTTTAAAATTACCAATTAGTTTTTTTATCGATCGTCGCTTTGCACTGTCAAATTTGTTGAAGAAGAATTGTTGGAGTAGATCTTTGCACACTTCAACGGGCCAAGGATGAAGAAGAATCGTTGCATAGAGAAGAAAAGATGGAAAAGTGAAGGGGTCGAGTAATAGACCTAAAAGAAGAAGAGTTTGATTGGTAGAAGGACCGTAATAACTTCAATTGTATAAAATATAAGATATTAAATATAATTATATAATATGAAAAATAATACTCACATTAAGGTCCAAAAGAGACGGTAAAATTAAAAGAAAAGAAGTAAAAGAAAGGAAAGGACATAAAAAGAGGAAGTAGACACAAATTAATAATTAATATTTTTTTATTTAATTAATTTAATAATTTTTATTACAAACTTATTATTTATATAAATCTAAAATATCTAATTTATATCTTATTATAATTTAAAAATTAAAATTCTATTAAAATAAAATAATTAGAATTCTACTGAAATAACGAAATCCCACTTAAATAAAACAACTAAAAACTTTCTAAAATGAACAATTAAAAGAGTACTTAAGACCTAGCAATGCACAGCAGAAACATGGGCTTTTTCTAGCCGTTGGATCAAGATGTTGATCCAACGGCTAGAAAAAGCCCATAAGTGCATGATTACATTTTACTAAAGAGGTTGAGACAAGGAGTTGCAATACTTTACTTTTGGGATCAGGGTCAAGTCAAGCGTAGGTGGTGACTTTATATCTAAGTCGTATAAAATATTCAAAGATGAAAATTCTTTATAGAAAGAGAAAGGTGAATTTTTATTTTTATTTTTATGTCGTCATAACTTATTATTTTGATTACCATGCATCTAAAAACCATTGGGAGTTGGTGTATTATACAGAGAGCAGGACAACATAAAAATAATGGTCTACAAAAGTAGTCTGTCTCACGTACGTCCACCAAGTTGTGATATTTTAAGAGGCTTTGGTACTATTCTACCGAAAAAAATATCTAACTATATATAAAGCAAAAAAAAATTTAACTTATGGAGTGTCTTACTTTTGTCTTAAATTTTTAAAATATTCACTATTTTTTAATATAAAACTGTCAAATAATGTTGTTTAAAAAATACATTTAAGGATAATTTGGTAATAAAATGCTAAAAGAGTTTTTTGGTAATGTTAGTAAATATAATACTTATTTGAAGAAATTTTTTTTCTATAATTTTCAGCCCCTTTTATTCTTTTAGTGACTTTTGGCCCCCTTGTTTTTAGGTAACTTTAGCCCCAACTTTTATTATTAATTTTTTTTTGATAACTTTCAGCTCTATTTTATTTAGGTGCAATTGCATGGACCTCTAGACTAATATATATAACAAATAAATATCAAGAAATGCTTTAATGACTTAAACGTTATATCCAAAATCATATCCATATTATTGTAGTATATGATAAGTGGTGAGTGTTACTTTTTCCTTTTCTCTTTCGCATGATATGATGATGTTGTAATGACCCTCATTTTCATAAAATGAAACCCCAAAATTTTTGAAAAATATGACCAATAGATGTAGAGTGTCTCTTGTATGATTCTTAGAGTGTAAATTGTCTAAACTTGGTGTAAGATTGGTTGGAAAGTCAATTAGGGGAGTAAATGGGTGAAAAATAGGAAGAATAGTGAGTTTGAGCACTAGGAGCTCGCTCCCAGTGTGGAGTGTGCTCTCGTAAGATAGAAATCAATCTAAGTTTCTGGACAGAGGTGAAACGCGCTCCTGGCCTAGGTGGAGCACTCTCTTTGCAAGAGACAGAGAGAGGTTCTGTCTTAAAGCAAGGAGGAGAGCGCTCTTGGCAGAGGAGAAGTGCGCTCTTCACGATAATTTTAGGTTTTTTTTTTTTTAAAAAAAGGATTGGTAAGGTAGTGTACGAAATATAAAAGCCAAACTCTTATTCCTTTCGCTCATTTAAGCTGAGAACAAAGGAAATGAAAGAGGAAAAAGGATTTCGAGGTGATTTTTATGCAAATTTCTTTATGAAATTGTTAAATGTGTTGGGAAAAACCTTTCCTATGGTATAAATTTTGTTATGGATAGTGATTTGTGTACTCCTCGAGTTAGGGTTTTGATGCTTTTGATTTGAATCGAATAGAAATGGTAAAAATGATACCTTATTATCCAATTTGTTTCGAGATGTTGATTTGTTAGGATTTATTTTTTGGAGATTGATTGTAACATAGACCGATAACCTAGTTGAAGGTGTAAAATCAAATGGAAACACAAAAATGAAGTTGAGAACTTGTGGGAATTGTAGTAATGTGTCAATCCCTACTATTATTGATGATATATGTATTGAAATTGAGTTTAAGAATGGAATTAATGAGTTTCCATTAATTGGAAATAATGAAAGTAGTGAGTAACAATGTTTGTAAAACCACCACACTTCTGTGGGGTTGAGTTTTCTATTTATATAGACGTATACAAAACATAGTAGAGTTTGAATACAAAGATAAAATAGGAAAGATAACTACAAAAGGAAACCGTATAACAAATAAATGGAAACCGTATAAACTAAACTATATCTCCTATAATCAAGGAGGATTCCGTAAATCAAGAACTGATTTACTGGAATTCTCTACAGCCCCCGCAAGCTAAGAGTGGGATTAACACAAAGTCGTAACTTGGATCGAAAGAAGACATAAAGATCCCGTGAGTCACTCTTGGTGAAGACGTCAACCAATAAGTGAGACGAAGCATGCTGAAGACAAAGAGTGCCAGCAACAATAAGCTCACGGAGAAAATGGTAATCAAGGTCGATGTGCATGGGGCGCTTGTGGGACACGGGATTAGAACTCAAAAAAATTACACTCTTGTTGTCATAAAGAAGGAGAGGCCGGTGAGTTAAAGTATCTCGAAGATCTTGTAGGAGATGAGTGAGCCATAAGACTTCAGCAGCAGCAAGGGCGAGAGCACGGTACTCGAATTCGCAGCTGGAACGAGAAACTGTCTGTTGTTTCTTGGCAGTCCAAGAGACAAGATTATTGCCAAGAAAAATTGAGTAGCCAAAGGCTGAGCGTCTAGTGTCCGGGCAGCCAGCCCAATCAACGTCCGAGTATGCAACTAAGCCTAGTGAAGAGGAGAAAATGAAATGGAAACCAAAATTAAGTGTTCCTTTAACATAGTGAATGATTCGCTTGACTGCCTGAAAGTGAACATCAGTAGGCACATGAAAAAGCTGACTTACAGAGATGACTGAATGGGCAAGATCAGGACGGGTGATCGTTAAATACTGCAAGGCTCCCACTAAGGAGCGATAGAGAGTCAGATTCGCAAATGGAGTACCTTCAGAGGAGAGTCGTTGTGTCACGACGCCCCTGACGTAGGCTGACGTCATGACCGGCACAATGTACTATACACTGTACATACCCGTATACAATATACAATACACTGTAAGCCTTCACGTACTCTCACAATTTATCCCAAACTTACAGAATTTTTTCTTTTTTTTTTATACAACAAATCAAATTCAATATAGATCTCTATCATCATTTCATTCACTTCACAAATTAAAGTCTCATCTGATAAATATCTATGATCATCTCATTTCATCAGATAGTATTACCACACAACCCATCTAGATGATATTACATATATATATATATATATATATTGTGTGATAATTAAACATATCAAAATAATAATATTTCCTCTATGTATACGTGCACGTACCGGACGAAGGTTCACGTGATTATCACTCACGGATTTTTCCTTTTCCCTTCGACTCAATACCTGAAATGTTGGAGGAAATGGGGTGAGCAAACAACAGCTCAGTGAATATAGTTCTTGAGATGGCAATTATATACATTTAGAGAAATATGACATTTAAAATTATTTCAAACACTTATTCAACACATGCATCATTCAATGAATATATTGTACATGTCAACATCATAAATTTCATGATTTTCAATAACATAATGCACAATCCCCCTCCTCCGCAAGGCAAGAGAGCGGGTCTAACCCTTGTATGGTCGTACAAGGTAGACACAACTTCTCATGACCCAATTCACTAACACCATGCAAAATCTCCCTCCTCCGCAAGGCACGAGAGCGGGTCTAACCGTTGTATGGCCGTTACAAGGTAGCCACAACATCTCATTACCCAATTAACAGTCATTTCAAGGATCGCAACCCTAGTGAGGACAGACCTAACGAAATGACAATGAGGAATCGCAAAGCCTCATGATTACAAACTCCAATGCTAAAATCAGTTTACATGATCCATAAAACTCAATGCCTTATATATAATATCACATGCGTACAATCAAACAGTTTATATGCGTACAATGCCATACAAGAACCAAATCAAGAAAACTATACTCACAGTGGTTACACGGGTTTTCAACGTCAACCTCTAAAATCAAGCAACAATGTTGCTTCCTCAATGTCCTTAAGCTCTCAATTTAAACACTGAAATGACCATAGATTATCATGAGAATCATCATTTACCATATCGGTAGCTACTAAAACATCAAATCACTTTTTACAATACTATTCACTTTTTACTATTCATTATTACTATTCACTATTTACTATTCATTTTTACTATTTACTATTCACTATTTACAATTCACTAATTACTTTCACTATTCACTATTTACTTTTACTATTTACTATTTACTATTCATTTTTACTATTCATCCGAAAGATGCAAATTGTATTAAAATTGTCCAACGGCTCCAAAAATCATAAAATTGAATCTAATCACAGATTCAGGGTCCTGACAGTGCAGGGAGCGTTTTTCTACCTTCCTAGCGGGTTTTCATTCACGTTGGGGTCAAAACCCCAATTTGTCAAAACGCCGCAAAACGGCTCCCACAGTCAAAATTACTCCGCTAGAAAGTTTACATCTAGCTTAAATATCAATTTTACAAAGAAAAGGAGTGAAAATCACTTACCGCAAGTCCCGATTTCGCGTGATTTCCGAGTTCTCCCTTCCGTTCTTCTTTCCTTCTTTCCTCTGTTTGTTCTTCCGTCTGCAACTTCTTCTTCTTCTTCCCTTAATTTCATTTTTGTTTTTTTTTTTTTTTTTTTTTATTCTAGTTGCATCCCACGTTGGATGCAACTAGAATATTTTATTTTATTATTTTATTATTATTATTATTATTTTTTATTTAAGTTTATATATACAAATGATTCCATGCACCTGGACTCCCTTTATTAACTAACTCCTCCATCAAATTTCATTAAATTCATTCAATCATATTCAAATCCACATTTTTATTAACCAACCCCATAAATTAATCAATTTACTTCAACTCCATCTCATAATTTTATTTATTTACTAATCATACACGCGTATATTTAGCGCATAAGTATAAAATACGTGTATTATACATCTTGATATACGCGTACTTCAATGTATGCATTGAATTAAAATTACGGGGTGTTACAATCTCCCCAACTTAAGGAATTTCGTCCTCGAAATTTAACAGATAAGGAGAAATGTACCTCAAGTGGTAAAGAGATCAGGAAATGTCTCCCTCATCCAGTCCTCACGTTCCCAAGTCTGCTCCTCATTATCATGAAATTGCCATTTGACTCTGACCAAAGGAATTGCTTTATTTCGCAATTGTTGAACTTTCCTATCAAGAATCTGAATGGGCATCTCTTCATATGTAGCATCTTCCCCAACTTGTAACTGTGTGACATCTAACAGATGTGTCGAGGGTGGATACTTCGTCGGGTCTGAATGATATTTTCTCAACATAGAAATATGAAACACATCATGAACACCGACTAACTGAGGAGGCAAAGCAATCCGGTATGCTAATGGACCAATCCTCTCTGTGATTTTAAACGGTCCAATAAAGCGAGGAGACAATTTTCCTTTCACCCCAAACCGCATTTGACCTTTCCGTGGCGAGACTTTAAGCAACACGAGGTCATCTACTGTAAACTCTAAAGGTCTGTGGCGGTTATCAAAATAACTCTTCTGTCGGTCTTGAGCAGCTTTCAGTCTCTGTCTGATCTGTTTAACCTGCTCAGTGTGATCAATAACAACTTTCGGTCCCAATAACTGTGATTCACCAACCTCATACCAACAAGTCGGAGATCTGCACGGCCTACCATACAAAGCTTCATAAGGTGCCATGCCAATACTGGCGTGATAGCTGTTATTATAAGCAAACTCACACAATGGTAAACTTTCACTCCAAGTCCCACCAAACTCTAAAATACACGATCTGAGCATGTCTTCCAGCATCTGAATCACCCTCTCAGGCTGGCCATCAGTCTGAGGATGAAATGCTGTACTAAAACGGAGATGAGTACCAAATCGGGCCTGCATGGCCTTCCAAAAGCTCGATGTGAACCGCGGATCTTTATCCGACACAATAGAAACAGGTATACCATGCAACCTGACAATCTCCCGCACATACAATCTGCTCAGTCTATCAATCGAGTCTTTAGTGGTCATTGGAAGAAAGTGTGCAGATTTAGTCAATCTGTTAACTATGACCCAGATGGCGTCAAATCTACCCTGAGATCTGGGCAAGCCTGTGATAAAGTCCATCGTGATATGCTCCCATTTCCATTCTGGAATAGATAATGGTTGCATCTGACCTCCTGGTCTCTGATGTTCAGCTTTCATTTGCTGACACACCTCACAATTTCGCACATACTCAGCTATATCTTTTTCATCCCATGCCACCATACTGTTCTCTTCATATCATGATACATTTTTGTAGACCCTGGGTGAATGGTATACTGAGATCTATGTGCTTTTTCTAATAACTCAGCCCTCAATGCTCTATCCACGGGTACCCATAATCTCCCCTGATAACGCAGGACACCATCTGGACCTTTCTGCCAATCTGCCCTGTCTGCACTATCTGCCCACGACTCATACATACCAAGATCAGGATCATGCTGCTGCATATCCTTAATCTTTTGAATAGAAGAATCTGTCGCCTGTATATGCATCTGAGCACAAATGTTAACGTGTGGAGCCATAGAGAGAACACTCATCATAGTCGCTCTCTCTAAGAGTCGCCACTCCTGGGCCATCTGACAAGCTACCACTTGGGTCTCAACCCGTTTTCGGCTCAATGCATCAGCTACGACGTTGGCCTTTCCAGGATGATATTCTAACGTGAAATCATAATCTTTTAGGAATTCCAACCATCTACGCTGTCTCATATTCAACTCTTTCTGGTCAAACAAATATTTCAGACTTTTGTGATCTGAGTACAGTGTGAACTTTTCCCCATAGAGGTAATGTCTCCACAATTTCAATGCAAATACCACAGCTGCTAGTTCTAAATCATGCACAGGGTAATTCTTCTCATGTATCTTCAACTGTCTGGATGCATAAGCAATCACTCTACCCTCTTGCATCAATACACATCCCAAACCTAAATGTGATGCATCGGTGTAAATCACCAACTCCTTTCCAGGTTCTGGGAGTACTAAAACTGGGGTAGTAGTTAGCTTCTTCTTCAACTCAGTGAAAGCATCCTCACATGCAGAAGTCCACACAAATGACACATTTTTCTGAGTCAGCCTTGTGAGTGGGGAAGCCAATCGGGAAAAGCCTTCCACAAATCTTCGGTAATAACCAGCGAGACCCAGAAAACTACGGATTTCAGTCACTGTGGTTGGTCTTGGCCAATTGATGATTGCCTCAACTTTAGCAGAATCAACAGAAATACCTTCTGCACTAACCACATGACCTAAAAATCTCACCTCATGTATCCAAAACTCGCATTTACTGAATTTAGCATACAACCGATGCTCTCTCAGTGTTTGCAAAGTGATGCGGAGGTGCTGCTCATGATCCTCCTGAGTCTTGGAATAAATGAGTATATCATCAATAAACACAATAATGAACTGATCCAGATATGGTCTGAATACCCTTTGCATCAAATCCATAAACATGGCTGGGGCATTGGTTAGTCCAAAGGGCATAACAAGAAACTCATAGTGACCATATCGTGTTCTAAACGCAGTCTTTGGTACATCCTCTTCCCGTATTCTTAGCTGATGGTATCCAGATCTTAAATCAATTTTAGAGAAAAATTTAGCACCATTCAACTGATCGAATAAATCATCGATACGGGGTAAAGGATACTTATTTTTCACTGTCGCCCTGTTTAGCTGTCTATAATCAATGCATAACCTCAAGCTGCCATCATTTTTCTTCACAAACAGGACAGGCACGCCCCATGGTGACATACTCGGGGTAATAAACCCTTTTGCCATCAACTCCTCTATTTGCACCTTGAGTTCCTGTAACTCCTTTGGCGCCATTCGATAGGGTGGAATTGAAATAGGCTTTGTAGCTGGTATCAGTTCAATAATAAAATCAATTTCCCGTACTGGTGGTAAGCCTGGTAAATCCTCTGGAAAAACATCTGGGTACTCACATACTATAGGAATATCTGCTATCTGAATGCCTAAGTCCTTTACATTTACTGGCTTTATACTAGCCAACATCCCTATCTCTGCATTAGTGGCCATCCTGCCTCGAGTGGGAGAATTTAAAGAAGTCTTGCCACTATAAATAAATGCGGGTTGTCCTGGTATTTGAAAGACTACTTTCTTATCAAAGCAGTCCACATGGGCATGATAGGCAGCCAACCAATCCATACCCAGTATAGCATCGAATTCCAGAAATTCTAAAACCCTAAGATTCACAATCATTTCATGATCTGCATATTTAACCACACACTTTTCACACAACATATTGGGGTAGATTCGGTCTCCTGCTGCAGTACTCAGAACCAACGGTGTGCTAATTCTAACAGGAGTTAAATGCAACCTATCTACCATGTGGCCAGCAATAAATGACAAGGTGGATCCAGCGTCAATTAACACATACATCATAGTGTCGCAAATAGAAATCATACCTTCCACCAAGTTCTTGTTCGCCTCTGGATCTGGCTCGGTAACAGCCCTGGCTTGCTCTCTGACAAGCGTGGGAATAGGAACAATAGCAGATGGATTTGTTGGAGTCTGCGGGGCTGACTGCAAAGGACACCGGTACGCTTTATGTCCCTTGTTCCCACATCGAAAGCATGTGAAAAGAGGACGATATGTAGATGAAGCTGTCTGCGACGCAGTGCCTGGCATGGAACGCCAACCACTCTGACTGCCTGGTCCCCTATGCGGCCATGGTGCCCGAACCGACGATCCCTGTGTCGGTGGCCTCGTAACAGACTGTGATATTCTGCCTGCCGGTGGTGGTAGCGTTACTGTTGGAGGAGTAACTGGAATCATAGCAGTAGGCCTCTCAACTATCGTTGCCTTTTTCTGTTCACCCTACCAGTTTCTGTCCCATCTCTGCTTTCTCGGACTCTGATAAGATACCTGCTGCTCTATACCTGCCTGTGATGTGGGCATTGCCCGTGGTGGCTTATTTTTCATCTCTACTGTCTCATAATCCAGTGCCTGTCGCACTGCCTGATCATAAGTTTGAACACCAGCAAGAGCTAAACCTTTCTGGATTGGATCATTAAATCCTTCCCTGAGCCTCTTCATTCGCATCAGATCTGTTTGTACCATCTCCGGGGCAAACAAGGCTAACCTATTGAACTCATATTCATATTCTCTCACAGACATGTTCCCTTGCTGTAATTCTATAAATTGTTTATGCCTTTTGTCAACCTCAGACGGGGGATAGTATGTCTTGTAGAATACTTCTTTAAATTGATCCCAAGTATCTATGGGTCCCTGAGCTCGGCTTATTGTTTGCCACCATCTCTCAACCTTACTCGAAAATTTAAATCGAGCAAGTTTAATCTTGTCCCTATCCAGTGCATGCATGTCCTCAAATATAACTTCTATCCTCAGAAGCCAATCCTCAGCAACCTCTAACTCTAGACTGCCATCAAACATAGGCGGCTCACGTCTTTTAAATGCTTTCATCACATCTTCATATCTGCGAGTCTCATCTATATCCTCATGAGTCTCTACTATCTCCTGCACTGGCACAGGTTGTTCTGCAGATGCACCCGCACTACTGGCACCAACCTCGGGTACTACAGGTGCTGGAGGCCCTTGATTATCTTGAAGGCGTGTCAACATACGCATCATCTCAGCATTTTGTCTTTGCTGAGCTATCATCATTTCTTCCAATTTCGTCAACCTTTCTTCTTGTGGGTCCATTTCAATCTGTCATTCACAGAGATTGAAAAATACATAAGTTAGACAATCCGATTATTAAGTCTTTATACGATACTTTATGTACCCGTACATATACCCTACAAACAAACATAATATAATAAAACTTTTAATCTTTTAGGCTTTTAATCCTAAACGTGGCTCTGATACCAATATTGTCACGACGCCCCTGACGTAGGCTGACGTCATGACCGGCACAATGTACTATACACTGTACATACCCGTATACAGTATACAATACACTGTAAGCCTTCACGTACTCTCACAATTTATCCCAAACTTACAGAATTTTTTCTTTTTTTTTTTATACAACAAATCAAATTCAATATAGATCTCTATCATCATTTCATTCACTTCACAAATTAAAGTCTCATCTGATAAATATCTATGATCATCTCATTTCATCAGATAGTATTACCACTCAACCCATCTAGATGATATTACATATATATATATATATTGTGTGATAATTATACATATCAAAATAATAATATTTCCTCCATGTATACGTGCACGTACCAGACGAAGGTTCACGTGATTATCACTCACGGATTTTTCCTTTTCCCTTCGACTCAATACCTGAAATGTTGGAGGAAATGGGGTGAGCAAACAACAGCTCAGTGAATATAGTTCTTGAGATGGCAATTATATACATTTAGAGAAATATGACATTTAAAATTATTTCAAACACTTATTCAACACATGCATCATTCAATGAATATATTGTACATGTCAACATCATAAATTTCATGATTTTCAATAACATAATGCACAATCCCCCTCCTCCGCAAGGCAAGAGAGCGGGTCTAACCCTTGTATGGTCGTACAAGGTAGACACAACTTCTCATGACCCAATTCACTAACACCATGCACAATCTCCCTCCTCCGCAAGGCACGAGAGCGGGTCTAACCGTTGTATGGCCGTTACAAGGTAGCCACAACATCTCATTACCCAATTAACAGTCATTTCAAGGATCGCAACCCTTGTGAGGACAGACCTAACGAAATGACAATGAGGAATCGCAAAGCCTCATGATTACAAACTCCAATGATAAAATCAGTTTACATGATCCATAAAACTCAATGCCTTATATATAATATCACATGCGTACAATCAAACAGTTTATATGCGTACAATGCCATACAAGAACCAAATCAAGAAAACTATACTCACAGTGGTTACACAGGTTTTCAACGTCAACCTCTAAAATCAAGCAACAATGTTGCTTCCTCAATGTCCTTAAGCTCTCAATTTAAACACTGAAATGACCATAGATTATCATGAGAATCATCATTTACCATATCGGTAGCTACTAAAACATCAAATCACTTTTTACAATACTATTCACTTTTTACTATTTACTTTTTACTATTCATTTTTACTATTCACTATTTACTATTCATTTTACTATTTACTATTCACTATTTACAATTCACTAATTACTTTCACTATTCACTATTTACTTTTACTATTTACTATTTACTATTCAATTTTACTATTCATCCGAAAGATGCAAATTGTATTAAAATTGTCCAACGGCTCCAAAAATCATAAAATTGAATCTAATCACAGATTCAGGGTCCTGACAGTGCAGGGAGCGTTTTTCTACCTTCCTAGCGGGTTTTCATTCACGTTGGGGTCAAAACCCTAATTTGTCAAAACGCCGCAAAACGGCTTCCACAGTCAAAATTACTCCGCTAGAAAGTTTACATCTAGCTTAAATATCAATTTTACAAAGAAAAGGAGTGAAAATCACTTACCGCAAGTCCCGATTTCGCGTGATTTCCGAGTTCTCCCTTCCGTTCTTCTTTCCTTCCTTCCTCTGTTTGTTCTTCCGTCTGCAACTTCTTCTTCTTCTTCCCTTAATTTCATTTTTGTTTTTTTTGTTTTTTTTTTATTCTAGTTGCATCCCACGTTGGATGCAACTAGAATATTTTTTTTTTTTTTTTTATTATTATTATTTTTTATTTAAATTTATATATACAAATGATTCCATGCACCTGGACTCCCTTTATTAACTAACTCCTCCATCAAATTTCATTAAATTCATTCAATCATAATCATATCCACATTTTTATTAACCAACCCCATAAATTAATCAATTTACTTCAACTCCATCTCATAATTTTATTTATTTACTAATCATACACGCGTATATTTAGCGCATAAGTATAAAATACGTGTATTATACATCTTGATATACGCGTACTTCAATGTATGCATTGAATTAAAATTACGGGGTGTTACACGTTGAGAGACAATCATGGGAGTCTTAACCGGTTTGCTATCCAACAATTGAGCACGGGCCAAAACATCTGTAGCATATTTAACTTGGGTGAGGAAAAGACCGTCTAGTGTGGAAGTTGCCTCTAGTCCAAGAAAATAATTTAGCGAACCTAAGTCCTTGACAGCAAATTCAGAGTCCAGTTGGGAGATAAATCGGTTAATGACAGCAGGGTTTATTTCCAGTAAGTATGACGCAATCAACGTAAAGGAGGAGATAAATAAGATCATCCTGCCTATTAAAGACAAATAAAGAAGTGTTCGCGCGGCTACAAAAAAACTAAGTTTTAGAAAAAATGAACTAAACCGTTGAAACCAAGCACGGGGTGCTTGTTTCAAGCCATAGAGGGCTTTCTTTAATTTGCAAACATGAAGGGGATGGTGAGGATCAACATAGCCCGAGGGCTGCTCCATATAGACAGTTTCATGAAGAATGCCATTGAGGAAAGCACTTTTGATGTCAAGTTGACGTATGGGCCACTTGTGAGACACGGCGAGAGAGAGGACAACACGAATTGTGGAGGCTTTGACCACAGGACTGAAGGTATCTGTGTAATCCAGATCGGGAAGTTGAGTGTAGCTCTTTCCAACGAGGTGAGCTTTGAAGCGCTCAATGGATCCATCGGAAAGAAATTTAGTCTGAAAAACCCATTTGGAACCGACAATATTGGTGTTGGAGGGCCGGGGAACAAGATCCCAAGTATCATTGGTTTGAAGCGCCTTCATCTCTTCATCCATAGCAGCAAGCCAAGCTGGGTTTTTGGCAGCTGATTTAAATCCCTTAGGCTCAGAGGTGGCAAGCAGTGCATGGATCAATGGAGAAGACTGCACAAGGCTGAGATGCGCAGGATGTCGTGGCTTGAAAATTCCTGATTTTGAGCGTGTAGTCATGGGATGAGAGTCAGAAGGAACTGATGAAGTAGTGGCATGTATCGGGTCCATGGGAGCTGCAGGAGGAACCAAGTCCGTAGAAGTTGCAGGTGCAGGCGAGATTGTAGCAGATGGGATGTTGTCTCTGTAGCAGAAGAAGTAACTTGCAAGGGCTCAACAGCAGAGTCATCTGCACAAAAATGACAAGGAGAAGGAGAGACCTGCGTAGTAGTAGGAAAAGATGTGCTAGGCAATGGTTCAAGGACGCAGGGTTCAAAAAAGTGTGAAAAATCAATATCAGCAAGAGTAGCGGCACTGGAAGTATTTGAAAAATGAAAAATTCTCATCAAAGCGAGCATGTCGTGTAATATATGTGCGAGAAGTTATAGGATCAAAACAACAGAAGCCTTTATGTGAAGAACTATAACCAAGAAAAATACACGGTAAGCTACGGGGAGAAAATTTGTGAGGTGTATAATCACGTAAGCATGGGTAAACTCGACAGCCAAAGGGATGGAAATTCTCATAATTAGGAGACTTATCAAATAAAACTTCAAAAGGTGAAAGACCACCAAGAACAGGCATAGGCAGTCGGTTGATAATGTAGGTTGTTGTGCTGAAAGCGTCAACCCAATGCCGAGGAGGAACATGGGAGTGAAAAAGGAGAGCAAGGCCAGTTTCTGTCACATGACGATGTTTGCGCTCAGCTCTACCATTTTGGGAAGGAGTATATGGGCAAGACATTTGGTGATGGATGCCAAATTGACGAAAATGCGATTGAAAACAATTGCTTGTAAATTCAGCGCCACTATCGCTTTGAAAATTTTTGATTTTGGTAGAGTATTGATTTTCAACCAATTTTTGAAACTGGAGGAAAATATCAAAAAAATCAGATTTTAATTTCATTGGATAGAGCCACGTAAATCGAGAGTAATTAATGATAAATAACACATATTAGCTAAATCCCAAATTAGATTTGACGGGAGCGGGACCCCAAATATCGCAATGGATGAGACCTAAAATAACATTAGATCGAGTAGTATTTGGGGAATAAGGCAAGCGATGGCTCTTAGCGAGTTGACAAGTAGAGCAAAGAGATGGATTAGGCAACAGAGAAGTAAGAAATAATTGTCCTTTTTTATTCAAAAGAGATAAAATATAGTGATTTACATGACCAAGGCGAGCATGCCATAATTCAAAGGAAGCATGTAAATTCTTATTTCTAAGGACATAAACAAATGCAGAGTTGCCACGTTCCAGCACATACAACCCACCTTCTCGTTTACCTTTTGCCAATGCCGTTCCTGCTACTCGATTCTGTACAACAAAATGATCATGAGAAAAAGTGACAGAGAGAGGAAAGTCAGAGGTCAGTTTGCTGATGGACAACAAGTTTTTGGTAAGACGAGGAACAACAAGAACATCTAAAAGCTGAAAATTGGAAGAGGGAAAGAGCGTGCAAGTGTGGGTAGTAGGAAGAGAAGCACCATTGCCTATTATTACGCAGTCCTTACCATGATATGGCTCAACCTTGTCCAACTGAGAAGGGTCAAGGGTCATGTGAGCGGAAGCGCCTGTATCAGTGAACCAATCAGATTCTGAGCCATTTGAGAGGGAAAATGCTGTGGTGAAAGCTTCAGTAAGCTGTGCCGTAGGTTCGACACGATCATAACGGCTCCTGCAATGATCAGTAGTGTGACCTTCAGTCTTACAGATTTGACACTGAGGGGTATAGGAGCCCCGTTTACCACATTCATGGCCATGTCCTCCATTGTGGCCGCCGTGAAAACGACGAGACTTGGAGGAACTACCACCACAAGATGGAGGAAGAGACCCGTTGGTGGCAGTAAAAGCAGCAAAGGAAATAAGAGAGGAGGACCCGAGTGACTTCTAGAAAATCTCAAAGCTTTCAGCTGTGGGAACCAAGTCTTTGAAAGCTAGTAATGAAGTGAGAGACATCTGGGCAGTAAAAAAATTAGCAAAGTCAGCGCCCAATCCTCTGAGATACCAGTGAACTTTGTCTGTATCATCAACCGAGCGGCCCATTGCAGTGAGTTGGTCGCATAAAGCCTTAAATGAACGAGAATATTCAGTGACACTTCGGGTGCCATGTTTGATGAGTTACAAATCATGTTTGATGCCAAGCTCACGAGTTTTAGAAATATGGCTGAAAGAATTTTCCAAAGCAAGCCAAACATCACGAGCGGTGGTGAGACCAAGGACTTCAGCCATGGCTTCTTCAGTCAACAAGGAGAAGAGAAGACTGAGAAGACGTTGATCTTGAAGTTGCCATTCCAAATATTTGGGATTCGGTTGAGAAGAGGAAGAATCAGAGGCAATGGTGGTTGGAGGCGCTACAACTGAACCATCGACATGGCTAAGGAGGTTCTGACATTGAAGAAGGGGGGAAGTTGATTTCGCCAGAGAAGATAATTTGTGGAGGAGAGTTTAATAGTAACAATGTAGATCATGGTGTTGAAGGAGAAAGAAGAATCGGCCATAAGGGGATCGAGGAGGTTAATACAAAGAAGTCTGATACCATAATAATGTTTGTAAAACCACCACACTTCTGTGGGGTTGAGTTTTCCATTTATATAGACGTATACAAAACAGAGTAGAGTTTGAATACAGAGATAAAATAGGAAAGATAACTACAAATGGAAACCGTATAACAAATAAATGGAAACCGTATAAACTAAACTATATCTCCTATAATCAAGGAGGATTCCGTAAATCAAGAACTGATTTACTGGAATTCTCTACAATGAGAATGATGAGAATTTAGTTTGAGCATACAATAAGACTAGATAATTTGTATTGATATGAATACAATGATGTGTGCAGGTTTTGACACTACAACAAAATAATTGTTTAATAACATAGTGAAAAATGTTGTTAAAATGAATGTCATTAAATATATAGAAGTTTTGATTATATTTAAAAAATATTATTTAAATAATTAAAACTTTAAAATTAAAATCTAATTATTTAATATTACACAAAAAGAAACACAAATTTTTATTAATTTATTATATAACATTTAAAAGAATTATTAAGAATTTATATTAGATTTCTCAAAATATTGATAAGCTTGGGAAACAAATAATATTCTAATGTTGGAAAATGAAGGTTATTTTTAAATCTTAATTTTTAAGAAAACAAAATTACGTTTTTTAAATATTATCAAAACCTTTAATATTTAATGACATTCATTTTAACAACATTTGTTGTCATGTTGTTAAATATTTATTTGGTTTTAGTGTACTGAAGTATAAGGGTGATAATTTGAGCCATTCGGCCAAGCCCGACCCGGTTCCGCCAAGCTTAAAAGTAATAAAAGTAATCGGGTTTGGCCGGGCTGACAATAAAGAACTTTGGTCCAAGCCCAACCTAATGTATAAACTAAATGGGTCTTCGGGCCAATTATATGAGTCAAATTTATTAGATATGATTAAATTAAAATTTTAAATATTACAATATAAATTTATTAGATAATAAAATAAAACATACAAATCACAAATTAAATAATGTATTTATTGATTTGTTAAAAATAACAACTTGTACACATATAAATTTTCTTATTTAAAAAGAGGTCCTATCTACTACAAAGTTCCAACTATTTTTTTAGAACACAATGATTCAACTTATCATTAAAAATTAAATAAAAGTTATAATAATTAAAAATAAAAATAAAAAGATTTATCATTTTGTGTATCATTTTTTTGTACTATATATAGTTTACATTTTATTTCTTATGTAACGAATCCTAATGTTATTATTTTATATATTGAGCTACATAACATTATTTTTATTTTTCTTTCCTATTTCATTCTAATCTTTTTACAACTTTTATAATTTTTGTTCATTCCATGACATCTATATTTAATTGTGTATGATTAATTTATACTATCATTATTTATCACATATTGCATTATACACAATCATATTACAATTAATTACGTAAACTTTTATAAAATGTTATAACAAATTAATTATATTTTAAAAGATAACAATTTTCAAATTAAAAAAAAAACTTAACCGAACGTTAAATATTCATTGCAAAACACACATGACTATTAGTGTTTGTATATATATATATATAATTAAATTAAGTATTGGGCTTTTGGGTTGGGCCATTTTAATTGGGTAGGGTCGGACCCATAGGTCTTGGGCCAAATTGTTACTCGTATTAAAGTGTGTTTATTTATTTGTTTATTTAATGACATTTATTTTAACAATTTGTTGTTATATTTTGAAATAGTCATTTTAAGAGAAATATTTTGTTAAATTCTCAAGAAATTTAAATATTTGAGTGAAATGAACATAAACGCATATAAAATGCTTTGTGCTTATAAACTGAAACCATAATCCATTAAAAAAACCAAAGAAAGGTTGTGCGCCATGCGCCGCCGACAAAATTAACAACAAAAAAAGTTAGCAATTAAGTAAGTATTTCAAATTGATAGAAATATGTTAATTGAGATATGCATTTGTATGAGGGTTACTGTGCTTGAATTGATGACCATTTAAGCAAATAAATGTTATTTTTAAATCTTAATTTTTATGAAAATAAAATTATATGAACTAAATTTTGAAATAAATAATATTTTTTAAATATTATCAAAATTTTTAATATTTAATGACATTCATTTTAACAACATTTATTATCATATTAAATATTTATTTTGTTGTAGTATTTCAAAGTGCGTTTATTTATTTTTTATTTAATGACATTTATTTTAACAATTTTTGTTGTTATGTTTTTAAATAATTATTCTACGAGAAATATTTTTTAGAGATTCTCAAGAAATTTATATATTTACGTGAAAAGGAAATAAACGCACATAAACTGATATGGGCTGATGAACTAAAACGAAAATCCATAAAAAAAAGTTCGTGTGCGACGCGTTGCCAGCAAAATTGGCGTCAAAATAACTAATAATTAACTAAGTGTTTCAAATTGATAGGAGTATGTTAATTGAGATATGTCTTTGTATGAGGGTAATTGTGCTCAAATTAGTAACATTCAAGCAAATGAACATTATTTTTAAATCTTAATTTTTACGAAAACAAAATTAGGTAGAGTAAATTTGGAAATAAATAATGTCACACTCTGCCCGGAGGCGCACATTTGTAATAATAACAATGTTAACAATAGAGTGCGCAGCGGAAAATATAATACATATAGTACAAATTTGATTTCATTTAATTCAGAATATTTTTGTACATAGAATGGTCAAGGGAACATACTCCCCAAAATCCCCAATGAATCATACAAAAGGTACAAAATGTGGGCCCCATAACCTGCACCCAGTCCACCCTAATTTCCTGTGAAAGATTAGATAATAATGGAGTGAGCTTAACGCGCTCAGTGGGTAAATAAATCGTGAGTATAACAATTAATAAATCATACTTCAATATCAAATATCTTAAATACACATGTGAGCATCATAATCAATCAATACGTATGTATGCATGACACCGTCTCGTATTGGTTTGATGAACGTACATCGTCTGAGTTCACGTACAAATGTCCGTCCGGACGTTCTCCTCTGGCGTAGCCAGGTTCTGTTGTACGTCCCTCCTCAGGAACGATGCTCTGGATTCACGTACTGATGTCCCTCCCCAGGCGTAGCCGGGTTCTCATGTAAGTCCCTCTACAGAGAAAAATAATGAATAGCGAGCAATGCTCCTAACTATTCTATGAGTCATAAACCATATCTGTCCCTAGGTGGTGATATGTATGATGCCAATGCATGAACTGGTCTAGTCTACTGGTCTGGTCTTTTCTTGACATTTAGACTGACTTTGGCAACGTCTGGTGATCTTTATCAGAGTTGGTATCACGACGTGCAAGGTTAGGACATTCAGTATTACTTGTATAAGCTGATAGCTTTCAATAAAATCAACTAGATCAGTCCCCAGTTGAGAGGTGAGACACAAGGTTTGCTTAAATACCAATCGCCTAGAGCAGCCCGCTGCCTCCCGTTCACTATTTAAAGTTACTGAGGACAAGACCGAGTCTAGTTGAGTCAGATTGACCACAAATCTGGCATTATAATAGTATAATACGTGAATTCCAAGTGTACAGGCATAAGTGCGACAGTATAAACATTATATGACATAATGCAGTGTAAATGAACAGTAGATATAATAATAACTGAATGTAAACTTTAATAAAAGTTATAAAACACGCAAACCTATGTTTCGTTCCCCACCTTCAGATAAGAACTTCTTCTTTTTCAGATCTGACGCTTTCCTCCGGACAAAACTTCATCGCACCGCACCAAGAGTCTCAAGAGACTAAAAACTCAAAATGAGTGAAAAGAGGAGGAAAAATCACAATTTGGAGTGAATTTGGTGTGAAAAATGAAGAGGGGGGGTTGGTTTATATAGAGGTATTGGCGCCCGGACTACCGGGCGAGTTGCCCGGACTACCGGGCACGTGCCTGGACTTTCGGGCAGGTGAAATGCCCAAACGAATTTTTTTTGTGAAATACAAGGTATTACACTCTACCCCCCTTAAAGAGATTTCGCCCTTGAAATCAATTCAAGTAGTTATGATGGTTATCTGCTTGAGATTCACTGGCGGCATCGTCTCTTGCGAGTTAAGAGTAGTGCTTGTATGGTCCCTGAATAACACTATGGCCGGTGGAATTCTCATCATCATAAAACTATGGAGAGCATATGGAATTGGACTCGTCCTCTGAAGATTCCAACCTTTGCATAACAGATGGTGGTGGAGGGCGCTGGTTACATCCTTTGAGGGGAGGTAGGTTGAGCGATGGTATACTTTTTCGTGCAGTTGCTCGAATTCGGCCACCTGCCAATTTTGGTAGAAGGTCTTGCCAAGATGAGGGCACGGGATTGTTACGAAAAAGCCATGCACGCTTTGGCGATAATGATCGCTGTCTGTGTGGTGATGGAGTTGGTGATGCAAAGTAGTTATGACTTGACTCTCATTCTTGAGAAGTAGCCAGAGGTTGCCAAGGAGGCCACTGCATGTGTGTATCACTATATCCATTGATATTATTTTCAGACATCTGCGTATTTATTCAAGTGAAACAATGTATTAAGATAAGTGTAAACAATGTTTCATCATTTTATTGATAAGTGAAAATAGTACAATATATCACATCGTCAGTTGGTGCTAGAAAACAATTCAGGATATTTCTGTTTAATTGTTGCTTCTAATTCCCATGTTGCTTCCTTGACGCCGTGGCGATCCCAGAGCACTTTCACAAGTGGTATGCTACGTCGCCATAGTTCTTGAGTTTTTCTATCTAAAATCTGTATCGCTCTCTCCTGATACTTATTTCCTTCCTCAACCCGAACCTCGACTAAAGGGATGATATGCGAAGGATCAGGACGATACTTGCGAAACATAGATACGTGAAAAACGTCATGAACCTTAGGCATGGACGATGGAAGGGACAGACGATAAGCAAGTTTGCCAATACGTTCAATGATCTGAAATGGACCTATATACCACGGGGAGAGCTTTCCTTTGATCCCAAAGGGTTTGACACCTCTTGTGGGCTGAACTTTTAGAAAAACAAAGTCCCCCTTATCAAATTTTAGAGGCTGTCTACGCTTGTCAGCATAGCTCTTCTGTCGACTTTGTGCAACACGAAGTCGTTCCTTTACTAGTGTGATCTTCTTAGAAGTTTCTTGAACTAGTTCAGGGCCTAACTGCGGTCGATCTGCCATATCTAACCAGCATACCGGAGATCTGCAAGGGCGACCATAGAGAGCCTCGTATGGAGTCATGCCGATACTAGTTTGGTAGCTGTTGTTGTATGCAAACTCAGCTAAATGTAAGTACTTTGCCCATCCGTCATTAAAGTCCAAAATGCAACATCGTAACATGTCTTCTAAGATTTGAATAAGCCGCTTTGACTGCCCATCAGTCTGAGGGTGAAATGTTGTGCTCATGGTGATCTTAGAACCCATTCTACTCTGGAAGCTTTTCCAAAAGTTTGATGTGAATCGAGGGTCTCGATCAGAGACGATCGTGAGTGGTATGCCATGAAGGCGTACGATCTCTCTTTCATATAGTTTCGCAAGTTTGGCGGGATTATCTGTGAACTTTATTGGCAAGAAGTGTGCAAACTTTGTAAGTCTGTCAATGATAACCCAGATAGCATCTGCCCTTTATTGTTTCGAGGTAAGGCCGTGACAAAATCCATTCCGATGTTCTCCCATTTCCATTCTCCAATAGGTAACGGCTGGAGAAGTCCAGAGGGAAGTCTTCGTTCTGCCTTAACTTTCTGGCAAACGAGACATCGAGCAACGAAGTCTGCAATTGCTTTTTTCATTCCAAAAAACCAGAATTGTCGCTTGACATCCTTGTACATCTTGTCACCCCCAGGATGCATAGCGTACCTCGAACAGTGCATCTCAGTAAGCATTTCTTTTCGAACCTCAGGATCGTTCGGTGGACATAAGCGTTTTTTATAGAAAAATGGCTTTGTCTTCAGAGACTGACCAATGAGGAAGGTCCTGTCCGCTGAGTAGAAGTTCTCGTTTCTCCATTAGCATAGAGTCCTTGGCTTGAGTAGTTGAAATCTTTCGAACTAGCTCAGAGTTGGCTGATAATTGAGAGAGTCGTGGTCTTGGTCCCTCTTCGTTCAGCTGTAGGTTAAAGTTCTCCATCTCTGTAGCCAACTTTCCCATTTCGTAGTTAAGAGTGCAAGCAACCTAAGATTTTCTACTCAGGGCATCGACCACAACATTGGCCTTTCCGGGATGGTACTGGAGTTGAAAGTCATAATCTTTCAAGAATTCCAACCATCGTCTCTCGCGGAGGTTTAAGTCTCTCTGAGTGTATATGTACTTAAGACTCTTGTGATCTGAGAATACCTCAAACCGTTCACCGTATAGGTAATAACGCCATAACTTTAGTGCAAACACAACAGCTGCAAGTTCCAAGTCATGTGTTGGGTAATTACCCTAATGAATCTTCAGTTGCCTCGAGGCATATGCAACAACTTGGCCTTCTTGCATTAGTACGACACCTAAGCCTTGGAGAGAGGCGTCGGTGTATAATGAAAATCCAATTGCATTTCTTGGAGTGATAAGTACAGGTGCCGTCGTGAGGCATTTCTTCAATTCCTAAAATGATGCTTCACAGACGGGATTCCAGATGAATCGCACGTCTTTTCGGGTGAGCTTGGTCATAAGTTCAACAATCTTTGAGAAGTCTTTGATGAAGCGTCTGTAATAGCCAGCCAAACCAAGAAAACTCCTAATTTGAGTAACAGTGGTAGGCTGCTTTCAGTTTAAAACTACTTCAACCTTAGAAGGATCTACCTCAAGGCCATTGCCTGAAACCACATGGCCTAGGAATTGAACTCTCTTCGCCCAAAATTCGCACTTACTCAACTTTGCATACAGTTGGTGGCTTCTCAAGGTCTGGAGGACTATCTTCAGATGTATCTTATGGTCTTCTTTGGTTGAGGAGTATATCAAGATGTCGTCCACAAAAACCACCACAAATCGGTCTAAGTATATAACCTAAAAATGCGATTCATCAAATTCATGAATGCAGCAGGTGTATTTGTTAGACCGAACGACATAACCAAAAACTTGTAATGACCGTACCGAGTTCTAAACGCCGTCTTGGTGATGTCCGACTCTCAAATCTGGGGTTGGTGATAACCGGACTGTAAATCAATCTTAGAGAAGTATTTGGCATCTCTAAGTTGGTCGAACAAGTCATCGATCTTGGGCAATGGATATATGTTCTTGATGGTGACGTTATTCAACTTGCGATAGTCGATGCAAAGTCGGAACGAACCATCCTTTTTGCGAACAAACAGAACTGGAAACCATTACTCTCTAATTCCTTCAGTTGTTTGTCTAATTCGACCAGCTCGACATTTGACATTCTGTATGGTGGAATTGAGATATGCCCTGTCCTAGGTACGAGGTTGATCTCAAAATCGAATTCCCTAACTGGAGGTAGACCAGGAAGGTCATTTAGAAAGACTGTTGGTAATTCAGATATGACTGGAACATCATGTACTTCGAGAGGGTACAGTGCTGGTGATTCATTTCCGTCACCAAGGGATAACGCTCGAAGTTGTGACTTGAGAAGTGTAACTGTTAATTTGAGTATCCATTTCCTTGTTCCCTGAATCTTGACAAACTCTCCTGTAGGCAAGGTTAACTGAACTTGCTTTTTCATACAGTCGATCTTTGCATTCGGTGGTGCTAGCCAGTTTATGCCGAGGATGATGTCGAAGTCTTTAATATCCATCACAAAAAGATCTGCATATATTATCTGTTCTGACATTCAAAGCTCACATTGAGAACACTGCAAATTGACGTCAGTACCAGATCCAAACGGTGATGTGACATGGAGTGTGATGTTTGTGGGTTCAGGATGCAGGCCTAAATGTTTTACCAATGCCGATGATATAAAGGAATGCATAGCACCTGAATCAAACAAAACATGCACCATTGTATTGAACAAAGGAAAGGTACCTTCAACTACATTGTTCTCTGGGAGGGGTTGTTGAGCGATGGCAAATGCTCTGCCCTGATCCCGTCGACCCTGGTTCTGCTGGTTCTGCCAGGGTTGGGCATTAGTAGCAGGTGGTACTTGTTGGACTGGAACAACGGGAATAGGTTGCTGAAGGTGCGGACAGAGATATTTTACATGGCCCTTCTGGCCGTAGTGAAAACACGTCGGCTGGTATTGCGGGTGGTTCTGGTTGCCATGCTGATTGTTCTGCTGGCCTTGCTAATTGTGGTGTCGACCACCACCTCTGCCATTATCGTTTCTACGGCAACCCCTACCATAACGACCTCCACAGCCATGATTTCGGAAACCCTGATGGTTAGGGTTAGAAGGTTCAGCCGTAGGTGTTGTGGCCTCATTTTTCGAAACAGGGGCTGAGAGGGTTGGGTTTTGATTGTAGTTGGGCTTCTTCTTGTTACCCTGTTGCGAGCCCTATTGGGAAAACATTGTAGGCCATTTTCCCTTATTCATTCTCTGCTCCTGTAAGATCTTCTCTTGTTCAAAGCTCATGGCCTTGTCAACAACCTCATTGTAAATCTTGAGATCCAAGATTGACAAGCCTTGTCGAATATCATGGCGAAGGTCATTATAAAATTTCTCAGTCTTATCTTGCTCCGTTGAGATGGTGGAGAGAGAGTAGACTGATAATTCTTTGAACTTGCCAGCATATTCCCTGACGGTCATGGTGCCCTGGTATAACTTAGCGAATTCTTGGCGCTTCTGCTTCTTCACAGCGCTGGGAAAATACTTATCAATAAACATTGACTCAAACTGTTGCCAAGTCATATCTGCTATGTGTTTGCTCCACCAACAAGTTGGTAGGTCGCTAGTGGAATTTTGAGAGTCTCATCGACTCCCATTGCATCAAGAGCCTTCTTTGACTGATCCAGCCACTTTTGAACCTCATCAGCCTCAATGGTGTCGGCGAAAGTAAGAGGTTGTGGCCTCTTGTATTTAGTCATTTGATCGGTTTGAGATTTCGATCCAAATCGTACAGGTGCCTAAACAGTGGCAACCTGACTTGCCGCGGTCTCACGAACGGCAGTTTGAACAGTGACCTTCATCGCCTTAATAAATTCGGCAAAGAAGGTTTCCATGCTTGAAAGCATGGTAAAGGGTGTGGGTGGGGGTGGTATTGCCTGCCCAGATGTAGTGGCAGTGTCGGGTGTGGCCTGTGCTATTGTCGGAGGCGGCGGTTCCTGAATCTCAGGAGGTGCCTCTACTGCTGGACAAACAGTACGTGGCCTTCGAGAGTACTGCAATATTTAGGAACTGTAGCCAAGTATAATGTTATAGTATGCTCAACAACAATTTCGAGAGTACTGCAATATTAAAATCACCTGTTTTTCTAAGTATAGTGTAAGGTTTTTGTTGAGGAATCAAATAATCCTATATATCTCGTATGTTTGGCCATGGTATAAAAACAAACAATATTAGAATGTTTATATAATAAGTACAAAACATTGCAAGTATTTCAAATGATTTGGTTATGGTCTTTGTGAAAATACATATATATTTCATTGAAAATCCATACGAGTCATAAGAACTCTAAGATTTTCCTTGGTAAATATCTTGATCTAACGTTCTATCGTAATCTTATGTATTCAAACTCTTACTCTTAGTCTTTTCGATCATTATCCAGATTTGTGTGTCCCATACCACATGAATTTAGTAATAAGGGTGTCAACCAAGTTAAGTTGTATGAACACAGTCTCTAAAAGCATTGGCTGAATAGAAGTTCACTAATAGTATCATCCAAATTTACTCGTCCATACCGTGTAAACTTAGTGATAATATTAGTAATGCAACTTTCTCCAAATGTTTCTTTTCATACAAGGTCATGGGTTTTCTTACTTCCACATTTTATTTAGTATCTTCCAATTTCGTTATGTCCCATACCATTCCAAAGTTAGTGATACAAAAGAAAGAATAGTTGTAAGTCGGCCCACCAAAGATAGTCTTAAACAAAACATTTCATTCATATATAAAAGAAAAGTTTACAATGCCAGTAATCAATCTTGATTTCCCTGCCTACTACCGCTCCTTCTAGATCTTCTACTAGGTACAGAACGACTACTAACAGAAGGTTGAGAGTTTGCTCGCTCTGCTTCGGAGTTTTGCATATGTGTTAGTATATTATTTTAAGTCTCTCTCATTTCTGCCATATTGGATGCCATTTCATTTAACCTTTCAAAAAGGTTAGTCGATTGGTCCATTAGTGGTTGATGGCTCGATTGTCCAATAGGTGGAGGGTAGGCCATAGGCATTGGGGGAAAACATTAGTTGTACGGGTGATTCATAGGTGAAAGGTAATTGTTTTGATTGTACGGGGATCCCCTAACTGGAACCCCTTGTATATTTGGATCTGTTTAAGGTGAAAATTTTTGAAACAGTGGGCTCATTGGGATGTTCTGCCCTCCAAAATTTGGTGCCGCCCAATACTATTATTGTTGGGTTACAGGAACTTGCGGGAATGGCTGACATGGTACCTCAGGTGTTAGAAACCTTTGGTACGACGTGTTGCCCTGAGTTGGCATGTTTTAAGCAGGTAGATTTGCTTGAGTACTTTGTCTATTTTGAGGTTGATTTAGGTTGGTAATTAAATCTTCCTTAGTGAATAGACGATCGGTTGGATCATTATTTGGGGCTGGGTTTGACGTGGGATTCTGATTTGACTCATTATTTGGTGCTTCTCTGATGGAAATCTTGCGTCGACTTTTTCGAAGGAAACGTCTATGCTTGTCTCTCATTCTCTCGACATTTCCTATTGTCGTACCGAATACTTCCTCGTCAGTTACCCCTCCCCTCGGGACATATATCTTGACTATAGAAGATGTAACTGGCTCAACGATTTGTCTCGAAGTCCCATCAAAAGTGTTGATGTTTTCTTCGTATAGCATTCTCATGATCAAGACTCCGTAACCGAGGAATTCCTTTCTCAAAGGGTTTTGAATCACCCTCAACATTTGTTGGATGATGATGTGTGGTAGGGAGACCTTTATTTCCTTCTCTATGCAATATAACACGAGAAGTTGGGCCGTTGACATAGTGCCATTAGCCCCCCATTTCTGGCAAGATGTTGTAGAACACGATCTTTCCAAGGGCGGCAAGAGATGGCTTAAGATAATTGTTTGGGAGGTTGGTGTACGTCGATTGAGTGTATGGCTCTTTGGTGAGGGAATTGAACAATTGTTCATTAGACTTCGCGATCTCTGCAACTGTCTGGGGTTCGTGTGGATCAATAATTCTAACTTCAATTGGAATTTTCATATGTCGTCCAATAATTTTGACGTTGATAGGAATTTTTATTCCCCTGACCGTTGTTTCCAAAACAGGGCTGATCCCATCTTCTTGAAGTTCTATGCAATTCATGGTTTCGTAGAAAGATTTCACCAAGTTGTAAGAGACGTGACCTTCAACTTTTGTTATGTTCAACCACCCCAGAGTTGCGAGTTTGTCATGAGGGATCGAACGGAGGCGGAGATCTCTATTGTCGATGCTTCTCATAGTCATAACCTCCCTCTTGAACAATTTCTTGAGTCTAGTGGGAATTGGTTCCCTAGTACTGGAAGTTGTTCCTTCTCTTGAGTCCATTCTTTGTTGAAAGGAAAATAAATTTGTGAAAAACACAAAATATATTCCTAACATTTTTAAGATTTATGCCTTGTCAGTTAAATAATATTTTCTATTCTTAATGTTTATGCCATCATTTAATCCAAATTTTTCTGTCGGCAATATGATATAATATATATCGTATTCATATATGAATGTGTAGATATATATATATATATATATATATATTTGAAATAAAACTATATAAAAATCATATATGGTTTTCTTAGATATATATTTAATACAAATCTTAACTATATATAATTCATATATATATATAGTTCTAAAGATATATATATATCTAATAACATTTTTCATTCAAATTTTTCATTAATAATATGATATATATATATATATCTCATATATACTAAGGTATATAGATATATATATTCAATCATAACTATACATATAGTTTTTAATAAATCATGACTATATGTATATTTAAATCTAACTATATAAAAAAATCATATAGTTTTCTAGATATATATTTAATATAACTCTCACTATATATAATTGACATATATATATATATAGTTATAGAGATATATATATCTAATAAAATTTTTCATTTAAGTTTTTCATCAGTAATATGATATATAAATATCTCATATATACTAAGGTATATAGATATATATATTTACTCATAACTATACATATAGTTTTTAATAAATCATGACTATATGTATATTTAAATCAAACTATATAAAAAAATCATATAGTTTTCTAGATATATATTTAATATAAATATCACTATATATAATTGGCATATATATATATATATATATAGTTCTAGAGATATATATATCCAAAAAAAATTTTCATCCAAAATTTCTTTCATTATCAACATGGTATATATATATCTCTTATATGATATATATATATATATATATATATATTCAATCATAACAATATATATAGTTTTCATAAATAATAACTATATATATATATATATTTAAATCAAACTATAAAACTATATAGTTTTCTTAGATATATAATTAATACAAATCTTAACTATATATAATTCATATATATATATTGTGGCGACCCCGCGCCCCGGACCACCAACCCCACAGGGAATGGCATGCGGAATGCCGGGGCGGGACGCCCGGCGTAGGCATCTCCGACCACTCCTCAACTCCCGTGAGGTGGTTGAGACCCTACGAGCCTTATCTCAAACAACGACATAATATCAAAAGGTACTAAACAAAACTACCCACTGTATTAATCATCAAAGACGAGATAATCCATAAAAATGAACCATAAATAAAATCATAATTCCTACAGTCCATTAAAAATTGACATACACATAAAGTCCAAAATTGTGGGTACAAATAAAAAAAAACCGTCATGTGCCCACATGGTCTATTTAGCAAGTCCCAACTCACCCATACTAAAATGTGGTAAGTATTATAATTACATAATCCAAAATATAATACTTCATAATATAAAACACAATTCAATCAAAATGCCTCTCAACTCACATAGAGGACTTGGATTCTCTCGCAGGCAAGGCCCTCAAGATATGACTACTCCCTTGCCCTTATTCGGGACAGAAGGACCTGAAAGAGGAAAATGAGGGTGAGCCAACGATGCCCAGTGAATAGAATTCAAATATGCTATCAATACTCATCAATAAAAACCATGTATGCATGTCAATGTGTAGCATGATTAAAAGCTCATAACATATAGATATCAAGCATTTATAATAAGTTCGATGCAAGTAAAAGTTTATCAATTTGGATCCACATTCCACATGCCTTGGGTTACTAGTCCACGTCTATTTCGCCGTGCCGTTGATCCCAATCATGTTTACTTGGGTTACTAGTCCACGTCTATTTCACCGTGCCGTTGATCCCAATCATTTCCTTCTTAAAACCCTCCTATGACAAGGTCAAGTCCCCCTATTAGCCAGATAGATGGGCCCAACCAAAGTCATAAGGTTTTCTCAAATCAATGCATCATTCAAAACATTAGAACACATTTATGCTTTCAACATACAATATATATAAGTGATATGATGACATAAATGATATAATCATAAGTGAAGCCTACTCACAACCAAGCCTCGCGAGAGTATTTAATCACACACGACCACCAAACCGAATCAACCCAATCAAGATCCTGAAACATACATCAATATCCTACCATACATCAATTTCTATGCTCAATTACATAGACATTACAAATCAACCCTAAATCAGCCCACATATAATTAATAGGCCTAAATCCCATTTAATCCCATCATTCAACTCAAATCACATGACTTAGGCCTCTAATGCATAGTTCTCATTCATAAACCATTCTATTAATCAAAAATACTGATTTTCAATTCCTTAGGCATAAACATGTCCAAATTTGGGTCACTTGATCACAAGTAGGCCTAACCCATGATATGGTCACAACCACCAAATCAGTAGCATAATCAACCCTAATCATGCTTAATTAAACATAAGTTGCATCAATTCAATGATTCTAAGCCAAAAGCATCAAAAGCTCTAAAATATGAAATTTTCCATACTTAGGCCATATTGTCGATTTACACTAGGTCGCCATGTTCAGCCATGTATATCACTGATTTTGCATCATGGGTTCATCCACAATGGCAACTAGGTCAACATAGTTGACATGCAAGCTATTTGGAAAGGTCTAAGTTCATATTCTAAATGTAGGTCTAATACAAACAACCCTACCAATTCTTCACATGTATTATTCTGTTCAGATGTATCAATCTACCAACAGAAATATGTAATCACAAAATCAACCGTACAGATTGAAGTATGTGAAGAAACAAACCTTCTGTCCAAATATCAGCCCAATCCAACGGTGGACCGAAAAGATATGTATCTTTGATGAGCAAGTGTCTAATCAGACAGTTTCTCCTTTCCTGCTGCAAATACCCAAACTCAGATGGCTATATCACACAAAATAATTAACGTATAAATATTTCCACCGTTCAGAATACAGAAATATCTGTTGTAAACTACATACTCAAATTTGATATCCATCCAACGGTACGTTGAGGAGATCTAGAAGTTTTACCGAAACGGAACGAGAAACCCAGAAATTCCGACCAGCTTTGTTTCAGAGGTTATATCTCTTAGCACAAGCTTCTAATTACGATCTCCACCGTTCAGAATGTATAAATATCAGTTATAAACTACATACCCAAATTTGATAACCATCTAACGGTAGATTTAGGAGATCTATAAGTTTGAGCGAAACAGTGCGAAAAATCCAGACTTTCCGGCCAGCTTTGTTTGAGAGGTTAGATCTCTCAGAAGAGACCTCTGATCAAGATCTCCACCGACCAGAATGAAGAACCATAAGCTACGAACGTGCTGACAAAATTTGAGCTCAATCTGACCATAAATTCCAAAGATCCACTTCTTTGATGAAAATCTCGCAGGGTTCTTACTCCTGCAACTCTCTCCTTCTTTCTCTTCTTCTTTCCTTTCTCTTCTTTTCTTTCTCTTCTTCTTTCTTTTCTCTCCACTCACCTCTTTCTAGCACTTCCTTGATTCCCTCCTTGATTCTCTCCTTGATTCTCTCCTTGTTTTCCTCTCCTTGGTTCCCTCCACTCATTCTAGCACTTCCTTGAAGAAGACAAGTGGGCATTGGACACTTGTCCACTTTCATGCACCAACCTTCACATGTGTTGGTCTCATACTACCCATACCAACCACATGTATTTTAAATGTCCAATCCATTTAATACACCAAATCTTCAATTTCATTTATCCTTTTATTCCATCAATCCTAACCCATATCAATTCATGGTTTAATGAGCCCATGCATAAATAATAACATATGCATTAAACTTTAATTTAACATGACTCATATACAATTTATGATACATATATTTATATACATTATCAAGCATCAACTATACAAACATTAAACAATCATCAAACAAACACCAAACATATCAAGGCAACACGCAGAGTTTGGGCAAAATGCAATTGGGTTATGGGCTAGATGAAATAATTTTCGGGGCGTCACATCACACCCACCTTAGAATGAACTTCGTCCTCGAAGTTTTAAGGTTAAAAATTACCTAAGCCCATGAACTCGGCAAAGTGCTCCATCATGTAGTCCTAACGCTCCCAAGTAACCTGTTCCTCGCCATGGAACTGCCATCTCACCTTAACCATCGGAATCTCGCGGTTACGTAACCTCTGGACCTTCCGGTCAAGTATCTGAATAGGTTCCTCATCATAAGTCTCATCCTGCCTCAGTTCAATGTTCCTCCAGTCCAAGACGTGATCAAAATCACTCTTGTAAACTCTCAGCATTGACACATGAAAGACATTGTGGATTGCTGCTAACTGAGGTGGCAAGGCTAATCGGTAAGCGACGGGGCCAATTCGTTCTAAAACCTCGAACGGCCCAATAAATCTCGGAGCGAGCTTGCCTTTTATCCCAAATCTAGTTTGGCCCTTCTGAGGTGAGACCTTCAATAAAACTTGGTCACCCACCTCGAACTCTACGGTCTTCCGCTTGGCATCAGTGTAACTCTTCTGCTTGTCTTGGGCTACCTTTATATTATGCTTGATCCTCTTAATCTTCTCTGTGTGTTCATGTACAAACTCTGGTCCCATCACCGCAACATCCCCTACCTCCGTCCAACAGATCGGAGATCTACAGGGTCGACCATACAATGCCTCAAAAGGAGCCATGCCAATACTGGACTGATAGCTGTTGTTGTACGCGAACTCACACAGATGTATGTACTCCTCCCAGTTACCACTGGACTCAAGGACACAAGCTCGAAGCATATCCTCTAAAATCGATATCAACCTCTCAGACTGGCCATCCATCTGGGGGTGAAAAGCGGTACTGAGATCTAGTCTAGTGCCGAGCTGCCTCTGCAACCCCTGCCAGAATACCGATGTAAACCTCGGATCCCTATCTGACACAATCGAAACAGGCACTCCATGTAATCTGACTATCTCCCGCATATAGAGTCTGCTCAGCTTGTCCATAGAATCCCTAGTGTTCACCGGTAGAGAGTGAGCGGACTTGGTCAAGCGATCAATAATAACCCAAACAGCATTATGTCTCCTCGGGGTGTTGGGTAATCCCACAACAAAGTCCATAGTGACATGCTCCCATTTCCACTCAGGAATGGCAAGCGGTTGCATCTGCCCTCCAGGCCTCTGATGCTCAGCTTTGACTCTTTGACAGATCTCACACCTCTGAATGAACTGAGCTATTTCTCTCTTCATGTCGGGCCACCAGTACATTCTTTTCATATCATGATACATCTTGGTTCCGCCAGGATGAATAGCATAATGAGATCTGTGAGCCTCTTGGAGAACACTCTGTCTAAGTCGTGGATCTGCGGGAACCCATAAACGTCCCCTAAATCTCAAGGCACCATCAGATGACAAGTGCCAATCAGTAAAATCACTGCTCTCAGCCCAAGACTTGTATATCCCATAATCAACGTTAAGTCTTTGTTGGTCAATTACCTCCTGGACTTGTGTAGGCTGAGCTCTCATTTGAGCACATATCACAATCTGATCTGAAGGGGTAGCACATATACTCATAACCGTAGCCGCCTCAAGTAGTTTCCACTCATGAGACATCTGGTGTGCTACCATAATTGTCTCTACCCGCTTCCTGCTCAATGCATCAGCCACTACATTGGCTTTACCTGGGTGGTATTCCAATGTAAAATCATAGTCTTTGAGGAGCTCTAACCATCTTCTCTGCCTCATGTTCAATTCCTTGTGTGAGAACAAGTACTTGAGGCTCTTATGGTCAGAATACAAAGTGAATCTCTCACCATAGAGATAATGCCTCCAAATCGTCAAAGCAAAAACCACTGCGGCCAGTTCTAAGTCATGAACAGGGTAGTTTTTTTCATGCACCTTCAACTGCCTCGATGCATAAGCAATGACCCTATCCTTCTGCATCAACACGCAACCCAAGCCGATACGAGAGGCATCAGTATAGATAACTAACTCCTGATCAGGCTCTAGCAAAATCAACACTGACGTAGATGTCAATCTTTTCTTCAACTCTAAAAAGGCATTCTCACACTCCTCGGTCCATACAAAGGACACATCTTTCTAGGTGAGCCTAGTCATAGGCGTAGCTATCTTGGAGAATCCCTGAACGAATCTCCTATAGTAACCAGCTAACCCAAGAAAGCTTCTGATCTCGGTCACTGTGGTAGGCCTAGGCCAACTGATAATGGCTTCAACCTTAGACGGATCAACTGAAATCCCCTCAGAACTCACCACATGACCTAAGAACTTCACTTCGGTGATCCAAAATTCGCACTTGCTCAGCTTTGCATATAGCCTATGCTCTCTCAGGGTTTGCAAAGTCACTCTAAGGTGTTCCTCATGCTCAGCTCGAGTCTTGGAATACACCAATATGTCATCAATGAAGACGATGACAAACTTATCCAGATACTGCCTAAAGACCCTCTGCATCAGGTCCATGAACATCGCTGGTGCATTAGTCACACCAAATGGCATCACAAGGAACTCATAATGTCCATAGCGGGTTCTGAATGCCGTCTTAGGCACATCCTCCTCCCTGATCCTCAGTTGATGATACCCGGAGCGCAAATCAATCTTTGAAAAATACCTCGCTCCCCTCAACTGATCAAACAAGTCATCAATCCTTGGGAGAGGATACTTGTTCTTGATGGTCATCCTGTTCAATTGGCGATAGTCGATGCACAACCGCAAGCTCCCATCTTTCTTTTTCACAAAAAGAACTGGAGCTCCCCAGGGTGACACACTCGGGCAAATAAAGCCTTTAGCCAATAACTCCTCGAGCTGTTTCTGCAACTCTTTCAACTCGGCGGGCGCCATTCTATATGGTGCCATGGAGATAGGCTTCGTGCCAGGGACTAGTTCAATAATGAAATCGATCTCTCGCTTCGGTGGTAATCCTGGAAGATCCGCAGGGAACACATCTTCAAAGTCCCTAACAATGGCAATATCCTCAAGTATCACCTCACTAGTCTCGTCCTCATTAGGTACTAACCCAGCCAAAATCTCCCTATCTCCATCAGTCACAAATCTACCCCTTGTGACTGTCTGGTCTGAAGCTCTACCCTGTAGTGTAAACATTGGGTGTCCGGGGATCTGAAAAATGATTCTCTTCGTGAAACAGTCGATAACTGCATGATAAGCTGCGAGCCAATCCATCCCTAGAATTGCATCAAACTCTAAAAACTCTAGGACTCGAAAGTCAATAGGCATTTCAACATCACCAATCTGAACCACACACTGGCTACAGATCATGTTCGGGTAGATCCTCTCCCCAGCTACAGTACTCACCACAAACCATGTACTAGCCCTAATGGGAGTCAAATGCAAACTATCTACCATACGTCCAGATATGAATGATAATGTAGACCCAGCATCAAATTGCTTAGCCTGTCTCTCAGTCTCTGGAACGTAAGCCAGTAAGAACAACCGTTTGAAGGTGTCTCAACTCTTCACTGCCCCCTGTGTATTCAACACTGAAAGCCACCAGTCCTCTGCATCACTCTCCAGTGTGTGAGCAGCACATAGGACCTGAGACTCCTCATCAAGCTTTAAGGAGCGACTGATCTTCTCGACATTCTTTAGCCAATCTTCGGCTTTCTTCAAGTCAACCCCACCAGTGAATTCCTTAGGCTTTAGCTTCATGAACTTCTCTAGCAGTCTAATCCGTCGATCAGTGGGGTTCTCCACAACAATAGGAGCAGGTGTAGGCATAGGCTGAGGTACAGCCATTTGAGGTCCTGCTGCCCCTGTAGCTCCACTAGTCTCGGCCCCACTAGTGCCCGCCTCATAACTACCCATATCATATAATACACACAGAAAATATGATAGTAAGGCTTTTAAGTTAATTCTTTTAAGCTTTTTAATCACCTAAATCTCTCACCCAATTCCTAGATCAAAGTCATCTAAGTCCAATACATAGACCAAACCTAGTAAAATCAGGCTCTGATACCAACTGTGGCGACCCCGCGCCCCGGACCACCAACCCCACAGGGAATGGCATGCGGAATGCCGGGGCGGGACGCCCGGCGTAGGCATCTCCGACCACTCCTCAACTCCCGTGAGGTGGTTGAGACCCTACGAGCCTTATCTCAAACAACGACATAATATCAAAAGGTACTAAACAAAACTACCCACTGTATTAATCATCAAAGACGAGATAATCCATAAAAATGAACCATAAATAAAATCATAATTCCTACAGTCCATTAAAAATTGACATACACATAAAGTCCAAAATTGTGGGTACAAATAAAAAAAAACCGTCATGTGCCCACATGGTCTATCTAGCAAGTCCCAACTCACCCATACTAAAATGTGGTAAGTATTATAATTACATAATCCAAAATATAATACTTCATAATATAAAACACAATTCAATCAAAATGCCTCTCAACTCACATAGAGGACTTGGATTCTCTCGCAGGCAAGGCCCTCAAGATATGACTACTCCCTTGCCCTTATTCGGGACAGAAGGACCTGAAAGAGGAAAATGAGGGTGAGCCAACGATGCCCAGTGAATAGAATTCAAATATGCTATCAATACTCATCAATAAAAACCATGTATGCATGTCAATGTGTAGCATGATTAAAAGCTCATAACATATAGATATCAAGCATTTATAATAAGTTCGATGCAAGTAAAAGTTTATCAATTTGGATCCACATTCCACATGCCTTGGGTTACTAGTCCACGTCTATTTCGCCGTGCCGTTGATCCCAATCATGTTTACTTGGGTTACTAGTCCACGTCTATTTCACCGTGCCGTTGATCCCAATCATTTCCTTCTTAAAACCCTCCTATGACAAGGTCAAGTCCCCCTATTAGCCAGATAGATGGGCCCAACCAAAGTCATAAGGTTTTCTCAAATCAATGCATCATTCAAAACATTAGAACACATTTATGCTTTCAACATACAATATATATAAGTGATATGATGACATAAATGATATAATCATAAGTGAAGCCTACTCACAACCAAGCCTCGCGAGAGTATTTAATCACACACGACCACCAAACCGAATCAACCCAATCAAGATCCTGAAACATACATCAATATCCTACCATACATCAATTTCTATGCTCAATTACATAGACATTACAAATCAACCCTAAATCAGCCCACATATAATTAATAGGCCTAAATCCCATTTAATCCCATCATTCAACTCAAATCACATGACTTAGGCCTCTAATGCATAGTTCTCATTCATAAACCATTCTATTAATCAAAAATACTGATTTTCAATTCCTTAGGCATAAACATGTCCAAATTTGGGTCACTTGATCACAAGTAGGCCTAACCCATGATATGGTCACAACCACCAAATCAGTAGCATAATCAACCCTAATCATGCTTAATTAAACATAAGTTGCATCAATTCAATGATTCTAAGCCAAAAGCATCAAAAGCTCTAAAATATGAAATTTTCCATACTTAGGCCATATTGTCGATTTACACTAGGTCGCCATGTTCAGCCATGTATATCACTGATTTTGCATCATGGGTTCATCCACAATGGCAACTAGGTCAACATAGTTGACATGCAAGCTATTTGGAAAGGTCTAAGTTCATATTCTAAATGTAGGTCTAATACAAACAACCCTACCAATTCTTCACATGTATTATTCTGTTCAGATGTATCAATCTACCAACAGAAATATGTAATCACAAAATCAACCGTACAGATTGAAGTATGTGAAGAAACAAACCTTCTGTCCAAATATCAGCCCAATCCAACGGTGGACCGAAAAGATATGTATCTTTGATGAGCAAGTGTCTAATCAGACAGTTTCTCCTTTCCTGCTGCAAATACCCAAACTCAGATGGCTATATCACACAAAATAATTAACGTATAAATATTTCCACCGTTCAGAATACAGAAATATCTGTTGTAAACTACATACTCAAATTTGATATCCATCCAACGGTACGTTGAGGAGATCTAGAAGTTTTACCGAAACGGAACGAGAAACCCAGAAATTCCGACCAGCTTTGTTTCAGAGGTTATATCTCTTAGCACAAGCTTCTAATTACGATCTCCACCGTTCAGAATGTATAAATATCAGTTATAAACTACATACCCATATTTGATAACCATCTAACGGTAGATTTAGGAGATCTATAAGTTTGAGCGAAACAGTGCGAGAAATCCAGACTTTCCGGCCAGCTTTGTTTGAGAGGTTAGATCTCTCAGAAGAGACCTCTGATCAAGATCTCCACCGACCAGAATGAAGAACCATAAGCTACGAACGTGCTAACAAAATTTGAGCTCAATCTGACCGTAAATTCCAAAGATCCACTTCTTTGATGAAAATCTCGCAGGGTTCTTACTCCTGCAACTCTCTCCTTCTTTCTCTTCTTCTTTCCTTTCTCTTCTTTTCTTTCTCTTCTTCTTTCTTTTCTCTCCACTCACCTCTTTCTAGCACTTCCTTGATTCCCTCCTTGATTCTCTCCTTGATTCTCTCCTTGTTTTCCTCTCCTTGGTTCCCTCCACTCATTCTAGCACTTCCTTGAAGAAGACAAGTGGGCATTGGACACTTGTCCACTTTCATGCACCAACCTTCACATGTGTTGGTCTCATACTACCCATACCAACCACATGTATTTTAAATGTCCAATCCATTTAATACACCAAATCTTCAATTTCATTTATCCTTTTATTCCATCAATCCTAACCCATATCAATTCATGGTTTAATGAGCCCATGCATAAATAATAACATATGCATTAAACTTTAATTTAACATGACTCATATACAATTTATGATACATATATTTATATACATTATCAAGCATCAACTATACAAACATTAAACAATCATCAAACAAACACCAAACATATCAAGGCAACACGCAGAGTTTGGGCAAAATGCAATTGGGTTATGGGCTAGATGAAATAATTTTCGGGGCGTCACATCACACCCACCTTAGAATGAACTTCGTCCTCGAAGTTTTAAGGTTAAAAATTACCTAAGCCCATGAACTCGGCAAAGTGCTCCATCATGTAGTCCTAACGCTCCCAAGTAACCTGTTCCTCGCCATACAATACAAATCTGATTTCATTTAATTTAGAATATTTTTGTACATAAAATGGTCAAGGGAACATACTCCCCAAAATCTCCAATGAATCATACAAAGGGTACAAAATGTGGGCCCCATAACCTGCACCCAGTCCACCCTAATTTTCTGTAAAAGATTTGATAATAATGGAGTGAGCTTAACGCGCTCAGTGGGTAAATAGTTCGTGAGTATAACAATTAATAAAGCATACTTCAATATCAAATATCTTAAATACACACGTGAGCATCATAATCAATCAATACGTATGTATGCATGACACCGTCTCGTATTGGTTTGATGAACGTACATCGTCTGAGTTCACGTACAAAGGTCCGTCAGGACGTTCTCCCCTGGCGTAGCTAGGTTCTATTGTACATCCCTCCTCAGGAACGATGCTCTGGATTCACGTACTGATGTCCCTCTCCTGGCGTAGCCGGGTTCTCATGTACGTCCCTCTCCAGAGAAAAATAATGAATAGCGAGCAATGCTCCTAACTATTCTATGAGTCATAAACCATATCCGTCCCTAGGTGGTGATATGTATGATGTCAATGCATGAACTGGTCTAGTCTACTGGTCTGGTCTTTTCTTGACATTTAGACTGACTTTGGCAACGTCTGGTGATCCTTATCAGAGTTGGTATCACGACGTGTAAGGTTAGGACATTCAGTATTACTTGTATAAGCTGATAGCTTTCAATAAGACCAACTAGATCAGTCCTAAGTTGAGAGGTGAGACACAAGGTCTTGCTTAAATACCAATCGCCTAGAGCAGCCTGCTGCCTCTCGTTCACTATTTGAAGTTACTGAGGACAAGACCGAGTTTAGCTGAGTCAGATTGACCAAAAATCTGGCATTATAATAGTATAATACGTGAATTCCAAGTGTACAGACATAAGTGCGACAATATAAACATTATATGACATAATGCAGTGTAAATGAACAATAGATATAATAATAACTGAATGTAAACTTTAATAAAAGTTATAAAACACGCAAACCTATGTTTCATTCCCCACCTTCAGATAAGAACTTCTTCTTTTTCAGATCTGGCGCTTTCCTCCGGACAGAACTTGTCGCATGGCACCGAGAATCTCGAACAGAGAGTCTCAAAAGACTAAAAGCTCAAAATGAGTGAAAGAGGAGGAAAAATCACAATTTGAAGTGAATTTGGTGTGGAAAATAAAGAGGGGGTTGGTTTATATAGAGGTATTGGCACAAGGACTTCCGGGCAGGTGAAATGCCCAAACGAATTTTTTTTTTTTTTTTTGTGAAATACAGGGTGTTACAAATAACGTTTTTTAAATATTATCAAAACCTTTAATAGTTAATGACATTCATTTTAACAACATTTGTTAGCATGCTGTTAAATATTTATTTTGTTATAGTGTACTGAAGTTTATTTATTTATTTGTTTATTTAATGACATTTATTTGAACAACATTTGTTGTCATGTTTTTAAATAATCATCCTACAAGAAATATTTTTGTGAGATCCTAAAGAAATTTAAGTATTAGAGTGAAAAGGAAATAAACACACATAAACTTGTATCTGCTAATGCACTAAAACGAAAATCCATCAAAAAAGCAAAAAAAGCTTATGCACAACGCGTTGCCGACAAAATCGACAGCCAAATAGCTAACAACTAAGTGTTTTAAATTGGTATGGGTATGTTAATTGAGATATGCATTTGTATGAGGATGATTGTGCGCGAATTGATGACCATTTTAGCAAATGAACGTTATTTTTATATCTTAATTTTTACGAAATAAAATTATGTAGAGTAAATTTTGAAATAAATAATGTTTTTTAAATATTATCAAAACCTTTAATATTTAATGACAATCATTTTAACAACATTTGTTGGCATATTGTTAAATATTTATTTTGTTGTAGTGTAGTAAAAAAGTTTAATTCAGTTGATGGTGTGAGAACCTTGTTATTCATTTGTATCATCCTATTTTATTTTAAATGAATGTTTCATGTATGATTTATTGAAAAGATTTCATGGTGTGGAAATAGGGAAAAACCCTTTAGTTCTTGTTTAGTTTGGCTTATCTTTAGAAAGTATATCGATAATTGGACATAACCAAATAAGTTGAGAGTACTCCCTACAAGGATAATCAGATCTCTTATTCTCTTAAACTTACTGAGCATGAATTAAAGGAGAATTTAGCAAGTGGTCAGTTGATTGAATTTGGGTCATCTCATTTTTTGTTTTAGAGCAAGGTTCCATGATCAATATTTGGTCTATCTTCAAGAGAGTGTTGATAGATTTGTTAACAAAGTTAGGGATAACTCGTGCTGGACTCTATTATTCACTGCCACTGATGGAAGTTATTCAAGATAACTTTTAATGTGACTTAAGATCGAAGTTTAGATTAAAAAGTTGTTCCCTATTGGCTATATGCTTACTATAAGCCTTGGGACACTTGTCACATCACTTGAATAAAGGCGGATAAGGTGCATGAGATTTGAACTTGTGTTATTTCTGTGATGCTCGAATATTATTTATGACTGCATTGCTTTTTATATGGCATTGAACATGCATACATGGAATGCGTAGATGTATGAATGATGATATATTTGAATTATATTCACTAGGTACCGTTGACTCACTCTATTACTTATTTTTTAGGTCATTCTTTAGTTGACAGGGCAAAGGAATAATGCAGTAGTGAGAAGCTAGTGACCCTACTAGAAAAAACTTTTGATGTAGGTCGTGAACCTTGTGAATATATATATCTGTATTTTGTTATTTTGGATAATGTAAATATATCCATATTTTGAAATATAATGTGATGAATGTTGTTTAATTAGAATTGAAGTAGCTGTGGATAGTAGTAAATTCTTGAAATATTAATCGGGTTGATAGATAACTTATTTATAGGGGAGACTCTGTTGGGGTCTGGCTGAGGCTTAATAGGAGTTTAATTGTCTTATGGAGGATATGATGATTAGATTTCTATGCCAGTCAGGATGCCTTGAGGGTTTTGTGAAGGGTCCCAACAGACTTGGTATCAAAGCCTAAGTTATAAAAACCTTAGGATTGAAAAGCTTTGCAAGATAATGAAAAACCTTACTATATTATTTTTTGTGTGTATAAATATAGTTTGGGTAGTTACGATATTAGATGATCTGTTTTGTTTTCTCTATATGTAATGGTTACCTCATTTGTTTTCTCAGTTCTTATGAGAAGAAGATGTTGACCAAGAGGTTCACTTATGGAGCATACAAATCAAGATAGAAGAAAAAGGTTGTAGGAATTAGTTGAGGCATAGGGTCAATTGTTGACGACCTAGAATGCATAGATGCAGGAATAAATGACAAAGATGGAAGTTGAGATGGAATGACCAGCTGCAGTAGTGCCTCAAGAGGTTGGTCCTTGTAGAGTTGAGACGAGTATCAAACAAAGGGTGCAGGAGAGCCTGCTACTACTATACCATTGCCATCACCTACTCATACATCAGTCGATAATGTAGTCATGAGTCAGACAAAACTGATGCCAAAATTTATGAGAATGAAGCTAAAAGAGTTTGAGGGTGAAGTGGACTTGAAGAAGGCAGAGGGCTAGATTTGCAATATGGAGAAAATAACTAGATCCTTGAAGTTAGATGATGAGTCTTAGGTGCTTTTATCTGCTCATATGCTGGAAAGTGATGCAGGGGAGTGGTGAACCTCAGTGTTGAATACAGAGGGCCACTTGAAGACCTGGGCCAAATTTAAAGAGTTATTCTTTGAGATGTACGTCCCGCCCACGGAGAGAGTGAAGAAGTAGACAAAATTTCTCAATCTTAAGCAGGGAGATATGATGGTGCGTGAGTATGAGTTCAAATTTACTTAGCTGTCAGCTTATGCACTTAAGCTAGTCAAAGATAAGGAAGACAAAATTAAGTTGTTTTTTGGAGGACTGAGGCCAACCATCATACAGGCCTTGTCAGTGACTAGAGTGGAGCATTATAAGCATGCCTTTAACAAAGTTTTTCAGTTTAAGTTAGCTGAGCAGAGAGACAGTCATATGGTGCAGGCGACTTCAAGTGTAACACCACAGGCACATGCGACTTTTGGTAGTAAACCACAATCCTCATGGTCTAAGAAGAGATGGGGAAAAAGGCAGATTTTCAGTAAAGAAGCACAATTTTTTGGTGCATCGAGCGAGGCTTCTACAGTGCTAGGGGGTTTAGTACCAGTTACTACTCCATCGACTCCAGTTGCCATACAGACTCAGAGTACTACAATGAAACCACCAGTACAACAGACTTATGCTTGAGGTTGAGGTTGAGCCAGAGAAAGAGAGAGTTAGGGTTCAAGAGCACCTGACACAGCTTCACAGGTGGGATCTTTTGCTCCCAAGGCACCTTACATATGCTATCAATGTGGGCAGGTAGGGCACGAAGGTTTGAGTTTCTAAATCTGCCAATGGTGTTTTCAAGAAGTACTCCTCAGCCTGTCAGCAGGGAAAAAGCTAAAACAATGATAAAACCTAACCCAGAATGTCACGACCCACGACGAGTAATGTCATGACCAGCACGGAACCCCCGGCTGTATCCTTCCTCGATATACCAGGCGTCCTGTCAGCCTAATATAAACAACAAATAACACAATAATCCCATAACATAGCAACAAACTATATGGACATAATCAATTCATTAAAATAAATTACATTCCCAAAAGTGTAAACCATAAAATTTCATAAGTCCACAATAAACAAAACCAAAACTAACCATAGGCACAACCCATCTATGTGTTAATTATAAATGCATAGGTGTTATTAAGTACATATTTACCAAAATACAAAAATGTACAAAAACACCTACATCACAAAAATACGGGACATGCTGCACAGTCAAGTTTTCCTCTTCCCTCTCCTATCTGAACTTGAAATGATAGGAATGAGGAGTGAGCTACAACAAACTTAGTGAATGTTTTCTACAAGTTGCAATATACATGCATTTAGATGAACAAGACAAGTTCATCAAAGCATTTTAAATAACATGTGATATACAAGATTACATACATGCCAAATATAATGCATATCATTTTTCTAAACATGCCAATGCAATCAGAACACCTCCTGAGTACGGGCGATCAAAGGCCTAGGTTTGCGACACTCCGTGCTTGATCCGACCAAACAATATTCGTATTCTAATAGAATTTCTGGGGTTGTGCAACCCATAGGATCAGCCGACCACTATAAGTACTATGCCTAGGCCGTCCTATCTATACACAAGCCATAAAACCATTTGTCAGGTCCACAACTGGGATCACTGCTAGACTTACGAGATTTTCCAAAGAAAATTATAACTAGGAGACCCAAACCCAATTGCTAACCATATTAGACCATGCTCAAATTCATTTCATGAACTATTAGAACATGCATAATACATATACATCAATTTAAACACTTTACATAATACAATGCCACATATATAAAATTCAAATGTAAAGAAACACTCACAACTCGATTGGCTAGACTTAGCCAATCTAATCCGATCAAAGAAAACACTAGGATGCCATCAAAACACTCCTAAGCACCTCAACCTCTAATTGGCTTAATTGGGTCACTTTGATCAATCAAAATCCCTGCATATACATAGGTTCATTCTCTATTAAAAAATCAGTCCACAAGCATGCCAAGTCACCATGACTAACCCCAATTCAATAGCCAATTTAAGACTCTAAAATGGTTGTACTCATGAGCTAATCAACATTGCTCAATCAACCCACTTAATATCTAATTAAACCATACTTAACCCAAATGAATGCAATAGGTTGATCTCTATGATCTCACCATCATAATACATGTTGTAATACCCTGTATTTCACAATTTATTTTTTTTTTCGTTTGGGCATAAATGCCCGGACGTTCGGGCAGGCCGCCTGAATGTTCAGGCACCCGCCCGAACGTTCAGGCGCCAATTTTCTTATAAAAGGAGCCCTCTCCTTCTCATATCCTCACACCAAATCACCTTATCTAGTGATTTTTCCTGCTTTTTTCACTCATTCTGAGTTATTTTCTGTTTGAGATTCTCTGTTCGAGACTCTCAGTGCGATACGACGAAGTTCTGTCCGGAGGAAAACGCCAGATCTGAAAGAAGAAGTTCTTATCTGAAAGTGGGGAACGAAACATAAGTTTGCGTGTTTTATAACTTTTATTAAAGTTTACATTCATTTATTATTATGTCTACTATTCATTTATACTGCATTATGTCATATAATGTTTATACTGTCGCACTTACGCCTGTTTATTTAGAGTTCATGTATTTCACTGTTATAATATCGGATTTGTGGTCAATCTGGCTCAACTAGACTCGGTCTTGTCCTCAGTAACTTTAAATAGTGAAAGGGAGGCAGCGAGCTGCTCTAGGCGATTGGTATTTAAGCAGACCTTGTGTCTCACCTCTCAACTGGGGGACTGATCTAGTTGGTCTTATTGAAAGCTATCAGCTTATACAAGTAATACTGAATGTCCTAACCTTGCACGTCGTGATACCAACCCTGATAAGGATCATAAGACGTTGCCAAAGTCAGTCTAAATGTCAAGAAAAGACCAAACCAGTGCATGCATTGGCATCATACATATCGCCACCTAGGGACGTATGTGGTTTATGATTCATAGAATAGTTAGGAGCATTGCTCGCTATTCATTATATTTCTCTGGAGAGAGACGTACAATGAGAACCCGGCTATGCCTGGGGAGGGAAATCAGCACGTGAATCCAGAGCATTGTTCCTGAGGAGGGACGTACAGTGAGAACCTGGCTACGCCTAGGGAAGAACATCTGTACGTGAACTCAGGCGATGTACGTTCATCAAACCATTACGAGACGGTGTCATGCATACATACATATTGATTGATTATGATGCTCTAATGTGTATTTAAGATATTTGATTTTGAAGTATGCTTTATTAATTGTTATACTCACGAACTATTTCACCCACTGAGCACGTTAAGCTCACTCTATTATTATCCAATTTTTCACAAGGAATTAGAGTGGACTAGGTGCAGGTTTATGGGGCCCACATTTTGTACCTTTTTGGAAATTTTGGGGATTTTGTTCCCTCGACCATGTCATGTACAAAAATATTCTGAATTAAATGAAATCAGATTTGTACTGTATTATATTTTCCGCTGCGTACTCTGTTGTTACCATTGTTATTATTCCAAATGCGAGCCCGGGCTGTGTGTGACATTTAATGGTATCATAGAGTATAAGATACATAAGATACATTTAAATATAGTCCTCCAGACTTTGAGAAGGCACCAACTGTATGCAAAGTTGAGTAAGTGCGAATTTTGGGCGAAGCGAGTTCAATTCCTAGGCCATGTGGTTTCAGGCAATGGCATCGAGGTAGATCCTTCTAAGGTTGAAGCGGTTTTAAATTGGAAGCAGCCTACCACTGTTACTCAGATTAGGAGTTTTCTTGGTTTGGCTGGCTATTACAGACTCTTCATTAAGGACTTCTCATAGATTGCTGAACCTATGACCAAGCTCACTCAAAAAGACGTGCGATTCATCTGAAATCCCGCCTGTGAAGCATCATTTCAGGAATTGAAGAAACGCCTCACGACGGCAAGAAATGCAATTGGATTTTCATTATACACCGACGCCTCTCTCCAAGGCTTAGGCGTCGTATTAATGCAAGAAGGCCAAGTTGTTGCATATGCCTCGAGGCAACTGAAGACTCATGAGGGTAATTACCCAACACATGACTTGGAACTTGCAGCTGTTGTGTTTGTACTGAAATTATGGCGTCATTACCTATACGGTGAACTGTTCAAGGTCTTCTCAGATCACAAGAGCCTTAAGTACATATACGCTCAGAGATACCTAAACTTCCGCCAAAGACGGTTGAAATTCTTGAAAGATTATGACTTTCAACTCCAGTACCATCCCGGAAAAGCCAATGTTGTGGCTAATGCCCTAAGTAGAAAATCGTACGTTGCTTGCACTCTTAACTTTGAAATGGGGAACTTGGCTACAGAGATGGAGAACTTTAACCTACAACTGATCGAAGAGGGAAAAGGATCATGATTCTCTCAATTATCAGCCAACTCTGAGCTAGTTCGAAAGATTTCAGCTGCTCAAGCCAATGACCCTATGTTAATGGAGAAACGAGAACTTCTACTCAGCGGACAAGACCTTCCTTACTGGTCGGTCTCAGAAGACGGGGCCGTTTTCTATAAAAAAACGTCTTTGTCTACCGAACGATCCCGAGGTTCGGAAAGAAGTGCTCACTGAGATGCACTATTCGAGGTTCGTTATGCATCATGGGGGTGACAAGATGTACAAGGTTGTCAAGCGACAATTCTGGTTTTTCGGAATGAAGAAGGCAATTACAGACTTCGTTGCTCGATGTCTCGTTTGCCAGAAAGTTAAAGCAGAATGAAGACTTCCCTACGGACTTCTCTAGTCGTTACCTATTGGAGAATGGAAGTGGGAGAACATCGCAATAGATTTTGTTACGGCCTTACCTCGAAATAATAAAGGGCAAGATGTTATCTGGGTTATCATTGACAGACTTACAAAGTCTGCACACTTCTTGCCAATAAAATTCACGGATAATCCTGCCAAACTTGCAAAACTATATGAAAGAGATATCGTACGCCTTCATGGCATACCACTCACGATCGTCTCTGATCGAGACCCTCGATTCACATCAAACTTTTGGAAAAGCTTCCAGAATAGAATGAGTTCTGATATCACTATGAGCAAAGCCTTCCACCCTCAGACTGATGGGCAGTCAGAGCGGCTTATCCAAATCTTAGAAGACATGTTAGGATATTGCATCTTGGACTTTAATGACGGATGGGAAAAATATTTACATTTAGCTGAGGTTGCATACAACAATAGCTACCAAACTAGTATCGGCATGGCACCGTACGAGGCTCTCTATGGTCGCCCTTGCAGATCTCCGGTATGCTGGTTAGATATGGCAGATAGACCGCAGTTAGGTCCTGAACTAGTTCAAGAGATTTTTAAGAAGATCACACTAGTAAAGGAACGACTTCGTGTTGCACAAAGTTGACAGAAGAGCTATGCTGACAAGCGGAGGCAACCTCTAGAATTTAATAAAGGGGACTTTGTTTTTCTAAAAGTTCAGCCCACAAGAGGTGTCAAACGCTTTGGGATCAAAGGAAAGCTCTCCCCGCGGTATATAAGTCCATTTCAGATCGTTGAACGTATTAACAAACTTGCTTATCGTCTGTCCCTTCCATCGTCCATGCCTAAGATTCATGGTGTTTCTCACGTATCTATGCTTTGCAAGTATCGTCCCGATCCTTCGCATATCATCCCTTTAGTCGAGGTTCGGGTTGAGGAAGGAAATAAGTATCAAGAGAGAGCGATACAAATTTTGGATAGAAAAACTCAAGAACTAAGGCGACGTAGCATAGCACTTGTGAAGGTGTTCTGGGATCACCACGACGTCGAGGAAGCAACATGGGAACTAGAAGCAACAATTAAACATAAATACCCTGAATTGTTTTCTAGTACCAACTGATGATGTGATACACTGTACTATTTTCACTTATCAATAAAATGATGGAACTTTGTTTACACATATCTTAATACATTATTTCACTTGAATAACTATGCAGATGTCTGAAAATAATATCAATGGATATAGTGATGCTCACACACAGTGGCCTCCATGGCAATCTGTGACAACTCCTTCAGAATCTGAGTCAAGTCACAACTACTTTGCATCACCAACTCCATCACCACACAGACAACGATCTTTATCGCCAGAGCGTGCATGGCTTTTTCGTAACAATCCCGTACCCTCATCTTGGCAGGACCTTCTACCAAAATTGCCAGGCGGCCGGATTCGAGCAACAACACGAAAAAGTATTCCACCGCTCAACCTACCTCCCCTCAAATGATGTAACCAGCGCCATCCACCACCATCTGTTATGCAATAGATGGAATCTTCAGGGGACGAATCTGATTTCATTTGCTCTCCATGGTTTTATGATGATGAGGATTTCACCGGTCATAGTACTATTCAGGGACCATACAAGCACTACCCTGAACTCGCAAGAGATGACGCCGGCAGGGAATATCAAGCAGATAACCATCATAACTACTTAAATTGATTTCGAGGGTGAAATCCCTTTAAGGGGGTAGAGTGTAATACCCTGTATTTCACAAAAAAAAAATCGTTTGGGCAGAAATACCCGGAAGTTCGGGCAGGCCGCCTAAACATTCAGGCACCCACCCGAACGTTCAGGCGCCAATTTTCCTATAAAAGGAGCCCTCTCCTTCTCATTTCCTCACACCAAATCACCTTCTTTAGTGATTTTTCCTCCTCTTTTCACTCATTCTGAGTTATTTTCTATTTGAGACTCTCTGTTCGAGACTCTCGGTGCGATATGACGAAGTTCTGTCCGGAAGAAAGCGCCAGATCTGAAAGAAGAAGTTCTTATCTGAAGGTGGGGAACGAAACATAGGTTTGCATGTTTTATAACTTTTATTAAAGTTTACATTCATTTATTATTATGTCTACTATTCATTTACACTGCATTATGTCATATAATGTTTATATTGTCGCACTTACGCATGTTTATTTGGATTTCATGTATTTCACTGTTATAATGCCGGATTTGTGGTCAATCTGGCTCACTAGACTTGGTCTTGTCCTCAGCAACTTTAAATAGTGAACGGGAGCCAACGGGCTGCTCTAGGCGATTGGTATTTTTAACCAGACCTTGTGTCTCACCTCTCAACTGGGGACTAATCTAGTTGGTCTTATTGAAAGCTATCAGCTTATACAAGTATTACTGAATGTTCTGACCTTGCACGTCGTGATACCAACCCTGATAAGGATCACCAGACGTTGTCAAAGTCAGTCTAAATGTCAAGAAAAGACCAGACCAGTTCATGCATTGGCATCATACATATCACCACCTAGGGACGTATGTGGTTTATGATTCATAGAATAGTTAGGAGCATTGCTCGCTATTCATTATATTTCTCTGGATATGGACGTACAATGAAAACTCGGCTATGCTTGGGGAGGGACATCAGTACGTGAATCCAGAGCATTGTTCCTGAGGAGGGATGTACAGTGAGAACCTGGTTACGCCTAGGGGAAGGACATCTGTGCGTGAACTCAGGCGATGTACGTTCATCAAACCATTACGAGACGGTGTCATGCATACATACATATTGATTGATTATGATGCTCTAATGTGTATTTAAGATATTTGATTTTGAAGTATGCTTTATTAATTGTTATACTCACGAACTATTTTACCCACTGAGCACGTTAAGCTCACTCCATTATTATCCAATTTTTCACAGGGAATTAGAGTGGACTGGGTGCAGGTTTATGGGGCTCACATTTTACACCCTTTTGGGGATTTTGGGGAGTTTGTTCCCTCGACCATGTCATGTACAAAAATATTCTGAATTAAATGAAATCATATTTGTACTGTATTTTATTTTTCGCGGTGCACTTTGTTGTTACCATTGTTATTATTCCAAATGCGCTTCCCGTCCACGAGTGTACTGCGGGTTTAGGCGTGTCCGGGCGAGTTGTGACACATGCATTCAATCATAATTAGGGTAAATTAGACTAATCCCCATGTCAATTTCATCAATTGACTTAGTCTAGGTCAAAATCCTCAAATTTGGGCAAATCCCCAAATTCATGGCAAATTCTCAAATTTCATGGCCTAGGCCAAAATTACACTACACCTAGGTTTTTTACCATTCAAAATCAGTAAATTGGACTACTAAACATCCAAATTTACCCATCTAATCAACATAGATTACATGCAACTTGAATGGAAAACCCTAAGTCCATAACCTAGGTTTAGGTCAAATGCACATAACCCCTCCAATTTCTGGCTAGAAATTGAGAGTTTTACCATCAATGGGTTCCCGATAGCCTCTAATTACTCATTTATGACATGCAAGACCTAACTCCTACATGTGTTCTTCCACCACCCCATTCAAATTCGGGATTTATGTGTGGAAAACACTCCTTAGGTGTTGTTTTAGGTCAAAGAAGCCCATTAATACCACATATAAGCTTAAAATAGCATAAACAAGCAAACCCTAGGTCTAGAACCCTACAAATCTAGGATTCATACCAACACTTAGGTCAAAAGAAAGCTTGAATGCAATAGCTAAAGAGGTTAAAGGAGGAAAATGAGGAAGAATATGATACCTTAGAGGATTCTTGAGCACAAATGCTCCAAAACCCTAACCTTTCTCCCATTTTCTCTTCTCCACTCCTTTTCATCTTCTCCAAGCTCTTTTGCCCCTTTTGAAAGTGTAAAAATGAGCAAAAACACGTCCAAGAGCTTCTATAGAAGTAAAGTTGCAAAATTGGGCCCACACTTACAAAAAACACATAAATAAAAGAAATAGTTTTCCAGCTGCAATTATTTTCACTTACATAATCAATTTCTTGCAAACGACTCATCAATTTAACATCTTAACCATTCAAATTTTTATGAGTCAGTTATCAATCTTCTGGTAAACTTTCAGCTCTATCCAACGGTGGGATTGCGACATCGAACCATTTGATCAAAATTGCGTAAGAAAAATCAGCAAATTCTAGAAACAGTGGTTGAAATCTTATACCTCACAGTGGAAAACTCCGATCAAGATCTTAACCGTTCATAATGAAGATCTATCAGAGACGAATACGCTGAAAACATTTCAGCTCAATCAGACCACATATCAAGGAGATCAAGCCATTGATGTAATCGGTGACAGAAATTTCTTCCTCCATGGGGCGAGCTTCACTGATCCAAAACATCGTTTTCAACGTCGAACGGGTCTCCGATTATTCTGAAACTTTACGCGCACTCTAAAAGACATAAAAGCATGCGGGAACACTCAAACCAACACTCATCAAGTATCAAATATGTGTACGTATACGTATACAGATACTCTACAGGTCAAAATAATGTCATCCTAAGGTATGGGCATTACATAGAAGCATCAAAGACACTAACAGAATGTATGATCACTATCTGTGATATACCTATGTATGTGCTTATTGATGCATTGTTTTTTATTTTGTGCATGTGGTAGATAGATTGAAACTTACTCTTGTTAGAGCTAGTGCATGGTTGATGTTGTGTATAACAACAAATGAGAGAATTGTTATGTACAACGACAAATGAGATAATCTACCTTAATGTGGTTTGTGAGCACTGTGTGGTTAGACTGGGTGATTATGAGATGCCGGTGAACTTTAGAGTTCTAGTGTAACACCCCGTAATTTGAATTAATACATACGTTAAATTACACGTATATCGAAACGTATAATATACGTATTTTATACGTAGGAGCCAAATATACGTGTATGATACCTATGAGATAATCTTATATGGGTGCTTACAAGTTACACATTGGAGTTAATGTAACTTGATTAATGTATGGAGTTGATTCATTAACTACGTGGATTTAGAAGAAGAAGCAAATGAATAATAAAAATAATAATAAATAATAAGGATACTATTCATTCTTAACAATAAAATGAACAGTATTTACTGTTCACGTAATAGTAACTGAAAAAAAAAATAGAAAAGAATATAAAAGAAAAGAAAAGAAAAGAAAAGGAAAGGAAAGGAAAGGAGTTGCAGAAAGCAACGAAAAACAGAAGAGAAGAAGCAGAGAGGAAAAGAGGAGAGAAAAAGGAAATCAAGCGAAATTCGGACATACGGTAAGTGATTTTCACTCCTTTTCTTCGTGAAATTACTATCTAAGCTAGATGTAACGATTCTAGCGGACTAATTTTGACTGTGGGAGCCGTTTTACGGCGTTTTGACATATTGGGGTTTTGACCCCAACGTGAATGAAAACCCGCGAGGAAGATAGAAAAACACTCCCTGGACTGTCGGGACTTCGAATCTGTGGTGAGATTCGATTTCATGCGTTTTCGAGACCGTTTGACAATTTTAATACATTATACATCTTTCGGATAAATAGTAATAAATAGTGAATAGTGAATAGTGAATAGTGAATAGTGAATAGTAAATAGTAAATAGTAAATAGTAAATAGTGCACAATGAATAGCGTACAGTAAAATGAATAGTGCACAGTGAACAGTGAATAGTGAATAGTGCACAGTGAATAGTGAATAGTGCACAGTAAAATAGTGAATAGTACACAGTGAATAGTGAATAGTGACATTGATCAGTGATGTGAATCGTACTGTGCACAGTGATGTGAACACAATGAAACCCCGGTTTGAGTTTATAGAAACGAGATAACTGCGTATGAGTCCTAAATGGATTTATTATTCGTGATTTGAAGTGAGTTGAGAAATATAAATATGAAGACATGCAATTGAATTATGGAGTGATTGTCACAGGTTAAATTAGTTGGATTTAACTTGGAGCTGGACTCGAAAGCGACGATTATTGAGTTTAAGTTGAACGTGTTGTACTGTGAGTATAGTTTCCTTGATTTGGTTCTTGTATGACATTGTACGCATATAAACTGTTTGATTGTATGCATGTGATATTATATATATAAGGCATTGAGTTTTATGATCATGCAAATTGATTTTAGCATTGGAGTTTGTAAGGATGAGGCTTTGCGAATCCTCATTGTCATTTCGTTAGGAATTAGACCCGGATGAGGTTTTGCGAGTCCTCAGTAGGTCTGTCCTAACAAGGGTTGCGATCCTTGAAATGACTGTGTATTGGGTAATGAGAGGTTGTGTCTACCTTGTACGGCCATACAAGGGTTAGACCCGCTCTCTTGCCTTGCGGAGGAGGGAAATTGTGTATTGTATTATGAAAAATTCATGAAATTTATGTTGTTGACATGTATAATATATTCGTTGAATGATGCATGTGTTGCATAAGTGTTTGAAAGAATTTTAAATGTCATATTTCTCTAAATGTATATAATTGTCATCTCAAGAACTATATTCACTGAGCTGTTGTTTGCTCACCCCATTTCCTCCAATATTTCAGGTCTTGAGGCGAAGGGAAAAGGAAAAATCCGTGAGTGATAATCACGTGAACCTTCGTCTGGTACGTGTATGTATGTTTGGAGGAAATAAATGATATTTTTGGTATTTTGATATGTATAATTATCACACACTATATATATGTACTATCACCTAGATGGGTTGTGTGCTAATCTTATAATGCTTGGGATGATGAAATGTATTTATTAGTTGGGAATTTACTTTGTGGAATGAATGAAATGAATGTGAGGGGAATGATCATCTATAGTTGATTGGATTTGAATTGTGGTATAAAAAAAAAAAAAAAAAAGAAATTCAGTAAGTTTGAGATGGATTGTGAGAGGCTGACAGTGTATTGTATACTGTATACGGGTATGTACAGTGTATAGTACACTGTGCCAGTCATGACGTCAGCCTACGTCAGGGGCGTCGTGACAATATTGGTATCAGAGCTACGTTTAGGATTAAAAGCCTAAAAGATTAAAAGCTTTAGTATCTTATGTTTGTTTTATGAGTTTATGTACGGGTAAATAACGTATCTATACAGATGTAGTACTCGGATTGGCTGACTTATATGCTCCTTTATCTCTGTGAATGGCAGATTGAAAGGGAAGTATGGATCCACAAGAAGAAAGGTTGACGAAATTGGAAGAAATGATGATAGCTCAGCAGAGACAAAATGCTGAGATGATGCATATGTTGACACGCCTTCAGGATACTCAAGGGCCTCCAGCACCTGTAGTACCTGAGGTTGGCGCCAGTAGTGCGGGTGCATCTGCAGAACAACCTGTACCAGTGCAGGAAACAGTAGCGACTCATGAGGATATAGATGAGACTCGCAGATATGAAGATGTGATGAAAGCATTTAAAAGACGTGAGCCGCCTATATTTGATGGCAGTCTAGAGTTAGAGGTTGCTGAGGATTGGCTTCTGAGAATAGAAGTTATATTTGAGGACATGCATGCACTGGATAGGGACAAGATTAAACTTGCTCGATTTAAGTTTTCGAGTAAGGTTGAGAGATGGTGGCAAACAATAAGCCGAGCTCAGGGACCCATAGATACTTGGGATAAATTTAAAGAAGTATTCTACAAGACGTACTATCCCCCGTCTGAGGTTGATAAAAGGCATAAGCAATTTATAGACTTATAGCAAGGGAACATGTCTGTGAGAGAATATGAATATGAGTTCAATAGGCTAGCCTTGTTTGCCCCTGAGATGGTACAAACAGATCTGATGCGAATGAAGAGGCTCAGGGAAGGATTTAATGACCCAATCCAGAAAGGTTTAGCTCTTGCTGGTGTTCAGACTTATGATCAGGCAGTGCGACAGGCACTGGATTATGAGACAGTCGAGATGAAAAATAGGCCACCACGGGCAACGCCCACATCACAGCCAAGTATAGAGCAACAAGTACCTTATCAGAGTCCGAGAAAGCAGAGATGGGACAGAAAATGGTGGGGTGAACAGAAAAAGGCAAAGATAGTTGAGAGGCCTACTGCTATGGAGATTCCAGTTACTCTTCCAGCAGCAACGCTACCACCACCGGCAGGCAGAATATCACCGTCTGTTACGAGGCCACTGACACAGGGATCGTCGGTTCGGGCACCATGGCCGCATAGGGGACCAGGCAGTCAGAGTGGTTGGCGTTCCATGCCAGGCACTGCGTCGCAAACAGCTTCATCTGCATATCGTCCTCTTTTCACATGCTTTCGATGTGGGAACAAGGGACATAAAGCGTACCAGTGTCCTTTGCAGTCAGCCCCGCGGACTCCAACAAATCCATCTGCTACTGTTCCTATTTCCACGCCTGTCAGAGAGTAAGCCAGGGCTGTTACAGAGCCAGATCCAGAGGCGAACAAGAATTTGGTGGAAGGTATGCTTTCTATTTGCGACACTATGATGTATGTGTTAATTGATGCTGGATCCACCTTGTCATTTATTGCTGGCCACATGGTAGATAGGTTGCATTTAACTCCTGTTAGGATTAGCACACCGTTGGTTCTGAGTACTGCAGCAGGAGATCGAATCTACCCAAATATGTTGTGTGAAAAGTGTGTGGTCAAATATGCGGATCATGAAATGATTGTGAATCTTAGGGTGTTAGAATTCCTGGAATTCGATGCTATATTGGGTATGGATTGGTTGGCTGCCTATCATGCCCATGTGGACTGCTTTGAGAAGAAAATCGTCTTTCAAATACCAGGACAACCAACCTTTATTTATAGTGGCAAGACGTCTTTAAACTCTCCCACTCGAGGTAGGATGGCCACTAATGCAGAGATAGGGATGTTGACTAGTATAAAGCCAGTAAATGAAAATGACTTAAGCGTTCAGATAGCAGATATTCCTATAGTCTGTGAGTACCCAGATGTTTTTCCAGAGGATTTACCAGGCTTACCACCAGTACGGGAAATTGATTTTATTATTGAACTGATACCTGCTACAAAGCCTATTTCGATTCCACCTTATCGAATGGCACCAAAGAAGTTACAGGAACTCAAGGTGCAATTAGAGGAGTTGATGACAAAAGGGTTTATTACCCCGAGTATGTCACCATGGGGCGCGCCTGTCCTGTTTGTGAAGAAAAAGGATGGCAGCTTGAGGTTATGCATTGATTATAGACAGCTAAACAGGGCGACAGTGAAAAATAAGTATCCTTTACCCCGTATCGATGATTTATTCGATCAGTTGAATGGTGCTAAATTTTTCTCTAAAATTGATTTAAGATCTGGATACCATCAGCTAAGAATAAGGGAAGAGGATGTACCAAAGACTGCGTTTAGAACACGGTATGGTCACTATGAGTTTCTTGTTATGCCCTTTGGACTGACCAATGCCCCAGCCATGTTTATGGATTTGATGCAAAGGGTCTTCAGACCATATCTGGATCAGTTCATTATTGTGTTTATTGATGATATACTCGTTTACTCCAAAACTCAGGAGGATCATGAGCAACACCTCCGCATCACTTTGCAAACACTGAGAGAGCATCGGTTGTATGCTAAATTCAGTAAATGCGAGTTTTGGTTACATGAGGTGAGATTTTTAGGTCATGTGGTTAGTGCAGAAGGTATTTCTGTTGATTCTGCTAAGGTTGAGGCAATCATAAATTGGCCAAGACCAACCACAGTGACTGAAATCCGTAGTTTTCTGGGTCTCGCTGGTTATTACCGAAGATTTGTGGAAGGCTTTTCCCGATTGGCTTCCCCACTTACACGGCTGACTCAGAAAAATGTGTCATTTGTGTGGACTTCTGCATGTGAAGATGCTTTCACTGAGTTGAAGAAGAAATTAACTACTACCCCAGTTTTAGTACTCACAGAACCTGGAAAGGAGGTGGTGATTTACACAGATGCATCACATTTAGGTTTGGGATGTGTATTGATGCAAGAGGGTAGAGTGATTGCTTATGCATCCAGACAGCTGAAGATACATGAGAAGAATTACCCTGTGCATGATTTAGAACTAGCAGCTGTGGTATTTGCATTGAAATTGTGGAGACATTACCTCTATGGGGAAAAGTTCACACTGTACTCAGATCACAAAAGTCTGAAATATTTGTTTGACCAGAAAGAGCTGAATATGAGACAACGTAGATGGTTGGAATTCCTAAAAGATTATGATTTCACGTTAGAATATCATCCTGGAAAGGCCAACGTCGTAGTTGATGCATTGAGCCGAAAACGGGTTGAGACCCAGATGGTAGCTTGTCAAATGACCCAGGAGTGGCGACTTTTAGAGAGAGCGACTATGATGAGTGTTCTCTCCATCGCTCCACACGTTGACATTTGTGCTCAGCTGCATATACAGGTGACAGATTCTTCTATTCAAAAGATTAAGGATATGCAGCAGCATGATCCTGATCTTGGTATGTATGAGTCTTGGGCAGATAGTGCAGACATGGCAGATTGGCAGAAAGGTCCAGATGGTATCTTGCGTTATCAGGGGAGATTATGGGTACCCGTGGATAGGGCATTGAGGGCTGAGATATTAGAAAATGCACACAGATCTCAGTATACCATTCACCCAGGGTCTACAAAAATGTATCATGATATGAAGAGAACAGTATGGTGGCATGGGATGAAGAAAGATATAGCTGAGTATGTGCGAAATTGTGAGGTGTGTCAGCAAGTGAAAGCTGAACATCAGAGACCAGGAGGTCAGATGCAACCATTATCTATTCCAGAATGGAAATGGGAGCATATCACGATGGACTTTATCACAGGACTGCCCAGATCCCAGGGTAGATTTGACGCCATCTGGGTAATAGTTGACAGATTGACTAAATCTGCACACTTTCTTCCAATGACCACTAAAGACTCGATTGATAGACTGAGCAGATTGTATGTGCGGGAGATTGTCAGGTTGCATGGTATACCTGTTTCTATTGTGTCGGATAGAGATCCGCGGTTCACATCGAGCTTTTGGCAGGCTATGCAGGCCCGATTTGGTACTCATCTCCGTTTTAGTACAGCATTTCATCCTCAGACTGATGGCCAGACTGAGAGGGTGATTCAGATGCTGGAAGACATGCTCAGATCGTGTATTTTAGAGTTTGGTGGGACTTGGAGTGAAAGTTTACCATTGTGTGAGTTTGCTTATAATAACAGCTATCAGGCCAGTATTGGTATGGCACCTTATGAAGCTTTGTATGGTAGGCCGTGCAGATCTCCGACTTGTTGGTATGAGGTTGGAGAATCACAGTTGTTGGGACCGAAAGTTGTTATTGATCACACTGAGCAGGTTAAACAAATTAGACAGAGACTGAAAGCTGCCCAAGACCGACAGAAGAGTTATTTTGATAACCGCCACAGACCTTTAGAGTTTGCAGTAGATGATTTCGTGTTGCTTAAAGTCTCGCCACGGAAAGGTCAGATGCGGTTTGGGGTGAAAGGAAAATTGTCTCCTCGCTTTATTGGACCATTTAAAATCACAGAGAGGATTGGTCCATTAGCATACCGGATTGCTTTGCCTCCTCAGTTAGTCGGTGTTCATGATGTGTTTCATATTTCTATGTTGAGAAAATATCATGCAGACCCGACGAAGTATCCACCCTCGACACATCTTTTAGATGTAACACAGTTACAAGTTGGGGAGGATGCTACATATGACGAGAAGTCATTCAGATTCTTGATAGGAAGGTTCAACAATTGCGAAAGAAAGCAATTCCTTTGGTCAGAGTCAAATGGCAGTTTCATGATAATGAGGAACAGACTTGGGAACGCGAGGACTGGATGAGGGAGACATTTCCTGATCTCTTTACCACTTGAGGTACATTCTCCTTATCTGTTAAATTTCGAGGACGAAATTCCTTAAGTTGGGGAGATTGTAACACCCCGTAATTTGAATTAATACATACGTTAAATTACACGTATATCGAAACGTATAATATACGTATTTTATACGTAGGAGCCAAATATACGTGTATGATACCTATGAGATAATCTTATATGGGTGCTTACAAGTTACACATTGGAGTTAATGTAACTTGATTAATGTATGGAGTTGATTCATTAACTACGTGGATTTAGAAGAAGAAGCAAATGAATAATAAAAATAATAATAAATAATAAGGATACTATTCATTCTTAACAATAAAATGAACAGTATTTACTGTTCACGTAATAGTAACTGAAAAAAAAAATAGAAAAGAATATAAAAGAAAAGAAAAGAAAAGAAAAGGAAAGGAAAGGAGTTGCAGAAAGCAACGAAAAACAGAAGAGAAGAAGCAGAGAGGAAAAGAGGAGAGAAAAAGGAAATCAAGCGAAATTCGGACATACGGTAAGTGATTTTCACTCCTTTTCTTCGTGAAATTACTATCTAAGCTAGATGTAACGATTCTAGCGGACTAATTTTGACTGTGGGAGCCGTTTTACGGCGTTTTGACATATTGGGGTTTTGACCCCAACGTGAATGAAAACCCGCGAGGAAGATAGAAAAACACTCCCTGGACTGTCGGGACTTCGAATCTGTGGTGAGATTCGATTTCATGCGTTTTCGAGACCGTTTGACAATTTTAATACATTATACATCTTTCGGATGAATAGTAATAAATAGTGAATAGTGCACAGTGAATAGTGAATAGTAAATAGTAAATAGTGCACAGTGAATAGTGTACAGTAAAATGAATAGTGCACAGTAAATAGTGAATAGTGACATTGATCAGTGATGTGAATCGTACTGTGCACAGTGATGTGAACACAATGAAACCCCGGTTTGAGTTTATAGAAACGAGATAACTGCGTATGAGTCCTAAATGGATTTATTATTCGTGATTTGAAGTGAGTTGAGAAATATAAATATGAAGACATGCAATTGAATTATGGAGTGATTGTCACAGGTTAAATTAGTTGGATTTAACTTGGAGCTGGACTCGAAAGCGACGATTATTGAGTTTAAGTTGAACGTGTTGTACTGTGAGTATAGTTTCCTTGATTTGGTTCTTGTATGACATTGTACGCATATAAACTGTTTGATTGTATGCATGTGATATTATATATATAAGGCATTGAGTTTTATGATCATGCAAATTGATTTTAGCATTGGAGTTTGTAAGGATGAGGCTTTGCGAATCCTCATTGTCATTTCGTTAGGAATTAGACCCGGATGAGGTTTTGCGAGTCCTCAGTAGGTCTGTCCTAACAAGGGTTGCGATCCTTGAAATGACTGTGTATTGGGTAATGAGAGGCTGTGTCTACCTTGTACGGCCATACAAGGGTTAGACCCGCTCTCTTGCCTTGCGGAGGAGGGAGATTGTGTATTGTATTATGAAAAATTCATGAAATTTATGTTGTTGACATGTATAATATATTCGTTGAATGATGCATGTGTTGCATAAGTGTTTGAAAGAATTTTAAATGTCATATTTCTCTAAATGTATATAATTGTCATCTCAAGAACTATATTCACTGAGCTGTTGTTTGCTCACCCCATTTCCTCCAATATTTCAGGTCTTGAGGCGAAGGGAAAAGGAAAAATCCGTGAGTGATAATCACGTGAACCTTCGTCTGGTACGTGTATGTATGTTTGGAGGAAATAAATGATATTTTTGGTATTTTGATATGTATAATTATCACACACTATATATATGTACTATCACCTAGATGGGTTGTGTGCTAATCTTATAATGCTTGGGATGATGAAATGTATTTATTAGTTGGGAATTTACTTTGTGGAATGAATGAAATGAATGTGAGGGGAATGATCATCTATAGTTGATTGGATTTGAATTGTGGTATAAAAAAAAAAAAAAAAAAATTCAGTAAGTTTGAGATGGATTGTGAGAGGCTGACAGTGTATTGTATACTGTATACGGGTATGTACAGTGTATAGTACACTGTGCCGGTCATGACGTCAGCCTACGTCAGGGGCGTCGTGACATCTCGGGTTCCAAGAGCTTGATGCTATTATGGGATTGGACTGGATAGCAGCCTATCATGCCTAGGTAGACTACTTTGCTAAGAAGATTATATTCCAAATTCATGAATATCCTGAATTTGAGTATCAAGGTGGAGCATCAGATAAACCAACTACTAGAGGTAGATTGGTGACAAATGATGAGAAAAAGGTGTTGGTTGGTTTGACACCAGATGATGAGAAAACCAATGAAGTTAAGCTTGATGAGATTCCACTTGTGAGAGAGTTTCCAAAGTGTTTCATGCAGATTTGTCTGGATTACCTCCTAGATGGGAGATTGATTTCATCATTAAGCTGGTTCTTGATACTAAACTTATTTTTATGACACCGTATAAAATGACGTGTAAAGAATTACAAGAGTTGAAAATACAGTTAGAATGAATGTTGGCTAAGGGTTTTATAACCCTAAGTGTGCACCATGGGGAGCTTTAGTCTTATTTGTGAAAAAAAAAATATAGGAGCTTGTGGCTTTGTATAGATTACAGACAGTTGAACCAAGTGACTGTGAAAAATAAGTAAGGGTATCATCAGTTCCGGCTGTGTATAGATTCCCACGACTCATTATGGTTGTCGCGGACTGTACAAACATCTTCTTGAGTGGGGAACTTCATAACTTAATGGTAGGTGGAGACAACGACTCTAATCTAATTTAGTAGAGGGTGGCCCACTATTGCGTTGTACGGCAAGTTGCATTTTACCACAAGAAAATCAACCATCACAACAACCTTCAAGTTGCCATCTCTCGTTGTCACTGGTAACATGATTCTTTCTTCAAGCATCAAGCCTACCTCGATGAAATTGATCAGCGGTGAAAGTGTTGAGGTTAGCTGGTCTGCGTCCAGTCCCCTTTGCTCAAATGCAGACTAAATCAAAATGTTTGCGGAGCTTCTGTTATCTACCAACATTAGGTGCACTTTGTAATTCGCCACATTCATTGTTACTACTAGTGTGTCGGTGTGTGGGTGGTGCACATGTCGTGCCTCTGCCTCGGCAAATGTAATAGAAAAATCTACCTCCAGTAGGATTTTCCTTGGCCTGGACTCGAAGCTGAAAATCTCCTGTCGACAGCCCTAACGTGGGCTTTCAAAGATCGGTTAAAGCTCAGCTCGGGTTCTCCACAAAAAATGGTCTGAATCTCTCCAACCAGGGCTGTTGTGTCTCTCTGTTGTTGTTATTGTTGCTTGTCTTTTATTTTTCCCCTAGGTTTGGGGTCTTGCACATACTCTCTGAGGTACCCTCTCCGGATGAAAGTTTCGATTTCTTCTTTGAGGTCAAAGCACTGGATGTGTCATGAACGTGGTCATTGTGGAACCAACAATATCTTCGTCGATTTCTTTGCTCTGATGAGATTTAGATCTTTCGATACCATTTTATGAAATTTTTCCCCTGGATCTCAAGAAAAACCTGCTCTCTAGACGTGTTCAAAGGGGTGTAATCCCAAAACTTGCTCGGATGCACCTAGTTATTGCGGTCCCTTTGCTCTGCCGATGCCCTCATTTCCTTCTTTTCTTTTCTTTTTTTAATTTCGTCAGTCGCCCTCTGGTTTGGGATTATTTCTTTTAGAGTTCTCCTTCTTAGGTCTGAACTTCGTGTACTTGGCTTTTGTCATGTCTTATGTTATTATATACTTATCTGCCCTGAATAGGATCTCAACGTAAGTTCGGGCAGGCTTCTTTGATAACGAGAAATGCAGCTGACATGGCCTAAGCCCAACCTTGAAGGCTGATCGGGCGGCCCCATTGGAGTAGTTATCGACATCCAGACACTGCTTGTTAAACCGCTTCACATAAATTCTTAGACTCTTGCCATATCGACAGAGGAACTCCACCAATTTCCTTTTCTTTGCTCCCAACAAAATGACTTTTAAAGTCTCAGTACATCTATCTGAAAGAGGTGACAGACTTGGGCTCAAGGGCTCAATACCAATTCATGGCTGAGCGCTCGACCAGTGTAAACGGGAAATCGAGGCACATAGTGTCAAACGAGTAGCCCTTTGACTCCATCCAAGCCTTGTAGGTGTCGATATGGTTGTGTGGGTCCTTCGTACCATCATACATCCCAATGTCGGACATTTTTATCTTCCTCAGAAATGGTGCCTAGTGGATCTCTTCGACGAATGGGGAGTCCATACTCATAAATTCCTCCTCGTCAACATGTGGCATGGGTGATCTTCTCGGCCACATTGTTGGAAGCTGGTGGGGCCGTTGTTCCACGTTTTTCGCCTTCTTCTTTGGTCGATACCTTGGGAGACTGGGTACAGCAGAGGTCGTCTCCTGTTGGGATCTCCTCGAGGATTCTGTTTGCCTCTTTCTGGTGTCTAGCAAATACCTGAGGTACCTCATAGGGAGGCTATGACATCGTGATTCGCCTTCTTGCTTGAATCGAGAGAACCCTGGTGGGGATGGTCCTATGTAAGTCCGATTTGGAGGGATCTTATTGCCCCTGTCTGCATGATCTCAACATGGAGGTACTGAGGTGGACTTAGATACATCATTTTGGGCTTCCCTTTCTTCCCGCAACATCTGGGTTATGACTTGGATAGTCTTCTCCAAGTTGTTTAATTAAGTTTTCTACATAGGTTCTTTCTTTGCCGAAGTTTAGAGAATCCCTTTGCTTCCTTTCAGCCGACTTCTTGGCTTTTGAGACTTCTACTTAGGTTGAATGTTCGGTTGCTCATGGATCGGGGTTAGGGCCACATCCCCAACGGGTTCGGGAGGCCTCAATTCTTGACTTATTGTTAACAACTAGGAAACGACTTCTTGCCAAGTCCCCACAGACGGCGCCAAATGTTGATGCAAGATTTGTCAACACCAATATTTATTGAAAGATAACAGACTGAATTGATATAAAGGATAAAATAAGGGAAAAAGGGGAAACACTAACTAGATAGGAGGCCCGAACTAAGCCTCAACTGCGGTGACCTTGCAAAGGAGATTGGAAGAACCCAACTGACTTGACTCGCGATCTTCCCTTTCCAGGGTACCCAAGGGGTATTGAGAAGCCCTCTTAAGGAAAATGAGAAGGACAAAGAGAAAGACAAAGGCTGATGTTAGGAGCACCGGTGTTGTGTCAGCGTAAGACCCTCTGATGCCTGAGTTAGAGCTAGAAGCGAGTATAGTGCTTGTGTAAGACTCAAAAGTAGAAATTTGTCTCTTACCTTTTTGGTGAATAGTACAGGCATGTTAATAGTGGAGGAGTAGTCCCGGGGGGTATGTGCCATGTTCTAATGCCATTGGTCTCTGATGTCCACTGACGTAGGCACCTCGCCAATCCACCTTGAAAGTTCGGGGTGATGAACGCGCTATTTTCTAAGTTTTTCCTACCTTGGGCTTGAGCTTGGGCCACAGTGTGGGGCCTGCACCTTTTTAGGGATTAACTTATTTATCATTCAACACCATGATAGTTGATATGCGAATAGTTTTGAATCTATTGGTGTGCAAGTGATGGTGGATATGCGAAATCATCTCACTAGGCTATGAGCTTACTCTACTTATCTATTTTTCAAAATCTGGTAGTGCCCTCGACAAGGGCAAATGTATAGCTTACTGATTCCCTCTCTTGGTGAGTGCGGGATGGAGCGAGATGCGCATTGATCCACTCGTTAGGAGTTTTCCTTGTTGTTTCTATGTTATTTGAACTTTGAATTATAATTTGGACACGGATAACTGTAATAACATTATTATACTTAATTTTCATGATATTTCGCACTTTGGTTGATTGTTAATGTCTTGAGTGAATCTATGTCTGATGTGACTTATTCATGGGTGATTATGTATAAACATAGTGATATTAATAAAGGTTGAAGGTTACTAGTATTTGATTGGAGAGGATAGTAGCTCGAGCAACCCAATGTGTGTCCTTGTGGGGAACTAGGGTCGTCACACTTAATTTGGACCAATTAGATTTTTAGGCTATTCAATTGAGGTTGGCCAAGCCAAATTGACTTAAGTCATCTTTGATTTAATTGGGTTAATAGAGGATTAAGTTTAATAAAAGTGGATTAAGCCAATTTGATTTAATGAGTTGCTAGGCTCCATGGGTTGGGTTCAATTAAAGGTTAATTGAATTTGACTTGGTCAAGTCAATTTCCATTCTATTAGGTCAATTCGGTCCATAGATTTAGTTTAATTTAGACAAGGTTAAATCAATTTAACAATTTAACAATGAGATTAGGTAAATTGGGTTTGGTTTAACCATATTGACAAAATGTTTGGGGTTCGTTTAAAATTGGGTAAGTCCTACTAAAAATAAGTTAGCTAAGTGTAACATTTAGATTGGAATGAGCCTTAAATTGACCAAGTCAAAGGAAGTCTTGACCTAGTTAAAATTGGTCAACAGAAACATAGTTATCTTTTTCATTTCACATTATAGGAGCATGTTTTTCAGCCGTTTTTCTCCTCATTTTCCTCTAATTTTTCTTGGTCATTTCTTCTACTTCTCTCTCTTTTTTCTTCTCTTTATTGTCTACTTTTATTTCATCTAACCCATCGATTCAATTGAATCCATTTAGACGGTGAAATTTTGCTCCAAATATGGGTTCCTAATCAGCCTGTATATCTTTTTTTTTTTTCATGGTGAGCATCCCCTATTATTTCACTTTGTATCATAGATTCTCTAATCTTTTTTTCTTCTTTCTCACATCTAATCTCTTCTCTCATCTTTCTTCGTTAAATCTCACAAACCCACAACTCCTATAGATTTGAATTTGAAGAAGCAAAATCACCTCAAAGTTGGTCTATTACAACGACCTGTTTTTTTTTTCTACATTCCAACAAGCCACCTTCCCTCCTGTTTCTCTCCTATTTTCCTTGGTAGTTTCTTTCTATCCTGTACTCATTTTTTTTCTCCAAACTTCCTAGATTTCATTCTTCATACCCACAACATCTATCGGAAACATTTAGAGGGAGGAAAACCTTCCCAAACAAGGGTAAATGATCACATCTCGATCTCTTTTCTTTCTTCCATTCTATGTTTCCATGATCATTCTCGAAGCTTTTTGGCTCCCCAAATCATGCATGCAAACCCTAAGGATGATGTGGAGAGTGAAATAACTATCACTATGAGGTCTACCTTCACCTTGTTACGTAAAATCGTGCATGGGGGGTTGCCTTAAAGTATATATGCTTACATCATGTCATGTTCTGTCCCTTAACTCATGAATATGGATCTCATGGATCATGAGATTGGAAATAAAGGGATAAAGATTGAAACAAGAGGAAACCAATAAGAAAGGAAAATAGAAGTTATTTGCCTCATGAGTGTTCCTTAGCCTGAGACATCCTCCTTTGCAATTACTATTTTGGTAAGGGCTTACAATTAACCATAATAAGTTTGGATGGTGCATGGGCAATATTCCTTATGCTTGCCACTTTTCATCTCTCATGTTACTTCAAGCCATTCATTGGCTAGCTAGGTCTATGGCCAAATGAGATATTAACATTTTTTATTCATTGATTGTGGTGCACCTTGATTTGCATGTCTACGGGAGAATATTATTTTATGCTCTTCGAATTTATTTGATGTCCAATTTGGACACAATTAATTAAACTTGATTCGTGATGACATATCGATTTGGTACCCATTTCGTGTCGAAATTCTTAATAATTAAAATTCGACATTTTGACTTTCTAGATTGTCTATGGGTACATCAATGAGATTGTGAGGTTGCACGGTGTGCTTGTGTCTATAATGTCAGATCGAGATCCCAATTTTACATTCAGATTGTGGCTGAGTCTACAGATAGCACTAGCCACCCAACTTCACCTGAGTACAATGTTTCATCCCCGGATTGATGGCTAGACAGAGAGATTGATTCAGGTCTTGGAGGACATTCTCAAGGCTTGTGTACTTGACTTCGAGGGTCAGTGGGAGACATATATTTCGTTGTGTGAGTTCGCCTACAACATCTATCAGAGTAGCATTGGGATGGTTCCATTCGAGGCATTATGTGGCAGGCCTTGTAGATCGCCAATTTGTTGGGCAGAGGTCGGTGAGACATTGATCATGGGGTCGGACGTAATGCAAGACCACACAGATTAGATAAAACGAATTAGGTAGAGAATGAAGGTAGCCCAGGATAGACATAAGAGTTATGTTGATCGATGACGGAGGGCCTTAGAGTTAGTAGTTGGAGACCACATGTGTTTAAGAGTCTCGCCACGCAAAAGACACTAGTGGTTCAAGGTGAAGGGCAAGTTAGCTCCCCGCTATGCTGGGTCATTCGAGATACTTGAGAGAGTTTGACCGTTGGCTTATTGACTCGCCTTGCCACCACAATTGGCCAAAGTTCTTAATGTATTCCACATGTCGATGCTCCGGAAGTACTATCCAGATTAAAGGTTGATGATGCGGCTACCTATGAGGAAAATCCGGTATAAATCCTTGATAAGAAAATACAACAGCTCTAAAATTCTACTTCTCAAAGTGAAGTGGGTGGAAAAAGGAGACGAGCAAATTACATGGGAACGAGTGGACTACATGCAAGACAATTTTCTCGACCTGTTTAAACAGAGTAAGTCCCTAACTTTACTTTGATTTCGAGGGCAAAGTTTCCTTAAATGGGGCAGGTTGTGATGCCCCGCTAAAATACTAAGTCAAATTACCAAACATATACTTAATACTTTGAGGAAATTAGAGACTTGAAGCTCTTGCAAACCCTAAATTGGTGGATTAGAAACCCTAGAAAATAAAGTTTTAATGTTGAGAACCGTGTTGGAGGAGCCGAGGGAAAAAACTGAAGGAAAAAACCCAAGAAATAGAGGAGGAATGAAAGCCACAAAGGGAAACACGTTCCTCTATTCCAGAAGTGTTCTAGACTATATGGGAACATGCTCCCACAGTTGGGAAACGCATTCTCACGTCTGAATGTATATAAAAATTCGATTTTCTCTCTCATTTTGACCTTTCCAATATTTTCTAAAAGAGAAAGAGCTTGTGGGGCGATTTGGGATTGTTTGTAGGAGATCCAAAAGGGTTCTAAGCTGGTTCCAAAGGGTGATTTAAGGCTTCCAAACACCAAATTGAGAAGATTAATGGTACAATCTCTCACTTTTCTGGAAGAATCTTCTTGATTTTGTGTTTCTTGTTCTGCAAGCTATTTTGCTCAAGTTGGGTTTAAGGGCTTGTATGGGTTTCTTGGGGCATAAATCGTGTTTTTGAAGGATTCTTGATGTTTTAAGCAAAAAATGGTGGGATTAAAGTGATTTTGGCAAATATGGGGAGTTTGCTTGTTCTTCAAGAAACAAAAGAGATTTTGACTTAACCTCGAGATATTTGCTTTGTTTTGTTATTTCTTTGGAGATTTTGGTTATTTTAGATGAAATAATGCTAGTAGGTTGGAAGTTTGGGAGACTCCCATTGAAAGAAGTGTCCTCCGACATAGACGTCATAGGCTGGTGATGCAATAAATTTAAATTTACAAGTGTACGAATATCAAGTTATAATACCCATGGTGAGTGGGTTATCGTATCCACAGAAAATTATTACTTTCTCTTAATTACCAATTCACATATTTAGAACTTTATTTAGATGATCAATATAAGATATCACTAGAATAAAAGTGCTGAAAATTAAAGTTTGAATGCAAGCAAGAAAATATAAAGAAAATTTAATGTATGAGAAATGTCTAGAGAATCAATTTCACCTAACCTTCAATTATGTAATTTAAGCATGCTTATTATCAAATCAATTTCCTAATTTATAAGTCAAAATCCTTGTGTCTCTAATTCCCTCTCTCGAGTGCCGAATTAGACGTATTGTTAAAAACAAGGTTTGATCTCTCGATAAAACCTAAATTCTAAACAATCCATTAAACTCCGTGATTTTTCTACAACTTCATGAAACTTTGTAAACCTCTCGATTCTACAATAATTTCATGTCATAATCCCCCCTTTTCAACCTAGAAAACTCTCTCTCGAGTGCTGCCTTCCAAGTCTAACTTTATTTGATATGTGATCAAGAAACTGAAAGCATTAAGTACATGAAATCATGAATAAACTCGAGAAATTTCATTGATAATAAACTAAATCTAAAATTAAACCATAATATTCAAGTTAGAATCCATCTCTTCTCTAGAAAATAAAATTAGTTCATGAACATGATTATAAGAGAGAAATTGAAAGAAGAAATCATCAAGATAAATTGTAGATGGAAGAAAAGTAAGAAAACCTCATTTTCCTTCAAGAATTTCTCGGCAACTCTCCTCCTTCTTCAACCTCTTCTCGTGCTCTCCTCCTTATTCTCTACCATTTTGCAAACCCTAGCCTTCCTCTCTCCTCCCCTTTTTTTATGACTCCAAACCCTCTTATATGATAGCCCTTTAAGTCTAGAATAAATAGAAAAAAACTGCATCCAATTCCGAGTTGTATAACCCAAGATATCGCAAAAATACAAAACTCGCGCAAAAGCAGATTTTGTATTAGAGTCACGACGCCCAGAACGTGAAATGCACTGTTTTGTGCATTGTCTTCATGTTTTTGCACTTTTTCTCCATGGGACTTGTTGTGCAATACCTTGAGACTTTTTGTCCATCTTTTATGCCTCATTTAATTCCTTTAAAGCCCTTTATTATCCTACAAAACAAAACACAAAAACACAGGTAAGTCCATAATAGTCATCAATTGCTAAAACTCAAAATGCAAATGTGTACTAAAAATGCAACATGAAACATGATAACATGAAAATGACACTAATAATTTTTGAAAAAAATTCCTAAAAATCATATTTATTTTTCTAAACTAACCTAATGCATTTTATTCATGAAAACAGCTAAAACTAACCTATAAAACTCGTAGAAACACTAAAATAAACCTAAAACACAAAATATGCAAAATATGCCAAAAATACCTAGAAATTGAAAAAATGTTTCTGAAAACCTAATAAAAATCCTACAAATTACTATGTATAAAACTCAACTTATCAGCTGGACGTTTGAATAACTCCCATGGCAACCAACCATTGGAATGGAGAACCAGACAGTGGTCATAGAATCATGGGTTGATACTCTGCCGGTTGAAAGATATTGAGGCTACACCTATGATTATATGACTGATAGGGGACATGGTTTTTGATTGATGAATTTTATTGCAAATGCCAAGTATTTTATTGATTATTTTATTTTTCCAACTTGCGCACATGTGGTAATTATATTATGAATTCCATGATAGTTGGTGTGCTCACGGTTTTGAATCTATGTGAACATTTGATGGTGGATATGCAAAATCATCTCACTGGGCTCTTAGCTCACTTTACTTATCTATTTTTTAGGATCCAGTCGTACCCTCGACAAGGGAAAAGGTATAGCTTATTGATTCCCTCTCCTAGTGTCAACTCCATCATTCCTTAGCTGGTGAGTGCAGGATGGAGCGAGAATCGTGTTGTTCCACTCTTTAGGAGTTGTATTTGTTGTTTCTATGTTATTTGGACTATGAATTATAGTTTGGACATGGACAATTGTAATAATATTATTGTACTTAATTTTTATGATATCCCGCACTTTGGTTGTTTGTTAATATCTTGAGTGAGTGAATCTACGTCTGCTGTAACTTGTTCATGGATGATTATGTATGGAAATGGTGATGTGAATAAAGGCTGAGGGTTACTAGTACTCTATTGGAAGGGGTACTAGCCCAGGCGATCCGATATGTCCTTGTGGAGAACTAGGGTCGTCACAGTTAATGTGGACCAATTAGATTCTTAGGCTATTCAATTGAGGTTGGTCAAGCCAAATTTCCTTAAGGCAAGTTATCTTTGATTTAATTGGGTTAATTGGGTCAATAGAGGATTAAGATTAATAAAAGTGGATTAAGCCAATTTGACTTAATTGAGTTAATTGGCTCTATAGGTTGGGTTCAATTAAAGGTTAATTGAATCAATTTGACTTGGTCAAGTCAATTTTAATTCTATTAGGTCAATCCCGTCCATAGATTAAGTTTAATTTGGAGAAGGTTAAATCAATTTAACAATGGGATAAGATAAATTGGGTTTGGTTTAACCATATTGACAATGTCTGGGGTTCGTTTAAAATTGGGTATGTCCTATTAAAATAAGTTAGCTAAGTGTCACATTTAGCTTGGGATGAGCCTTAAATTGACCGAGTGAAAGAAAGTCTTGATCAGGTCAAAATTGGTCAACAGAACTATTAATCTTTTTCATTTCACATAGGAGCATGTTTTTCAGCCCTTTTTCTTCTCATTTTTCTCTTGTTTTTCCTGGTCATTTCTTCTACTCATCTTCTCCTTTTTCTTATCTTTATCGTCTATGTTTATTCATCTAAGCCATCGATTCAATTGAATCCATTTAGACGGTGAAATTTTGCTTCAAATTTGGGCTCCTAATCAGCCTGTATATCTTTTTTTTTTTTTCATGGTGAACCGCCCCTATTATCTTTCACTTTTTATCATAGATTCTCTAATCTTTTTTTCTTCTTTCTCACATCTAATCTCTTCCCTTATCTTTCTTCTTTAAATCTCACAAACCCACAACTCCTATAGATTTGAATTTGAAGGAGCAAAATCATCTCAAAGTTGGTCTATTACAACGACCTGTTTTTTTTTCTACATTCCAACAAGCCACCTTCCCTCCTGTTTTTCTCCTATTTTCCTATGCAGTTTCTTTCTATTCTCTACTCATTTTTTTCTCCAACTTCCTAGATTTCATTCCTCATACCCACAACATCTATCGGAAACATTTAGAAGGAGAAAAATCTTCCCAAACAAGGGTAAATGATCACATCTCTATCTCTTTTCTTTCTTCCATTCTTTGTTTCCATGATCATTCTCGAAGCTTTTTGGCTCCCCAAATCATGCATGCAAACCCTAAGGATGATGTGGAGAGTGAAATAACTATCACTATGAGGTCTACCTTCACCTTGTTACGTAAAATCGTGCATGGGGTTGCGTTAAAGTATATATGCTTACATCATGTCATGTTCTGTCCCTTAACTCAAGAATATGGATCTCAGGACACTTATCAATATAAAACAAGGATCATGAGATTGGAAATAAAGGGATAATGAATGAAACAAGAGGAAACTAATAAGAAAGGAAAATAGAAGTTATATGCCTCATGAGTGTTCCTTAGCATGAGAGATGTTGCAAACTCCTTCAATGGTAAAATGCTAATGTTTTGGTAACTAGGGAGTTGCTTGGTGGAGAATGGAAAATGTAAAAAAGCAACATTAGGGGGTTGCAAGTTTTTGGGAGGTTTTATGGAAGAAGGATGTCTTCACAAATTCTTGCTAGTGTAAGGGCCTGCAATTAAGCATAATAAGTTTGGATGATGCATGGGCAATTTCCTTATGCTTGCCACTCTTATCACTTCTCATGTCACTTCAAGTCATTCGTTGCTAGGTATAGAATGAGCAAATGAGATATTAACAAGTCATTCGTTGCTAGGTATAGAATGAGCAAATGAGATATTAACATTTGTTAATGTGGTGCACCGTAATTCGCATGCCAACAAGAAAATTATTTTGTGCTCTACAAATTTATTTGATGTCCATTAAATTGGATTCCAGAGGACATCACTATTATTTGGTATCCATTTGGTATTGAAATTTTTAGACTATTTGATTTATGATTTCCATACAATTTTTTGAATTTAAAAATTTAAAAACTCAAAAATTAATTTTGGTTAATTGAGATCCAAAATTATTTTTTTAAAATTTACAAAAAAAATAAGTTATTTTCATAAAACAATAAAACTTGATTTTCTAAATTTTTTCTTTTTAAATTATATTCTAATTTTTACATCCAGAACCATACGAAGCCTCAATAATTAAAATTCAATATTTTAACTTTGTAACCAAAGCAACCGATCTATTTGGATCAGAAATTATAAAATAATGAGAAATTGATTAATTAGCTACTTCTTTTTTATTAGTTAATTGCATTGACTAAAGACTAGGCTAGGGGCCGTACAAACACGGAACGGTCTTGACCACTGGTAAGATGTAACATTTTGTGTGTGAGCGCATAAACACCTAAAGTGAAGAGCATTTTCTTGAATAGATGGGAGGGGTCATTTGATAAGAACCTGGAGTTTATTGGATGTGACTATACACAGAATATATTCATACCGATGATGATCAGTTTTAAATCAATATCAACCAAATTTAAGCCGTACATGATATTTACAGTTTGTCTATGTTGCTTAACTTTTATTTTTTTATTTGATTTTTATGAACAGTACCTATGTTGGTTAATGGGAATGTAAGTAGAAACAAAAAAAAAAAAAAAGAGAATGCAAAAATATATAATTGCCTAAATCACAAAAGCTTAGGGCTAAAGGCATGTTTGCTATTTGATTTAAAAATAGTTTTCTGTTTTTTAATCCTAGATTTCATAAAAAATTGATTGTTAATTTTCAAAAAAAACTCAAAAACTGTTTTTAAATTTGACTTTAAGATTTATGAAGAAAACAAAAATACAAATAATAGTTCTTTTCCTTGTTTTGTAAATGTAGATTTTAAAATCAACTTTTTAGAAATTTATTTTTAAAAACACTTTGCCAAATTTGTAATGGTTTAAACTTTAGAGAAATACCAGGGAGCCACATATATATGCAAGAGCCCATAGGCAATACATGATTCTAAGGTTAAGAAAATTTCTATTTCTGTCTTGAAATTAAAAAAAAAAAAAAACACCAAATGACTAGATGGATAAGAGGAGGATGGATAAATTTATAAGTATAGTACTTAAGAATTATGCATAACATGGATATTTATATTATGCATTATATGTTTTATTGTATTATTGTGTGTATGATCATAAGTGATGTTTGAAGTCATTTAGTGGACTTTAACTCATCATATGTTCCTTATTTTTAAGTACATCAATAATTAATAGAGGAAAAAGGGGTAACTTAAGCAGGTTCCAAAAAGTTTGCTAATGTATGGACTTAACTAGGAAGGCTTCTTTAGGTTAACTAATATATTGTTTATTTGGACTCATATGCATTGTATGTAATTCAAAGAAAGTGTGTATGGATATATTGAAATAACACATGATGTGGAACTTACAGTATGATACCAATTCAGGAGGAAAGGTTAAGGGTCAATCATGGGGATCAAAAGTTTATATCCTAATAAGTGACACTATGACTATATACTAAGGTGAATTTAAAAAATAAAATGAAAATATAATGCTCCCTTTGGTATAGGATTTAAAAACAGTTTCCAAAATTCTTCCAAAACTTGTTCGGTTGAGGGTGTTTTCAGAGTATTTAAAAACTGAATTTTAATTTAACTTCAAAATTTGTGAAGAAAACAAGAATAGGATAAAAAGTTATTTTTCTTGTTTTTTAAAAATGAACTCTAAAAATAACTTTTTAGAAACTTGTTTTTAAAAACCATTTTTGAATTAAATACCAAACGGGCTTAAGTTAAGAAAATCTAATAAATAAGTAATATTTTATATCAATTACGCACGACAATCTAAGGTTGCATTTGATTAGTAATTAAAAATGAAGAATGAAATTGAAAAATTCAAAAAATGATTTTTAATCTTTTTTGAAAATAAGTTATTTCCTTAGTGAAACTCTTGAAATAATATTTTTTTCAATACAATTAATTAACCAAACATGTTTTTTTTTTTCTCAAATTTTTTACTACAAAAAATTATATTTGAATGATGAACCAATTAGGGTCTTTCTTACAAGTGGACAATTGTCTTGGCAGAAGCTGGGATCCAGACGACTAATATTTAAACTAGGTATAGTTATATCATTGTATTTTGGATTTCAGAAAGGACAAGATTGATCATGTTGAATTTGGATTTGTACGATTTGTATGGAAAATATTCATATATATACCTTTAGACGTGATGATCTTGCAATGTTTGACATTACATATGATCCACACGATCTTGTGCCATTTCAATTAAAATGCATTTGGATTGGTTAGAGCTTCTTTTTAACCCAAAGTTTGGTTTAGCCCACTATTTATATATCTGGCTCTTATCCAACAAAGTATACGTTACTAGATGATTAAAATATAAATATATAATTGAATTTAATATTCATTCGTTAAGAATGACTGATTTTTAGTGGTTTATAAACAGAAATTAATGAACAACTTTAAGTTGCAAATTATTAATCTATTAATCCATTGTATCTTCCATACACGTCCCATCCAGCTACCATCAACTCAGGTTTTTCCACCGCCTCTCACTTCATATTGTCCATCATGGCATTGCCTATGGATGATATTTAATACTACTTTAGACTGAAGAAATGCTATAATTCATCAAGTGGGGTACTGGTATATAGGAACTTGTGCCTTTTCATTTACACATCATTCATTTGTTTGTTTCTTTCAATTTCATTATAAGGTATATATATATATATATATATATAGATAAGAAAATGATAATTGAACTATAAAAGAAATATAATTATATATTTAAAATTATTAAATAAATATGTATTGTACATCTTAAAATATAAAATAATTAATTTAATAATTATAAATATGTAATTATATTTAAAATTTATAACTACTGTAATTAAAATAGTATTCTATATATATATATATATATATATATATTTATATTTATATTTGTGACTTGTGAAAGCTTGCACTTTATCATGCACCACCATATCTTTTTATATATCTGTTGGACCACAAAACACCAAAAAACAAAATCGGTGGCAGGGTGGTTTGTCCACCGATAAATATAAAAAATAATGATAAATAAATAAATAAAATATTAAAATAATAATATTTTATTCATAATCTTTTTTATGGAGTACATAATTCAATTCAACGATCAAAATTATTTTTGAAGAATTTTTCTAAATCAAATGAATGAAAATTTCATTGTCCTCGCCTTCAAAAAAGTTATAATTTATAGTTCATAATAAAGTTTTTTATATTCTGTCCATGAACTTTGGTCTCAAAATCGAACCACATAAGATCTTCGTGTCTTTTGTCTTAGTGTTATTATTCTTATCTTATACTTTATAATATTACATACGTAAAATGGTGTCAGAACCTATGAGAAATTCTTGGTATACTCTGTGGTTGCGGCCTTGACTGATTTTTTACATTAAAGAAGTCTTTCTTGATATACAATACCACTCATGTGTACAATACTATTTACCTATGCGATACTATTCACGTATATAATACTATTCACATATACGATATTATTTATGTATAGATACTATTTACGTAAAGTAGTGAGAATTTGCACACATTAACTAGTCATAGTATACTACTATTTATGTATGTACCTTGTCAAAAAATTAATATATTATATCGTTATTCTGCTGAATCAATAATTGATTTAATTAACCAGACTCAGTCTGATTCTTAGTAACTTTAAATAGTGAACGAGAGGCAGCTTGCTGCTCTAAAAGACTTGGTATTTAAGCAAGTCCATTCTGACCTCACCTCTCAATCTGGTTAATTTTATTAAAAGTTATTTACTCTGTGAAGATAATACTTGATGTCTAAATAAAGTACATTGGTACGGTGTAGCCTTACCAAATACTACAAATCAAGCACGTTCCGTCTAGTTTATTATTATTTGCTGTTAGTCAAATATTTGTATGATCAAATTTATCCTGCAACTTGTTAATATTAAGGTTATATTGATGAACATTTATAACCTTTTACACCTTGAAATGTTGAGCTATATATGTCATCTCTATTTATTTTTTCACCTTAATTACCATTTTATAAAAATAAATGAATAAATAAGATAAGTTTTCTATTTGAAGTTCTTTTTATTTTATGGTATATTTAAGTGACACAACAATTGAAATTGCTTAATCTAACCTAAATGTTATATATTCAAAACCACAAATAACTTTTCAATATTTGGGGGAGGCTCTTTTTTTTTTCTTTTTTCTTTTTTTTTACTAAAATATTGTATTAAAGTCAATATCCAAATAATTGAGGATCATGATAAAACATCTAATCTTAACACAGAAGAAATCTTATTTTTTGTTCAGAACAGACGAGAATGAGCGTGCAATAGTTAGATATCTGTATATATCATGTTTTCACATTTTTTAAGACATTGATTATGATTATTTAAACCTTTCTTCCATAATTATCTTGCATTACAGTACAATACACCTTTTGGCTCTTATTGGTCCTATTATGATATATTTTAAAAAATCAGTGTTCTCCACCATGTACCTTTTTTTATTTCAAAGTTTCATTTTATTTTCCTAAAATCAAATATTCAAATAGGAATACATTCTGCCAATAGATAAATATTATACTGAAAATCAATGCAGGTACAACGATGAGTCCAAATACTTACATAAAAACGAATAAAACTTAAAAATTAAAAGGTAAAAACCCCACACCAAAAGGAAAATATCAACAATAACACGGGTAAAATCGGACAACCAAAGGATAGAACCCTTGCATAAAAAAAAATAGCAATATAACAAGAGGGTAGCAGCAATGTAAAACTCTCACATATAACATATAAACATATTACATACAACATTTTATATACAATGCCGAAAACCCTAAAAGATCAGCGACTACGAACGTCTCTCTCCTTAGGATGTTTAACGCTTCTCTCTACCCTTTGATTTGACCTTTAGACTAAGTAAAACCAATGTATAATATTTTCTAATTTTCTTTTTAATTAAGTTCTAAAGCCAATAAACATGATTCATAATTAAGTTGGGCATATTGCAACATTCACTGATCTGTAATACATGAGTTAACAATATAAATGTTTGGCAATAGTTAACAAATATTTCACTTCATGTACCGTTTTGCTTACCTACTTGAATTCTTTTAATAAAAAGCAATGAATGCTTTGAGATATCTAGATATCCCACCCAAAAACATGATCATTAAAAACTTAAGGATTTGATATTTTTAAGTTAGAAAAATATAAATTTAACTGTAAAAAGTTATAATTATACTATTCATGTTTATCATATGTGTATAGTTTTTACACATTTTTAAATTTGCAAAAAATAATTCTATGAATATTGATGAATAATTGTATTATAGTTAGATTAACATTAAGTTATGAAGATTTTTCTCATAGTACCATTAAGAGAGGTTGAATAGAACTTAAAAAGTGAGTCCCAACAAATGTAGGCTTAAAACTTTTATTTTTTTAAAAGAATTGAAGTTTGACACATCATATATTGGATTAATATATACAAGTACGTGGCCCAATATCACAAAGAGATGTCAATCACCTCTTAATTTATCGAAACACGATTACTTAAATGCCACAAATACAATCACCTCTTATAACTAATTTGATTTAAAATTGAACTCTACTTGTTTTATTTTTCTATAACAAAAACATACATACAACACTTGATAATTTAATAATTTTTAAATGCAACAAATACAACAAATAGTTCACTACCTATGAAATTAGAGATAAAGTATTTATAGTTTTATGTCTATTTTAATATTACTAATGGATTAAATTTTTTTTTAAAAATATTTTATTTAATTTTTGCAAATAACATGTAGGTAGAAAACGTAGTTTATAAATATTATTATTCTTTTAACCGTTTTCTTTTCTTCTCATTAATCTATAAATATAGTTCACTTTTTTTTAAAAAAAAATTCTTTACAAAAGGATTATATAATAAATCTAATTTTTATACATGAACATAATAATAATAATAACAAATTATTATTATTAAATGTTGATAGATAAATAGTTCATTAAAATCAATTTTTATTCTTAAGGATATATAGTTGTAATATTAGCCTGCCACTCATATGTTTAAATGGTAAGAAACACTTTCTTACTTAGTTGTAGTATATATAATTGTAATATTTTAATAAAATCTAAGGGTGCATGGCAAATTTTTTTTTTTTTTGACATGACACTTGTATTTTATTGTCTCATCAAGTCATGTATTGGCTAGAAAGGTGGCCAAATAAGAGACCAATATTTTTAGTCATACATTAATTTATGAGTTCGACCTTGAATTTCGTGTCCGACAGTAAAATTCAATTTTAGCGCCGCTTCATCGTTTGAAATCTGATTCGAGTACGGTCAGTTACGTTGGAATCATGACAAAGTCAGGATCAATTTGGTATAAATTTCATTTCGAAATCCTTAATAATTCAAAATTTGATATTTTATCTTTTGAAATTGATTAAAATTGACAACTGGCCCATAATTTTACGTTTTCGCCAACAATCTAATAAACAAATAATATCCCCCATAAATTATGTATTGGAAATCTGAACCATACAAGTGTTCAATCATCCTTGTTCAAAGTATGTATGATCAAGTCCAATTAAGATTAAAGCATTATATATTATACATTCTGATGATATATATAAAAGGAGACAAAGGCTGAGCAAGATTCGTACTGTTTGTATGGTACATATTCATATAAATACGACTCCAGACATTTGGTGATGAGAACTAATCAGATCTTTTCGTCATCACGAAAACATGGAGTCTAGCTAGAAAAAAAGAAAGTTGTTCTTAAAATATCTTTCCTTTTCTCGAAACTGTTCTTGAAACTATCTTTCTGTTTGGTATGCTCTCGAGCAAAGCACCATGTCCCCAACAACAGAAAATATTCTTCATTTCTCTACCATATATGTACCATCTCATCTTTAATTAGCTTTTTTTACTTTCACTAACAATTTAAAGTAGCTTCTAGTCCTAGTCCTAGTCCTAGTCCTATACATTTCTTATGGAAAATAAAGAAATATTTAATTAATAATATGTTTCTAAGGTACCTAAAAGGGAATTCTGTACTGCAAGACAAGCAAAAGCAAGAAATATATATTATTGCAATTGCATTGAATTCTATTCTTTCCACGCCATACCTTGCTGGCTTCTAATGTAAAGTAGTTGACACTTTTGGACTCGACCATTGGTATGCAAGAAAAAATGAAAAAAATATACATGGTTCCTGTGCTATTAATGGGTTGAGTTGCAAATTGTGCAAAAATTCCTCCTCAATAATTATATTTTATCTTACCATGCAATTTGCATTGTGAGAGAGGTCGTTTTCTCATTGCTATTGCTCCATATACAATGTACCTCATAAGTTTTATCAGCTGTAAATTTCCTTTGCTGCTTACGTCATCCTTCACTTAGAACAGAAGAAATTAAAATTATGATAAGATCTTGGTGCAAGAATAAGTTGGTATTGATTGCATTTTTTAAATGCTACTGTTTTCAACGCCATGGTTACGTTCATTTGTAACGGAATAAAACGGACTGAAAATTACTAAGAAAAAGAATAAAAGGAGCCCGAAAATGACAAAAAAAAATAATTTTAAAATAAGTCTATTAATTACTTACAATACAAAAAAAGTCTTTTAACACCTTATTACCAAATTACCCATAAAAGTATTTTATTATATAAATTATTTGATAGTTTTATATGTATGGAAAAGTACCGAGTAATTTAAGAAGTTATAATAAAAATAGTACACCATGAGGTAAGAAATTTTGGTTTTATAAATAATATAAATGCTACGTTAAATAGTAAATAAAATATTATATGAAAAAATATAGTCATTACATTTTAAAATTCTAAAAGTTTTTATAGCAATGTGTCCGTTAACATTTTCCTAGTGCTATTAAAACATGTATTGAGAAGTTTGTGCATGGCATAATGCAATTAATCCACAATAGTACACATAGCTTGCAAGACTTTTTTTAGTTTTCTGTTTTTTTGGGATTTAGTAAGCCTATAGCTTGTGAATTAGTAAGGCTAGATACACATGCTTAGAGTCCTTAGAATTATCCTAGAGCCATGTATATTAAACGGCTCTAGGATGATTTATTTATTTATTTTTTTGAGACCTGAGTGTCTAGGCCAGCTTGCGCGCATCCGACTAATTTCAGAGGGGTACAAGGTCATAGCCCGCAAAAGGGGCACCCTTAAAACTCCCAAAAAAATTTTAGTTCGGGCTCATATATCCCTTAGAAAAGGAACAAGTGGGATGAAGCTCGAACTTGTGACCTCGATAATTTTGCCCCTCAACCCAACTACTTGAACAATGCCACTTTAGTGCACCAAGATGATTTAAGGAACTCAAACACAAATATACCAAGATGAATCGACATTGGAGAGCATGGATGTTTTATTATCCATATGTAATGCACAATCTCAACTTAATTAATTAGCGAATATCAAGATAGTTGAGACTTATATTACTTGATCTCATCTTAGTAATGGTTAATTATTAATAGTTATTGACCTACTAACATCATATGAAACACATATTGAATAATGCATTATTACATATATATACACCTTTAAAATTTCATGCACGTGTGCCTTGAATCACCAACTACTGATTAAACAATGCGTGTCTTGTATCACTATTTAATTTTATTCTTATTTTGGCATTTTTGAACATAATAAGATCGGCATAGCATGCGCTCGGCCTTATGACATGAAACCTTTGATTTTGAGGACTTGACTTATTGATTAGATATGAAGTGATAAATGATAGTACAACATTGAGAAAATTAAACTTTAAAGCAATGGATACAAATAACATTTGAGATTTTATTCAAATCTTGAAGTTGACAACATATTGACCCAAAATTAACTTCATGATCATGATCATCTTCAACTTTTACATATGTTTTTTAAAAAAAAAAAAAAAAAAACAGAACAAATATAAAGAAGTTAGATTCGCACTTAATTCTCATAAGATCAATTTAGAGCCACCTTTTAGCATGCTGAATAGTGCATGCATATGATCTCATTTCTCAACGCTAACACTATTAACTATAGTTAGCTGAGTAAGCTTTTCTCCATCAGTATTGATCTTCTCCAGCTTTTCTCCATCAGTATTCTTCTCCAAATCAATCTTCTCTGGCTTTTCTGCAACCCTGTTCTTCGAATACATGCAATAGACCACAAGCTGAAATATGCCAAGTGGGCAAGCCACAAGATTGGGGGACTGCAAAAATAATTAAATTTAATTTAATCAATTAAGGTATAAATACCAAATACATGGTCTTGATCAGGAAATAATTGATTAAATTGATAAAAGAAATTTCATTTTATAATGTTACTATATAATTATTATATACTAACCGCAAGGAAAAGATCATGGCTCAATAGTCCGTATAACATCCACAGCAAACTCGCTAGGAATGAAAAAAAGGACAAGTAGAATGGCATGTATTCCACGCTCTTTGTCTTAATCACTTTTTTCTGCAAAAAAACAGATTGAAGAATACCATATATTAAACTAAGATTCTTCAAACTTCTAAAAAATATTTTACACAAAAATAGTGCACACAACACCTGCTAGTTCGACAACATGTGCACCTTAGGACAAAAGTACAAGAAAATTGCGACTATTAGTTAGACCAGCAGAAATATAGGAAACTTTAGAAAAGGCTCCTTGTGTCCTTGGTCATAATTTTAAAGGTCTTACCAAATTTCCCTGAACATGGGAGGTAATACCTATTGGCCTTATTCTTCAAGGGCAAAAGTAAAATATCTTTTCTTCTATGGGAAAAAGAGGGTGGGGACCATAAGTATTGGACTAATTAAGAAACTATATATAGGAGAAAATAGAAAAGCATGCAGTCATTTAGATGGGACTTTGATCTTGATCTATGCATATTAACCATTCAAATTATTACAAAGTGAAATCATGCTTGATTTAATTAATTAAGCTAGGAATATAGCTTAGTTTCTGAAAATAATTTGCAAGAAATAAAGAGCTTACCACAGCCAGCAATGGTGAGCCATACATTGCTACAGAGGCAACTAGTCCTGCAGTTCCGACGAGCACTTTTCGTTGACGGTGATCATGTAATCTTAATGCTGAAACTAGTGCAATGACGAGGAACGCCGAGAGTGTTGGCAACAACATTAGCGAAATCTCCTGCTGCAACGGATAATTTCATATTATCAACATGAATCTCCTTATCATTTCCTTGAGGTGGCAATTCATGCATGCACGTATGAGCTCGTATATTTAACTTGATTTATCTTATTCCTAATGAAAGGAAAAGAGGGAAAAAAAAGAAGGGAAACTCATATCATACCATATACACACACATATGTATACAGAGATATATAAATATGAGAAATTAACACGCATGCATGTGGACCATTTTTGAATGTGCACGAAGATCAGATGGGCATATCTAAATACTTGCATACGAGCATGCCCATCCATATATGTGCAAGATCAAAATTTCTTTTATATATATACCTTTCTCTTTGCTGAAGCAAACCAAAAATATGTCAAAATGAACGAAGTTTCAAGCAATATCCCAACGCCATTAACTGTGAATACAGGCATGTTTTCCCACTGGTTGCTCACCACAGGCGAGCCATACCATGTATACATAAGGCAGCTCAGTTGAGCAAGAATGTAAGGAACACAGGAGAAGTCTTCAGTGCTTCCCTTCTTTATGATCCTTCTAAAAGTTAATCTGAGAAGAAGAAATGTAAAATGGGATTAAGTTACAAATTCAAGTAGCTGGAACGCCAAACTTGAAACCCAGTTCATTCAACAATTAAAACAAGTGCAAGAAGTAGTTACATTGGTGCTGCAAATAGAAGAAAGGAAGCTGCATTTCCTGCAATAATCAACACACAAAATGATGATAAGTCTTTCTAAATACTACAATTAACATAAAGAACTACTTGGAAAAACTGAGAAACAAGAAGTTTACCCAGTATTCCGACGGCGAAACGCATGGCGCTCGACATGTTTTTGTCGAAAATTAACAAGGGACGGGAGCTTCAATTCTCTCTATGGAAGAATATGCCTCGTTATGTTTGGCTTGTTTAGCTGCAGCTGAAGAGGGGGGCTTAAATAGAGCATGGAAGTTGGAATGTGTGACTCAACTTGTAGTGTAACTCGTACCAACCTGGTGGAGGAAAATGCCTTGAGTTGGACTAGGAATATTGCGTGCCAATACTACCATCAAAAGCCACATGACCAGTGGGATGATATTTGTTTAAACCCCCACTTGCACATAGCAAATTTTTACTTTAAATTAATAATATTGATCAGACAAAGTAAAGAGAAGTTCCTTGTCTTCTTCTTCCTCTCTACATATATATCTCTCTTTGATTTATTTATGTGCACATATAGATATGGACTTATATAAAATTAAATTTCTACATGTCTCTATTGTACATATAAGTATATAAATATAATTGGTTTAATAATTTGTTTAATTTAGTTTTTGTATATAGGTAGCAGCAGGCAAATAGCATATGTTCCTGCTCCTAAATTGCATAGTGGAAATGTGACATATTATGCAGATATTTTTTTTTTCATCAACTTGAACTGCGGATTTATTCAAAGTTTTGTTCCATTTAGCCGAAACTTCCTTCTTAGAACAGAAACCTGGGTGGGTCAATGTTCTTAATTTATTAGAGAGAGGAATCGAATTAATTATATATTCCAAGAGGGTAAAAATTCTGATGTTGCCATATACTGTTATAAGAGAGAACAAAGTAACATTATTCTATTGTAGCTATTGATGAAGTGGGTTTTCCGGAAAATGAAAAAGAGTTAGCTCACATGCTGAAAAAAAGAAAAATCAGAAACAAGAAACCCTTCATTTTTTGTATGCTGAGGACAGTAGAGAGAGGATCACAAGTGGAATAAGTGGGATTTCTTTTATGGGGTCTGATTAAAAAGTTGCAGATTCTGATTAGGAAGCCATTTGCAAAGAGAAAGGTAACTTTCAGCATTATATTATATTCTTTTTTTCAAGTGTTCATGTCTCCATTCACTCTTTTTCTACTATTAATTACCCTACAAATTTAATTTTTTTTAATTTTATTATTACTATCTTTATTATTTTTTTACTGTATATATCAGAGTTTTAATCCTATAGCTATTGCTAGTGTGCTTCTACCTTTTTGCTGATGTAGTTGCCATGCATCCTTGCTGTAACTGACTCAACCTTAGATGTCAAAGTCCATCTTCTTACACGAATTTTGTCCCATGGGGTTGGCTACTCTTACCCTTTTTGTTTGCCATGTTCCTTTTCCTTGCGACATCAATCTCATGAGCTTTGGGTGGTCTGGCAGTACTAGAACTGGCAGCTGATGGTTGGTCTTAACTTTGAATCTCTTTCCCGTAATCTTTATTGGAATTAATTTTGTATAGTGTGGTGGCTGAAATTAATTTCGTATAGTGTGGTGGGTCCTCTAGTCCAGGCGTTTCTCGGTGTGTAGTCTGTGGTTGGATACATGCCCCGTGAATTAGTCAAATAGATACCAGGGTTATCAAAAAATAAAAATAAAAAAATAAGGCAATACTTTTAAGAGATCAAATAATAACCAACTTTCTATGCAGGCACGCATATACATATATAGATCATGTCCACACGCATTTGTAATTTTTTTTTTAGATAATGGGATTTCGATATTTGGTGATATTCTCATTCCTTTTCGGAAAAAGACTATTTCACCGGATTTTGAGAGTCTGTAGAGGCGGAAACGTCCCTCTCAACTATAATTTTGTCAAAGGGGCTCGAACTCAAGACTGAGTCTTTCAAGCCCCTTTGGGTTCGGCCCTCAAATCCCCAAACCAACCGATGGTTGGTACACGTATTTGTAATTAGATTAACTTTAAAGTGTACATAATGATATATTGAAATACAAACTTTAATACCCTATCACTTTTGAAATGCATTTTAAATCACAGGTTGACTTGTAATTATTTAATAAAAATTAAAAAATAATGGAGTGTGATAATTTATATTACAGTTTCTATCCCAATTAATATAACGTTACACGTCTAATTAATGAACATAATAATGTAGATGTACATATAATTACATTGTTTTATAGTTAAAACAATATAACACACACAAAATGTTGAGGACAAGGGCACGGCCGAGTGCGCACGCATCCGAGTCCTTGGATGATCCTTGAGATCAGTGCATTAGTCCTAGAGAGTGGGGCACACGAGTGTTAATTCAATTGAATCCACGCGCAAGCCGGTCCATATTTATAGTTTTATGAAGAATGTGGGGGATATTTATTTAATGAGCTTGATGACGAGTAGCTTACGTGCATACCAATCATTTAGTATTTGTTTTTTTGTATTATATTGTATTTACGTTGTGCTTGCTTTGACCCCAAGAAGCTTTTAGACCTTTTTTCTACTTTGGCGAAGGCCTGTCTGTCATCCACTGCTAGCTAATAGTCTTTGCGAGCTACAGTTGTGTACGTCGGTGTGCCTACTTGCATATAAATATAAATGAAGAGCGCAGGTGAAAAATGTTTTTCTATTTGAGCTGATCTTGTATTATCGTGGTATTTGATCTAATACAAAGTATTGAAGTATTCTAATTAATTAGAACTGTATAGTATTATTAAATTTATAGTCATTTTATAATGGACGGAAGGTGCTATATATAGCTAGGTGAACAAGGGAGCCAAATGCAATTAAAACAAGTAGATTTTCACCCGCATTATGTTTTATTACCATATTTATTAAAATGTATATATGTTACATATTGTAATTTATCATATAATATAAAATCTTGATATGTACATAATATTATAGTTCATTTTTGTATATATATATATATATATTCAAGTACAAAAGGACTGTAAAAAGGTTATTTAATTTGATTTCATGTATGTGTGTTATTGGTTGAAATTATAAATAAAGCAATAAATATTTAGTTCACGGTCTTATGGATTGACATAATAAGTCTAGTAGTTGTCTTAAAACATCTCATTTCCTTGCATGAATTCTCACATGCCATGGCGTAATCAATGTCAATTTTTCGAGCATTTTATTCAACATAATAATTAGTGTCAATTTAAAGTTTTGAACTTTTCAATTAGATGTTGATTTCATGGTAGTAACCCGCCAGTTATGACATACAAAAAGTATAGATGTTATACTTATTTTGACTACACATGCATTAGATCACTAGAAGAATAAATGCTATTGGCTAAGCTAGACTATGCTTTGAAAAAGTTATAGACTTGCATCATTCTTTAATGCTATTAATAATACATAAACAATATATTATATGCCCTCTATTGAAGAAGCAAGCTGATGGTGCTGTCAAAATATCTTTTGACCCACCTCCTTCAACTAAGGATGTACTCCCTGTACATCATTCTATGATGATACAACCTGTTTCTACACATGAACCAGCTGAAGATCCTCCACTCCATTCATTTCAAGCTGATGGTCATATCGTCTATCATTCACATGTTGATGGACATTTTATCTGGGATTGCAATCCTGTTTTAAAGCTTTTAAAAATTAAAGCCTTTTACCACATAGAAAATTCATAATAGGAAATAGACTGCAGTTCTAAACTATATTTTGTAAACATCTGTACATGCACATATAAAATCTTATATGTATCCACCTATTTGATTTTTGTTAAATCGCAAATAAGATAATAATTTTTAAAGTATCCTTTACATTGAGTTACATAGAGAAGTTCATTGTTATCTAAGTCATGTCTTTATATGTTATATGATTCAACATGACCAATAGCAATCACATAAGAAGAGTTTGAATTTCATGGGTAATTAAACCATAGATATTTTGAGTTTTGGGATCTCTTTGCCATATTCATTAGTAGAAGATTTATTATTGTTGAAGGGAGGCAAATGATGAGGACAAAGGGCTTGATGAAGTGTATTGAACACCATTTATTTGCTCCCATTCTATGATCCTCTCTAAGTTAATTGAGAGCTTAGATAGAGATCACGATGTTGTTTGGTATCTAAGCTAATAGTTTTTGTTCTCCTATTTTATATAATACATTTAATTTATCTTTTCTTTTTCCACAAAAATAGCTATCACGTATATATTTTGCATGTCATACATCTATAAATTTTAATGATTTTCAATAATATAATTTAACAGCAAGTACTATATTATAGCTTTTTTTTTTCATTTTCTTAGAACTACATCATAGTTCATATATGTTACTAATATATGTGTTGATCAATTGTTTTGTTTTGCCCTAGGAATATTATGAATTCAAGCATTATAACTCTACACTTTTTTTTTTTTTGAAAGAACAACTCTACACTTAATGAAACAAAGAGAAACACAAATCAAATGTTCATTTATTTGTCTTTCATTTAGTGAGACCCATTACATTCCATATTGAATAAAAATATGGCCTAATTAAAATAATTTTTACATTTGTTTTGGTTCAAATTATTTTATTTTTATTGAAACTCTTTAACATTTTTTTACTTATAAAACATCATATTAACAATTTTCTCATAAGAAAATAGGAAGTCATAACAACCATATATGATTCAATAACTTACTATAATGAACTAATAATATTCATAGAAATAGCTTATATCATATGACTTATTAATTATAACATAACTTTATTTCACCTCTCAAAATAATACTATTGAACAATGTGCAAGTGCCACAATTTTCATTTACTAAACCTATCAACATCATAACTTTTGCTTAATTGTTTTATTATTTTTATTAGTCTAAAGATGTTTGTAAACTAATATGCCTATTAGCAAGTTGATTATATTCTTTTATTAGAATGTCCAACCTACACTTTTCTCTTGAGCTAAAAGGAATACAACTAATAATGGTTGACATTTATTGATTTGATATGCATTATAAATTAATAGTAATGTTAAAGGTAGTTTTTATAATACAAAGGCACACCTTTTCTTCTTTCACATTGTATCCACCTTTAAAGTAAGATTTCATATTACCTCATTCATGAGTCTTTTCAGTAAAACAAACGAATCATATCTCAACTTAAGTACTCAATTTAAGTAAGTCTTTTTCTAACTAAATCGGGTTGGCTAATATGATATATAACTGTATATAACAAATATTCTTCAATTTTATTGCCAATACAGTGAAATTTATGTCATAAATGAAGCTAGCACACACACACATATATATAATAAATATTCTTCAACTTCCACCTTACCGTGAATACAGTTGAGTTTATTTACATAATCATACTCTATAAATTTTCAAGCTCCATTTTAAAAAAGATTCAATGAGTCAATTAGTTATAGATTTCTAAATTTACTTTGGGTTAAAAATAAAGTATCTATATTTTTTAAAGAGAGAATCTGAAACAAAATAATTATCAATAAGAATAAAGGTAGAGGAAAACATTAAAAAACAAAGACAATAGTAATTAAAAAAGACATAACAACTTGTAATATAAATGTTAACTTAGCCCTTAATTGGTTATGGAATCTTAAATTTATTTGTGTTTTGTACTTCATGCTTATTTAGTTTCACATAAATCTCCTTGTATACATCAGCTTACATTCTTTATCTTTGGGATGTGCATCTTCTTACTCAAGGATAAAAATGTAAAAATTTTTATCTACACTTTAACTAAAGTTATTATTATTTATTACTTAATTAGCTTAGAGTCTAATTAATTGAGATGACTAATTAAATATTAGTTGTTTCAAGGTCATCGTCACATTTTCAAAAATGATGTGAAACAACGTGTAATCACTATGGGTTTCATGCACATATGCACTAAGTATTCTAATTAGAATTATATAGTCAATATTTTATAAAGGACGTATGGTGTTATAGCTAGGTGAACACATGAGACAAATGTAATTAAAACAAGTGGATTCCCATCCGCATTATGTTATATTACTATATTTATTAGATGTATATAGGTTTCATATTTTAATCTATCATGTAATATAAAATCTTGATATGTACATAATGTTATATTTTATTTTTGTACATATGCATATTCAAGCACAAAAGGCCTATAAAAAGGATATTTAATACATATTGGTTGAAGTTATAAATAAAACAATAAATATCTAGTCCAGGGTCTTATGGATGGACATAATAAGTCTAGTAGTTGTCTTAAAACATCTCATTTTCACACATGTTCTCATATGTCATGGCGTAATCAATGTCATTTTTTTGCACATTTTATTCAACATATTAATTAGTGTCAATTTAATTTTTTGAATTTTTCGTTAGATGCGGATTTCATATTGGTAGTAACTCACCAATTATGACGTAATATATGTTATACTTATTTTGACTACACATTAGATCACTAAAAGAATAAATGCTATTTATTGGCTATCCTAGACCATGTTTTTAAAAAGTGGTAGATCTTTCGAATGTGGTAACTACTTTTTCATAACACTTTCTTGTTAGTTTTAATCTACCATAATATAAGACTTGCATCATTCTTTAATTCTATTAATAATACATATTCTTGTAATGGATGTTCTAAACTTAATTAAAAACTTAAACAATATATTATTGTATCTTTGTTTTACTTTGAAGCTTTTAAAAATTAAAGCCTTTTACAACATAGAAAATCTATAATAGGAAATAGATTATAGTTCTCACCTATACTTTGTAAATATGTATACATGCACACATAAAAACTTATATATATCCACCTACTTGATTTTTGTTGAAACGCAAATAAGATAATAATTCTTAAAGTATCTTTTACATTGAGTTACATAAAGAAGTTTCTCGTTATCTAAGTTGTGTTTTTATATGTTATATAATTCAACATGACCAATAACAATCACGTAGGAAGAGTTTGAATTTCATGGTAATTAAACCACAGATATCTTGAATTTTGGGATCTCTTTGCTCATGTCCATTAGTAGAAGATCTATTATTGTTGAAGGGTGGCAAATTTATTAAGATTATGAAAACAATTGTGCGGCAACAAAAAAACTTTTGTCGCTAGATTCGATTTAGTGACAAGATGTTTAGCAACAAAATAAAATTTTCCGCCAAATATGGTATATAGAAAAAAAAATTATTTTTTGGTCGCAAATCCAATAAGATTATGCAAAAAAATATATAGCAACAAAAAATAAATTGTCGCTAGACCCAGTCTACAGTGACGAATCCAATAATTGTCCCTGATTCTAAATATTTTTGACTAATTATTTTAACAAAAACTTTATTAAATTAATTTTATTAACATTATTAAATAATTTTATTAAAATAATTATACTGCGACAAAAAAAAGTTTGTCGCTGATTTCAAATATTTTTGACTAATTATTTTAATAAAATATTTTTTTAACATTATTAAATTATTTTATTAAAATAATTTGTAGTTGATTCCAAATACTTTTGTCTAATTATTTTAATAGAAAATTATTTTAATAAAATTATTTTTAACATTATTAATTTGTCACGGATTCCAAATATTTTTTACTAATTATTTTAATAAAAAATTATTTTATGAAAATAGTTCTTGTTAACATTATTAAATTATTTTATTAGAATAATTGTGTAGAGACAAAAATAACTGTGATTTTTATATTAGATAAACTTTTATTCATAGCACATATAAAAACGGTGATAGCTGACGAAACTACATGAATAAGAGTTAGCCTTTACTGACTTATGGGTTTCATGTAGTCAAGAGCGTTTAGCCCTGACGGAACGGATTTGACTACACTACATGATACTTATGGCCGAACTACATGTGACGGTCTCATTCTCCATTTCGGTACCCAAAAAGACATGGATCATCAGATGTGCCTAGCATTGAAGAACCAAACCAAAGGAAAAGCCCCTAATTCCATATCAGAATGAACCCATCCCAATAACAAAGAAATCTGATTCGACTTGTATTAAGGGCTGGCTAAAGGAGGCTCCCCATAAGTGTCCGCCTGCTTGGCCAAATGATCTAAACTCATTTTTCCAGTAGTCATTTGTAGTCATTTAAGGTACTTATGGAAAAATGGAAAAATGGAAAAAAAAAAGTGTGAAATTGAGACAAAATGAAGTTAACCAATTTTTTGTCCTCATTTTCACTTTTCAATTTTTTGAGGTTCAATTGAGAGATGACAAGGTTTAATATGGGTGTTTTAAGCTTTTAATTTTTTTCCTCCTTTGTGGTTATCTATGAATGCATGGAAATTTAGTTGGATATGTTTTCTTGTATTGAATCGATTATTTTTTCTTTTGAGTTCTGCGGGTTTTGTCGACTTATCCATGGTTTCTGGTGTTGAATCGATTGTGTTTGGTTGTGGTTTCATTGTGCATTGTGTGGTTTTAGGTTTTATTTTTTTTATTAAAACTTTGTGGACGATCTATTGCTTGGTTTTTGGGGTTATTGGACTTGAAGAAATCTTATTAGGATACAGACTTGCGTGTATATTGTTGGTGAGTTCAACTCCAGTGATTAGTTCCACATCGACTATGTGTTCTTCCAAGCTAGGAAACATAAGAAGTCTTACCTCCTCACACTAGCAAGAGACATTTTCTTAAGGAGAAAAACAAAAACTCTCCTAGACTTGCTTTTATGGCATGCTCTTTGTGGGCGCCCACAGCTCGATGGCCCAACTTAGAGGCTGACCAAACTTGGGGGATATCTTGCGACATGTGGGGTGGGCAAAAATTGGCTTCAACATTTGGCACCATCTGTTGGGACGACATTATAAGTCAATGTCAGCTCTTCCGTTATGAGCTAAGAAGTAGATCACCCGCCTATTGAAGAACTGTCGGCTTCACCCAAGTTGCCCTGAGCCAAACGTGAGAGACCACCTCAGAAGAAGAAGAACTCAGCACAAAAGAATTTCTCTCAGAAGGCAGCTCGACTGAGCAATATGGAGAGAAACACCAAAAGGATCTCGCTAACCATGCCAGAGCAGCAGTAGATGTTGAAAAAAACTCTTCCTCCTCCACCTCCTCGCAACGCTAAACCACTTAGAGACGAAACGAGCAAGTGTTAGAGTGTTTGCTCAAAGTTGAGATTAGTAAAAAGCCAAGGTCGACGCCCTGATGGTTCTAAGCGAAAATCTTTATCGATCGGGGACCTTCGCCACTATCTTGAAGTGAAAAAGAAGAGCGATGGTTCGAGCTATTCCCGCATCCAGCTAGCATCCAGAAGGAAGAGTATAACTCCCTAGCATCTTCCATCAAGGTCGGCTTCGACCAAGTAAACCAACGGTAGGTCAGCCTCGACTAGGTCAGCTCGAACTAGGTTGGCATCGGCAAGGTATTCTCAGACTTAGCGCATCGATTTGACTTGGTCAACTAGAGGTGATCCTGCATGGCATTATCGGGAGTACAAGAAATTCTCCAAGCTCTTTTACAAAAAAATGTCAAAATGGCTGAGGTAAAGGGATACAGAGGAAAAGGAGACCCGAGGGACCATGTGGAAAACTACAAGTCTTGGATGGAGTTTAAGGGCTACGACAATGCTACTATGTGTAAGGGGTTCCGTATCACCCTTAACGATCCAACTTGAAAGTGGTACCGGATGTTGAGAACGGGATCCATATGTTTGTTTGGGCATCTTGCTCACAAGTTCATCGAACACTTCGCCGGGAAGAAGGAAAGAGAAAGACCGCTGAATAACTTGTTTGCTATTAGGCAAAAGCAAGGAGAGAGCTTGAAAGCTTACCTTGATCAATTTGACGATGTAAGAGTTCAAGTTGATGACTCTGACGACAAGACCGCGATAACGACCTTTATAGCTGGATTGAGACCGGGGAGATTCTACTACTTCCTCGGAAAAAAGAAAACCTGAACTTATAGAGAAATCTTAGACCGGACAGAAAAAAAACATCAACGCAAATGAGCAAAAAGATGCAAAACATGAAGAGGATGGGTCCCCGAATAGCTAAAAAAAAACCGCAAAAGAAACAGGAAGAAGGATGCAAAAAAAGACGACCGAGGTGCAAAGAAGTCAGATTCTGGTCGTCGGGATCAAAGGAGCAGCAAGGTTCCCCAGAATGTTTATTCCACCTACACACCTTTGACTACATCAAGGGAACCGATCTTCTTAGAGATACAAGACAAAGAACATCTCAAGTGGCCGAAGAAGTTGAGTGGACAGGCAGATCAATGAGACAAGAGGAAGTATTGCTGATATCATAAAGATCATGGCCACAATACGAATCAAGGTTATGACTTGAAAGAAGAGATCGAGATGCTAATTTTCTAAGGTCATCTCAAAGAGTATGTGAAGAGCTTGGATAGGGGAAGAGCTCAGTCACGAGACCAAAGAAGAGTTGATCAGCCTAGGGAGATTAGAACAATTTTTGGCGGTGACCTGGGGAAAACATCAAATCGAGTTTTGAAGGCTTATGTCCGAGCTGCTCGAACCGATGCCATGAACTTGTCTTGCCGACCAGAAAAGCAAAGAAGAGTTGACTTTGCTACTTCTTTTATAAAAGAAGAGGCTCGGGACATATGCCGACCTCATGCCGACCCTCTGGTGGTGACAATGGATGTGGCAAACTACAAAGTCCATCGGATCGTAGTCAACAATGGGAGCTCAATAGAGATACTCTATTGGTCTGCATTCGAGAAGTTTGGGCTTACAAAATCCAACCTAACCCCAGTTGATGTTCCATTGATCAGATTCACAAGTGATGGAATAACGCCAGAAGGCCGAATTGCTCTTCCAGTCACAACAAGAAAAAAAGAGCACAAAGCTACAGTGATGGTGGACTTTTTAGTTGTAAAGGGTCCATTTGCATACAACGCCATCGTGGGCCGACCTCTTCTCAATGACTTGAGAGCTGTGGTGTCGATGTACCACCTCGCGCTCAAGTTTCCAACCGAGCTTCCTAACAGTAGAGGAAGAGCTTATGTAGGTCGATGCAGTGCCTGGTCATGACTTAGACCCGAGGGTGGATACTTCCAACCTCAAAGCTCAAAATGAATGGAGAGCAGTTCCAATTGTTGAGGATCCTACCAAGACAGTTAAGGTCGGAATAGGGATGAGCTTCGACCTCGCAGACCAGGTCATTTGGGTATTGAAAGGGTTCAAAAATATTTTCGCATGGTCACATGACAACATGCTTGGTATTTTCGTGAATGTGATTGTTCATCGTCTGAATACGGATCAAAGAATGGTACTAGTGGGTCAGAAAAAAGAGCTCTGAGTGCCGAGCAAGCTCAAACCCTTAGAAATCGACAAGCTTATCCGAGCTTAGTTCATTCAGGAGGTGTCATACCTGGACTGGTTAGCTAATGTTGCGATGGTTAAGAAGCCGAACGGGAAGTGAAAGACCTGTGTTGACTTCACAGATATAAACAAGGCGAGCCGGAAAAATAGTTTTCTACTTCTGAGAATATATCATCTTATCAACGCTACAACAGGCCATGAACTGCTTAGTTTCATGGATTCATACTCTGGGTACAATCAAATCATGATGTACCACCGAGATGAAGAGAAGATCTCATTCATAACTAACCGAGGTTTATATTGTTACAAAGTCATGTCGTTCGGGTTGAAGAATGTGGGAGCTATATACCAGAGATTGATAAACCATGTGTTTGCGGACAAGATTGGAGTGAACATGGAAGTCTATGATAATGATGTGCTCATAAAGAGTGTCAGGTCGGGAACTCATCTGAATGACCTCAGAGATGTGCTTAATACCATCCGACACTACAATATGAGACTCAACCCGAGCAAGTGTACTTTCGGAGTTACGACAGGAAAGTTCCTTGGTTTCCTCGTTAATCAAAAGGGGATCAAGGCGAATCCAGATAAAATCTGAGCTATCATTGATATGAAATCACCATGGACCAAAAAGGAAGTACAGCGTTTGACAGGGTGTATCTCAACACTTAACAGATTTGTATTGAAGTCAACAAATAAGTGCCTCCCCTTCTTCAAGTTAATCAAGAGGAAGATCGTTGAATAGGACAGAGAATGTGAACAAGTTTTTCAAGAGTTGAAAAGCTACGTCAACTCATTTAACCGCTTGTCTAACCACCTGATCATACGTCTGTACACTCGCAAGAGCCAAACCCTTCTTTAATGGTTTCCTAAACCCATCTCGGATCCTCTTCATTCTCACAGTATCGGTCTAGACCATCTTCGGGGTGAATAAGGATAACCGATTAAATTTATGCTCATATTTCCTCAGTAACATGTCCCCCTGCTTCAGCTCTATAAACTGCTGATGCTTTTTATCAGCTTCAGACGAGGGATAATATTATTGGCTCAGATGTGTCTGAGAGGGGGGTAAATTGGACACTTAGCAGATTTTAACCTTTCTATAAAATTTTTTAAAGAGATTTAAGCAGATTAAGTAGAATATAACATATAAACACATTGACGGTAAAAGTAGTACAAGCAAGATTTAGAGTGGTTCGGCCTCGCCTACGTCTACTATCTAACCTCATCAGTTAGGATTTGTCCAAACTCCACTAAGGATCTTCTTACGGGTGAAGACCAAACCGTTACACCTTTTCAATTACGGGCTTGAGAATAACCGTTTCTCAACTTTCGAGTGTGACGATAACCATTACAACTTCAAGCAACCCTTGCTCTAACTCAGTGACAAACCAGTCACTAATGTCAAAGTACAAGATGAGATATGATTCTCTTTACTTAGAATCAAAGGGATACTTACAAAGCTTTGAGATGAACCTTCTGTTACCACAAATTTAGCAAGATAGGTATGATGAAGTGCAACTGAAAAATAGATTCAAAAGCTTTCTTCTTCTTTGATGGATTTTGAACAGATTTGAATGAAGTTAAGAAAATCCAATATTTCTAATATTAATTTTTTCTTTGAATCAGTGATTAGAAGATTAACTTCTAAGAGTTTTTGCAAAAGTGAAAACTGTTAGACGATTTCAAACAAGTTTAGTTTTCGTAATTTTTTATTGTTATTTTATCTGCTACAAGGCAACATATATATATGAATAACAGTGGTGCAATTTGATGAAGTTAAGTAATTTTGGCACACAAAGTTATTTCAAACAATGGACAAATTCTTTCTCAAAAAGAATATGATTCAGTTTGTGCAACAACACCTGAATCTTCTGATCAATCATGAAAAAAAATGTTTTGAAAAGGTTTTAGAACGTTCTGAAAAGATTCAAAAAGTTCTGAAAACATGTTGCATAGTTCTGAAAGAGGAAACTGTAAAAGTGCAAGTGTCAGCTTTGTGATAGTGTTGGATTAGCGTCCTGATTGGTTAATCAGCGTCCTGATTGGTTAATCAGCGTCCTGACGCATAATGACAACTTTGTCGTTTTGTTCCTAGAAGGCGCTCATGGACCACAAGCGTCCCGCTGAACTGTGAAGTGAGGGCGCGACTTGATCGTAAGCGTCATAACTTACTTATCGATTGAAAACGACTAAAAGTTATGAGGGCGCTAAACAACAGTTAGCGTCCTACTTTGTTTTAGCATACTTAAAGTCACAAGGGCACTACAAATGTGCAAGCGTCCTGATATTTAAAACACGAAAACTATAAGGGCACTACCAACGACGTAAGCGTCCTGATGTTTTAAAACATTTTAAAACAACTAAAAATGTAAGGGCGCTGCTAGGTGATGAGCGTCCTGCTATTTTAACTTATAAAAACGATAAGTGTGCTGAAGAACGATCAGTATCCTGAGAGTTACTAAGTTGGTTCTTAAGTGAGGGCACTCTTGTTCAAGTAACGTCCTGAGAGTTTACCAACTTATAAATATCAGCATCTTTAAAGATTAAATCATTAAAAGCTCGAAAAACAGTCAGCGAGCTGATGTAGAATCAACGTCCTGACAAGTTCACTGGTTGACTTAATGAGGGAGCTACTAATAAAGTAAGTGTCCTGATAGATAAGTACTTATTCAACCATGAACTCCATCAGCGTCCTTATGTTTCATCAACGTCCTGACTTACCAAGTCCACGAGGGCGCAGTTGAGACATTAACGCCCTGAAAGATGTATTAGCGTCCTAATGGACACTTAAAAATAATTTTGATTTTCCATTTAAAAAAAGATAAATGCGATTAAAGTCTTGGTATTTTTGGGTCAAATCAATCATAGAAATTTCAATGTAAATGATCGAAAAATCAACTCGATTAAATCATGCATATTGCTGAATCATATGATGGTGAAGATTTTACAACCTAAACACATTCTAATCATATAACAATGGTCTTCAGATGAATCTTGACAACACGTTCACCATGCATCATTGATTATTCAAAACTTTCATGTAGGATTAGATGTGCCATGCATACAATATTATCATAAACAAAATGTGGTTTGTAATCAATAAAATATCGTTTATATAAGGGACATACTCTTGTAAGGGACATGAAGATAATTATTTCCCCAAATATGTCTTGTAAAACACCTCTTTAAATTTATCCCAAGTATCAATAGGTCATTGAGTTTGACCCGTAGTCTCCCACCATCTTTTAGCCTTACTCAAAAATTTAAACCGAGCAAGCCTTATCTTATCTTTATCCAACACTTGCATATCTTCATAAATGGCTTCAATCCGCAGAAGCCAATCCTCAACAATCTCTAGTGTCAGACTGCCATAAAAAATAGGTGGCTCACGCCTTTTAAAGGCTTGCATCACTTCTTCATACATCCGAGCCTCTTCTAAGCCCTCATGTACTTCTTGAGTATTTTGTATGGCTATTGTTCGCTCAGTGGATGCACCGACACTACTAGCGCCAACGTCTGGTATTGTTGGAGCTGTAAACCTCTGCATGGCTTCTTGCATTTTAGCAATTACTTCTAATAACTGAGCATTCTGTTCCTGTTGAACAACAACTGTTTCTTCCAACTTCTTAATCCTCTCTTCCTGAGGATCCATGACTAGTTTAATACTTCTCTTCAACTCTGCCATTCACAGAGAGAGAAGATTATCAATCAAATATTCAAATCATTTATTCCTAAAATAATATGACTACCCTTACATATACTCATACAAACAATCATAATAGGATAAAGCTTTTAATGTTTCATGCTTTTAAACCTGACCTCGCTCAGATACCAATATTGTCACGACGCCCCTTACGTAAGGTGATGTCATGACTGACACAACGTAATATACGCCATATACAAGTGCACAATACGCAGTCAGCCTTCCCAAAATACACAATTTTCAAAATAATTTGATAGCATGTCCCCATAAAATAGACATCCCACACATATAACCTAATCACTCACAATTCAAACCACAATATAAATTTATTTATGTCCACAGTACCATATTCAACATCTCCACATGACACTATTATTCCATACTCATCTCTAATATGCACATTATCAAAATAGTATCCCATCTAGGGGTGTTCATCAACCTAACCAACCTGACCAACCCGACCAAACCGAACGTTTTGGGTTGGGTTAAATAGATAGTTTGGGTTGGGTTGGGTTCTAAAATACCTAACTCGATCGGTTTGGGTTGGGTCACGGGTTCAACCCATAAAAAATGTAATAACCCGACCCAAACCGAACCCTAGTATTAGTCTCAAAGTCATAAATTTTACAATTACATATTTATGATTTAGAGCTTTAGTAATTTAAAAATAAATAAATAAATAAATAAAAAAGCTTACTAATGCGAAGCTTAACAATCATAATAACTTAAAATTGATTATTTTGTATATCTTTTTTGTGTCTTTTTTGGCTTGACCGTGTACTTGTATCTTTTATTTATTCTACCTTATTCGTTCTTATATGTGTTTTTTCAACTGTTCGATAAGAATTTTCAGTGTTTAACCATTGACACCTTTTAGCAATGTAAAAGTAAGCCCTTGTAACAAGTTATGTTCATATCAAGTTTTAAAGATGTAAACCAACAAGAGAATTAGATCATTATTATGAACATGAGTTTCATAATCACCAATCTAAGCCATTGTAATTGCATACTGTAAATATTGGGTAAAAGAAAATGGCCATCATAATTTGCTTTGTAGCAATTATTTTACAAATTATTGTTCGAAGTTACCAAAATTAGGCCCAAGTCTAACCCGATCTACCGACCCAACCCAAACCAAACCCGAACTATTTGGGTTGGGTTGGGTTGGAGGATAGATTGGGTTTCAAATTTAGCAACCCGAACTGTTTGGGTTGGGTTAGATTTTTGCCTCAAACCGACCCAACCCAACCGGTGTACACCTCTAATCCCATCCATACATCATATCATATCCCAAAAATTCATACTACTCTTCTCTATGTGATATTATATACATATAGTGATAACTATACATATCAAAACATAGTATAATTAAGATCCTCTCGACGCATACATTCAATAGCAAATTAAGAAGAACCGATTATTCTTCCTTGGCCTTCCTTTTCCTTTAGCGTCTTTACCTGAAATGTTTGAAAGGAATAAGTGAGCCACAACATGCTCAGTGAATATTTTCATTCCATGGCATTTATATGCATATAGGTAAACATGCTAGTAAAATCATAATTCAAAAACATTGAAGATCAAGTGCAAGCACTACAAGAAAAAAGACTTTTGGTCACGAGACCTTTAGTAGCGACTTTAATTTTCGTAAGTAAAACTATGTTTTACTCACGCTTTCTCAAAATCGTAAACAAAAGTCGTTGTTAAAAGTTAATATTTACTTACGCATTTGATGTCGTAAGTAAAACTATATTTATCGTAAGTAAAGATATTAAATTTCATCCCGCTCTTTTTACGTGCATATGGCGCGCTTAACTTTTTTTCACTTACGAATGTGAAAAGTTTTAGTAGCGGCTATTTCGTAAGTAAAAGTAATTGCATAAAAAGAAAAAATTATAAAATAAAAATATTGGTTCCAGCCCACTCTTACTCTCTAAACCACCAGGACCAAGTAAAAAAAAAGGGCGTTTAGACTTAAAAAAATGACTTCTAAACTAAAAAAACCAAAGAAAATGGTGGAAGAAAGACAGAGAGGCTCGCGCCAAATAGGGAAGGGGGTGTGAAGCAACTCACGATTTGGAAGAAAATGGTGTTCTTTGTTCTGGGGAAGAGAACAAAAATGGCGTTACTTGTTCCGGCGATAAGAAGAGCGTGAAGAACAAAGTTTTTGTTTTTGAAGAAAAACAGAGCGTGAAGAACGAAAATAAGGGCATGAAGAAGAAAACTTTTGGGCATTTTGTTTTCTGGCGTGCAAAGAATAGAGAAGATAGAACAAAAATGACGTTCTTTGTTCCGGCGATAAGAAGAGCATGAAGAACAAAATTTTTGTATTTGAAGAAGAACAGAGCATGAAGAACGAAAATAAGGGCATGAAGAAGAAAACTTTTGGGCATTTTGTTTTCTGGCGTGCGAAGAATAGAGAAGATAGATATGGTGTTGTGTTTGTGTTTTTGATTGTAAACCCTTTTTCTAGTGTTGAAGGGTGTGGGTTTTTGGTCGATACCTCCAATATCAGAGACTGAAGCACGGGAACAGAGGTGAGGAAGTTATTGGATTCAATCTTTGTTACTAGCATTTCATTTTTTTATTTCTTTTTGTTGTTTTGATAAGAGGGAAGAACGCGTGCGGCAAGTCAATGATGAATCTGCGCGCGGTAAGGTTTTTCCACTATGCGATGGTGAATCTGCAACCTTGATTTTGGTTTTTCCATTCTGCTTTCTTCTATCTTTGCATATGTTTATTTAAGCTCTAGTGTTCGATTCTCAATTTTGACATTGTTTCTTAGCTTTCTGTGTTTGTTTGTTCGTTTGAAGGGAACAAAGGTGTATGTATTTTCTTCTTTATTTGCACAAAAATTAATCATGTCATATTATAAATAATATAATATGTATCTGTATTATTTTCAGTAAAGAATATTGTTATAATAAATGCTTATGCTTATTCATCTATTTAGTCGCAGAAGCTATTATCATCTAAAAGGCTTTTTAATTATAGAGAGATGCTAATTTAACTATAAAAATGCAAGTAGTATTGCTCATGCATGGTAAAACACCCTTATCATTATTATCTAAATAGGTTTTCTGAGTTATGCTTAAAAGTTATTAATAGTAGTATAGGAAGTATTAGTGCGACTGATCTCATGTAATTTAAAAAACGATTTAATTGAGTTGAATTGCGTAGATTTGAGTTTAAAAGTTACTAACAATTGGTTCGAATGGATGTTCAACCAACAAATGTAGATGATCTTGAAAGAATTGAATTAGAAGATTCTGAGTTTGTGTGCGATGATTTTGATAAAGATGTAATCGAAGGAAGCGATGAAGAACCAATTGTTGGATATGAGAGTTATAGATGCGATAGTGATATTGATTAATAATAAATATGGCAAGATTTCATTTATTATTTTAATAGTTGTTACGTGGAAACAATTAGATATTAATATTTTATTTTTTTCACTTTATATAGGATCTTTTTGGTGTATTCGTGAGAAGAAAACATGTCTTCATCCTGCACCCCACATCAGCGGCATGATGATTCATCCACTACACGATTCAGCGGTATGTTTGCATTGTGGTTATTAAAATTCTTTTCATTCCTTATAATCTTTATTATTGATAAGTGAATGGTTGTTTATGAATGTATGCTTAAGCTTAAGCTTTTTATTTTATATATCACTATTATTATACTAGGGTTCTTAATCAAAATTTTATTTTTCTACATAGGGAATACTACTAGCAAAAAGAGAGGAAGGGGAGTCACTCGTAATTTGGCATTAGATAAAGAGGTTAATGAGAATGGAACACTAGTAGTGGACATTGACCCTTCTATGAATCAAGCTTTGGGAAAATATGCGTCATGGTTCAACAATCTTTGTGATTCCATCGCACAACAATATGATCCAGTTAGAGTGAAAGAGTGGAAAGAGATACCTCCTTCTGAGAAGGAGCCCATGTATTATAGAGTCTTGGTAGGGTAATAATTTATTTCTATTAGGTGTATATTGATTAGTTCACATAATTAACACTTACAACTGTTATTGTCTTGTAAGAAAAATTCCAACTTGATTTGCAATTAAAATATGTTCGAGATACGATTGATTTACAAATGAATACTTCTTATCAAACATGGAGAAGCCAACTTCATCGTCACTTTAAGTCTGTAGGAGGGATAGCTAATATAGAGGCTGCGAAAGGAAAAAGGCCAACTTCAATTGATTCAGCAGATGATTGGAAATGGCTTTGTGATTATTTTGCATCTGAATCATTTCAGGTATATTGAATATCTATTATTTTAAATCCTTAATCATATATGTATCTTATGAGAATGGTTAAGATTCATATAATCTTTGACTTTTATAATTGTGATTGAATAGTTGATCCTATGGTTCTGAATTTGTAAGTTCAATTTTACATTGTGATTAAATGTTGATTGCAACATCTTTTGTAATAGATAAAGGCAGACATGCATGTAAATAACATGTTAGTTTAACACACCGAATTGTTGTTGTTGTTGTTTAAAAAAAACCTTTCTTCTTGTTGTTTAAAAAAAATTGTTGTTTTGGTTAAAGATGTATATAGATTATCCAAAACAGCTAAAGATATACCAAATGAAACTGCCATCAAAACTCAAATATTTTATTTCTCTTACATGATCTTCATGTGTTACGTAGATTTTATGTTGATCTAAGGGACATAAAATGTTTGCTTTGACATGTATTTCATTTAGTGTGCACCAAACACCATTTTATATCTAATTCACCTTACTTATACGAGAAGATTGAGTCAATGAAGTAAGATTCAGTCTTGGCTAGTCATTAAGTAACTCATCCTTGAAGAGGGGAGGTAGATCTAGAGCAATATTCAAATCATTAAGGATCTCATCCTTGAAGAGGGGATGACTGGAGGTACTGCATTCAAATTAACGATGAAACAATTCTAATTAGCGTAATGCTAAACCAATGTAATTTGCAGGTTTTCAAAATCCTTTTTGCTGAAAATACAAAGGAGACTATCATTTATTTTTTTGTTGAAAGCCTAGAGATTAATTCATGGATAAAAATATTTATTTGTCTTATTATTTGTGTTATTGATTAATTTGGTGTGATTTGTACTAACAAATTGTGCATTTTGTAGAAAAAATCAGTGACTAATTCAAGAAATCTATCAAAGAGGGAATGAATGCAAACTAATGGGTCAGTCTCTACGCCCAACCACCATTTGCGCCAACACGATAATATCTTCTCGTCGGTTGGAGGAATTGAACTGTTTAAGAGGATGCATTGCAATTCAAACTAACATTGGCTAAATACAGAGGTCGAAAGTGCTTATGTAAGTCTTTAAATGAGTTTTTAGATTGATTAATTTTATTTTTTAAGTTTGTACCTTTTATTTATTTATTTATTTATTTGCAGTTACAAATGGTTGATATAAGATTTGAAAATCAATGGCCTCCAACTAAAGAAAAAGTAAACATGCTATATATCACAGACTTTCAGATTATGAAACGTGTTCTTAGTTATCGCTCCGGTTATCAAAAGGGATGGGCTAAGAAGGCAAAAGGCTTATCAAAAGAGATGTCACGAGCTTCCTCAAGAACACATGGATCTTCATATGGTGGTCATAACAACACAGAAATGGAGAGTTTAGTGGCAAAACTAATAGATAGGGTCACAAATATTGAGGATGATGTTCGTCAGATCAAAGAGAATATCTGGCCACCATCATCATCTACTTCTACGGAGACCACATCTTAGTTATCTTTCACTTCGATGATAATCATGTTTCTATATTTTGTTACTTTTGTAAATTTTGCCTTGTGCAAATTTTAATTTTTGTATACATACTACTTCAGAACTTTATGGTTGTAGAAATTATAGATTTGATAAATGAAAATCTTCATTCCTTCTAGTGTTAAATTTTATTATTTGTCAAAATTAAAATTCTAAAAATATTACAGAAAAATGTTTTTATTAGCTATTTTTTATTTTATAGCTTCGTATAACATTTAGTAATGAATTAATTACATTTACTTACGAATTTCATTGTAAGTAAAGGGTTAGATTTGTTGCAAATTCTGTCAACCTTTAGTCGCGAAAGAAACGTTTTACTTACGAAAATGGAGCCGTAAGTAAAAATGATACTTTTACTCACGAAAGTATGTCGTGACTAAAACCTTTACTTATGGTGTTTTCCTCACGAAATTGAATTTGTAAGAATAAGCCTAAACATCATAAGCAATACTTTTACTTACGAAAAAAATTCGCAACTAAAAGTCTTTTTTGTTGTAGTGAAGATTTACATTACATATATGCACACAAATAGCTTGAAGCTTCCCGCAATGAGTTTTCTAAAAGAGGTACATTTTCTCATCCAAATTCGCATCCATTTCCCTCCTTCTAAGTATGAAGTTGGACTCATCCCTTGTTTAGCCCAAACAAGAGTAGCCTAATTGTCCTCCAATACTCAATTTCAATTCTTATCAATTCTAAGACAGCCACTAAGCCCATTAGATACTCAATGTATTACTCATGCAGGACTTATTCTTGGAATGATTCATGTTTTAACTGCCTATTGCAAGTTAGACATGCTTCGATTTCGAAAGATTTTTATGAATTCAAACAATGCAATTGCATACCATATCATTCATTACCTGCTTACCATTTAAAACATTTCATATCTACAATGCCATATAACATAACCAAGAAGTGGAAGAAAACTCACAATGGTTTGCTATAATTCTAATTCAGTTGCACCCATAAACATTCCAACACAAATATTCACTTTGAACACTTTTCACCAATCACCAATGTTCAACCCTTTACAACATTCTCTGCAAATTTTAGACACAAACCATCCTGAATCATAATTACTCAACTAATTATCTGTAAATAACCAAAAACCTCCATTAATGGAGTTCCCAAACCCCCAGCTGCTTCAACAGCTAGGGTGGTTCTTTCCACCAAGAAAATACCTCAATGAAACTCAATTTCAAACCCAAATTACTTGCACAATAACAATTAACCACTTACCAATCCATTGAACATCAAGATCACTCAACTCCAACACCAAACCCTCTTTCTCAATCACCAAATGTAACCATCAAAATCTTACAAAAATCCAGTATGTTGAACAACTCAACCAGGGGAATTCAAAACTGGAAATTTTAGCTCAAAGAGACAAGGTCATACATTTGATTTTGATTACCCTAATCTTTTCTTCTTTTTCCTATTTTTTCTTCTCTTTCCTTCTAGTGTTTTCTAGCTCAAGTGAGCTGAAAATTCGAAACAAATCGGTTTTTAAACCATGGACCGCCTCACCGTCCATTTAAAAAAAACTGTCAGACAGTGAGAGGTGCGCTTCTCTTGGGAATGAGCGCGCTTCTCTGAAAATTTCAAAAGTGCAAGTCTCGGGTTTTGTCACAGAAGCGCGCTTCTCCCTAATGAACGCGCTTCTTGCGTTAAAGTTTGCATTTTTTCATTAAGTGTAGGACTCTTTATGATATCACTAACATTCTAGTGTACCAACTACCCTACCATACATGTATTTTTACCATTCTAAGGCCAATACACATACACATACACATATAAATATGTCTTACTATACGTATAAGTCAACGATTACGTTTAACTCGACGTACGGGGCATTACACTCCTTGTATTCCTCCGAAGCCTTGAACGCCTCTACTGCTTGGTGACCTGCGTTCTTCAGCTCGGTTTACTTGGCCTCCAGTTTGGCCTTTTGCACATCATTAGCAGTGGTGGCGAGGTCGAGCTCCTGCTGAATGCGAAGATATTTGGCCTCAGCGTCGAAAGCTCGGCTGGAGGTTGCCTCAACTTGTTGCTGTATCTTAGCCCTGACCTTCTGAGTCGCAAGCCGAACTACAGTGAGGATGTCGTCGACCTTTCGAAGGGCCAACATACTAATTATGTGTTAGCCTAGATGATCTACTTGAAGAAGCCAACAAAATGATTAAGGAAAATAGATTACCTTGGTGGACTTGAGAATGGCCTTGGAGAGGCTGTCGTTGAGGTGATCGTCCTAAACCATGTCGATCTGGTGTTAGGGAACCCTAAGTAGGAATCTAGGGTGAGTTAGATCCTGACCCTTGACCTATGGGACCGGGGGGCTGAGGTCTTGAAGACGTTTCCAGGACGAATTGTTGGTGTATGAGCCGCTTTTGATTTCTCCTTTCACTGAGCTGAGGTGTCCTCAGCCCCAATAGAAGGGATGGTGACGACCACCCGAGGAGACAAAGTCATGGGCTGGGCAGATGTGTTCGACCCAGCCCATGTAGAAGGTGTCAGCCCCGTAGGGTGCACAGAAAACCAAACAGCCAAACCAGCCTCAGTAGCTGGTGTCGTCTTGACCTCGACAACCCAAAACCGATCAAGGTTTAAGGCATGATGCTTAACTTCTTTCCATGAGCCATCACCTCGACGGGAAAGGCTATAAAAGTTAGACAATAGAAACATAAGACAAATATCGAAAAAACCAAAAAACAATAGAAAAGTTGTAGGTCAGCTCGAAACTTACTTCTTGAGAAAAGTTTCTTGGTTTTGATAAGAATATCATGGAAGAGACGAGCTTTCCTCAAGATCTCGACGTACTGCCGCTTATTGAAAGGGATCTTGTAGATCTCCTCAGACTTTGATAGATTGGCACTGCAGGTCTTGGTAGGACTGTCCCAATACACTGCAACAACAAAAGACACAGATGAGAAGCCAAGCTGACAACAAACAAAAATTAAATAAAATTAAGTAAAAAAAAGGAGAGCAGGTCAGCTCAGTACCTGGGTACGTAAAGCTCGTAGAAACGATGTTGACCTCCTCCGCCCAGTCCCTTAAGACAAAGAACCAGACGTCTTTCCAATCCTTTTTTGATGTGGGGTTTTTGGTTATTAGGGGAGGTCGTTTCCTGGGATTATCCCATTTGGTCGCATAATACCACCCCGAGCAGCTGGAGTGAGGTTTCAGCTGGTAAATCAACTTGAAGTCGACAAAGGTGTAGTTCGACCATTTCTTTTCTTTCTAGAACTCTATGCAACGCAAGAAAGCCCTCCAAACATTGGGGCTGAGCTTACTTGGGGCCACCCTCAGGTTGGCTAAAAAGTGACATACGACCTTTGGAAAGGTCACCCCATACTTAAACCAGTCGACTTGGAATATGACCTCCCCTCTTTTAAGTCGGCTAGGTGTGTCATCGCACTCAGGAAAACGCATTTTGACAGTCACAGGAATCCTGAGCAGATCTCGGAGATAGTCTAACTGGGAAAACGTAACGGTGAAATGAACGAGGTCAATGGTGAACTCCTCACCCGTGCTACCACCCAGCTCTGCCGCATCAACACTGGGTGCGTCCTCATCGTCGTCACTAAGAGGACCCTCATCAGCTCAACGGCCTGATATGCTCCGCATCTTGTGAACCAGCTTGCCACGAGTTCGATCAAGGTTGCACGAGGAAAGAGCTGCCTCATCCTAGTCAAGGATTTCGACACCCTCAGAGGAGCTCCCCTCCTCGGATGAACCGGGAGAGGGATGAGCTACCACTGCCTCGACATGAAGAGGTGACAGCTCGGGGTTGGAGTCCTCGTATTAGGATTGCCTTAGGTCGGCCATGAATTGCTGAAGGAAAATTTTGAATAAAAGATACTTACCGATCTAAGATAAAAGAAAGAAGAGCCGAGATGGAAAAATTACAAGCTGGAAAATAACCGAGCTGGGAAAGTTGCATTAGGAATGTATGAACAAATGATTGAGGACCCCTATATATAGTGAAACCTTGGTCAAACTGATCTGTCAGATTTCTAGAACGCTCATCTCAAGAATGGTCGAAGTGACGCATGCTGAGCAGAAGAACTGTTGCGACATACAAATGCATCTATCTTCGTCAACACAAATCTCAAGACAAATTAACGATGACTTCTGAACACGACACGCAGACCGAGAGCAAGCTATGCGTGAAGTAAAACACTCCCACTTTTACTATAATTAGAAGGTTTGGGAGGTAAATGTTGGACCATTAGCTCGACCCAGCTGAGCTGGTACTTACCGAGCTGAGTTAGTGGTTACCCGAAAGCGACAAATAGAGTTAAAAACTCAATAGAAACTAGAGATGAACATAAGTAGCCGACAACTCAGTCTAGATGAGCTATCGTCCCAGGCCCGATAGCCAAAAATAAACGATTCTCATATAACGACAACTCGGCTTGGGATGATCTGCCATCTTAGACTTAGATACTAAAAATCGGGGGTTTTCATATGACAATAGCTCAGCACAATCAGACGGGAAAGTCATGATACTGACGAGGCTGAGCTAACGAGTTATCGAGTTCATCTCTACACGGAACAAATCCCTGAATATTCGGAGAGGATATATACGCCATGGTTGGATTCATTCTGATAAACCAGGAACTGAAAACTCGTCTAAGACTATTGGAGAGGATATCTTGTGCAGAAGACCTCATCTGACTATTTCGGAGTAAATGAGCTCATCCACCTCTCTTCGCCTATTTCCAGCATATTACCAATCGACATGTGCACATGTCTACATGGCAGCTAGCCACCTGGCCAAGGATCTCCTATATAAATAGCCATCGACCCCCCTCCAAAAGGTATGTTAGTAACTACTTGAAAGGTAGTGCAAAGTTTAGTTTGAGCCAATTTAGGTCTAACTTAGGCATCAGAGGGTATTTGGCCGGCACCACACAGGTGTTCCTCACGATAGCTTATTTTTATTTTTTTGGTTCCAAATCTCGGTGGCGAGCTTTTGTTGAAGTCGGTGGGTTCGAGCTTCCAGATCAGCTCATTTCTTCCATGTATTCATCAACTTGGTGTTGGTTAGATTTTGCTCCAACATATACTATAATGATTGGCGTTCTTTTCAATTTCTAAACAAAACCCATTTTGCACCACATCTTTTCCTTCCTCTCCACTTAGTTCTTTACTTAGTTAATGCTTAAATGCTTAAGAATTTTGGTAATTGGATGACCTTTGAGGTTTGATAATTGTGCTTTGGATACCTAAAGCTACTTTTATTTTTCATGACATTGCATTACGTATATGTATATACTTGATTTCCTCAAAATGTTTAAGGAGAATGGGTTTTTATTTTTTATTTTTGTTCCTGGCTTGTTGCATGTTATTAATGTTTAAGTAGAATGGGTATTTTTCATACATTTCTTTTCTTTAAAAAGGTAATTTCCACCTATTTCCAACCTACTTCTCTATCTGTATATCTTTGGGTATGTGTATGCTTTATTTCTTTCTGATAATTTCCAATGACTTTTCGCTGAAGTCAAATGTAAATACTAGGATGAACTAAGTTCAACGCGACGTTTATTGCTATTTTGGGTACTCGTGGAATTGCTACATTATGCCAAATGCAAATGTTGCCATTGGACATGTGGATATTGAGGTCTTATTTCAGCTGGGTTTTATCTTTTATGATTTTGCCATTAGTTTTGAATTTTGTTGATGTCTTTGATGTCGAAATTGTCTACATCAGCTTTTAAGCAATAGTTCAGTGCCTTAAGGTGTTCTGTATTCGGGTAAAATAGTCTATCTTTTTGTTCATATGTACGAATTAAAATAATAGTTTGACATCCAGATATGAACAAATTTATTACATAAAATATAAGTTAAAATTTTACTCTGATTAATATCGAGGCTTTTTAGAGTAAAACTGTACACATAAGCCCAAAGGTGGTTAAATTTGAGATAATGTCAGTATTAGTAGAGATTCAGGCTCGCCCAACAAGTGGTATCAGAGTCGATGATTCGGTCAGGACACACGTATATCAAGGTGGAGTACGCTAATGTGCTTATGGTCGCAAATGGTTCATCGAGTTTCTTCTCTTCGAGATGATGACAATAGTTAATCTGACATGGATCGTACGGTGTAATTGTGGTGAAGTTGGATTTTGATCCAAAGTAGAGATTTGTTAGATATGTGTAGACCAAAATAATAGTTTTACGTCCAAATATGAGCAAGTTAATCACATTAAATATAATTTAAGATCTCACTCTCATTAGTATCAAAATCTTTTGGAGTAAAATCTTATATTTGAACATAAAGGTAGTTAAAGTTAAAGATAATATTGATACTATTAGAGATCCAAACTTTTCCAACATTTTTTTTTTTTGGTGTAGAGCTTAGTTGGGAATTTCTACTAGTTATGTTGGGCTTTAAGTTTTGTTGTAGCTTCATCTCAATGAGGTAAGTGGTGACAAATACACTTCTTGGAAAAAATCTAAATCATTTACAGAAATTAAACAAACCAAATTTCTTCCAAAATTTTTGAATTATAATCTTGTCTTGGATTATAATCATTTCTTCCCACGGAGGTATTTCTTCGATCCTCCCCCATTTTTTTTATGTAAAATTTCACTTTTTTTTCTATTTCTAATTGGTTCTTCTCTTTACTTTTTATAGTATTATCACAATCCTAACCAGATATTTGTCTTCTTGCACTCGTATGTCCTATTTCTCTACTCCATTTTAGTGTAATTGCAAAACTGCCCTTTACGCCATAGATAGACAAATAAGAATATAATTAAACTGAGAATCGTGCAACATTAAAATAGTAAGATCAGTTCTGCACACACACAAGCATTTTGAACACTTCAACAGCTTGTTGTATTAAGCAACGGCGGTGGATCTAGACATTTAATTTTATGGAGAATATTTAAATATTTATAATTGAAAAAGTAATTATCACCAATTGAGGGTTGGCTTGGGTGGAAGGGGCCCTAATCGCTTAAGCAAGAGATTTCGATTTCAAATCCTTGTGGATGTAGAAAATTCTGTTGGGAGAGGTCCCTGTTTCGAAGTCTGACAGTTACCTTAAGTTCAGATGAATTAGTCTCGCCGCGAAGCGAAACGAGGACATCACCTGTTTCGAAGTCTGACAGTTACCTTAAGTTCAGATGAATTAGTCTCGCCGCGAAGCGAAACGAGGACATCACCTGAGCGCCAAAATCCCAGTAATAAAAAAAAAACAACCAGTGGCAAAACTAACCCAGGTCATTAAACCAACTGAATACATCCAACCAATGCACATAAAAACCAAGATTAAAGGAAGCAAAAAACTTTTATGCTCAAATATAACTTTTTAATTTTTTTTTAATTCTTTCAAACTGCCAAATTTTTCTCGGCAACCAACAAAGAAGAGTAAGAATTAAAAAATATAAAATCTCATAGTACCAAACAAAGAAATACAATAGTTATTAGTTAAAGAAGAAGCAAGTATTGAATATTGATCAAACCTTAAATTGGGTATGAAATTAGAGGAATGCGAATGCGATGCAAGTCATGTGACTATGATAGGAGGAAGCCAAAACAGAGCACAAATTTAAGAGTGAAGCTTCAAGAACATGCACATAAAATTGAGAAGTCGATGATGAACCAGCTGAGGAGCAGGGAGCTTTAATTCTGGCTTTTTTTTTTTTTTTCAATTCATAGATGACAAAAAATACTTAACCCGTAAGTTTGAATCAATAGATTCAAGAGAGAAAGAAAAATAAAAACTAAGAAAAATAAATTTTAATCTCAAAGAGAAAGATAATTGATGATAAGATAAAGTAAACTTGTAATTGGAGCTCCTTATATAAATAACTTCAAGGAAACAACTTAAAAATTTTCTAAAACACTTAAAAACAACTTTCCTAAGCTATTTATAATATAATAGCAACTATCTAATACTATTACAACTCTACTTAGACACTTTTGGACGTTTCTAGTCCCATTAAATATTAGAAACGAATTTAGAAACCTCTAAAACTAACACTAAAATATCAAAATAGAAAATTCTCTAAGAATATAAACTTTACTAAAAATAAAAAGAAACTACAAATTAAATATTAAAACGTTCTAAAACATTATTTCATGTCCTAAAAAAAAATTAATTAACTCAATGAAAATTTTAATTTTTTATAACATAGCATAGTTATAAAAAGCTTTCTTAAAATATTGGGGGGCGGTCTCCCCTCAGCACCCAGGGATCTGCCACTGGTATTAAGGAATCTAAAACATCAGCAGAGTGGAGCTACAGTGGTATGCCAACTTCTTAACATTTGTGCCAAGCATATTTGTACTCATAAATGAAGGGGTGAAGGGGAGGTTTGATGCAATAGTAAATATTGTTGCGTTTGATCATGTGGTCATAGTTCAAGTAATAAAAGCAATATCTTGTAATTCAAGGTATGGTTGCATATAATAGACTTAAAAATAGTCTAATCCTTTCCTGGGACCATGCGTAAGTGGGAGCTTAGTGCACTAGGCTGCATTTTTTATATTTATTTGTATATATAAATATTAATAGAGGGGTGTGTTGGGTAGCTGATGTAAAACTTTATAAATCAATTACAGCAGGAATCTATCCGCATAACCAATTTACCTTGTAATATTTAGTTCTCATTGTAGTGCGTGTACATTAGTCTCCAATTAATCTTGAAATGACCAATTACTGTTTACTTTTATGTCATATAACGGTTATAAAACTAATGATATGTTGTGCGTCTAACCTTAGGCCTCTATTTTGCACATGTAGTATTATCTTAAATTATATCCTTTTCTTTAAATAGATATAAAAACAAAGGAATCCGTGATTCAAATAAAGCATTGATGAAGCCATTTTCTCTTTTATATGGAAATGACCATTGTAGTTGTATATTTAGTTCTCATTGTTGTGTGTGTACATTAGTCTCCAATTAATCTTGAAATGACCAATCAATATTTGCTTTGAGAGTTATTTTATGGCATGTAATGGTTATAAAATTAATGATGTGTTGTGTGTTCTATGAAACTTAACCATACGCCTCTATTTTGCACATGCACTATTATTCCAAATTCTATCCTTTTCTTTATGGAAGTAACTTCAAGCACCATAAGCAATCGTATCCACACACTTTCTAGTAGGGATCCTTGTTAGAAATCCCATTAGATTCAAAATGACTTGTTAGAAATTATTCTTGAGTATAATTTTTTTTCTCACTACAAGAAATTTGAGTTTTTGGAGTTCTTTGAGGAGTTCGTGAAATCTTATGGTGCTGTAATATTAGGTAAGATTTTTAGGATTTTAGTTTCTTATTTTTGAAACATCTTTCTATTCGGTTGAGATAAAGATACTGTAATTGTAATCAATTTTTTTTTTTAAAAGGAGAAAATTTTATTAAAAGAACCGAAGAACAAACAAAGCAACAACCCCATAGAGGGAGAGCCCAATTTAACCCCAAAGGAGTCAAAAACCCTTAGAACAATGAAACCACCCAACAAAACCACTTAGTGCCTTTGCCTAACATATCTAGTACCAATGGCATCAAGGTACAAGAGATCTTTCAAATCAGGTGGTTCATGACCACTTACAATAATTAAGTCATCACTGAAGAGACTAAGGTTGCATATTTATCAGCAGCAGAATTAGCCTCTCTCCATACATGGCTAATAAACCAAATATTCCAAGCACCTAGACACTCCCTAATTTCCCCGATAATAGGCCGCACTTGCCAAGGGGACAAGACCCGATTTTGGATGATCTGGGCAAGGCGCAATGAATTAGTCTCGATTCATGGGGGAAGATGAGCATAATCCCTCGCGAGCAACAACCCTTTATGAAGAGCTAAAACCTTGATGTGCAACACACTATACTCCTCTACCCAACCCATGAAGGCGAAGCATAAATTGATAGCGCCATCTCTAAACACCGCGCCAACTACACAACTTGTCTCACTAAAACACCCATCAACATTCCGTTTCATCACACCATTCAAAGGAGGGATCCAAGAAACATATCTAATAGGAGGGGGAACCACATTATGCTGAATTTTCTAAGCATTTAAAATAATTGAATCATTATTTGTAAATGACATTCATTCAATTGCAAAGACATATATGACAAATAAGCCATGGATGTCATCACAGAATAGAGCAAACAAAGAATATGTAAATGACGTTCGTTCATTCATAGGTTTTTCAAAAAAACATATGGGTCAAGAAAACAAAATTAGATGTCCATCCATTTGAATACACCTATGATAAAGTTGAATTACATTTATATGTATATGGGATATCACAAAGTAATAGGAATGGATAAATCATGATAAAGGGATAAATGTGGTGGATTACTTGACATCTGCACATCCAGATGCAGATGTAAAAGATAATGGAGCATTTGAGGAGGATGAGGAGGAGGAGGATATCATTGATATGTTAGGTGATATACAAGTTGGGACATCTTTTAATGACCAACCAGTAGGAGAAGGGGTTGATGGTGTTGAATATGAAACCTTAAGGTCAAGTCACGAATCAAATAGATTTGATAAGTTGTTGGATGAAGAACGTCGTGAACTCTGTCCTTGGTGCTTTAAGCTCTCAGTTTTATCCTTTGTTGTACATTTGGTACACTTGAAGGTGATTAATCATTGGAGCAACAAATCATTTACAATGTTGCTAGAACTATTAATGAATGATGCATTTCCCATAGGAGTCAATCTTCCTTCTTCTCATTACTATGCCATGAAGATGTTTTGTGACTTGCATTTAAGAGATATATTTCGATATATATGTGCAAATATGATTGTGTCTTAATTTGGAAGGAATATGAATTAGCTGAAATTTTGTCCTGTGTGTGGAGAAAGTCGATGGAAATTAAATGATGGTAAATGAAAGAAAGTTCTTCATAAGATTTTAAGATATTTTCCCCTTGCTCCTAGGTTGCAATGGTTATTTTGGTCATGTAATACGACTGAGGACATGAGAAGGCATAATGATAAGGGTGTTGATAATAATAGTGTAATGAGGCATCCAAAAAATTCTATAGCATGGAAAGAATTTGATTGCTAAATGGTTAATTTGCAGTTGATCCTTTAAATGTTCGGCTTGGACTAGCGACCGACGGGTTCAATCCATTTGGAAGCATGAACAATTCTTATAGTATGTGGCCAATGATCTTTTTACCATATAACCTACAACCGTGGAAATGTACAAAAGATCCCTTTTTCATGGTATCATTGTTTATCCCTAGACCACAAGCTCCAGGAAAAGAAACTGATGTGTATTTGCAGCCTCTCCCAAATGAGTTGCAAATGTTATGGGATGATAGGTTAATGACTTACGATGCTTATTCTCATAGTAATTTTCGTATGCATGCTGCAGTACTATGGACAATAAATGACTTCCCTACGTATGGAAATTTGTTAGGGTGGAGCACAAAAGGTTATATGACATGTCCAACTTTCAATGACCAAATGACATTATGTTATTATAGATATCCTACTGTTTTAGAAGGATATAGTGATGCTAACTAGATTTCTTACTCAGAAGAGTCAAAATCTACTAGTGGTTACATATTTACTCTTGGAGGGGCCGCTATCTCAAGGAAATCCATAACAAAAAAACTTGCATAGCTCATTCCACTATGGAATTAGAGTTTATTGCAGTGGATAAAACTGGTGAAGAAGTTGAATGACTTAGAAACTTCTTGGTTCATTTACCAATTTGGCCGAAACCACTATCTACTATATTTATTCATTGTGACAATCAAGCAACTATTGCTAACGCTCAAAATAAAGCGTATAATGGGAAGCCTCGACATATTAAAAGGAGACACTTGCAATTCTATGGAAGAACTACTCTCTAATGGGATCATATCCATTGATTTTGTTAGATCAAAGGATAATTTGGTAGATCCTTTCACTAAAGGATTATCTAGGGAATTAGTTCTATTAACATCTAAAGGAATGAGACTCAAGCCTATTATTGCATACTAAATTATCTCAATGGTAACCCATCCTAGTTGACTGGAGATCCCAAGATCTAGGTTGAATGGGACAACTAGTTGTGCATAATTCCCCGAGAAGCACTAATGGAGCAAAAAAACTTTGGTCCCTTCTCCATATAATTACAGTGTTGCCTGCATTAGCATAAGGTTGAAAACTATCTTCTTAATGATGCCTATACTTGTTCTAATACAAGTGAAGTATAGCAAGATACTTCTCATAGGCACACCTATATAAATATCGAAGTGGGCTGCTTCTATGAGAGACTTAGGCTTACCTCTCTAGAGTACTCATGAATTCAGTCATTTTTCAAGGCCAAAATGAACACCACCTATATAACTCAATTATGGTTATGATGAGTCATGTGTGTAGCATGTTGACTTGGTTTTCGATTTATAGTGAGATAGTTCAAGGCATCAAGACCACTATCTTACTCGAAAATTTGTCACGTTTATACTATGTATGGTTCAAGTCCAAAAGAGTCCAAAAGGCACCATTACGGAAGCATAGCTTATCAAATTTTTCTCTCTTGATTCTATTTTCCATCATTCTCATCAATTTTCATTGTCATTTTTCAAATTCTTACATTAAAGTGGGGGATTGTTAGAATCTATATGGTTGAATGTGAAAATTTTCAGCAAGTCCAAAGCTGCAACTCTATAAAGTGAGCGTCGTGGCTCTACACCTAAGATAATTTTGTTAAAATTCCAGCAAGTAGAGCATCGCGGCTCTACACTAATTGGAAGTTCTACTAAAAAATAGAGTCAAGTGCCGCAACGCTAGAAAGTGAGTGTCACGACTTTTGAGCAATAAATTTGAATTTTCTTTGTTTGAACATGACTTTTCTTCATGCCTTTTCGCGGGAATGCATTTACGCAAAGAGATTTCATTCCTTATCGTAGAGGTGTGATTCCTATTATTTGAACTCATTAATCTTTTCAAAAACATAGAATTTTTCTCTCATTTTACTCTATCTATCAATCAAACTTTAATGAGATTTTTATCTCTTTCTACTATCTTATTCTATCAAATTCTCCAAGATTTCCAAGAGAGAAATATTGTTACTTAAGTTCGCAATTGACAATCTACTTGGAGTACCCGCTGGATCGATTGGATTGTTGTAGTCTAGAGAGCGAATAGTCGTAGAACTGTGTTACTCAAAAAGAGGCCATTTTTACTTTAGGCCAGTGCCCTGCACGTCTCAATCCTTTTATTGTTCTTACAATCTCGTCGAGTATTTACGTTCTTACAATTACAACTTTCACATATATAAATACTTATAACTTTATCCGCAACACTTTCATGCTAGGAAAAAAATCCATATTAAAATCAACGGTCAATTTTAAATCGATTACCAGTTTTTGCATTTAATGTTTCCTTTCTTTTCAACTCTACTCATGTTAAGTATGTTGGCTCAGATAATAGTTCAAGAGGGGGGTGAATTGGACTTTTGCCGATTTTCATAAACCTAAACGACTAAAATGGCAAAGATAAAAGGCAAAAGTAAAGTGCAAAAAATAAAGGATGAACACATCAGTTTATAGTGGTTTGACTTCACAAAAACCTACCTCTACTACTTGACCTCCTCGATCAAGATTTCCCAAAAACTCACTAACCTGGATCCAACTTACAAGTGTGGATCAAACCATTACAAACACTATTTTTCGGTTCGGAAAACTTTCCCGATTCGCTAACCAACCAATAAAAAACACAACACTTGTTTGCAAAAGATGGTGAGTGTTCTTACTAAACAACTCTCAATAACAAATACAATATAAGATTGAATACCTCCCTAGATCGAATCAACCAAAGATGATAAAAATGAAGTACAGGCCTACAATGGAAAGTTCTTCTTAATTCTTGACTTAAAGAAGATGAAGTTGAAGCACAAAATCAAAAAATCACCCAAGTACTTGAAATCTCTAAAGATGATCTTCTCAAAGATGAAGATGAAAAGCATAAGAGATTTCTTCAAAGTGGGGAGAAAACTTGAAAAGAATGAACACTTAAAAAACAATTTTATCTCAAATCAACAAGAATTTGAACTTATGGAAATTTGTTGTTTTCAAAAAGTTGGAAAACACACAAATGCACAAGTTTCAATGATTTTGCAAAAGTTGCTCACATTGAGCTAATTTGCAAAAGCAAGAAACACATTCACATAGAGTGGAAACACGCTTCTCTTCAAATTACACATAAAAATGGCATTTTGTCAGTTTATAAGGAAACGCATTTCTTGACAAGAAACGCGTTTCTATGCCATCACCACCAATCTGCCAGAATTACAAGAAACATGTTTCTTAAGGGGAAACACGTTTATGTGCTTCCATTCTGGACAAATTGATGGAAACGCGTTTCAGGGCATGAAACTCGTTTCTACCTGTTCAAGTGAAAATTTCACTTTGGATCAGTGGAAACATGTTTTCCCTAATGGGAATGCATTTCTGCCATGCACATAACACTTAAACATGTTTTCTTTGAAAATTTTAAGTCCAAAACATGTTTTCTCGATAAATCATACTTGAACACACTTGAATATGAAGTTCAAATAAATGATTAAATCATTTTCATTGAAAGTCAAAACTTTGACCATATGAAAAATCAGTTTGACTTTTAAAACTTAGAAGATTTAAAATGATTTAAAATGCATGCAAAACTTTGATTGAACTGACTAGAAAGAATTCTACAGCCCTAAATGAATCTAAGCAATTACATACCAAAATATATATCTTGATGGTTTCTTGCTTTAATCCACTTCAAGCTTTGACTTAGACTTGTTGGTTGACTTTTATAGATTGGTCATGATGGCACTAAAACAACTTAGTCAAAGTGTATTGATTGGAATGTTGTTTGCAATCCAATGGTGATGGTTATTGCACCAACAAAGTATATTTACATATCTATAAATACAGTTGGTCGTCCCAAACCCGGATAAATTTCTAACCTTCTCCAAGGTAGAACTACAATTAAACATACCATTCTAAAGCAATCCAAACCACTTCGTCTCTCCTTTTGTGCGAAGAACCTTCTTAATCTTTGAGCAACCCTCCTCAATGTCTGGCACAATTAAATTAATTTGTACTGGTAAAAGCTCCACTTGTCACTAGTGAAAAAATTGCTTAAATGTGAATTTCTCTAGATTTCAAAGGTGATTCTAGCAATGGAAGGTATTTGTAACTCATGAATTCCCAAATCAAGCCAATTGTCCAACCACACTCCAATTTCAACCTTTTCTAACCAAATATTTTCTACAATCCATAGCCACATTCTTAACTTTAATAATTTCTTCCAAGTCCAACCGTGGTCAATAGGACTTTGAATTGTTGTCCAAATGCTTTCTTTATTAATGTAGTTCTCATGGATCTATCTAACTCATAAAGAGTTCTTGGCAACATTTTCCAAAATAATTTCAATAATGTAAACTTAAAGTTCATGTCCTCAAGCTTATTTAAACTGAAGCCACCTTTTACAATGGGATGGGTCATATCAGTCTAGCTAAAGAGATCTGATGCAGGGCATACTCTTATGAACATGGCCCTTAGCTAAAAAAGTTATTCTACTTAGCAACGTAACTCCTCATGGTCTTTTGAACTCATCCTATAGTGCGATATGTTAGGCAATGTGGCCCTCGAACCAAGTTAATTTGGTGTTGGATGTCACACAATGGTGGTAACTCTGTAGGCAACTTATTAGGAAACATGACAAACAACTTTCGTAGTAATTAAGGGCTTGGTTTGCTCAGTAATGACTGACTCCAATTCTACTGTCTTGCTCACTAAGGCAAACACCATACTCGATTCCCCCATCTTCTATTTGAGCTTTGCCTAGGTTAAGAGGTTGTTAGCATGCTCGTAGGTTTTGAATATCACTAATCCTTATTGAGAAGTAACACTATTTTTGACCCCCCAAACTGAAAGCTATAAGTACTGATTCGCCCGTCATGAGTCATATGTTTATCGTACTGCCATGACTGCCCAAGCCACAAATGGTAGGCATTTATAGACACGTCACAAAAAACCTCATCTTTGTATTTGTTGTCGATGGAGAAACTAACAGATGTGTGACAAGAAACTATAACCTTACTGTTTTTTTTTTTAACCAAGCCCATTTGTAGGTTTTCGAGTGTTTCACTGTTGACAAGCTCAGTTTCTGCACGGCTTCTTCCGAGATCACATTTCTTGCAATTACCTGAATCGATAACACTAATTGTATGGGTGGATTGAAAAAATATTGTTCTACAACCAATCGTCTTAGTGTCGTGGTGCCAAAAAGGATCATTGTACAACCAACATAGGGCCAGTATCACCTTATCATTGGTATCAAACTTAGGTTCAATTGCGACTTTTATAACACTATCATCATCTTCAACACCCTCCATAATCATATCTCACCTTTTAATTTTGTGAGGGTTTAATAGTTGTCAGTGTAGATCCAGAAGAATGTTGTTGGTCAGTACTCATGTTTGTAGTGTCAAAAACCACACTACTTTGACGTGTTAGTTGCTTATTGTAATATAAGGCCCTTTGGCGTGCTTCAGAGACTATGACAGAATCAAACATGTTTAATATATCTTGAAACTGTGGATGCTTGCCTCCAACGTAACAAGACACCAACTGGTCCTCTGTTTCCATGATGTCATTATGGGCAAGCAAATTACAAAATTTCGTCATCTAATCATCGATAGAATGTGATCTTGGCACAAGTTTGAAGTCGTTGGTACATCGATCGCATATAGTTTTCCAGGAAAAAGGGAGCCCGCATATGTTTTTTCATCTTTTTCCAAGCCCCAATTGTCACACTCCGATTTTCAAAACTTAAATTTAAAGTAATAAGAATAAATATTTGCTCTTATCAAGAAAATAGCAAAAAGAAAATCGAGGCGTAAATTGTATCCATCTACCTTAACCCCAAAATCTTTCCATAGGTAAAAATAAATTTAATAACATCATTTATATTCAAAATAAGGTTACAAGTTAAGATAGAAGAATACTCTTTCAATTTCTATGCCACGGACTATAGATTCCCATCACACAAATTAAATATTGAGCTATGAGGGTATTTGCCCTTGTCCATCCATTATGAACACAACATTTTAAATATATTCATCAAGTAGAATTAACACGTTCAAGTCCAAAGCATATACATTTAAAGTAAATCATGATCACTTCAATAATCATAATAAGGTTTTATCAAAATTTCTAGTGTCAATACAACCCTTTTCAAATAAAAAGTTTACAAAGTCATACAAGTAATTAGCTCATTCACTAATTAAAATCTTATCAAGATTACCAACCCACCCCTATCACTAAACCACGCCACAACTTGCTACTTTATTTTTGAAATACCTGCATGTGAGAAATAGGGGTGAGCTTGAAAGCCCAGTGGGTCATCTAAACCATTCACAACATTTTATCATGATATATACACAAGAACATTACAAACAAGTTTCACACATTAATCGTTGCAACATTTGATTGTTTGAGTTGAGAATTTCATCACGTACCTTTAGGGAATCAAACCCCGGGCGGCACTACCCAAAATCAGAAACACGTTGGCGATATTCATTATGAATAACTGCCTCATAATAAACATTGACGATATTCCTTAGAATAATTGTCCCATAATAATCATTGACGATATCGCAATAACTGCCCCAAATGTGTGATTCTAATCTTAATTGCGTTCTTTGGTGATGTCATGTAATACATACAACATAAGTATGATATTAATTGCATTCACAAGACATATTCAAACTCCACTACACATGGTATCATATCACAATGTCAAATATAATAGTATTAACGCATGAACTTCACTATGCCAATATTCTCAAGTCATGTGTTTCATCATCAGGCATTATAATTTACAAATGAATCTTAATTACCACAAGAATTGCTTGCATCCAATTATCATTTGATCAGAACAAGAAGTCATGCTGACACACATATCATCATAGTTAACAATCACAACATGGTATATATAAAATCATGTAAAATAGGCATGCAAGAGCAATCTAATAATACTATAGACCTAAATAATTTAACATTCCTATCTATATATCAAAATGTCCAGCTTTCTCAACACTCGACAATATCAACTTATACACGTAAAGATTGTACATAAATTAGTAATTTGTACTACTCTCCCGGATTTCAAAATTATTGTATGTCTATAAAATTAAAGTAAGTCATGACTTTAGGGTTACACTTGATTACTTATATATAAACCATCATAGGTATTCCGACACTATAGTATCTTAAGTATACTATATGACAATATATATATATATGTGTGTGTGTGTGTGTGTGTGTGTGTGTGTGTGTGTGTGTGTGTATAATGAGATAGTATAATACATATCATCTAATGTTAAATATGAGATGAGGTGTGTTCATTATATAGAATGCATAATATATATGTACGATGTGGGTGCTTAGATGGGTGACCGTGTGCATGTTTAGAGCATGTAATATAATATGATATTGGATGAGTGGTGTGGTGGCACTTAAATGTATATTGAATTATATAACATTGTGTGCAACCTGCTCACGGTTTCACTCGGTTTCCAATTACGTAAACCATGATGCAGTGAAACATAGAGAGCATAAGCAAAACAGAGTAGAGAGAGAGAGGAGCAGCAATCAGTAGAAAAGACGTTGCTACTGTTGCTGTGTTTCTATACGCAACAATACAGTAAAAGAAAAGCAACGCATGTTTTCTGGAGACTGTTCAACGCATGTTTTCTGGAGACTGTTTCTGTTCGCAACAAAACAGTAAAAGAAAGGGGAAAGGAGAAAGGAGAAAAGAGGAAAAAGGAAGAGGCAAAGAGGTTGCTCACTGTGGGTACTTGCGTTTCTCCGTCGTCGTCGCCTGCTTTCGTTGCTGGCACAAAGAAGAGCGAGAGAGATGAAAGTGGTGACGGGTGTGGCTGCAGAGAATGATTATTACATTTATATCATAAGGTTAGGTTTTTCATGGAGTTTGGAGTTTCCTAAATTTTTATTATGGAAATCATATATGTAAGGAAAGAAATTGGAGAGCCCTAGTGTTAATTTTGGGTTGATTTAATAAGATGGAATCACGGAATATCATCGAAAAGGAATGAAGGTGCTGAAGGAAAGTGTTGCTTCTCACGTGTCTATTCATGCATTTACATACCATGTATGTATGTGTTCTACCACTATCTCAATTTGACATCCAAGAATCACATAACTGGGTCCTTAAGGATTTTTCAGCGCTTCAAACTCATCCGTGAAGTCAGATTTTTGAAATGAGGTCGATTTGATTAAGTTTTTGTATAATTTAACTAAAATAAGTACGTATCGTTATTATACACGTTAGTCTCATCAAGGATCTGTTTTCCTTCGTTCTTGACACAATTCATATCAAAGTGTATTTTATAATGTTTCGAACGTGACACATGTCACACATGAGTCCATTTCAATTAGATGTGTAAAATTACAAAAATACCCTAAGGGTTAAAATTACGTAAATATCCTCAAAATTTTCAAGGTGTTACATCCTTCCCGCCTTAAAAGAAATTTCGTCATCGAAATTAAGTTTATGCTTACTTACTTTATGATGTTTAACTTTCTCCACTGTTGACCACTTGTATCTCGAAACCTAAAACGTTGAAAATATTCTATTAGCAGTCTATTAAATTTACCAATCCATCGGTCAGTTTGAAGAAAGAATTGATAGTACGCACATAGAATGAAGTATTATTAATTACCTAAAGCGTTCTTTGAAATAAGTCGACATATTTGGCCTTCATTTCACTTTCGGGTTCCCAAGTGGCTTCTTCAACTCCATGATGCTTCCACAACACTTTAACTAATGAAATGTTTTTGTTCCTCAAACTATGAACTTTCCAATCTAGGGTCTTTAAAGGTCCTTCTTCATAGGTGGCATCAGCTTGTACTTTACTTCTTTCCAATTGATGGTGTGGGAAGGGTCTGGTTTATATTTTTGCAACATCGACACATGGAACACGTTGTGGATGGCGGATAAACTAGTTGGCAGGTCTAGTTTGTAAGCATTCTCGCCAATTCGATCACTAATCTTGAACGGACCGATGAACCGAGGCGATAATTTCCCTTTCTTACCAAACCTCATGATGCTTTTTTGAGGGCTTATTCTCAGAAATACCTTATCACCTTTTTGGAACTCTAAAGGTCGGCGCCTCTTATCTGTGTAGCTCTTCTGCCTACTTCTGCCTACTCTGTGCAGTAACTAGCCTTTCTTGGATCAACTTCACTTTTTCGTTCATTTCAATTATCATATCAGGTCCTGTAAGTACCTTATCTTCCCAATCGGCCCAACAAAGTGGTGACCTACATGGTCGTCCATATAGGGCTTCATATGGAGCCATTTGTATACTTGTTTGGTAATTATTGTTATAAGCAAACTCTGCTAGGTGTAAGTATTTACTCAAATTTCCCTTGAAATCTAGTACACAAGCTCTCAACATGTCTTCTAAGATCTGAATAACCCTTTCAGATAGACCATCTGTCTGAGGATGATAGGTGGTGCTCATGGTTAATTTGGTTCCCAATTCCCGCTGCAAGCTCTGCCAGAACTGAGATGTGAATAAGGAATCTCTATCTGACACTATCGATTTGGGTATGCCGTGTACCTTCACAATCTCTTTAAAATATAGCTCACCCAGTTTACTAACATGATCTGTGGATTTAATAGGTAAGAAGTGTGCCACTTTAGTAAGTCGATTCACAATTACCCAAACCTTATCCTTACCTTTCTGATTTCTAGGAAGAGCTCCCACAAAATCCATTGCTATGTTATCCCATTTCCATTCAAGGATTTTTAAAGGTTGTAGCAATCCAGACGGTCTTTTATGTTTGGCTTTAACTTGTTGACATGTAAGGCATTTAGACACATATTTGGCCACATCTCTCTTCATACATTTCCACCAATAGTTTTTCTTCAAATTTTGGTACATCTTATCTCCATCAGGATGTAAAGTGTATTTAGTCTGATGTGCCTCATCAAATAAGATCTTTTTAATTTCCTCAATTCTGGGTACACAAATTCGATCTCTGAACCTTAATAACCCCTCTGAATCGATATTGAAATTTGTATTTCCATTATTGGCTCGTGCACCTGCCACCCATTTTATCAATTTTCTATCATGAGCTTGACCTTCCTTAATTTGATGTAGTAGGTCTTGCTTGCAACTCATATTATATAAAAGAATATAGTTTTCACCTTTTTGTACGCCCAAATCATAATCTTCAATCAACTGGTACATCTGGGTTTTTTCTGCATCGTTCTTATAAGATTTTTGACTTAAAGCATCAGCGACTACATTGGCTTTCCCAGGGTGATAATGCAGCTGAAAATCATAATCATTCAGCAATTTCATCCATATCCTTTGCCTCAAATTTAACTCCTTTTGCGTATAGATGTACTTCAAACTCTTATGATCAGAGTATAGATCAAATTTCTCTCCATAAAGATAGTGTCTCCATATTTTCAAGGTAAATACAATAGCAGCCAATTCTAAATCATGAGTCGGGTAATTCTGTTCATGAGTCTTCAGTTGCCTAGAAGCATAAGCAACCACTTTACCCTCCTGCATCAGAACAGCGCCAAGACCATTCTTAGAAGCATCAGTGTAAATAACATAACCGATTCCGTTTGCAGGAGTGATCAATATTGGGGCTGTGGTCAATCGTCTCTTCAACTCTTGAAAGGAATTCTCACATTTCTCATCCCAACTAAATTTGGCATCCTTCCTTGTTAGCTTTGTCATAGGCTCAGCTAGTCTCAAAAAATTTAGAATAAATCTTCTATAGTAACCAGCTAGTCCCAAAAAGCTTCTAATTTATATCACTGATTTTGGCATTTCCCAGTTCATTACTGCTTCAACTTTTGTTGGATCTTCGGATATCCCTTCTGATGACACTACATGGCCCAAAAATTTGACTAACTTTATCCAAAATTCACATTTTTCAAATTTGGCATACAATTGATTTCGCCTCAATGTTTCCAAAACTACTGTAAGGTGTTCCTGATGTTCCTCATTGGTCTTCGAATAAACCAAAATATCATCAATAAATACCACTACAAATTTGTCTAGATGAGGCCTAAACGTCCTATTCATTAGGTCCATAAATGTTGTTGGTGCATTAGTGAGTCCAAATGGCATGACTCTGAATTCAAAGTGTCCATACATAGTCCTGAATGTTGTCTTCGGTATATTTGACTCTTTGATTCTAAGTTGGTGATAACCGGACCTTAGGTCGATCTTGGAAAAACAAGTTGCTCCCTTCAGTTGATCGAACAGATCATCTATTCTGGGTAGGGGGTACTTGTTCTTGACTGTGACTTGATTTAATTTTTTGTAGTCAATACACAGTCTCATCGACCCATCTTTCTTTTTGACAAACAATATTGGTGCTCCCTAGGATGATTCGCTCGGCTGGATAAATTCCTTCGCACTAAGATCATCAAGCTGAGTCCTTAGTTCTATTAATTCGCCAAGGTACAGTTCTATCTTGAACTCTACTTCCCGCTTAGGAGGTAATCCTGGTAATTCTTCAGGAAACACTTCAGGGAAGTTTCTAACCACCAAGTGCTCTTCTAAATTCCTCAAGGTCTTTAGAGGCTCAGCTTTTGTTAGGGTTTTGAATTCCTCTTTTTGATTCACAGCTTCGAGAAGTGCGAACATGATATTCCTCGGGATTTTGTTTCTATCCCCATAGATTTTCAACAGCTCTCCCGAAGGTAACCTCAAAGTAATCTTCTTTCAAAGGCAATCGATCTGGGCTTGGTACTCAGATAACCAATCTATTCCCAAGATCACATCATAATCATTAATGGGTAAGAGTATCAATTCAGTTGAAATCAGCTTATCATTAATTCTAAGGTCACAACTACATTTTTCAGTTGTTGGGACTTTTACTCCTACTGGTGTTGAAATCTTCATAACAGCAGATAAAGGTATAGTGGAAAGTTGTAGTTTCCTGGCTAAGTTTTCAGAAATAAAAAGACTTTAATGCTCCAGAATCAAACAAGACTTTAACTGTAACATGAAATAAAATGAAAGTACCTTCTACTACTTCGTTTAGGGTGACTCTAGATTCAGAATTCTAAGTTCTCGAAAATAAAATGATCCTATTGGTTCAGTTTCTAGGTTTTATAAAATTTTGGCAATCCATGATTGTCACAGGGTACAGGATTTGGTTTTGATACATGTAAACAAGACAAGCAAACAAACAAACAATATACCAAACAACAATGGTATAAAGAAATACCCAAACATTCACTTATACCCTCCGTATTCAAGTATCCCATACCACTCTAGCCCGGTGATATAAGCTTCCACAAAGAAACTTCAATACACCCAAACAATGTGCAAATGTCCTACCAACTAAGGCTTCCCAGGTACCCATTATGTCCAAGCTGTCCCATACCAGTTCAACGTTGCGATACAAGCTCGTCCAGAGTTGTTAGTTATTCACTAAACATGGCCTGCTAGTCTCAAAGTTCAAGACTCCTCAAATACCCTTAAATTCCTCCAAGTCCCATACCGCTTTGGAACCAAGAATAAAAGATTCATCCTGATCTTAGATTCTAACCAAACTGTTTCCATACAAGTTCTCGTCTCTAACCGATGTCCTAAAAGCTTTGAATTTGTTAGACTCACTGTACTTTCATTCTCGATATTATGTTATAAAGTTTATAATTGGCATATTTATCTAGCTCAAGTTGGACCCTAATCTCATAATGATTTGATACCTACTCTCTGATACTAAGCTTCTCAAAATTTGTTGTACACACTTCCCACGATCTGAAGCCTAAGCTCTGATACCAATCTATCACACTCCGATTTTCAGAACTTAAATTTCAAGTAATAAGAATAAATAATTGCTCTTATCAAGAAAATAGCAAAAAGAAAATCGTGGCGTAAATTGTATCCATCTACCTTAATCCCAAAATCTTTACATAGGTAAAAATAAATTCAATAATATCATTTATATTCAAAATAAGGTTGCAAGTTAAGATAGAAGAATACTCTTTCAATTTCTATGCCACGGACTATAGATTCCCATCACACAAATTAAATATTGAGCCATGAGGGTATTTGCCCTTGTCCATCCATTATGGACACAACATTTTAAATATATTCATCAAGTACAATTAACACGTTCAAGTCCAAAGCATATACATTTAAAGTAAATCATGATCACTTCAGTAATCATAATAAGGTTTTATCAAAATTTTAAGTGTCAATACAACCCTTTTCAAATAAAAAGTTTACAAAGTCCAACAAGTAATTAACTCATTCACTAATTAAAATCTTATCCAGATTACCAACCCACCCCTATCACTGAACCACGTCACAACTTGCTACTTTATTTTCTAAGTACCTGCATGTGAAAAATAGGGGTGAGCTTGAAAGCCCAGTGGGTCATCTAAACCATTCACAACATTTTATCATGATATATACACAAGAACATTATGAACAAGTTTCACACATTAATCGTTGCAACATTTGATTGTTTGTGTCACACCCTGGGTTGCACAGCGTGCCCCCTACCCAGGTGTGGGCGCACCCCCTCGGGGCGAATGCCTAAGCCATTATGGATCCATAATATTGTCACATCTAGCAAAATTTGCGATACCCAACAGGGCCCTAGTAACGGACTAGATCATTTACCCCCACTATTCATGAATAGCGAATGGTCTCCCCCAAGTCGAACTCGCAACCTCCCCTTTAAGAGGTTAGATTCCGCACTTGGAGTAGCCACTGAACCATTGGCTCAGTGGTTACGCAAGGTGCGAAATCTAACTTCTTAAGGGAGGTTGCGAGTTCGATCTTGGGGGAGGCCCTGCACTATTCATGAGTAGTGGCAGACAAATGATCCCGTGTACAAGAGACGTCCTTGTGTGGCGGTGGCTGTACCGGGATGGGACAATATTATGCATCCATAATGGCTGGCGTTCGCCCCGAGGGGGTGCGCCCACACCTGGGTAGGGGGCACGCTGTGCAACCCAGGGTGTGACAGCTTGAGTTGAGAATTTCATCACGTCCCAAATCACGTACCTTTAGGGAATCAAACCCCGGGCGACACTACCCAAAATCAGAAACTCGTTGGCGATATTCATCATGAATAACTGCCCCATAATAAACATTGATGATATTCCTTAGAATAACTACCCCATAATAATCATTGGCGATATTCTTGGAATAACTGCCTCATATGTGTGATTCTTATCTTAATTGTGTTCTTTAGTGATGTCACGCAATACATACAACATAAGTATGATATTAATTGCATTCACAAGACATATTCAAACTCCACTACACACGGTATCATGTCACAATGCCAAATATAATAGTATTAACGCATGAACTTTACTATGCCAATATTCTCAAGTCATGTGTTTCATCATCAGGCATTATAATTTACAAATGAATCTCAATTACCACATGAATTGCATGCATCCAATTATCATTTGATCAGAACAAGAAGTCATGTTGACACACATATCATCATAGTTAACAATCACAACATGGTATATATAAAATCATGTAAAATAGGTATGCAAGAGCAATCTAATAATAATACTATAGACCTAATTAATTTAACATTCCTATCTATATATCAAAATAAAACATTATAAAGGCATATAATCTTCCCCACCAGAATCGTTAAATTTCAAAGTGTCCAGCTTTCTCGACACTCGACAATATCAACCTATGCACGTAAAGATTGTACATAAATTAGTAATTTGTACTACTCTCCCGGATTTCAAAATTATTGTATGTCTATATAATTAAAAGTAAGTCATGACTTTAGGGTTACACGTGATTACTTATATATAAACCATCATAGGTATTCCGACACTATAGTATCTTAAGTATACTATATGACAGATGATATAAAGCATAATAGATATAACAATATATATATAATGAGATAGTATAATACATATCATCTAATGTTAAATATGAGATGAGGTGTGTTCATTATATAGAATGCATAATATATATGTACGATGTGGGTGCTTAGATGGGTGATCGTGTGCATGTTTAGAGCATGTAATATAATATGATATTGGATGAGTGGTGAGGTGGCATTTAAATGTACATTGAATTATATAACATTGTGTGCAACCTACTCTCGGTTTCACTTGGTTTTCAATTACGTAAACCATGATGCAGTGAAACATAGAGAGCATAAGTGAAATAGAGTAGAAAGAGAAAGAGGAGCAACAATCAGTAGAAAAGACGTTGCTACTGTTGATGTGTTTTTATACGCAACAAAACAGTAAAAGAAAAGCAACGCATGTTTTCTGGAGACTATTCAACGCATGTTTTTTGGAGACTGTTCAACACATGTTTTCTGGAGACTGTTTCTGTTCGCAACAAAATAGTAAAAGAAAGGGGAAAAGAAAAAGGAGAAAAGAGGAAAAAGGAAAAGGCAAAGAGGTTGCTCACTGTGGGTACTTGCGTTTCTCCGGCGTCGTCGCGTGCTTCCGTTGTTGGCGCAAGGGAAAGCGAGAGAGATGAAAGTGGTGATGGGTGTGGCTGCAGAAAATGATTTCTACATTTATATCATAAGGTTTGGAGTTCGGAGTTTCCTAAATTTTTATTATGGAAATCATATATGTAAGGAAAGAAATTGAAGAGCCCTAGTGTTAATTTTGGGTTGATTTAATAAGATGGAATCAAGGAATATCATCGAAAAGGAATGAAGGTGCTAAAGGAAAGTGTTGCTTCTCATGTGTCTATTCATGCTTATACATACCATGTATGTATGTGTGCCATACACACGCACGTGTTCTACCACTATCCCAATTTGACATCCAAAAATCACATAACTGGGTCCTTAAGGATTTTTCAGCGCTTCAAACTCATCCGTGAAGTCAAATTTTTGAAATGAGGTCGATTTGATTAAGTTTTTGTATAATTTAACTAAAATAAGTACGTATCGTTATTATACACGTTAGTCTCATCAAGGATCCGTTTTCCTTCGTTCTTGACACAATTCATATCAAAGTGTATTTTATAATGTTTCGAACGTGACGCTTGTCACACATGAGAGTCCATTTCAATTAGATGTGTAAAATTACAAAAATGCCCTAAGGGTTAAAATTATGTAAATATCCTCAAAATCTTCAAGGTGCTACACCAATCTTGGGTTTGTCCAATCTCACCCTCAATTCTTTTATTTACTGCCACCACGCTGCTGCTCATCCTTACAGCCTAGTAGCTACAAGGGGAACTTGTCGATCATTTGGGACTTCTTTGAACTCCAAATCTCCTAAACGGCTGCAAGCCAATTAAGGAATTCGTCGGGCTTGATGTTCCCTTGGAACTCTACAACATCTACCTTGATCCTCAAGTCTAATCGCCTTTCTTCACCATGTATCAAAGGCTCCTACGTTGCTCCGGTGCATGGGCAAATGGGTTGCCTTCATTGTCTGTTTCAGTGTCTGTAGGATTTAGGGCTAGCTCTTTCCACCAAGCCTGTTGTTGCTGGTCTACGTGGGGATTTTGCATCAACGCAGCTACCTGTTGCGTCAACTGAGCAAATTGCCGCCAAAACTGTGTGAGATCGTCATGCTATTCACATATTCAAGTTAGGCTTCATGTTGTTTTCTCCTCGGAAGCATTGTGGAAGAACTAACGTAGCTCTAATACGAACTAATGCAGGGCGTGAATAGGAAAGACAAAAGTTCACCTACTATAACTCGTTGATGCACAAGAATACCAATGAAAGAAGAATAGAATACAAAAATTCTCAATTTTATATTATTTTATTCTCAAATAACATGTACAATGGCACAAAACTCATTACCAAACTTCTAAATAGACTCGAATTCTAAAAATAAAAATTTTGTAAAAAATAGAAAGCATCCTAAAAACTATCTAAAAAGAAAGATTTCTCGACATAGATCACATAGCAACAAACAGAATTTTAAAAAAAAAAACTCTTCTACCTTGAGTTATACTCAAAATAAAACTTTTCAAAAATAGAAAAACACTGATTTAAAGGCCTAAAAGATGGAATTTCCCCAAAAAAACACATTAGTCACACTGTTTTACTTCAAGAACAAGTGTCTTTTTGTTAAATCTCATAAGTGTCCTTGGACTCCACCCTCAACTACACCTTGGCATGTTCATATTTTTTAAAATATTCTAAATCCTTGTGTAATGCATCAAGATCATGTTGCACGGTTATATAGGATTACGTGGCTCCCCACTTAATATCTATACTTATCCAATAACCAACTCTCTATTTTGGCTTATCTCAATAACTCACGTGGGATAATTTTTAAACTACGTGGGTAGTTTATGTAACCAACCCAAAAAGCTCAGATATCTCCTTGATGGAAGTGTTGAACCAATTATCCTCATGTCCCTTACGAGAATGTCTCTTATAAGAAATATATTTTGATGATTGCAAACCACATTCTAATTATGATAATATTATTTGCATTACACATCTAATCTAACATGAAAGATCATTCGAAGAATCGACAATGCATGGTGAAAGAACTATCAAGATCAAATTTGAAGACCATGATCGTTCGTAGTCATATTTGTGTGCTATTACATTATGTTAGGTTCTAGAACTTCATTTATCATTTGGTTCAGCAATATGTATGATTGCATGGTTTAGTCAATTTGATTTCAAAGTATTCTTCGATCACTTAAAATGAAATCTTTATAATAGATTTGTTTTAATCATACAGATGTTAATCAAGTTTTATTGAGCTTTGAAAGTTGAAAAATATCAAAACTATTTTGTAGTGTCCATCAGGACACTGATGTATTTATCAGGACACTAATCTCTGAGAAGTGCTCTCCTGGAGTTGGTGAGTCAGGACGCTGATAATGTTCAAGGTTGAAGAGTTCATATTTATCAAAATGCTTACTTTGTCAATAGCGCCCTCATTGAATCAACTAATGAACTTAACAGGATGCTGATTTAACATAAGCTTGTTGATCGTCTTAAAACATCAAGACGTTGATAGTCCAGTAACGCTCTTATGTTTTTGGTCGTTTTACATGTTTTAAAACATCACTACGCTTACACCTTAATTAGTAGTGCCCTTATGTTTTCATTAAGACGCTTACGCCTTCAGTAGCACCCTTGTGATTTTAAATGATTTAAAACAAGTCAGGACGCTTATCTTCGAATAGTGCCCTCACAGCTTTAGTCGATTTTAATCGTTAAGTAAGTCAAGACGCTTACTTTCAAGTAGAGTTGTCGTTTCACAGTTCAACAAGACGCTTATGGACTATGAGCGCCCTTAAGGAACAAAATGACAAAGTTAGTTTTACGCGTCAGTACGCTGATTGTAAAATCAGGATGCTAATCCAACACTGTCATAAAACTATTATTTGCATTTTTTCTGATACACTTTTCAGAACTGTTCAAAACCTTTTTCAGAATTTTCTGAATCTTTTCAGAACGTTCCAACACTTTATCTGAATATTCTATTTTCATGAATGATCAGAAGATTTAGGTGTTGTTGTCGTAATTGCTCAAAACTGAATCGATCTATTTCGAGAAAGAATGTGTCAATTGTTTGAAATAGCTTTGTGCGCCAAAACTCTACTTGAAAAGTTTAAGTCCATGACGCCATTGCTATCTCTATTTATATGATGCCTTAGTGCGGATTAAAGATATAAAAAACAAGAAAATTGATAATCTATTCTCAAATCTTGAAACAATTTTCACTTGAGCAAATACTCTTGAAAGTTATATTTCTACTCACTACTTTAAACTCTCGATCTTTTTGAAATACGTTAAGTCTTCTGGATTAGTTGATCTTCATCTATATCTTTCCAAAAATCCATTGAAGAAGACGAAAACTTTTTGAACATGTTTTCAGCTGAACAGCTGAACTTCATTATACATATTTTGCTGAATCTGTTGTAACAGAAAATTCAATTCAAATCTTTTTAAATATCACTTTAATTCTAAGTAAAGGGAATCATATCTCATCTTGTACCTTGGTTTTTATGACTGGATAGTCATTGGTTTAAAGCAAGTGTTGCTCGAGTTGTAACGATTGTTCTCACACCCGGAAGTTGAGAAAGGTTATTCTCAAGCCCGTAAGTTGAGAAGGTGTAACAGTTTGATCTTCACCCGTAAGAAGATCCTTAGTGGAGCCTGAACAAATTCTAACTGAAGAGGTTAGGTAGTGGATGTAGGCGAGGCCGAACTACTCTAAATCTTGTGTGTCTTACTATTATCGTGTTTGATATACCATACTTGTTTAATCTGCTTTCATTACTTCATACATTTTAAAGAAAGGTCAAAATCTGCTAAGTGTCTAATTCACCTCCCTCCCTCCTCTCGGGCACATCTGAGCCAACAGGAAGGAGATATATAAAGGGTCTCAAACCTAGCCTTTCATGTGCGTACGATCTCCATCAGTTGCAAAAGGCATAAGCTTGGAACAAGTGAAAAGAAAATGGTGGTTGAAGGTATGATTTCCATTTCCAGTATTTATTTAATCTTTCAATTGGTATTAGATCCACATGTTGTGATCTTGCACGCGTGGGTTACTTGTATTTAGATTTCCAAAATAATTTTTAGACTTTCGCATATTTTCGTGTTTCCCTTTTTCCTAAATCATGACCCATCAAAAAGAAAATTCATGATTTAGAAAATAAAGTTTTGATGCTTGTTTTTGTGCTATTTTGCACCGCCGTGTAATGCAAAACTGGTTTGTGCATTCTTGAACATCAGAAATCTTATATGGTTTCTTTCTTTAAGATTTAGAGAGTCAAGTTTTATAGTTTCTATTAAGATTTTTAAAAAAAATCTGGTTTGAGTTTTTTAAAGTCGAACATGGCATCAAATTTGTATAAAGTGACCGTAAAATTTTGGTAATCAAACCACCTAGTTGTCATTCTAGTTTTCGGCGATGAGATTTGAACCCAAGATAAGAATTGCAAATTTAAACAATAAAATAAAATAAGGGGGTTCACCGGTGGTCACCACTGGATGCCGGCGTGAGCGCGGTCGTCAGAGTTATCGCCGATTCAAATAAGTGAGTTAACTTATTTGGTTTACCAAGTCAACTCGGCAAGTTAACTCAATTTACTAAATCAGAATTTATTAAATTTTATACAGATTAAATCTAGATCGTTAAAATTACAAACCTCTAGATGAAGTGTTTCAACACATAATTCGGAAAAATGTTGAACAGTGACTAGACATATTTTGACATGAACTTTAAATATGTACGGTTAGGATAAAGAGAATGTCTTTTACACCACTGTTCGTACATTATGATATTATACAATCTAGGCCGCCCATTTTATTTATGTTTAGATCAATGGATTATGATTAGATTTTTCAAAAGTGATGGACAAAACCTATAGTATTTTTGGCTGATGTTTTCATTTGTACGGTCAAATTATGCATTTGAGGTGTAAAAATAGATACATGCAATTTATTATTTATATTTGATTTAAATAAATGTATGATTGTGTTTATGTGCCTATTAATTGTATAATATGATTGTTATACATGTTGTGATTAATGTCATGTAAAGTATTTCACATAGTTATATCTTAAGAGTGGCCAAAACATCTTTTGATTTAATGTGATAAAGTATCTTTATTTGTTGTAATTCATGACATTAATTAATTACAGTTAAAATATTAAATAATTATTTAGCTCCACAGGAAAAATAGTTGATTTAATGTTTTTAATTAGAATAAAATAGTAAATAAATATTGAAATTAAGAATTTTCTTATATCCACAGGTGTAGAAATTCTTATATTTTGATATATTTATTTACTAGTCTTATTAATAAAGATAATACAAATTCATGTATGATTTACAACCTCTGCCCATATGAAGGTTAGAATTTATATTTATGCGTTGACTATGACATTGGTTAATTCAGTGTAAAGTTTTCAATTTCATAGCATTAATCAAGTTTTTATTTGTGCAGCGTTCTATCTTCTGTTCAAAAATAAGAATCTTTGAGTGTTCATATTCTTGAGGGTGAAAATTTCCCTGATTAGAAGGATAAAATACTCTTGTACTTAGGGTGTATGGACATTAACTTGATGTTTCATACTGATGAGCCCCCTGTCACTACGAAATCAAGTACGCCAGCAGAGAAAACAACATACGACAAATGAGAATGATCTAATCGTCTATGTCTTATGGTGTTGGAGTCGCATGTCTCAAAAAGTATAAAGGGATCATTATATTCCAAATTGTTACAGGGTCAAGGATTATCTTAAGGCTATTGAAGAGAAATTTGCTACCTCTAATAAAGCCTTGGCCAACACCCTTATCAAGAGGTTCTTAGGAATGACTCTTGACAATTCTAAGAATGTGAGGATCCATATTATGGAAATGAGGGACTTTGCTGCTTAGTTGAAGCAATTAGAGATTGACATGTCAGAGCAATTTCTAACACATTTCATCTTAAATTCTCTTCCTAAGGAATATGGACCTTTCGAAATATCTTACAACACACATAAGGATAAATGGATAGTGAACGAATTATTGACCATTTGTGTACAAGAGGAAGAGAGGTTAAAGCATGAGAGGGTTAAGAGTGTTCACCTTACTACTCAGGAAAAGAAAATGCAAGGAAAGGAAAAGGTGAAACTTTAAATAAGCTCAAGAAGCCTATGAAGAAAGAAGGCCATATAGTTACTTGTTTCTTTTATAAGAAAAAGGGACACCTAAAGAAAGCATGTCAGAAATATAAGAACTGGCTCGAGAAGAAAGGTATGTCATTCTCTTTTGTGAGTTTTCAATCTCATTTAATTGATGCACCAAATAACACGTGGTGGATTGATTCTAGAACTATAATCCATGTTGCCAATGTCATGCAGTGCTTCCAAAACCTAAGGATTCCGAAGCCAAATGAGCGAAACATCTATTTGGGCAACAAGATGTGTTCGCAGGTTGAGGGCATAGGAACTTTTAGGCTAGTGTTAGAATTTGGTTTTGAATATCTTTTTGACAATACCTTTTATGTTCCTTCTTTCAGTACGAATTTAATTTATCTTTCCAAGTTGTTGCCTTTAGGATTTACTCATTTTTTTTGAAAACTCATTTTTTTTAATTATTTCATCACAATATTTTAATTGGAAATGGAAGTGTTATTGATGGTTTGTCAAATTGTTTTTGGATTCTAATTATGAATGTAATTTATTATCCTTGCATGATAACGTTGGCAAAAAGTGACGTATTATTAATGAGAACTCATCTATATAATGGCATTGGAGATTGAGACATATCTCCATAAAAAGAACAAAAGATTAGTAAAGGAAAGAGTTTTACAAACTCTTGATTTTACTGATTTTACTGATTTTGGAATTTGTATTGATTGCATCAAGAGTATGCAAACAAACAAATCCTCAAAAGGTGCCAAAAGGAGTTCTAACATCCTTAAGATTGTATACACAGATATTTGTGGACCATTTTTCACTCCTTGTATGAATGGTCAGAGATATTTTATCTCATTCATAGATGACCATAGTAGATACATGTATCTTTACGTAATTAATCGTAAGAAGGAGGCACTTGACGCCTTCAAGATTTATAAAGCAGAGGTAAAGAAACAAAAGGGAAAGAAGATCAAAATTATAAGATCTGACAAGGGTGGAGAATATTATGGCATGTACACAGAAAAAGGTCAAATGCCTGGTCCATTTGCTAGGTTTCTCCAAGAAGAAGGCATTGTTGCTCAATATACAATGTCAGGTACACCACAACAAAATGGTGTAGTAGAAAGGAAAAAACATAACTCTTATGGACATGGTAAGAAGCATGATCAACAATTCAAGTCTTCCCTTATTTTTATGGAGTGAAGCTTTGAAACTGTTGTATATGTCTTAAATAGGGCTCCATCTAAGGTTGTTCCTAAACTTCTTTTGAGATATGGAATTGATGGAAACCTTGTTTGAAACATTTACATGTCTGGGGATGTCAAGTTGTGGTTAAAGTTTCTAATTCTCAAATAAAGAAATTAGACCCTAAAACAATTAGTGGTTTTTTCATTAGCTTTAAGGGATACAGATTTTATTGTCCCTCACATACAACAAGGGTTGTTGAAGTTAGAAATGCTAAATTTCTTGAGGATCTGGAAGTCAGTGGGAGTGAGTTTCCTAGAAATCTTGAGTTTTAGGAAATACAGGATACCGTTGGTTCATCTTCTCAATCAGGTGAATTAATTTCCTTTCAAGGAAATCCATTCAATACATTTGAAGAAGAATCAGTTCCAAAACCTGCACTTCCAGCTGAACATACAAAAACTTTAGCTCAAAATTTGCACAATAATGATTTATTTGAAGTTGTAAGGCCATCCACAAGGCTTAGGAGATCAACAATTTCTAGTGACTACGTAGTATACCTCCAGGAGTCTGACATTGATGTTGGACTTGACCATGATCCACTATCGTTTTCACAAGCCATGAATGATAAAAATTCAATGGCATGGTTCAATGCCATTAAGGAAAAGATGGCATCTATGACTTCTAATCAAGTTTGGGATCTCGTTGAGTTACCATCTGGTAAAACAACTATTGGTTGTAAATGGGTTTATAAGACCAAAAGAAATGTATCTGGTAACATCGAATGATATAAAGGTAGACTTGTGGCAAAAAACTTTACTCAAAAGGAAGGCATTGACTACCATGAAACATTTTCCCCAGTTTTTAAGAAAGATTCATTTAAGATTATCATGACTTTAATAGCTCATTTTGATTTAGAGCTACATCAAATGGATGTGAAAACAACTTTCCTAAATGGAGAATTAGAAGAGGAAGTATACATAAAACAACCTGAAGGTTTCAATGAAAGTCGAGATAGTCACTTGGCCTGTAGACTAAAAAAATCAATATATGGACTAAAACAAGCCTCCTAATAATGACATTTAAAGTTTCACAATGTTATTTCCTCATATGGTTTTGAGGAAAACATTGTTGATCAATGCATATACCTCAAAGTCAATGAAAGCAAATATATTTTCTTAGTCCTTAATGTGGATGTCATTCTACTTGTCAGCAGTGACTTGGAATTGCTATTTGAGACAAAAGAGTTCCTGACTCAAAACTTTGAAATTAAGGATATGGGTGAAGCTTTGTCACACCCCACCCGGACCCGCCTAAACCGACGGTACACTCGCGAACAGGGCGCGCATTAAAATTATAACAATGGTAATAACAGAGTGCGCAGCGGAAATATAAAACAGTACAAGTCTGATTTCATTTAATTCAGAATTCATTTGTACATGACATAGTCAAGGGAACATACTCCACAAATTGAATAATACAAAGGGTACAAAATGTGGGCCCCATAAACCTGCACCCAGTCCACCTTAATTTCCTATGAAAAATTGGATAATAATGGAGTGAGCTTAACGCGCTCAGTGGGTAAAATAGTTCATGAGTATAACAATTAATAAAGCATACTTCAATATCAAATATCTTAAATACACATTAGAGCATCATAATCAATCAATATGTATGTATGCATGACACCGTCTCGTAATGGTTTGATGAACGTACATCGCTTGAGTTCAGGTACAGATGTCCTTCCCAGGCGTAGCCAGGTTCTCACTGTACCGTCCCTCCTCAGGAACGATGCTCTGGATTCACATACAAATGTCCCTCCCCAGGCGTAGCCAGGTTCTCATTGTACGTTCCTCTCCAGAGAAATATAATGAATAGCGAGCAATGCTCCTAACTATTCTACGAATCATAAACCACATACGTCCTTATGTGGTGATATGTATGATGACAATGCATTAACTGGTCTGATCTTTTCTTGACATTTAGACTGACTTTGGCAACGTCTGGTGATCCTTATCAGGGTTGGTATCACGACGTGCAAGGTTAGGACATTCAGTATTACTTGTATAAGCTGATAGATTTCATTAAGACCAACTAGATCAATCCCAAGTTGAGAGGTGAGACACAAGGTCTACTTAAATATCAATCGCCTAAAGCAGCCCGCTGCCTCCCGTTCACTATTTAAAGTTACTGTGGACAAGACTGAGTCTAGTTGAGCCAGATTGACCACTAATCCGGCATTACAACAATATAATACATGAATTCCATATATACAGGCATAAGTGTGATAGTATAAACATTATATGACATAATGCAGTGTAAATGAGCAGTAGACATAATAATAAATGAATGTAAACTTTAATAAAAGTTATAAGACACGCAAACCTATGTTTCGTTCCCCACCTTCAGATAAGAACTTCTTCTTTCAGATCTGGCGCTTTCCTCTAGACAGAACTTCGTTGTACCACACCGAGAGTCTAGAACAGAGAGTCTCAAACAGACAAGAACCCAGAATGAGTGATAAGGAGGAGGAAATATTACAAGAGAAGGTTATTTGGTGTGAGAAAATGAGGAGGATGAGGCTTCCTTATATAGAGGATTTGGAGGCGCCCGGACATCCCGGCAGGCGCCTATACATCCGGGTCGTCTGCCCGGACGTTCGGGCAGGTTGCCAAAACATTACACTTTTTTTTTGTGAAATATAGGGTATTACACTCTACCCCCCTTAAAGGGATTTTGCCCTCAAAATCAAATTAAGTAGTTATGATGGTTATCTGTTTGAGATTCACTATCGGCGTCATCTTTTGCTAATTCAGGGTAGCGCCTATATGGTCCCTGAATGGCATTGTGGCTTGTGGAATCCTCAACATCAAGAAACCATGGAGAGCAAATGGAGTCGGATTCATCCTCATAAGGTTCTAACCGTTGCTCAACAGATTGTGGTGTAGGGCACTGGTTACATCGTTTAAGGGGAGGTAGGTCGAGTGGTGAAATGCTTTTTCGTGTTGTTGCTCGAATCCGACCTCCTGAAAAATTTGGTAGAAGGTTCTGCCAAGATGAGAGCACGAGATTGTTATGAAAAAGCCATGCAGGCTCTGGAGATAAGGATCGCTGTCTGTGTGGCGATGGAGTTGGTGATGCAAAGTAGTTGTGACTTGATTCGGATTCTTAAGGAGTAGCTACAGGTTGCCAAGGAGGCCACTGCGTGTGTGCATCACTATATCCATTGATATTATTTTTAGACATCTGCATAGTTATTCATGTGAAACAATGTATTAAGATATGTATAAACAAAGTTTCATCATTTTATTGATAAGTGAAATAATACATGTATCACATCATTAGTCATTACTAGAAAACAATTCAGGGTATTTCTGTTTAATTGTTACTTCTAGTTCCCATATTGCTTCCTCGATGCCGTGGTGATCCCAGAGCACCTTCACAAGTGGTATGCTACGTAGCCTTAGTTCTTGAGTTTTTCTATTCAAAATATGTATCGCTCTCTCCTGATACTTATTTCCTTTCTCAACCCGGACCTCGACTAGAGGGAGGATATGTGAAGGATCAGGACGATACTTTCGAATCATAGATACGTGAAAACCGTCATGAACCTTAGGCATGGACGATGGAAGGGATAGACGATAAGCAAGTTTGCTAATACGTTCAATGATCTGAAATGGACCAATATACCGTGGGGAGAGCTTTCCTTTGATCCCAAAGCATTTGACACCTCTGTGGGCTGAACTTTTAGGAAAACCAAGTCCCCCTTATCAAATTCTAGAGGCTGCCTCCGCTTGTCAGCATAGCTCTTCTGTCGACTTTGTGCAACACGAAGTCGTTCCTTTACTAGTGTGATCTTCTCAGAAGTCTCTTGAACTAGTTTAGGGCCTAACTGTGGTCTATCTGCCATATCTAACCAGCACACCGGAGATCTGCAAGGCCGACCATAGAGAGCCTCCTATGGTGCCATGCCGATACTAGTTTGGTAGCTGTTATTGTATTCAAACTTAGTTAATGTAAATACTTTGCCCATCCGTCATTAAAGTCCAAAATGCAACACCGTAACATGTCTTCTAAGATTTGGATAAGACGCTCTGACTACCCATCAGTTTGAGGGTGAAAGGTTGTGCTCATGGTGATCTTAGAACCCATTATACTCTGAAAGCTTTGCCAAAACTTTGATATGAATCGAGGGTCTCAATCAGAGACGATCGTAAGTAGTATGCCATGGAGGCGTACGATCTCTCTTTCATATAGTTCGGCAAGTTTGGCAGGGTTACCCATGAACTTTATTGGCAAGAAGTGTGCAGACTTTGTAAGTCTGTCAATGATAACCCAGATAGCATCTTGTCCTTTATTATTTCGAGGCAAGGCCGTAACAAAACCATTGCGATGTTCTCCCACTTCCATTCTCCAATAGGTAACGGTTGGAGAAGTCCAGAGGGAAGTCTTCGTTCTGCCTTAACTTGCTGGCAAACGAGACATCGAGCAACGAAGTCTACAATCGCCTTCTTCATTCCAGAAAACCAGAATTGTCGCTTGACATCCTTGTACATCTTGTCACCCCCAGGATGCATAGCGAACCTCGAATAATGCATCTCAGTGAGCACTTCTTTCCGAACCTCAGGATCGTTTGGTAGACAAAGATGTTTTTTTTTATAAAAAATGGCCCCGTCTTCAGAGATCGACCAGTGAGAAAGGTCCTGTCCGCTGAGTACAAGTTCTCGATTCTCTATTAACATAGGGTCATTGGCGTGAGCAGCTGAAATCTTTCGAACTAGCTCAGAGTTGGCTGATAATTGAGAGAGTCGTGATCTTAGTCCCTCTTCGATCAGTTGTAGGTTAAAGTTCTCCATCTCGGTAGCCAACTTCCCCATTTCGTTGTTAAGAGTACAAGCAAGATAAGATTTTCTACTCAGGGCATCAGCCACAATGTTGGCCTTTTCTGGATGGTACTGAGTTGAAAGTCATAATCTTTCAAGAATTCCAACCATCGTCTTTGGCGGAGGTTTAGGTCTCTCTGAGTGTATATGTACTTAAGACTCTTGTGATCTGAGAAGACCTCGAACCATTCACAGTATTGGTAATAACGCCATAATTTTAGTGCAAATATGGCAGCTGCAAGTTCCAAGTCATGTGTTGGGTAATTACCCTCATGAATCTTCAGTTGCCTCGAGGCATATGCAACAACTTGGCCTTCTTGCATTAGTACGGCACCTAAGCCTTGGAGAGAGGTGTCGGTGTATAATGAAAATCCAACTTCATTTTTTGGAGTGATAAGTACAGGTGCCGTCATGAGGCGTTTCTTCAATTCCTGAAATGATGCTTCACAGGAGGGATTCCAGATGAATTACACGTCTTTTCGAGTGAGCTTGGTCATGAGTTCAGCAATCTTTGAGAACTCCTTAATGAAGCATTTGTAATAGCCAGCCAAACCAAGAAAACTCATAATCTGAGTAACAGTGGTAGGCTGCTTCCAGTTTAAAACTGCTTCAACCTTAGAAGGATCTACCTCAATGTCATTGCCTTAAACCACATGGCCTAAGAATTGAACTCGCTTCGCCCAAAATTCGCACTTACTCATCTTTACATACAGTTGGTGGCTTCTCAAGGTCTGGAGGACTATCTTCAAATGTATCTTATGGCCTTCCTCGGTTGAGGAATATATCAGGATGTCGTCCACAAAAGCCACCATAAATCGGTCTAAGTATAACCTGAAGATGCGATTCATCAAATCCATGAATGCAGCAGGTGCATTTGTTAAGCCGAATGGCATGACCAAGAACTCGTAGTGGCCGTACTGAGTTCTGAATGTCGTCTCCGACTCTCGGATCACAAATTGGTGATAACCGGACCGTAAATCAATCTTAGAGAAGTATTTTGCATCTCTAAGTTGGTCGAACAAGTCATCAATCCTGGGCAATGGGTATCTGTTCTTAATGGTGACGTTATTGAGCTTGCGATAGTCTATGAAAAGTCGTAACGAACCATCCTTTTTGCGAACGAACAGAACTGGAGCGCCCCAGGGTGATGAGCTCTTTCTGATGAAGCCAGTACTCTCAAATTCCTTCAGTTATTTGTCTAATTCGACCAGCTGGACATTTGACATTCTGTGGTGGAATTGAGACAGGCCCTGTCCCAGGTATGAGGTTGATTTCAAAATCAAATTCCCTAACTGGAGGTAGACCAAGAAGGTCATTTAAAAAAACTGTTGGGAATTCAGATATGACCGGAACATCGTGTACTTCGAGAAGGTACAGTGCTGGTGATTCATTTTCATCACCAAGGGATAGAGCTCGAAGTTGTGCCTTGAGAAATGCAACTGTTGATTTATGTATCCATTTCCTTATTCCTTGAATCTTGACAAACTCTCTTGTAGGCAAGCTTAACTGAACTTGCTTATTCATACGTTCGATCTTTGCATTCAGTGGTGCTAACCAATCCATGCCGAGGATGATGTCGAAGTCTTCAATGTCCATCACAAAAAGATCTGCATATATTATCTGCTCTGACATTCGAAGCTCACATCAAGAACACTGCAAATTCACGTCAGTACCAGATCTTAACGATGATGTGACATGGAGTGTGATGTCTGTGGGTTTAGGATATAGGCCTAAATGTCTTACCAATGCCGACGATATAAAAGAATGCGTAGCACCTGAATCAAACAAAACATGAACCATTGTATTGAACAAATGAAAGGTACCTTCGACTACATTGTTGTCTGGGAGAGGTTGTTGAGCGATAGCAAATGCTCTTCCCTGATTCCGTTGTCCTTGATGTTGCTGATTCTGTCTCGGTTGGGCATTAGCAGCAGGTGGTGCTTGTTGGACCGAAACAACAAGAATTGGTTGCTGCAGGTGCGGACAGACATATTTTACGTGGCCCTGCTGGCCGCAGTTGTAACATGTCGGCCTGTACTGCTGATTGTTGTGCTGGCCATGTTGATTGTTCTGCTGGCCATGTTGATTGTGGTGTCAACCACCACCTCTGCCATTGTCGTTTCTATGGCCACCCCTTCCATAACGACCTCCGCGGCCATGATTTCAAAAACCCTGATGGTTAGGGTTAGAAGGTTCAGCTGCAGGTGTTGTGGCCTCATTCTTCGAAACAGGGACTGGGAGGGCTGGGTTTTGATTATAGTAGGGCTTCTTCTTGTTGCCCTGTTGCGAGCCCTATTGGAAAAATGTTGCAGGCTGTTTCCCCTTATTCATTCTCTGCTCCTGCATGATCTTTTCTTGTTCAAAGCTCATGGCCTTGTCAACAACCTCCTTGTAAATCTTGTGATCCAAGATCGACAAAGCTTATCGAATATCATGGCGAAGGCCATTATAAAATTTTTCAGTCTTATCTTGCTCCGTTGAGATGGTGGAGAAAGAGAAGACCGATAGTTCTTTGAACTTGCCAGCATATTCCCTGACGTTCATGTTGCCATGGTATAACTTAGCAAATTCCTGGTGCTTCTGCCTCTTCACAGCGCCGAAAAAATACTCATCAATAAATAGTGACTCAAACTTTTGCCAAGTCATATCTGCTGTGTTGACCCTTGGGTCCTCTTTCGCTGTTATCCACCATGTGTTTGCTCCACCAGCAAGTTGGTAGGTCGCTAGTAGAATCTTTCGAGTCTCGTCGACTCCCATTGCATCTAAAGTCTTTTTTGACTCATCTAACCATCTCTGGACCTCTTCAGCATCAATGGTGCCAGCAAAAGTGAGAGGTTGTAACCTCTTGTACTTGGTAATCTGATCGGTTTGAGATTCCGACCCAAATCTTACAGGTGCCTAAACCGTGGCAACCTGACTGGCCGTGGTCTCACGAACGGTCGTTTGAACAGTGGCTTTCATCACCTCAATAAATTCGACGAAGAAGGTTTCCATGCTCGAAGGCATGACAAAGGGTGCGGGTGGGAGCAGTATTGCCTGCCCAGATGTAGTGGCAGTGTCGGGTGTGACTTGTGCTGTCGTCGGAGGTGGTGGTTCCTGAATCTCAGGAGGTGCCTCCACTACTGGACGGACAGTACGTGGCCTTCCTCTCTTCTTGGTTTGCATTTTCTCACTGGCAAGGAGAAAATAAAACTAAGATTTAGGAACTGTAGCCAAGTATAATGTTATAGTATGCTCAGCAACAATTTCAAGAGTACTACAATATAAAAATCACCTATTTTCTAAGTATAGTGTAAGGTTTTTGTTGAGGAAAATAAAGAATTTTATGTGCCTCGTATGTTTGAGCATGGTATAAAAACATGGTTAGAATATTTATATAATAAGTACAAAACTTTGCAAGTATTTCAAATGATTTGGTTTTGGTCTTTATGAACATACTTATATATTTCATTGAAAATCCATACGAGTCATAAGAATTCTAAGATTTGTCTCGGTATTTATCCTGATCTAACGTTCTATCTCAATCTTATGTATTCAGACTCTTACTCTTAGTCTTTTCTATTGCTATCCAAGTTCGTGTCTCCCATACCACATAACTTTGGTAATAAGGGTGTTAACCAAGTTAAGTTGCATGAACACAGTCTCTAAAAACATCGACTAAATAGTAGTTCACCAATAGTATCTTCTAAGTTTACTCGTCCCATACGTGTAAACTTAGTGATAACATTAGTAATGCAACTTTCTCCAAATGTTTCTCTTCATACAAGGTTGTGGGTTTTCTTACTTCCACATTTTGTTTAGTATCCCCCAATTTTGTTATGTCCCATACCACTCCAAAGTTAGCGATACAAAAGAAATAATGGTTGTAAGTCGGCCCACCAAAGATAGTCTTAAATAAAACACTCTCATTCATATATAAAAGAAAAGTTTACAATGCCAATAATCAATCTTGATTTTCCTGCCTACTACCGTTCCTTCTAGACCTCCTACTAGGTACAGAACGACTACTACCAGAAGGTTGAGAATTTGCTCGGTCTTCTTCGAAGTTTTGAATACGCGTTAACAAATTATTTTGAGTCTCTCTCATCTCAGCAATACTGGATGCCATTACATTTAACTGTTCAAATGGATTAGTCGATTGTCCCATTGGTGGTTGATGGGTCGATTGTCCCATAGGTGGAGGGTAGGTCGTAGGCATTGGGGGAAAGTATTGGTTGTACGGGTGACTCATAGGTGAAGGGTAGTTGTTTTAATTGTACGGGGATCCCCTAACTGGAGCCACTTGGATATTTGGATTTGTTTGGGGTGAAAAGTTTTGAAACAATGGGCTCATTGGGATGTTCTGTCCTCCAAAATTTGGTGTCGCCCAATACTGTTGTTGTTGGTTCACAACAACTTGTGGAACTGGTCGATACAGTACCTCATAAGTTGGAAACCTTTGGTACGAAGTGTTGCCTTGAGTTGGCACGTTCCAGGTTGGTGGATTTGCTTGAGTACTTTGTCTATTTTTACTTGGTTGTGGTTGATTTAGGGTGACAAATAACTCTTCCTCGGTGAATAGTCGATCGGTTGGATCATTATTCGGGGCTGGGTTTGATGTAGGATTCTGATTTGGCTCATTATTTGGTACTTCCCTGACAGGAGTCTTGCGTCGACTTTTTCGATAACAACGTCCGTGTTCGTCTCTCATTCTTTCGGCATTTCCTATCGTCGCGCCGAATACTTCCTCGTCAGTTACCCTCCCCTCGTGACATATATCTTGAAGATAGAAGATGTTGTAACTGGCTCAATGATCTGCTTCGAAGTTCCATCAAAAGTGTTGATGTTTGCTTCGTATAGCATCCTCATGATCAAGACTCCGTAACCGAGGAAATCCTTTCTCAAAGGGTTTTGAATTACCCTCAGCATTTGTTGGATGATGATGTGAGGTAGGGAAACCTTTATTTTCTTCTCTATACAGTATAACACAAGAAGTTGAGCCCTTGACATAGTGCCTCTAGTCTCCCTTTCTGGCAAGATGTTGCCGAATACGATATTTCCAAGGCCGGCAAGAGATGGCTTAATATGATTGTTTGGGAGGTTGGTGTACATCGATTGAGTGTATGGCTCTTTGGCGAGGGAATTGAACAATTGTTCATTAGACTCCGCGATCTCTGCAACTGTCTAGGGTTAGTGTGGATCAATAATTCTCTCCTCAATCGGAATCTCCATAACTCGAGCAATAATCTCGATGTGGATAGAAATTTTTACTCCCATGACTGTTGTCTCCAAAACAGGGCTGATCTCATCTTCTTGAAGTCTCACGCAATTCATGGCTTCGTAGAAGGATCTCACCAGGTTGTAAGAGATGTGACCCTCAACTTTTGTTATGTTCAATCACCCTAGAGTTGCGAGTTGTCGTGAAGGATCAGACGGAGGCGGAGATCTCTATTGTCAATGCTCATCATAGTCATAACCTCCCATTTGGACAATTCCTTGAGTCTAGTGGGAATTGGTTCCCTACTACTGGGAGTTGTTCCTTCGCTTGAGGTCATTTTTTTGCTGAAAAGAAAATAAATTTATGAAAAACACAAAATATATTCCTAACATTTTTAAGATTTATTTTTTATCTATTAGACAATATTTTCTATTTCTCTTGATGTTTATGCCATCATGTAATCAAAATTCTTCATTAGCAATATGATATATATATATATATATATATATATATATATATATATCTCATATACATATATACATAAATGTATAGATATATATATTTAATCATAACTATATATATAGTTTTTCATAAATCAACTATATATATTTGAAATTAAACTATATAAAAATCATATATAGTTTTCTTAGATATATATTTAATACAAATCTTAACTAAATATAATTCATATATATATAGTTCTAAAGATATATATATTTAATAACATTTTTCATTCAAATTTTTCATTAATAATATAGTATATATATATATATATATATATATATATATATATCATATATACAACGATATATAGATATATATTTTTAATCATAACTATATATATTTAAATCTAAACTATATAAAATTATATAGTTTTCTAGATATATATTTAATATAAATCACAGCTATATATAATTCATATATATAGTTCTAGAGATACATATATCTAATAAAATTTTTCATCCAATTTTTTTTTTCCATTAGCAATATGGTATATATATATCTCATATATACATAGATATATGGATATATATATATTCAATCATATATATAGTTTTTCATAAATCATAACTATATATATTTAAATCTAAACTATATAAAACTATATAGTTTTCTAAATATATATTTAATATAAATCTCAACTATATACAATTCACATATATATAGTTCTAAAGATATATATATATCTAGTAAAATAATTTCTTCCCCTAATTTGGTGGACTTGGGCGGGCCGTGGACCGTACTCTCTTATACCATTAAATGTCACACCCCGCACGGACGCACCTAAACCAGCGGTATACTCGTGGACAGGGCGCGCATTTGGAATTATAATAATGGTAATAACAGAGTACGCAGCGAAAATATAAAACAGTACAAGTCTAATTTCATTTAATTCAGAATTCATTTGTACATGACATAGTCAAGGGAACATACTCCCCAAAATCCCCAATGCATAATACAAAGGGTACAAAATGTGGGCCCCATAAACCTGCACCCAGTCCACCCTAATTTCCTGTGAAAAATTGGATAATAATGGAATGAGTTTAACGCGCTCAGTGGGTAAAATAGTTTGTGAGTATAACAATTAATAAAGCATACTTCAATATCAAATATCTTAAATACACATTAGAGCATCATAATCAATCAATATGTATGTATGCATGACACTGTCTCGTAATGGTTTGATGAACATACATCGCCTGAGTTCACGTACAAATGTCCTTCCCCAGGCGTAGCCAGGTTCTCACTGTACGTCCCTCCTCAGGAACGATGCTCTGGATTCACGTACAAATGTCCCTCCCCAGGCGTAGCTGGTTTCTCATTGTACGTCTCTCTCCAGAGAAATATAATGAATAGCGATCAATGCTCCTAACTATTCTATGAATCATAAACCACATACGTCCCTAGGTGGTGATATGTATGATGCCAATGCATGAACTGGTTTAGTCTACTGGTCTTATCTTTTCTTGACATTTAGACTGACTTTGGCAACGTCTAGTGATCCTTATCAGGATTGGTATCACGACGTGCAAGGTTAGGATATTCAGTATTACTTGTATAAGCTGATAGCTTTCAATAAGACCAACTAGATCAGTCCCCAGTTGAGAAATGAGACACAAAGTTTGCTTAAATACCAATCGTCTAGAGCAGCCCGCTGCCTCCCGTTCACTATTTAAAGTTACTGAGGACAAGACCGAGTCTAGTTGAGCCAGATTGACCACTAATCCAGCATTACAACAATATAATACATGAATTCCAAATATACAGGCATAAGTGTGACAATATAAACATTATATGACATAATGCAGTGTAAATGAGCAGTTGACATAATAATAAATGAATGTAAACTTTAATAAAAGTTATAACACACGCAAACTTATGTTTCGTTCCCCACCTTCAGATAAGAACTTCTTCTTTCAGATCTGGCGCTTTCCTCCGGATAGAACTTCGTTGTACCGCACCGAGAGTCTCGAACAAAGAGTCTCAAACAGACAAGAACTCAGAATGAGTTAAAAGGAGGAGGAAAAATCACAAGAGAAGGTGATTTGGTGTGAGAAAATGAGGAGGAGGGGGCTTCCTCATATAGAGGATTTGGAGGCGCCCGGACATCCCGGCAGGCGCCCGTACATCCGGGTCGTCTGCCCGAACGTTCGGACAGGTTGCCCGAACATTACACTGTTTATTTTTTTGTGAAATACAGGGTATTACAAGCTTATTATGCCATTGGCATAGAGATTCACAGAAACAGGTGCAACAAGACGTTATGTTTGTCTTGAAAGACCTACATTAAAAAAGTTTTAAAAAGATTTAAAAATGGAACAATGTGTTTCTACAATAGCACGTCCATTGTTAAAAGAGACACTCAATCAGATGAGGAACATACCTTATGCATCAATTGTTGGAAGCCTTGTGTATGCTCAAGTCGGCACTAGACTTGATCTTGCTTTTGCGGTAAGGTTATTAGGCAAATATCAAAGTAATCTAGGCATAGAGCATTGGATAGCAACTAAAAAGGTGATGCGGTATCTTCAAGGAACAAAAGATTTAAAGCTGACATATAGACATTCAGACCATTTGGAAGTGGTTAGACATTCAGATTATGATTTTCCTGGATGCATCAATGCTAGAAAGTCTACTTCGGGTTATGTCTTTCTACTTGCTTGAGGTGTTGTGTCATAGAGAAGCACTAAACAAACAATAGTTGTTTTATCTACTATGGAGGCAGAGTTTATTGGATACTATGAAGCTACAACACAGGCATTGTGGTTGAGGAATTTTGTCTTAAACCTTCGGATTGTCGATACCATACAAAGGCCATTGAAGATTTATTGTGATAATTCAATTGTAGTTTTCTTTTCTATGAATAACAAAAGTGGCAGTCGTGGCAAGTATATCGACATAAAATACTTGGTTGTCAGATATCACATCAAGGAACATGCAGTTGTCATTGAGCATATCATGACTCATCTCATGTTAGCATATCCTATGACTAAAGGATTGTCAGCTAATCAATATAAGGATCATGTTGCAAATATGGGGCTTAGTAGCTCAATTGTTTAGTTATTTTGTTTATAGGCTTTTGTAAACAGTTTCTTATATATTTTAGTTGGTGAAATAAATTTTGTTTGATTGTGCACATAAAATCCATTATTAAAATCCATTGGGATTTATAAAGATAGACCTTGAATGACTTATGAGAAGTTCATTCATACAGAATTTGTTTATTTAGATATTATGAAACTTGTAATACATGGAAGGAAATGTTTGTCTAAAGAACCCAACCGCCTTGATTCAAGAATGATAATTTCTATCTAAATGCATAAGTTGGTCAAATTATGGCCATATAAGTTGAAACCATAAGGTTATTTACTGGTAAGCCGAGTGGGAGATTATTGGATGGTTATATAGGATTATGTGGCTCCCCACTTAATATTTATACTTATCCAATAACAAACTCTCTATTTTGGCTTACCCCGATAACTCGGGTGGGATAATTTTTAAACTATGTGGGTAATTTCTGTAACCAACCCAAAAGGCTCAAATATCTCCTTGATGGAAGGAGATAAAAGGGTCCCAAAACTTAGCCTTTTCTGTGCATACGTATCTCCATCAGTTGTAAAAGACATAGGCTTGGAACAAGTAAAAAGAAAATGGCGGTTGAAGGTACGATTTCCATTTCCAGTATTTGTTTAATCTTTCAGATCATAATAAATAAGGACCAACAATGATAAATCTTCTAATGATTAAATCTATCTAGTGAAACACATGGAAAGGTATGTCAAAGTGCTAGCCCAATAAATATAAAAACTTTGGAGAACAATTCTAGCTAAATGGCCTCTCCCAACAATGGACAAATATCTGGCTTCCAATTATGTAAAAGCTTGCTTCCACCTATCTGATCCATCTGCGGGGGGAAATAGACTCAAGACATCCCCTCTTCTAGAAATAACACTAAAAACAATTTGGAGCTCCATGATCATTGTTGAGCTCCCTCTAGATCTCCTTCATCTTCTTTCCTTTGCTAGAGACTTTTCCCTTTCTCCCTCTCCAACCCCATCTTCAACATCCTTCCCTTCACAACAAACTATGTAGCTTCAATCCAAAATTGGTGCCTTCAATGGGAAAACCATACAGCGAGGCCTTGCAATTTAAGAAAGAGTTTCATCAAAATCCTTACTATCGTCTATCCTATTACGAAAGTCTAGATCTCCCTCGCTCAGACGTCTCATATATCATTGGAGAAATTAATCAATGCCATGTAAGAATTGAGAAAAGTCTTTTTTTTTATTTTTTATTTCTAGATCGTGTTCAAACAAATTTATCATATAGCAAAGGCATATATTAATCTTGAGCAATGCTACCAAATATTCACGGGCACATTGATAGTGATAACATTCAAACCAAGCAATATATACTTGATGCCGCCACTGTAATAACCAAGCAATTTGGCTATAACATCACATGTAACTTTTGTTACTTATATTGGTAAAGTTTAAAGTCAAATGAGAATGTAATACTAAGGATGTTAGATTTTGTATTAAATGAACCTTTAGATCTACTAGAGCACATATGAGAAAAATAACATAGTGTGATTGAATAAAGAAAACCCCCCCCCCCCCCCCCCCCCCCCCACCCACGCCTCAATTGATCTTTTTATATTAAAGGGTACTTAAATATTAGATAAATTACCTATATATATTGTTGACTAGGTACGTAGCAGTGCAATTTCTTCACTAAAAGAATATTCACTCGTACCTTTAAGAGGTCAAAGTTTGTCCAAAATAAAAGATGAGAATATTGCTGGTTGAAGTCCACATATGCATCCACTTAGATTAGGAGAAGATCGTGCATGGAAAGAACATGCCTGGTTCATAAGCATCCGAGGGATAGAATCATCTTTATTTGTAATTCGTAGCGATTTGATTCTATAGCATTATCTCTTGATAAAGAATATATAGTAAACAAATTTACGTAGCCTATTAATTCCATATTATTTTAAAAAGGAAAGAACATTGGCTCCTAGAGCTCATTTAGAAAATACTTTCATATTCTAGGTTAAATTCTCAAGATTATTTGTGGATGATGAAGCCATGGGGACCGAATCAACAAGTTTTGTTATGATTAGATCTACTCACACCTTCTCTTTCCACCAGGGACGTAGCCAAGATTATTTTTTCGGGTGGGCTGAATTTTTTTTAAAACAAACCTGGACCGGACGAGAAAAATTCATTGATTGAAAATAAAATGTACATTTCGATAGGGGGACATAATGAACCTTATCCCTCAAAATGCATACATTAACAATAATACATAATACAAGAACATAAAAACTAAAAAAGAAAAGAAAATGCAATGCAATACAATTATAAAAAGTATGTAAACTTTATTCTACGATATTTTAAACCTTCAAATTCATCAATAATAGAATCTAAGTTAATGCTACTAACAATCTCTCTTTCAATATATATCATCATAGAATTTGTAAGAAAATCATCTTCCATTTTAAAACGAAGTAATGTTTTGACAAGCTTCATAGCTGAAAAAGCTCGCTCTGTTGATGCTATGGACACAGGAAGAGTTAATATTAACCAGATCAACTTATCAATCAAAGTGTAGTGTTCTGATCTCCTTGTTTCTGCTAAACATTGACATAATTATGAAAGAGAAGCAATATTCTAAAATTTCTTACCACGAAGAACATTAAACCTATAATGGCTCAATTGTCTTCTCAAATCTTTAATGTCATCGCTACTAAAATCTTGAGAGTAGAAATTCTGAGCAAGAGTACAAATATTATCAACATCAAATAACTTAAACCCATCAACAGGGCTCAATGTCATGCTAAGAGTAAGAAGTTGTATTGTTTGTCTGGAAATCTACTACTCAACTCCATCAATTAAAAATCAATCACAACATTAAATATACTAAAGTGATGTTAATGCTCAACTGTGATATTATCTTTTTGCTGACAAGAACGCTTTGTTCCTTGCATATAACGTGCATTCATATCAGGAATTTCAATTTCATATTTACGGCAAAATGAAACTACACTTTTCAAAAAAGAATCTTATCTACTCTCCCTTAACTCTTGAAGGAGCAATTTTGTGGTTGACACTAAATTCATAGCATTCAAAATATCTTGAGATTTTGATTGCAAAGCTTGACAAAGCATATTAGAGATTCCTAAAATTTCATGTAACAACAATAAGATAAACACAAAATCAAAGGATCTCAAATCTTTATACGCATTTTTGGCTTCCCCACGTGTATTGTTGTTTAGTCCAAAGTCAATCAACTTGTCAAGCAATGTAGAAACTGAACTAAACATTTTAATCAATCCACTAATAGCCTTATGATGGGAACTCCAACGAGTAGCTCCAGGTCGTTGTAAGGTGCATATTTGATTTGCTCTTGTACCAGTCTCAAGTTTGCCTAAAGCAATCAATTCATCAATTTCAGCTTCTCAAATAAATCTCAACTCAGAATGGCACTTGAAGGAACTACTAACAAAATTGGCAATGGAAGTCAATTTGGGAAAAAAACATCCATATATCATGTACTTCTTTAGCCACTACAACTAAAACAAGTTGAAGTCTATGTGGAAAACAGTGTACGGAGTAAGCACATGGACAATCTCTAAAAAACAAGGCCTATAAACCATTCCATTCACCCCTCATGTTGCTTGCACCATCATATCCTTGGCCTCTCAAGTTTTTAAGTGAAAGATCATATCGAGTGAGTATATTGCATATTTTTTTTTAAGAGTTAAAGCATTAGTGCCACTAACACTCAAAACTTCAAAAAAATATTCTTAAACAAAGCCTTTCAAATCAACATACCTCAAAAATAATTGTCATTTGTTCCTTGTTGGATTCATCAAGTGCTTCGTCAACTATAATGCAAAATTTGGCATTCCCGACTTCCTCACGAATTATAGCCCGCATTCTATTAGCAAGAATGTTCATGTTCAACAACTCCTTTTGAATATCGGGTGAGGTGTACTTGGCATTTTGTGGAGCATTTTCTAAAACAATCCCACCAATTTCTTCATTTAGTCTTCCTTGCAATTTTATCATCTCAATAAAGTTTTCACCATTAGTAGAATTGATGGATTCGTCATGACCTCAAAATGAACACCCTTGCATTGCTAGCTAGTTTATCGACTCTAATGAGGTCTTAAGCTTTAACCGGTTTTGTGAAATTTCTTGAAGAGAGAGTTTATTCACGACTTTGTTGATTTGTCGTGATGAATCTTGCAAGTTTCTCCACCTTTGCATATTATGGCTACATTGTGAACTATGGTCCCCCATGTGTTGCGCAAATGGGCATTTTTTTTCATCTTTCCCACAATTGACTCTTTTCCAACCTTGAAAACCATCTTTCGTAAATGTCGAATGCTTTGATGGAACATTGTCAAAAAGATAACATGCAAAGCAATAAACCTTATTTTTCTCAATTGAATATTCAAGCTACTCAAATCTTTGGAACCATAAAGATTAAAACCACCGAGTTTGATTACCATCCTTAATAGATGGATATTTATCCATCATGGGTTGGAAAGGCTCCATTCTGATATATTCTCTTCGAATATCATCTTGTTTGTCAGCTTGATAAAAGTTTTATTAGGAAACGTAATCCAGGATCATGTTCATAATAAGGAGCATTGGTATCTATTGGAGTGTCATCATCTTTCTCAACGTCAAATCTTTGGGAGGAAGAAGGCAAACTACAACTATTAACAGTATTTTGAGAACTTGACCTACTTAATGGTAATCTGATTTTTTTCCAAATTATGAAAGAAGAGTTTTTCGTGGCTTAGATGAATGACTGTTTGACATTGTAACCTAACATTATCAAATAACTCTATTAAACAATTTGAAATAAAATTTACATACATGAAATAAACACTAAATTTAGTTCCCTAATATTATTAAAAAAATCAGTTTTTATCTGAAAAGAAAAGAAAAAATCAGTTTTTTTGTTAGATATTTGAAAAAAAAAATTACAACAAATTAGATAAGCAAACAAAAAAATTACACTCAAGACAATTAAAGAGAAAAAAAAAAGAACCTACTAATAAATAAGCTTCATCATTAGCAAATAAGAAAATGACTAAATGAGAATATCTAATATACACTGTCCAATGCAATAAACATTCTTGACAAAAAAAAAATGCAACTAAGCATTAAAAAAACATTTATAATAAAGATAATCTCACAACAAAATAGTTATTTGCAATTAAAAAATAATTTAACAGTTAGATTAGAAAATAAAAAAAATCACTGGCATATCAAAAAAATTACACTCAAGAAAATTGGAGAGAAAAAAAAATCAACACACCGGATCAAGGGATTTGCGAAGAATGCAAGGAGCTCGAAGGGGGAAGGAATCACCACCAAACAGTAACACAACGGTTTTTGAAGCTAGAAATATTGTTGTCTTGGTTCTCACCCTCGCCCTTGGTCTCGCTCTTTCTGAATCTATAAAAACCCCAAAAATGATAATAAGTTGAGAAGCAAAAACAGAGAATGGTGAAAAAAAAAAGCAAAAAAAAAAATTGTATTGGAGACTAGAGAGAAATAAACGATCAAACCTCAAATGGATAGAAACTTTTCTAAGTCGTATGAGAAGCAGAGAGTCACAACGGAGATTGAGCGAGAGATCGAGTTGAGTGATCTAGCGGAGGTGGAGTGATTTGGTTTGTGCGATTTAGGGTTAATTTGTGTGATTTGGAGCTCCCGCAATTTGAGGGTGATTTGTGGGATTTGTTTTGTGCGATTTCACAGTTTGTGCGATTTGGGTGTTTAATAAAAACGCGGGGAAAGAAGTATTCAAGAAGAGCTAAAAATTGCTTTAAGTCCACAAAGCTGCAAGAGAAGTAAAAGATAAGAAATGCTTCTGGGCGCCGCGACGCTCATAGCAATGCCCAAAAGAGAAAAAAAAAATTGATTTTAGCGTAGCGCCGGTTTGTGCTGTTGGTTTATCGGTTCGTGCAATTTGGGGATATGAATGGTTTGTGCGATTTGGGGAAATGGCTGGTTTGTGAATTGTGAGATTTTGTTTGTGTTTTTTTTCTTTTTTTTTGGTTTTCATTTTGCAATTTTCGGGATTAAGGTTGCGATTTTGCGTTTTGAAAATTTTGGGGTTAAGGGTTTGCTATTTGAAAATTTGGCATTTGGGTAGGAAGAGATTACATGGATTTTTTTTTTTGCAAAATTATTTACTAGGCTAATCATGATATGACATCATCTACGCCATTCAAAATTCAAAAATTCAAACCTGAAATTTAAATGATAAAAGTATCACTGTTATGAGTTTGAGTTCCAAGGTTTTTTTTTTTAAGTTTATTAATTTAGCATTACCCATTTCAGTATATCCAACACACATATCAAATATATCCTTTCAATTATCTTCGAACAAACCAAACCACTCTTCTTTTATTATTATTTTTTATTTTTTATTTTTAATTTAAAATCCCTCTACTTCTTCCTTTTCAATCTTATACACTAAGTTGCTTATCAATTTTTCCTCCTCTAAACCATTAAGAAGTTTTTTATCAGAGTGTTTGGTTCAGAGGCAAATATTACAGTGATCGAGAAATATCAAATATGTTAACCATAGTTTTCTATTTGCTAATTGGTCAATCAAGACCAAAAAGAAGGCATTTTGCTTCGTCGATTGACATCTAGTTTAGTTGATCTCAACAAAACAAAAATTGACCTTTATTCGCCTATTCGGATTTCTTCTTGGTTGCTCGAACTGATGACCATGCAAAGTTTTCAAAAAATAATATATATTTATATTACGAACTTGTGATTGTGATGAACCTTACGGATATATATTACTATCCATTTTGTTCCTTCGTATCTTGCAAACGGGTGGACGGAAAAGAGAGAGAGAGAGAGATGAACTTATGATAATTGGTCTTTTTTGAGAAGAAAAAGAAAGTAAAAGGGACAGCTACGGAAGAAAACTTTTTATTAAAAAAAAAAAAAAAGGGGGATTGGAAGGAAACTTGTTTGGAAATAGTGGGTGTGGAGAAATTTATTTGTGAGGCAAAGAATAATTTTTAAAACTTTTTAAAAGAATAACTGTTAAAACTTTTAAAAAGAATAAATTTGTTTGTGAAGGCAAATAAAAACTTCTATATTCAATTTTTTTTTTTATAAAAAAATAGCTTTCTAAAAACTTTTTAAGCTTTTTATCACTTTTATACATAAATTATGGTCTAGATTGGCATATCATAAGATTTAATACAAAGGTCAGATGACCCCTACCAAGTGCAGCATGCATGAAAGAGTAATATGTCTCTTTTATTCTTTTCTCTTGCACAGTTTGGCCATCTTAGACATAAAATCAGAGACCTAATTGGTGAACTACAGTAATTGATTAGGAAAATACTTGATAAAAAGAAAAAAGGAAAATATTTTGAAAACATACTCGAGGCATTCATTTGACATTGTCCCCAAGTATTGTTGAATGAGTCATGCAAAATAACACATTATTCAAGACAATCTAATGATACATAGGGGCATATTGTCAAAAGTATGTTTCTCGAGTATCTTTTCATAATACTACTCAATTAAGATTTATAAAAGTAAAAGGAAGGGGAGTTGAGATTAAAATTAAGGTATCAAAAATGCTAAGTTGATGACCTAAGATCATATTCTCATGCACGAAAAATAAATGTAATTTGTAACATTATGTAAGCCTATGAACCCTTGTTTTGCAAGCATATTTTTGAGCTTAGAAGCTTACTTCTTGTTCAAGTCCCTTGCTCCTTATTAGTTGATAACTTTCTTGTGAGTTCTTGATTTCTATGCTCCATTAAGAGGCCTAATATGTACGGCTAGGGTTGACAAAAATTCGGGTCAAGATAACACGTTATTTAACAAATGTATGGCGTGTACAGACCAAACCTTGTTTTCAGATCGAGCTGAATTATAATAATTTTAATTTTATGTATTTATAATCATAGCATAATTTAGTCATTAAATTAAATTTAATAACAAGATATATTAAATCTCATCTTTTTATATTAACATTGAGCAACTTAAAGATTAATGGGTAAAGATAACGTGCACATTACATTCGTATGTATACTTTTTTGTTATTTTAAACTAATAATGATATGTTTTCCTCACTTAAAATTCTCTTATATGTACAAAATATAATTATCAAAATTAATAATTCAAATCGTTTATGATTATAAATTTTAAACAAGTAAAATTCTAAATGAATAAAGTTCAAAATAGTTTAATTTTTTGTAACCAAAAAAGAACTAGTTTAATATTTAAGATTAAATTTAAGTGAAAATTGTTAGGATGTTCGGATTGTCTTACATTTGGACTCGGCCCAAATTTAAATTTAAATATAAATTATTTGTGTCACACCCCAGTACACAGTACACCGCAGTATCTAATATCTTCGAAATATGATAGGTACCTCATACCGAGCGTACCCCAGTCGTTATATACCACATAATATTGTCGCATCCCTGTACACAACCCACCGCAGCGTCTAGTACCCCCGGGACAAATGATCTCGGGGGTATTAGACGCTGCGGTGGGCTGTGTACTGGGATGTGATAATATTATGTGCTATGTAATAGTTGGGTATACGTACCCATCACATCTCGGAGGTACTAGACACTGCGGTGTGTTGTGTACTGGGATGTGACAAAAAGGCCTTATGTATGGTTCAGTGGCTACTCAGATTGCGAAATCAAACCTTAAGAGGTTTCGAGTTCGAATCTGGGGGAGGTCCTGCACTGTTCATATGAATAGTGTCAGACAAATGATCTCGGGAGTACTAGACGCTGCGGTGGGCTGTGTACTAGGATGCGACAATATTATGTGGTATATAACGGCTGGGGTACGCTCGGTATACATAAGGCCTTTTTGTCACACCCCAGTACACAGCACACCGCAGTGTCTAGTACCCCCGGAATGTGATGGGTACCTCATACCGAGCGTACCTCAGCCGTTATATACCACATAATATTATCGTATCCCATTACACAGCCCACCGCAGCGTCTAGTACCCCCGGGATCATTTGTCTGACACTATTCATATGAACAATGCAGGGCCTCCTCCAGATTCGAACTCGAAACCTCTTAAGGTTTGATTTCGCAATCTGAGTAGTCACTGAACCATACATAAGGCATTTTTGTCACACCCCACTACAGAGCACACCGCAGTGTCTAGTACCCCCGGGATGTGATGGGTACGCATACCCCAGCCATTTCATACCACATAATATTGTCACATTCCAGTACACAGCCCACCGCAGCGTCTAGTACACCCGAAATCATTTGTCCATATTATTCACTATTAATTTGTCTAGACCTAGCCCAGCTATTCAATAATTTTGTCCAAACCCGATTTTTTTCAGGCTATACAAAACTAGATAACCGAGTTTGGACAAGTTTTGTCTCTCCTAGCTCGGGCACGGAGGATTTTAGAAAAGATGGGGAAAATTGTTATGTTATATATAGGTTCTTTAATTTTCATCTTGGATAATACTTCATCAAATACTAAACAAGTTATTTTAAATTAACCCAACATTAGATTGAGCGAGTGATAGATTTGAGGGACATAAGGTTTTGCTATAAAATAAATTTTAAGTTTGAGCTTTCCCACTCATAAAATGGCGTCCTTGAGTGTGTTTGTGGCCGTGTCCAAGGAGACTAATGGGAGTAGGCTCCCCTGACTTCAAAAAAAAAAAAAAAAATTTATTTTAAATTATGATCCAAAATCTTTGTTACCATTCCCATAGTTTTAAATATAATGTATAAATTATTCCTTCATCAAAATACAAAGCTTCTCTTCTAACATAAAAGAGTGTGTACTATATTAGGGATTTTATTATGCGCGCATATATAGTTGCATACTTGCATGCAAGTTAATTTTTGTGGATTAATATTAATTTATAACATGCAAGTCATTTATGAAGTTATTTCAGGTCAAATAAAAAGAACTTGAAAAGAATTAATTAAAGTCACATGATCTATTAATTTTTGTGGAAATGCGGAAAAATTAAAATCATGAATGCTGGAAAATGTATATATATATATATTATAAATCTTTAGAGAATAAGATGTTTAATAACTCTAGTACTAGTAGGGAAACTACAAAAGGGTTTGAGTATATTTCCAAGAAGGTATTTCAAAATGTATCAACCAAAAATACTTACTCTACCCACATGCTTTATAAATTTTCATTAAAAATAATACATAACAAGTAGGCATAGTGAGTGTTTTAAAAGGTACATTTAGAATACCCTTACCAATAATATCTTTTTTGCGTGCAATGTATGGAACTGTGGTTCCATATTGCAAATTATGCTGTGCATTTCTCCCTAACATCATTCGCGCAAAATACATCCAATATCCCTGTCAAGAGTATTATTCCATGGAAAAAGTGAAACTACATTATTGAGAAAAACAGATATTTCTTTGCATTGATTAGTTGCATCTTGGTTAATTATGTTTTACCTTGGTCCTTTCTCAACTCAACCTAAGTCTTTCATAATTACATCTTGGTCATTTTTTTTTACAATTGTAGTTAAATAAAAATAAAAAAAACTTTGTTCTTTTATTTGATTTTCTTATTATCATTAATTTACACCAATACTAATAACTATATTTACTTATTTAAAGTCATTCATGATCTTCCTAATAAATATCAATGTTGACTATATGTAATGAGTGGATGACGGTAAAGTTCTTTTACTATCTAAAATGTTCTTAAAAAATAAAAAAGAATGCAAGAAAATAAATAAATAAATATAATTATTATCTAAAATAATTAAAAATGCACTGAAAATAATAAATAAAAAATATATATTATTATCTAAAAATAATTTATTTTATTTGGATTCTATTTCTAGTAGCCTATTTTAGTAGGACTTTTATTTTAGAATTTAGCTACTTATTTGAGTTTGGCTCTAATTATTTTATTTAAGTAAAATTTTAGTTTCTAAATTGTAGTAGGACACAGACTAGGTATTTTAGAATTCTATAAATAAATAGGTTTGTAATTAAAATTGATAGATATGATTTAATGGAATAATATTGAGTATCTCTTTCTCCTTTTCTTTTTCTCTCTTCTTCCTTCCTCCCATTCTTCTATTTTTCTTCTAATTTTTTATATTTCTCCTCTTAGTGCTGCATTAAAAAATTTGTCTTGGATTTCTATTAAAAATTAGTTTTATTATCAATAAGGATAAAATAGTAATTTTATATTTTAACTACTTTTCTATTTAATAAAAAGATTTGAATTATTTTTTAACAACATACCCTTAAGCTTTTAGGCATAATAATTAATAGATAAGTAATATCAGAATTATAATTTTTCTCTAAAAAAAAATAAAATTGGATCATTGAACCACAATTTCTGTAATGCTAGAAATATATATGCTCCAATTTAAGTATTTTTCTTTTTGTACTTTTCTGTTTGTAAGGTGCATGCTAGAACACATGAAAAAAATATGTCTTATCCAGATAGTTTCCAGAATCTTTATCTAGAAGGAAAAAAACAATTAATTTCAAAGGTAGGTTCAACATTCCTCATCTAGCTTATCTAAAATTCTCAAAATCCATATATCCAACTAGCTAGTTATCTATGTAGGGGGTGTTTCCAAGCTGTAAATATCTTGCAATTAGATTATTCCATTTTCCAAGCTCTTGAGCACCACCCAAAATCTAAAATTTTTGAGAGCCATTACATTTTAAAATCCCTAAAAATATGTTAGTGTGGTATAGTGCTTTGCATGGATGGTGACCGGTGAAAAACCCATGGCATTCTAATTAAAATGATTGCTAGAAAGAATCCACTTTTTCAGGAGATTAGTTAAATCAAACACTACAGTTGGGGAGAATCTATGCTCCTCCATGCATCATTCAAACATCAGGGTAACCTTAGAATCTCAAAGTAAGATATTTGCTTGATTTCATCTTGGTGGCTAGGCACATGGCTAGCTAGAAAACATATATATAGATATAATGTATAGGACTAACATGTATATCTTTATGTTGCTCCATCTTTTTATTTTAAGAAAATTAAAATTGCTGGAGACAGGTAATTACCATGGTACAACTGGTACATGATGAACATGACAACCTGTCCAAATTTTCGTCTTATTTTATTATTATTTTGTTGAGTAATGCTAAACAAACTCAAAATTTAAATTATATCGCAACATTTACACTTTTGATTTTTATTTATTTATAGTTTGAATATAATATCATCTTCTTTAAGGTGTAGATATTACCACATCAGATGAGTTTATATTTTGAGTTTGAGTTTAACTTTGTTTAGCATTACGTATTTTGCTTATTTAGGAAAAAGTATTACCAATTTATTTATTTATTTATTTATTTATTTATTTATTTTAAAAGGAAGTACCTATTTTGTTTATCTAGGAAAAGGTAGTACCAATCTTGGGTAGTACAATTGCTTTTTCCACCAAAAAAATAATTCTTGGGTACATGGTGCCTAAGGCTACCAATTAATAGACTTATTAAAGTGGGGAGAGGAGAAGATTGGTTCTTATACTCTTCTAGATATTTCAATGCAAGGGGTCCTAATCTATAGAATATTTAGAAGACAGGACAAACATTTTCCATCTTTTAAGAGATTTCTTTTTCTTTTTTCTTTTTTTCTTTTTTTTGGTGAATAAGGGAATTCTTTTTAAAATCTTTGAAATTATCAATATTTCCTATAGATTTATTTCGGAATAGTAAATTCTTGGACCAATAAGGACCGATCTTAATTAATTGAATGAATTCGATCTAATCGTTTTTGTAAATTTGTTTACCAATTATTATTCATTATTTAACCCTTGATTTTCTTGTAATTTAAACATAAATAAGCATATACTTTTAGCTTCTACTTGTGTGCACTTAGATTAATATAATCTCACTTGTTGTCAAAGGTCTATTTGCTTCTTATGAAATGAGTTTTTGTGCTCTCTTGAAGACTTGATGTACCCAAGTACGATTTTGAATGAGCGGTGGAAAAAAAGTAAATAGTTAAAAAAAAAAAGTAAATACACTATAGACTAGTTATGTCATAACAAATCAAATTTGGACTCTTGAACTCAATGTTAGAGCATGGAGCATGTTCCATTATTGTTGTTGAATGTACGGAGGGCTAAGGATCTAACAGGTTTGGGTTGAGTCAGGTTCAAGTCAAAACTCAATCCAATTCGAATCGAATTAATTCTTTAATTTAACTCAATCTATTAATTCAGGTTGGGTTTGGGGGTTTTGTTAGTTTCATAATTTGGTAATTTTAGGAAATAAGGGATTTAAAGTTAATGTTAGGTTCGATTCGAGTTGAGTTTAGTTCGGTTCTAAGAGTGTCAACTCATGACTCAACTCAAATCATTCAGATTAAAAATTTTTAACCTAACGCAATCCAACCACCGCACCAAGATCAACAAAACCCAACCTATTGAGTTGTGTTTAGTTTGGTATGATTGATCGGGTCGGTCGGGCTAGCATACTTTCCAACGGAGGCCTTATGGAACATTTTAAATGGAATTAACGTTTGCAATCTGCTTGACTTGTTCAACATTCAAATGCGTGTGCAAGTATCCACAATAAGCCACCATCCAATTCATAATTTACTATCTCAACAGCTACTTGTTGAGCTGTATGGAAACATGTTTCCGTGGCCAAATTAATACAAGGAACTGATAAAATGTAAGTTCACCAACCTCTTTTCATCAAAATATTTTCCATCTTTAAAGCAATAATAAGAAAATATTGTAGTCATTTTGCTTAATCAATTTGGTTTTGTATATATGAAGATGTTCTAGTTGATCTTATTGAGAAACTGTGGTCAAATCCCTCCTTACATAACGGAATTAACCAAAAGGCTTTGGTACTAATGAGAGTGAGATCTCAACTTATATTTTCATATCTGATGTAGGACTATAAATCTCCACCTTGGACCGAAATCTAGCTTTCATCATGATCACACCACATAATCCATGTTAGATCAACCGTCACCATCCTCTCGAGGACGAGCAACTTGAGGAACCATCCGCGACTATGTGCACACGCACGTGTTATACCTTGATATACGTGTGTCCCAGCCAAACCGTCACCACTTATTGGGCGGGCCTGAATCTCTATTAGTACCGGACTATTATTTTATATGTATATACACAAAAATTTGATCAAGTTCTTGTTTGATAAAAAATTTACAAAATTAAAAATGAAGCTATAAATAACAAGCCTTCATATTGGTCTTTCATAACGAGTTTGAGATTAAAAGTATTGTATAAATGAAGATGTAAGCGTTTCTAATTAACAAGCATACTATTATCATATATATAAAAAAGGGGAGTCAACTTTGGTTTTTAGGTTTTACTGTGGTCTATCTCATCTCTTTTTTATTTTGGATCTCTTCTTTTGATTTTTTTTTTTTAAGTATATTGTTGGTTTCAATTTTAATTTGAGGTTGTCAATTATATATTAATTCATCGGTTAATTAATTATTTATTTTTTTAATTCTATTAATACAAGTTTATTTAGTTTAATGGATTAGTCATTCTTAGTGAATTAATCACCATATGCACCTTTTGTCACACCCCGCCCGGACTCGCCTAAATCGGTGGTACACTCACGGACGGGGCGTGCATTTGAAATAATAACAATGGTAACAACAGAGTGCGCAGCGGAAATATAAAACGGTACAAGTCTGATTTTATTTAATTCAGAATATTTTTGTACATAATATGGTCAAGGGAACATACTCTTCAAAATCCCCAATGAATCATACAGAGGGTACAAAATATGGGCCCCATAACCTGCACCCAGTCCACCCTAATTTCCTGTGAAAGATTAGATAATAATGGAGTGAGCTTAACGCGCTCAGTGGGTAAATAGTTTGTGAGTATAACAATTAATAAAGCATACTTCAATATCATATATCTTAAATACACATATGAGCATCATAATCAATCAATATGTATGTATGCATGACACCATCTCGTAATGGTTTGATGAACGTACATCGCCTGAGTTCACGTACAGGTGTCCTTCCCCGGACGTAGCCAGGTTTTCACTGTACGTCCCTCCTCAGGAACGATGCTCTGGATTCACGTACTGATGTCCCTCTCCGGGCGTAGCCGGGTTCTCATGTACGTCCCTCTCTAGAAAAATATAATGAATAGCGAGCAATGCTCCTAACTATTCTATGAGTCATAAACCATATACGTCCCTAAGTGGTGATATGTATGATGCCAATGCATGAACTGGTCTAGTCTACTGATCTGGTCTTTTCTTGACATTTAGACTGACTTTGGCAACGTCTGGTGATCCTTATTAGAGTTAGTATCACGACGTGCAAGGTTAGGACATTCAGTATTACTTGTATAAGCTAATAGCTTTCAATAAGACCAACTAGATCAGTCCCCAGTTGAGAGGTGAGACACAAGGTCTGCTTAAATAACCAATCGCCTAGAGCAGCCCACTGCCTCCCGTTCATTATTTAAAGTTACTGAGGACAAGACCGAGTCTAGTTGAGTCAGATTGACCACAAATCCGGCATTATAACAATTTAATACGTGAATTCCAAGTGTACAGGCATAAGTGCGGCAGTATAAACATTATATAACATAATGCAGTATAAATGAACAATAGACATAATAATAATTGAATGTAAACTTTAACAAAAGTTATAAAACACGCAAACCTATGTTTCGTTCCCCACCTTCAGATAAGAACTTCTTCTTTTTCAGATCTGGCGCTTTTCTCCAGACAGAACTTCGTCGCACCGCACTGAGAGTCTCGGACAAAGAGTCTCAAAAGACTAAAAACTCAATATGAGTGAAAAGAGGAGGAAAAATCACAATTTAGAGTGAATTTAGTGTGAAAAATGAAGAGGAGAAGGTTGGGTTATATAGGGATTTTGGCGCCTGGAAGTCCAGGCAGCCCGCCTGGACTTCCAGGCACATGTGCCCAAAAAATAATTTTTTTTTTTTTTTGTGAAATACAGGGTATTACATCTTTTGTGAGTTAGTAAGATTTTTTTTAAAATAAATGTGAGTTAGTAAGATTAAAAGTCCATATTTTATTTTATAGGTTGATTAAATTAAATAATCTTTTGTTTTATTTTTTTAGAAGTTTTGTTCTAATGGGTTGTTTTATAATTATTTGTATTCAAATTTTATTTACGCTAGTCAATAGTTTGTAAATGCAAAAGATTTTGATCTATAAATTATTAATATAAAAATATAACTATTTATTTATCAAATATATTATTTGTTTATTTCTTTTATTTTTTTAATAAATAGTAGATATTAATATAAATTATGGTAATAATTATAATTTTATAAAATAGTCATCTTATAAAAGCTTTTAACCCAAAGTCAGATAGTCTCGTTGGATGAGAGGGTCAAAATCTCGATTTTGAGTATGAATTCGTACCTACATTTATCTGTTTATTTTAAGGAGGAAAGCCCAAAAGCCTCTATAATTTTTAACTCTGAAATAATTTCGTCCCATAAGGGTGAAGGGGATCATACACCAAATAATAAATAAATAAATAAACTAACTAAGCATTTAGTTAAAAAAAATGTCTGATTTTAATTGGCGATTGATTTGACATAAGAAAATCATGATTACAAAAGTGAGGACTAACGATCTAAAACTTGCTTGGTTTTTGAACCGAATAGTTTGTTTGGGCTTAACAATGGTAAATTCGTAGGGCCCAACGTTTTTGCGCAAGACAATAATTTTCTTTAAGGATTCGGTTAATTTCACTCATCCTTTTCTATCTCTTCACCCACTTATTTTCTTCACCTACATAAAAACTAAAAATCAATCATGTTCTCTCTCTTCACCTACCTAAATTTTTGATTCTACCATTTTTACCCCAACGCCCTAAAACCCTTTCCCTCTCTCTTGTTTCTTTTCTTCTCTACACCATTGATTTACTATTTTTTTAAAAAATTTCAATCATTCAAAGGGTTAAAACACCATTAGAAAGATTTGTGAGCAACAACGTCGCGAAATCTTGCTAAAAAATCAGGTTATTTCGAATTTTGGAGGCCTTGAACTCAAAGTGATTCAAGTGCAATATTTGATCACATATCGATAAGTAAATCATGATTTTTACATGTTCTAAGTTGATTCTAATGCTACATTGTTGGATTGGAATGTTTTTATGCAAAAAAAAAGGTGAAAATTGTGGAAAGAGGGGACAAAAATAGGTTCCAGAAACTCATTCCGCGTCCAGAATCACAATCGTTTAACCTACCAGGGTCAGACATTTCTCTTTATGTCCGATCGTGATAGGTCAGACAATGCATTTTTTTGTTTTTTATTTTAATTTTTCTTTTTTGTCCAACCCTGATGGGCTGAACAGAGGAGATATGTTCAGCTTATTAGGGTCAGACAAACTTCATTCTATCCACCAACGCAGTGTCAGACACACCCAATCCGAGGGCAATTTTTTTGGGTTTCAAAACTCATTTTCGCCTCCTTTTCTCTTTGATTTTGGGTATGCTTTTGTAAAAAAACAAAAAAGACTTCAAAAGGGTGAAAATGGTAGAAATGTATTCTTTTGATTCAAAAAATACAAGAAAATGATAAGATAAAAGATTGAGATGAGTTGAAGAGTTGAAGGGTTGAAAGGTTTAGGGTAGAGAGTGAGTGGGTGAAAAGAGAGATGGAAGGTTTTAAGGGTTTTAATATTTGTCCGTTTTGGTAATTTCTCATGAGATATTTTTTGGCTTTTTAATTTTTAGATGAGGTGGGTGAAGAGATAAGAAAGAGTAGTGAAAATAGCAGGACCCTTTTCCTAATTAAAGTACATGTCACAAGAATATATATATCTAACTTGCCTACAGCTTTGCATTAAAAAATTGTAAGCAATTTAATTTTATTCTAGATTTTAATTCTACTAGAATTATATAAACAAGAAATATATGTATTATGTATCATAGAATGATGAAAATTATAATTAGTAGATTTATATAGCAAGCCTTAAATAATTTGAATAAGGCTTTAAGATGTAATACTATTTGTAATATTAACTCTTAAATAGAGGTCACCATTTAACTATTTTTTGTCAATTCTCCAATTTTATTTGATTTTTTTGAAACATTATATTTTATTTTGAAACATAGTTGCAAGGCTAAATTAGCAATTTACTAAATCCCCACTTTTTTACGTTTCTCCTATTTAAACTCGCTTTATATGAGACTTCTCCTTTCAAATATATATATATATATATATATATATATATATATATATATATATTATGTCGATGTTGTTGTACGATTATTATCTGTGATGACTCTGAATGTTCAGATTCTTTAGATAGAGAAGGTTCCATGGTTGGCCAGAGATTGTAACTTTCAAACAGACAGAAAGGTCAACTTTTTGCCTAAAACGCCAGATACCCCCTTCGCTAACGGCTAATGATAGTGGTAGGAAAAAACCACAACTGTTGAACACAGATCTTGGCCAGACATAGACTCTAAAGATCAAGTTTTTGGCAAGGCTTACTCAAGTTTTATGATAGACCAGATCCGATAAAATGGCAAGTCTAGAGCATACTAATCTTGAGTAGGATCGTGACTTTTCCATTTGGTTATCAGTTGGTTTGTAAGAGACTTGCAGGCAGTATAATGATACTGTAGCAACAAATTCAACTGAGTTTTAGGAATCTGAACATTCAGAGACCTCACAGATAACAATCATACAACAACATCGACATAGTATTACATAGATAAGAAAGATTATAACCAGTAATACAATAGCCCAGATGGGAAGAACTCTTAGACGAGACAGCATTGCAAGACCTAAAAACAACGGACTAGAAAACATAAACTAGAAGGATGGGAGAAGTAGAGAACTTGGTTTATTTCTCTCCCCGGTTATGCCTTCGATACATACATACTGATGGGTATTTATAGATGGAAAACAAATAGGACGGACTTAAGGCGTAGTGAAATCCATGCGCATGAGCCAAACTCTTTACAAAGACGAGGCTTGCTTTCAGGCTGTAAAGAGAAGATGAATCTTGCTTTTGCTGCTTTATGAACAGTTGGCGAGCTATAAAGGATTGTGAATCTTTTTTTTTCGTACGATAGGCATGCTGGAGGGAATGCGCTTTTGTAGGGCAATAGTCCATCAATCATCGTCAGATGTGGTGGACGAATGATGGCCGTCAAAATCAATGTCATCCCAGAGATCTACATGATCAAGATGATAAAGTTGTTCGAGGTACCCTGGATGTTGTGCCACGTATTCTTGTAGGAATTGGGTTAACTCAACATGGAGATGATTATGGGAGGGATCTTGCCCAGCTCTGCCAATGACAAAAGAGTAGTCGACTGGAAATGTGATCCATTATGTGCTAAGGCTCCATGAACAAAGATCATGTTGGAATTCTTGTAATTCTTGGACAAATGGCCACCATAGAGAAGTGGATGGAGGAAAATCAGGTGGAATGTCATGCCAAGGATTTTGCCATGGTTGGTGACGCATGCCTGAAAAAATTGGCCGATAACGTAGATAACAGAAAGATGACCTGAGAACCTTGTAAAAGAATACATGTTCTATACCAGAGGTTGGCTCATCCTCATTATCAAGATCAGGGACATTGTTGTCAATATGAGCAGATATTGGTGCAAAGAATAAAATGGTTAAATATCTTCGTCTCCACTGAGAAAATTCTTGCATCCATTGGTTGTGAGTATCAAACTTTAAAAGAAACTTATAAAATCGTGTTTGATCTGCACTCATGTGACTGCCATTAACAACAACCTGAAACATATAGGAATCAAGTCATAGCTTATCCAGAACAAAACCAATCCAATGATTTCGAATGACATAAGAAAGATAGCATGATGGTTCTTTCGGAAAATCATAAAGATTGAACATCCTAAATGGGAAGAGATATGGATATGTAGTGTGACGCCCCGAAAATTATTTCATCTAGCCCATAACCCAATTGCACTTTGCCCAAACTCTATGTGTTGCCTTGATATGGTTGGTGTTTGTTTGATGGTTGTTTAATGTTTGTATAGTTGATGCTTGATAATGTATATAAATATGTGTATTATAAATCGTATATGGGTCACGTTAAATTAAAGTATAATGCCTATGTTATTATTTATGCATGGGTCCATTAAACCATGAACTGATATGGGTTAGGATTGATTGAATAAAAGGATAAATGAGAATGAAAATTTGGTGTATTAAATGGATTGGACATTTAAAATACATGGAAGCATGAGATTGGTTAAAGTACATGTGGTTGGTATGGGTAGTATAAGACCAACACATGTGAAGGTTGGTGCATGAATGCGGACAAGTGTCCCATGCCCACTTCTCTTCTCCAAGGAAGTGCTAGAAAGTGAGGTAAGTGAAGGGAATCAAGGAAGTGCTAGAATGAGTGGAGGGAATCAAGGAAGTGCTAGAAAGTGAGGTGAGTAGAGAGAAAGGAAAAAAATAAAAGAAAAGAAGAGAAAGGAAAGAAGAAGAGAAAGAAAGAAGAAGTTGCTTGAGGAAAATCTCTGCAACATTTTCATCAAAGAGATGGATCTTCAAGATATATGGTCAGATTAAGCTCAAAGTTTGTCAACAAGTTCGTAGCTTATGGTTCTGCATTCTGAACGGTGGAGATCTTGATTAGAGGTTTCGTCTAAGAGATCTAACCTCTCAAACAAAGCTGGTCGGAAAGTTTGAATTTCTCGCGCCATTTCGCTCAAACTTTTATATCTCCTCACTCTACCGTTGGATGGATATACAATTTGGATATGTAGTTTAAAACTAATATTTCTGCATTCTGAACGGTTGAGATCTTTATTAATGGTTTCTTCTAAGATATCTAACCTCTCAAAAAAAGCTGGTCGGAAAGTTTGGATTTCTCGCGCCATTTTGCTCAAACTTATAGATCTCCTCAATCTATCGTTGGATGGATATAAAATTTGGATATGTAGTTTACAACTCATATTTATGCATTCTGAACGGTTGAGATGTTTATGGGTTAAGTATGTTGTGTGATATAGTCATCTGAGTTCTAGTATGTGCAGCAGGAAAGGAGAAATTGTCTGATTAGAGACTTGCTCATCAAAGATACTTATCTTTTCGGTCCACCGTTGGATTGGGTTGATATTTGAACAGAAGGTTTGTTTCTTCACTTAATTAAATTTGTACGGTTGATTTTGTGATTGCAAAATTCTGTTAGTATATTGATATATCTGAACAGAATATTAAATGAAGAATTGGTAGGGTTGCTTGTATTAGACCTAAATTTAGAATATGAACTTAGACCTTTCCAAATAGCTTGCATATCAACTATGTTGACCTAGTTGTCATTGTTGATGAACCCATGATGCAAAATCAGTGATATACATGGCTGAACATGGTGACTTAGTGTAAATCGGCAATATTGCCTAAGTATGGAAAATTTCATATTTTAGGGCTTTTGATGCTTTTGGCCTAGAATCATTGAATTGATGCAACTTATGTTTAATTAAGCATGCTTAGGGTTGATTATGCTACTGATTTGGTGGTTGTGACCATATCATGGGTTAGGCCTACTTGTGATCAAGTGACCCAATTTGGGCATGTTTATGCCTAAGGAATTGAAAATCAGTATTTTTGATTAATAGAATGGTTTATGAATGAGAACTATGCATTAGAGGCCTAAGTCATGTAATTTGAGTTGAATGATGGGATTAGATGAGATTTAGGCCTATTGTCTATATGTGGGCTGATTTAGGGTTGATGTGTAATGTCTATGTGATTGAGCATAGAAATTAATGTATGGTAGGATATTGATGAATGTTTCAGGATCTTGATTGGGTTGATTCGGTTTGGTGGTCGTGTGTGGTTAAATACTCACGAGGCTTGGTTGTGAGTAGACTTCATTTATGATTATATATTTTATGTCATCATATCACTTATATATATTGTATGTTGAAGGCATGAATGTGTTCTAATGTTTTGAATGATGCATTGATTTGAGAAAACCTTATGACTTTGGTTGGGCCCATCTATCCGGCTAATAGGGAGACTTAACCTTGTCATAGGAGGGTTTTAAAAAAGGAAATGATTGGGGTCAACGGTACGGTGAAATAGACGTGCACTAGTAACCCCAAATAAACATGATTTGGGTCAACGGTACGGTGAAATAGACGTGGTACGGTGAAATAGACGTGCACTAGTAACCTCAAATAAACATGATTGGGGTCAACGGTACGGTGAAATGGACGTGCACTAGTAACCCCAATGCATGTGGAATGTGGATCCAAATTGATAAGCTTTTACTTGCATCGAACTTATTATAAATGCTTGATATCTATATGTTATGAGCTTTTTATCATGCTACACATTGACATGCATACATGATATTTATTGATGAGTATTGATAACATATTTGAATTCTATTCACTGGGCACCGTTGGCTCACCCCCATTTTCCTCTTTCAGGTCCTTCTGTCCTGAATAAGGCCAAAGGAGTAGTCATATCTTGAGGGTCTTGCCTGCGAGAGAATCCAATGCCTCGATGTGAGTTGAGAGGCATTTCGATTGAACTGTGTTTTAAATTATGAAGTATTATATTTTGGATTATGTAATTATAACACTTATCACATTGTAGTATGGGTGAGTTGGGACTTGTTAGATAGACCATGTGGGCATATGACGGTTTTTATTTGTACCCACAATTTTGGACTTTATGTGTATGTCAATTTTAATGGACTATAGGGATTATGATTTTATTTATGGTTCATTTTTATGGATTATCTCTTGTCTTGGATGATTAATACGGTGGGTAGTTGAGGAGTGGTCGCCATATGTAGGATGAGGTACATGGCCAAAAAACATCCCATAATGTCGAGTGATAATTTTGAGCAGGATGTCGATCTGGTGAGCATCCGAAATGGACCAGAAGATCTTGCTTCTAAGGTCAACAGGGAGAGAGGAAATGAAATCCATTGCATTCTGTGGTGGAGGATCTTGAGGAGGAGAAGATAGTCCTGGGTCAGATATTACATTGACCAAAGGAAGAGGAGTCAACAATAATAGATATGTGGTTGACTGAAACTTGCAAGGACAAGAAAGAAAGTCTGCAAGTGAGTTGGTTTTTCTTGGGATGTGTTTGACTGTGAAGTCATATTGGGAAAACCAATTTGCCCATCAAAGGAGCTGAGGATTTGGGAGCATCCTTTGCCTGAACTTTAACATATTAGGGAAAGCAGGCATGTCCATTTCAATGTAGAAGCAATGGTCAACAAGATAAAATTGTAGTTTCTCAATGGACCGTTTGACTGCCAAAATTTACTTAAAGGTAGAATGATCATGAGTCTCGGAATCTTTGAATTTGCCACTTTTGTAACCGCAAAGATGTCGAAACTTATCAGGCAATTCTTCAAATAGTGTATCTCCCAAAAAAAAAGTCATTGGCATATGTTTGAAGGATTCGTTTACCAGATCCTGGAATTTTGAGAGAAGGAAGCATTTGAGAATGCTTTTTGAAACACTTAACGGCGTCAGTATGGGTTTCATTCCAGGGTGGAGGTGATTTCCTCAGGAGGGATGAGAGTCGGAAACTATAAAATGCCAAATCTTTGACAAAGAGTCCCATGTAGTTGACTAAGCCGAAAAACTGTTGGACTGAGACTTTATCAGGTAGGATGTCCGGGAACTCTTGTAGTTTAGAAGAAATATGAGGTTGGAGCTGCAGTTTTGAATTGATAATCTTCATCCCCAAGAAATCAATAGTTGATTGACACAACTGCATTTTCTTTGCAGATAACATCAATCCATATTGGCGACAAATTTCATAAAACTGTTGGAGAAGGTTCAGATGAGATTGATGATCTGGAGAGAAGACGAGGATGTCATCAATGTAGATCAGCAGCTGAGATTGTAATGGCTGGAAAATCCTAAGCATAGCTTGTTGGAACAATGAAAAAGCCATTTTTAGCCCAAAGGGCATAACATTCCAGTGAAAATGGTAGCCTGGGATGACAAAAGCCATTTTTGGTCGGTCATCGGGATGAATACCGAGCTGCCAAAAACCAGACTTGCAATTGATCTTTGAGAATATAGTTGCATCAGCAAGTTGCTGAAAAATGGCTTTTGGACTTGGTAGAGGAAACTTAATATCCTGCAAGAATGCACTGAGCGGTTGATAATTAATGACCAGTCTCATTTTTCCTCGTACTTGTTCTGATCGTTTGTTGACATAAAATGCCGCACATGCCCAAGAGATCAAACCTTCTTGTATGAGCTGTTGAGTTTTCTGTATGGCTAATGTTAGTTGTGTTGGAGGCATACCTTGATGAGTAGCCTTTGTAGGATTAAGATTTTCGTTAAGCTTGAACGGGAGCTTAATAAAGAAGTCAGGATTGGTCCATAAAGGATGAGTGCATTTTGTGACAAATCCTGTATGTGAGTCAGCACAGTAGTCTACCTTGAGTTTAAACTCCAGCATTTGAAAAGGAGGGGAGAGAGATTGGTCAATGACTCTGGGAACAGAATTAATCTATGGAAGGAAGAAAAACCGAAACCTCAAACCAGAAGAAGTCCAATTAAGATTCTTGATTTGTTGGAGAATATCATACCCAATAATAAAATCTTTTGAGAGGTTAGGGGAGCCCAAGATTTTATGTTTGAAGCTAAGGGTAGGAAGGAGTTGAATCTTGACAGGTTTGCTGATAAGAGTAATCTCCAACTGAGAATCTCTTGCAGTATTGAAGGATTTTGAATAAGGCTTCCAACATTCAGAAGGTAGCAAGGAAGGATGCATGAGTGTAGCAAATGCCCCTGTGTCAAATAAAGCGAGACACTTAATTTGTTTAGCATAGGGGTTCGCGAGGATTTGTACAAATGCATGGGGAAGACTAACAGCATTTGTGGAAGATGTGAGACACATAATCTCGCAAGTGTCATTATCTTCTTGAGAAATAGCCAGGAGAAAGTCTGGACTATAGTCGCTGTCAAGGGAGAAAACATACTAAATATCAGAGAAATCTGTATCAGTAAGGTGAGAGACCTGTTGGAGGAGAGACGCCTTATGTTCCCGTTTTGGACAATTCTTAGCAAAGTGCCCTGGTCGTCGGCAAATGAAACAACGTGTTCCTGGAGGCTTCCCTTTTTTAGGTTGTTTCCGGAGAAATCTCCATTTCTTCTTTTTCGGAAAAACCTTGTGTTTAGATTTGCGAAACATTTTGTGTTTCTTTGGCTTGTAGGCTGGGGAAAATTCATTACAGTTGCAGTGCTTTTTGTATGAGCTGCATTTGATGTAGTGGGTCTCCAAATCTTTTAGGGCAAATGAGCAACACTTCATTTTAAGGAACTTATCTCTAGCAACTTCAACATTATTGCTGGATTCGCATAGAAAAGGGGTATAAATCTCAGAGATAAATTGTTCGACAGTGAGTTGGAGCATCATCAGCTGTCGATATTCCTGAAGAGTTATCCGCCAATCTCGTAGACTCCTGGAAAAGCGGGTAACCATCTTTTGAATAACCATTTCTTGGGTTGTCTCGGGTTTTCAGAGTTCATCTTGGGCCCAAGATAGCATATCATTAAAAAATAGGGGCTAATCAGAAAATGGGAGCTTGTCGAGATTAAAAGTGGTGAAATCGCCGCCATTTTTGTGTTGGGGCCGAATATTAATAGATTCATAACCAGGGTCATCCATTTGTTATTTAGGAGGAATAACTTCTTCTTCTTCGTGAGTTTCATTAACCAAAACCATGGGGTCTGGTTCGGAGGAAGAGCTTGGAGAAGAGGTAGAAGTTGGGCTGGATAGAGCCGAGACTTCGGATTCGCTTGATTGGTCCGCCAGGCTTTCTTCATTGGAGAGATTAAGGCTGGTTATATTGACTGTTAGTTTGCGTCGGTGATCTTCAATGGTTAGAGACCTTAATAAGCCTGCTAGGGGATTTTCTGTGAGATCCGTTAGGGGCCTGACAGTTGAGGAGGCTTGGAGTTCAGGTTTTATATCGTCAGAAACGAAGATAACTTGTTTGCCTTTATCGGGTCTGGCCGAAAGACGGACTGGGGGCCTAAAAGAAGGTCTAAAAGTTCTTTGAGCCAAGCGTTCTGCTTTGTCTGCTTGCATTTTTGCTGCACAAGATGGTAGAAAGAGTGAAGGCAGCATACTTGTACCAATAAAGAGTGGTTGAGGTACAATATTAGGCTGGTACGGAGTGATCGCATTAAAGTAAAACAGTGTCGTAGAAGCTGAGGGAGGTGGAGCTGGAGAAATTTGCCTTAACTGGGCTTCAAGGCTATATTTTCTCTTACCCTTGGATCAAGATACATAAAGATCTGAGAGAAATCTGTGATCTGAGAGGTAAGTTACTGCATCTCGTAGTTTAGCTGGTCAATTCAGGCAGTGATAGCATAAATAAACTGGGATTGAAGCTAATGTTGGGACTGTACCTGATAAGTGAGATTTTTAAATTTCTTGCAGCATGTCGTTCTGATATTTGGCATTTTGAGATTTCCAGTTGAGAATTGCTTCAAGTTCAGTTTGGGGCTTGAATTCTTGTCCTGTAGGCGTGATGACTTTCGACGGTCGTATCTGCCATTGGTACTTTACTTTAGTGTTTGGGTTCTCAATGGTGTCATATGGAGGAGGTGTAGTTTTGCTTGTAAAGGCTTCAGACAATGTACAACAAGCCATTGGATAAGAGGCTGAATTTGAAAAAGGTGGTGGCTTGAATATCACATGGCTACTTTGGAGCCCATGCTTGAGAAACGTTTTTAAGAGACTTGGGTGGTGAATCTCTAGGGACCAGGAAGGAGAAATCATTCTCTTTATCAGAAAAAGGACCTTGCCGGGGTAAAGAGCAAGATAGAAGAGGAGCTTGTGGAGAGGAGACCGAACTGGAGTCATCTTCTTCAGGACTAAGAAGAACATAGTACTGGTATTTGCCAGAATAGGAATCAATATAACCGACCGCGGGATCTCCAGCTTCATAACGCTTTTGTAATTGGTGTTGGAGAAAAATGCGATTGTTGGACTTTTTCTTCGTAGTTTCTTCTCGAGTCCGTATGCTCGGTCATCTTGGCAAGCAATACAATCACAAACATCCCATCAAATATGATCATAAGTGGGAGATGAAGGTGGTGATGTATCTGAGGGGTCAGAGGAGAAAACGGTAGAAATAGAATGTCTTCCGGCTGGAATCTTACGAAGAGGTGGATCAGGAAAAATAGTTTCAACAAGGCCATCCTTTCTTCGTGTATGAACGACATGAGTAGTCTGTTGGACCTCTTGGTGTTCAAACCGCGACTCATAACTAGTTAACCATTTCTTCGAAAATAGGGCCTGAAGTTGTGACCGGGGCAACTGTTGGGGCAAGAAGGTATGAACCACTGCACCTTGGGAGTTAACATCAAGAAACAAAGAATCCAAACTATTGTTTGGGAGTGCAACATCAATAGCATGATTCTGGACTCGAAAAGCTATCTGGTAGTGAACTGTAGCTGCGATAGCTGATTGGACTTGAGGAACACCAGTAATCTAAACCTGGATGCTGAGGGCTTGCATAACATGAGGATCTTTAAATGACATATTGAAATTTGGAAAAAATGTCACAAAGACCGTGCCGGTGTTCAAAGTAGTTTGGATTGTACCAATAACTGCATCCTGGTATCTCATCATTCTGGAATCAAGAAGTGCAAGTCTGGAGATGGATTCTGTGGCTTTTCTGCCATGAAATGTGATAGCCACTTTTACAACACCAAAGTAAATGTGTGAATAGCCGTATTTTTTCTAATGAGGTAACAAGGGCTTCGAAAAGCTAAGCGAGAGAAAATGCTCGGCTTGGTCCGTGGGGACCTGGAGCTTTGAAAAGTCAGAGATCTGCACATATTGTTTGATAGGGCTCTTCGAGGCAAGTTTTTGAAACAATTTTTTTAGTTTTTTAGATAAAGTAACCGGGGAAGTATTGTAAACACTTGAAGGGAGAATAGGATTAAATTGGGTAGTTGGGATAATTCCTTTTTCATCGAGAAGATATCCAACTTCATACAGCCCTTGGATTTTTTACTGTGAACATGATGCTTCTCATTTCATTTCTAACCGATGAGAGAAATAAACCAAGTTCTCTACTTGTCCCGTCCATCTAGTTTATGTTTTCTAGTATGTTGTTTTTAGGTCTTGTAATGTTGTATCGCCTAAGAGTTCTTCCCATCTGGGCTATTGTATTACTGGTTGTAATCTTTCTTATCTGTGTAATACTATGTCCATGTTGTTGCATGATTGTTATCTGTGATGACTCTTAATGTTCAGATTCCTAAAACTCAGTTGAATTTGTTGCTACAGTATCATTATACTGCCTGCGAGTCTCTTACAAACCAACTGATAACCCAATGAAAGAGTCACGATCCTAGTTTATCCCCTATCCGTGTATTGAAACGATGACTTAAGTTTCACAACCAAGCACTTAGTGTCTTGGAAGGCCGTAGTCAGTTTTTTGCTCGTCGAATGCACGTACTATTGGTATCAGAGCCAATACAGTTTATTGATGCAAAAATCAATTGGTGGTTTTCTACTTTTTAGTCATATTTCATGTCTCTAGTCATACTCGAAATTGTGACTGTCTTGAGTGTTTTTGGGTTTTTGTTTATGGTTATACTTTGTTTAACACCTTCTCTGTCAGTCAAATCCTTTCTCAGTGGGATAACAAACTTCAAGACCCAACCCTATCTCGTGATAATGAATCTTTTGAAGTTGTTTCAGTAGACGATGCTGCACTAATTTACTCTGACTCAGAGTAAATCTTGTCTCGGTTTCCTACTGATCATGACCAGTAAGCATCGTGATACTCAAGATTAGTATGCTCTAGACTTGCCATTTTATCGGATCTGGTCTATCAGAAAACTTGAGTAAACCTTGCCAAAAACTTGATCTTTAAAGTCTGTGTCTGACCAAGATCTGTGTTCAACAGTTGTGGTTTTTTCCTACCGCTGTCATTAGCAGTTAGCCAAGGGGGCATCTGGCGTTTTAGGCAAAAAGTTGACATTTATTTCTGTTTGAAAGTTACAGTCTCTGGCCAACCATGGAACCTTTTTTATCTAAAGAATCTGAAGTTTTTGAAGCATCATGTTCACAGTAAAAAATCCAAGGGTTGTATGAAGTTGAATATCTTCCCGATGAAAAAGGAATTATCCCGACTACCCAGTTTAATCCTATTCTCCCTTTTAAGTGTTTACAATATTTTCCCGGTAAATTTATCTAAAAAACTAAAAATATTGTTTCAGAAACCTGCCCCGAAGAGCCCTATCAAAGAATATGTGCAGATCTCTGACTTTTAAGAGCTCCAGCTCCCCGTGGACCAAGCTGAGCATTTTCTCCCGCTTAGCTTTCCGAAGCCCTTGTTACCTCATTGGAAAAAAGACAGATATTCACACATTCACTTTGGTGTTGTAATAGTGGCTATCACATTTCATGGCAGAAAAGCCACTGAATCCATCTCCAGACTCACACTTCTTGATTCCAAAATGATGAGATACCAGGATGCAGTTATTGGTACAATCCAAACTACTTTGAACACAAGCACGGTCTTTGTGACATTTTTTCCAAATTTCAATATGTCACTTAAAGATCCTCATGTTATGCAAGCCCTCAGCATCCAGGTTCAGATTACTGGTGTTCCTCAAGTCCAATCAGCTATCGCAGCTACAGTTCACTACCAGATAGCTTTTCGAGTCCAGAATCATGTTATTGATGTTGCACTCCCAAACAATAGTCTGGATTCTTTGCTTCTTGATGTTAACTCCCAAGGTGCAGTGGTTCATACCTTCTTTCCTCGACAGTTGCCCCGGCCGCAACTTCAGGCCCTATTTCCAGAAAAATGGTTAACTAGTTATGAGTCGCGGTTTGAACACCAAGAGGTCCAATAGACTACTTATGTCGTTCATACACAAAGAAAGGATGGCCTTGTTGAAACTATTTTTCCTGATCCACCTCTTCGCAAGATTCAAGCCATAAGGCATTCTATTTCTATCGTTTTCTCCTCTAACCCTTCAGATATATCACCACCTTCATCTCCCACTTATGATCATATTTGGTGGGATGTTTGTGATTGTATTGCTTGCCAGGATGACTAAGCAGACGGTTTTGAAGAAGAAACTAGAAAGAAAAAAACCAACAACCGCCTTTCTCTCCAACACCAATTACAAAAGCGTTACAAAGCTGGAGATCCCGCGGTCGGTTATATTGATTCTTATTCTGGCAAATACCAGTACTATGTTCTTCTTAGTCCTGAAAAAGGTGACTCCAGTCTGGTCTCCTCTCCACAAGCTCCTCTTTCATCTTGCTCTTTACCCCGGCAAGGTCTTTTTTCTGATAAAGAGAATGATTTCTCCCTCCTGGTCCCTAGAGACTCACCTCCCAAGTCTCTCAAAAAAGTTGCTCAAGCATGGGTTCCAAAGCAGCCATTTGGTATTCAAGGCACCACCTTTTCCAATTCAGCCTCTTATCCGATAGCTTGTTGTACATTGTCTAAAGCCTCTACAAGCAAAACTACACCTCCTCCATATGACATCACAAAATGCACTCATCCTTTATGGACCAATCCCGACTTATTTTTTAAGCTCTTGTTCAAGCTTGACGAAGATCTTAATACTACAAAGGCTACTTATCAAGGTATGCCTCCAACACAACTAACATTGGCCTTACAAGAAACTCAATAGCTCATACAAGAAGGTTTGATCTCTCCTACTTCTTCTCCTTGGGCATGTGAGGCGTTTTATGTCAAGAAACGATCAGAACAAGTACAAGGAAAAATAAGACTAGTCATTAATTATCAACAGCTCAACGCATTCTTACAGGATATTAAGTTTCCTCTACCAAGGCCGGAAGCCCATTTTCAGCAGCTTGCTAATGCAATTATATTCTCAAGGTTCGATTGCAAGTCTGGTTTTTGGCAGTTTGGTATTCATCCTGATGACCGACCAAAAACGACCTTTGTCATCCCAGGCTACCATTTTCACTGGAATGTTATGCCCTACGGGCTAAAAATGGCTCCTTCATTGTTCCAACAAGCCAGGCTTAGGATTTTCCAGCCGTTACAATCTTAGCTGCTGATCTACATTGACGACATCATCATCTTCTCTCCAGATCATCAATCTCATCTGAACCGTCTCCAGCAGTTTTATGACATTTATCGTCAATATGGATTGATGTTATCTGCAAAGAAAATGCAGTTGTGTCAATCAACTATTGATTTCTTGGGGATGAAGATTATCGATTCCAAATTGCAGCTCCAACCTCATATTTCTTCTAAACTACAAGAGTTCCCGAACATCCTACCTGATAAAGTCTCAGTCCAACAGTTTCTCGGCTTAGTCAACTACATGGGACTCTTTGTCAAAGATTTGGCATTTTATAGTTCCCGACTCTTAGCCCTCTTGAGGAAATCACCTCCACCCTGGAATGAAACCCATACTAACGTCGTATAGTATTTCAAAAAGCATTCTCAAATGCTTCATTCTCTCAAAATTCCAGGATCTGGTAAACGAATCCTTCAGACAGATGCCAACGACCTTTTTTGGGGAGGTGCACTATTTGAATAATTGCTTGATAAGTCTCGACATCTTTGAGGTTACAAAAGTGGCAAATTCAAAGACTCCGAGACTGATTATCATTCTACATTTAAGGAAATTTTGGCAGTCAAGCGGTCCATTGAGAAATTTCAATTTCATCTTGTTGGCCATTGTTTCCACATTGAAATGGACATATCTGCTTTCCCTAATATGTTAAAGTTCAGGCAAAAAATGTTTCGGAATCCTCAGCTCCTCTGAACAACATGAAGGCGAATGTGTGTTATTGGAGTTGAATGCAGCATCTATGTCACAACTTTAGTCTAAGGTTCTAGACAGTATGCACCAACTGGTGTGGGCTTTTGACGATGTGTTTCATATGCCTGCTGACCTTCCACTTATTCGTTCGCGTGATCATGCAATTGTAGTCAAATCTGGCACTTCTCCTATCAGTGTGCAACCTTATTGTTATCCACAATCTCAAAAAGATGAGATTGAATACTTGGTTCAGGAAATGTTGGCAGCGGGCATCATTCAACCAAGCGTGAGCCATTTTTTGAGTCTGGTTTTGCTTGTTAAAAAAAAGATGGGAGTTGGCATTTTTGTGTGGATTATCAGGCTCTTAATCGCGAGACAATGGCTGATAAATTTTTGATTTCAGTTATTGATGAATTGTTAGATGAGCTTCATGGTGCGAGTTTTTTTACCAAACTGGATATAAAATCTGGTTATCATCAAATCAGAGTCAAGCCAATGGATGTTCTAAAAGCATCTTTTCAGACTCACCATGGTCATGCCGAATTTTTGGTAATGCCTTTTGGTTTGACGAACACTCCGGCTACTTTCCAAGCATTGATGAATGATGTTTTCCGTCCTTATCTTCAGAAATTTGCGTTGGTTTTTTTTTATGATATACTTATCTACAGTATTTCTATGTCGGATCACTTTGAGCATTTACGAGTTGTGTTGCAAGAATTATGTCGTCATCGCCTATTTGTGAGCCAGAAGAAGTGCTCTTTTGAGCAGCCGATGGTTAAGTATTTGGGTCATATTATTTCAGCTGATGGTGTGGTTGTGGATCAGTCCAAGGTTGATGCTATGATACGTTGGCCACGAGCTAAGACTATTAAAAATCTTTGGGGATTTTTGGGGTCTTACTGGATATTATCGCAAATTTGTCAAGGGTTATGGCCAGATTTCTTAGCTTTTAACATAACAGTTAAAGATTGTTTCGGGTGGAATGTGGCTTCTTAGAAGCTGAAAGACGCCATGATCTCCTTACTAGTACTTGCTCTTCCTGATTTCTCCAAGTCGTTTATCATTGATACCGATGCTTCGGGCTATGGTCTTGGGGTAGTTTTAATGCAAGATCAGCGCCCCGTTGTTTTCTTTAATAAGGTGTTTTCGCCTAAAAAGCGTCAAAATCCGCTTATGAGCGAGAGTTGATGGCAATAGTATTGGCAATTCAAAAGTGGTGGCCATATCTTATTGGGCGCAAGTTTATTGTGCGAACCGATCAAAAAAGTTTGAAATATTTGTTGGAGCAATTGTTGGTGAGCGAGGAGCACCAACGGTGGTTAACTAAAATTATGGGATATGATTTTGAGATTCTTTATCGGTTGGGATTGGAGAATAAAGCAGCTGATGCATTGTCCTGAGTGGAGATGTCCACGACATTAACTGCTATATTTGTACCATTCTTGTTGGATATGGATCATTTGCAACAGGAATTGTGGTTTATGGTCTTCTTCCCTCTCCTTTAATCCGATATAGTTAGGATTCCTCGGTGGTGTCTGCAGTAAATCAGCACATTCGCAAACGAGACAATGTGTTAACTGATCTTAAGGCTCATTTGAACCGTGCCCAGCAGCTTATGAAATCAATGGCTGATCGTAAAAGACGTGATGTGCAATTTGTACTAGTTGAGGTTGCTTACTTGATGCTTAAATTGTATCGTCATTGTTTGTTGGCTCGTCACTGTAAAACATTCCAATTACAAGTTACAGTCAGTTAATTCGAGTGAACTGTGGCACTCCGAATTGTACAACAAAAGCATATAAATGAATGAATGAATCCCAATTCCCTTTACACCCCTTATTTATAGTATATCTTCTTTCTCCCTTCTCTGCAACACATTTTTTATACTTCAGCACGTTTAGCTCCTGAATTTACAGTTTTTCCCTCTGACATCTCCTCTCTAACCTTAGATTTACTTCTCCTAAAATACGTAAAACAAATAGGTGGTTTATCAATACCCCCCGCCCAACTTTTCAACTTGTCCTCAAGTTGAAATTCTGGAAATTGGTGGCGAATAGCCTCAAATGTTTCCCAAGTATACTCCGACTCCGGAAGGTCACGCCAACTAATCAACACATCCGGTCCTTCAACTGCAGAAGCTGGAACATGAGGACGTAATCCAATCACCGCCTCAAGATGAACATACAGCTCTAAGGTATCTCGCAACTGAGGTGGTAATGGTTGTTGAGAATGCATATCACCCACCACACATCGTAGTTGTGAGACATGAAAAATTGGATGTAAGGCGGAATAATGTGGAAGGCGAAGTCGATAAGCAACAACACCAATACGCTCCAGCACCTCAAAAGGACCATAATATCGGGAAGCCAACTTCTCGTTACGCCGACGAGCCAAAGACTGTTGTCTATAAGGGCGCAACTTCAGAAAAACCATCTTACCCGATACAAACTCCACATCTCGACGCTTTGAATCAACACGAACCTTCATTAATTGTTGGGCACGACTCAAATTAGCTTTAAGTTGTGCTAACAACTCATCACGAGCAACCAATTGCTGATCCACTTATGAAACACAAGTAGAATCCATAGTATAACGAACCAACGGTGGAGGACGTATGTCGTACAAAGCCAGAAAAGGAGTCATGTGTGTGCCGAAGTATGGAAGGAAGTATTATACCAATATTCCGTCCAATGTAACCAATCATACCACAATTTTGGTCGCTTTGACACAAAACTACGCAAATATGTTTCCAAACATCTATTAACCACCTCCGATTGGCCATCCGTCTGTGAGTGATAAGTCGTACTATGCTTAAGGATAGTACCCAACATTCTAAATATTTATTGCGTTGACATACCTCGCACTTAGCAACAAACTCATAGACTGATTTACGCATCCGGGCTAAAACCATTCGGTGGATAATCTTTGATACCTCTTATATTCACCGGAGTGACCACCTACTGTTGTATCGTGAAACTCATGAAGTAGAGTTTGAATGAACGAAGATTGTTGTGAGAGAACAATACGCCCACGAAAAAAAAAGCAACCCATTAGCAAGAAAATAACCCAGAAATGAAAATGGTTGTTGTCGTACCTGCTCTCGCAACTTCGACAACTGCTTATCATCAATCAATTGCTGATGCAACTCATCCCAATTCACCACAGAAGGCCAACTTACAACAACAACAGAACGCACCGACTCCATGTGAGACAATGCATCGGCAACCCAATTTTCAGATCTAGGACGATATTTGATTTTGAAGTCATACCCAAGCAACTTGACTAACCCTTTTTTATGCTCTTCACTCACCAAACATTGTCCAACAAAAACTTTTAACTTCGCTGATTCGTGCGCACTACAAATTTGCGCCCAAGAAGGTAAGGATGCCACTTTTGAATAAATAACACGACAACCATAAGTTCTCGTTCATACACTGATTTGAGATGCTCCCGACTTGACAAAACTTGGCTAAAAAACGCAATAGGACGATGATTTTGCATAAGAATGGCACCCAAACCATAGCCCCATGCATCAGTCTTAATAATAAATGGCATAGAAAAATCAGGAAATGCCAAAACTGGTACTGTGACCATAGCCCCTTTCAACTTTTGAAATGCATTTTCAGCTTCGTCATTCCATCCAAAACGATCATTTTTGAGCTGCTTTGTTAATGGCCAAGCAAGTTGACCATAACCCTTGACGAACTTCCAATAATACCCTGTCAGGCCAAGAAAACCTTGATGTTTTGTCAAAGTTCGCGGTAGTGGCCAATTTACCATTGCTGCAATCTTTGACGGATCAACTTCTACCTCATTACCCGAGACAATATGCCCCAAATACTCCACAACGGACTGTCCAAAAACACACTTCTTCTTATTAACAACAAGATGGTGACACCGCAACTCCTATAAAACCAACTGCAAATGCTCTAAATGCCTCTCCATCGTAGGGCTATAGCTGAGCATATCATCAAAGAAGACCAACACAAATTTCCAGCGATAAGGCCGGAAAATATCATTCGTTAAGGCTTGAAATGTGGCTGGAGCATTGCTTAAGCCAAAAGGCATAACCAAAAACTCATAGTGGCCATGATGAGTGTGGAATGTCGTCTTCGAAACATCCGGTGGTTTAACACGAATTTGGTGGTAACCAGACTTCAAATCCAACTTAGTAAACACCATAGCTCCATGTAATTCATCCAACAACTCTTCAATGACCGGAATAGGAAATTTATCAGCCACTGTTTCTTTGTTAAGAGCACGATAATCAACGCAAAAAAGCCAACTCCCATACTTTTTCTTAACAAGCAAAACTGAACTCGAAAAAGAACTAACGCTAGGATGAATGATGCCCATTGTTAACATCTCTTCCACCAAGAGTTCAATTTCATCTTTCTGAAATTGTGGATAACGATAAGGGCGTACACTAACAGGAGCAGCACCAGACCTTAGTACAATGGCATGATCCTGCGACCTCGCAGGAGGCAATCCTTTCAGATTGTGAAAAATGCCATCGACGTGATGCAATAGTTGTTGTATAGCATCAAGAACAATAGCTCATCATTGTGCACAGCCGTTGAAATAGAATTCAATTCCAATAACACTCCCTCACCTTCATGTCGTATTGCCTGCATTATTTCTTTGAGTGAAACCAAGGTTCGACTTAGGCTAGGATCTTCTTGCAAAGTGATTTGTGTTTCCCCCAAGCGAAATTCCACAGTTAATGTAGCCTAATTCATACTAGTCGACCGCAACGTCGATAACCACTGCATTTCGAGTATGGTGTCGGAACTACCCAATGCTAAAGGCAAGAAATCTTCCACAATCTCCAACTCTGATAACAAAAGCACCACACCCTTGCAAATGCCCTCGGCTTGTACGGTAACACCCGTTCCCATGACCACGCCATAGCTACTCATCTTGGTCAAGGGAAGATTCAATTTCTCTACTAAACTGTTAGCGTTGAAATTGTGGGTAGAACCACTGTCAATCAACACCACGACATCTTGCTTACCAATTTCCCCTTTGATCTTCATCGTTCTTGGAGAGGTTAAACCCACAATAGAGTTTAAAGTAACCTCCACCCCTTGATTTTCTTCAACCAGACCTTGTTCTTCCTCCAATACAACGGCTTCCTCCATCCCATCTCCATTCAAGAGAACTTGTTGTTCCTTCTTCTTGCATTTGTGGCCAAGGGCGAACTTCTCATTTCATCTAAAACAAAGGCCTCGTTCCTGCCGCTGCTGCATTTTGGCATCTGTTAGACGTTTGAACTGGGTTTGCAACTGCTGGCCGTGGCTCGACTTCTCCATACCCATCGGCAACATCGTGGTACGTTGAGAAGAAGAAGAAGAAAAAGAAGAATGCAGCGAACTAGGGTTCCAAGATCCAAAACCCTGAGCACCCCCTTTGTGTCCACGAGAAGTTCTGAAAGATGGAAAAACAAATAGGGCACAATTCTTGTCCTCGATCCGTTAAGCGATATCCATGATCTGTGACAAATCCTTAGGTTTGAGCAATCGGACCTCCGCTCGAATCTCTGGTTTCAACACATAAAATATAGAAATGTGAACGTCTCACTTAAATATAGTTATATGATTATTGGCTTGATTATATTTTTATGTTCAATTTACAAATGAAGAAATTGTTACTCAGGGCTTTATTTTCTTTTCTTTTCTTTTTTGAAAATAATAGTATGTATAATTCTTCCATTAGGAAATTGATGTGCATGCTATTAATTATCAATTAGCTTGATATAAACTTTTATATGTTCTTCTCTTATGCTGTATTAATCAAAATTTGCTAGCTCTTACACATGCATTAATAAGATTCAAGAAGGGCCATATAAGCCTGTTCTCATTTTCTTCACAATGATACATCACATAAACAAGTTTGCAATGCCAGTGTGATGCATGATCTTTTATATTTTAATTATTTGAAAATTAATTACTTATTATTTAATTATTCAACAAAATAATAATTAAAAAGTAAAATAATATGTACTTTTTATGTTATGTGTCGTAAAAGAATATTAGATCAGAGAACAACATTAAAGTAAAAGTAAATATTTAAAATTAAAAGAAGTAAAAGATGACATGTACCAACATGGAGTTGATATAGTTAGTAAAGAGGTGGCTTTAAAATTTTAGGTTCAATTTTTGTCACTATCTCACCTTAATAGATGAGGGAGATTAATGGGTCAAGAACAAGCTTGCTACCTCCTCAAAAGTGCGGTATAGTGATGAAATTAGTTATACAACAAACTACTAATATTTGTAAAAAAAAAAAAAAAGATGACATGTCAATCCATTGAAAACAACCGTTAAGCCTCAACCCACACAATACTAACCAAAAACAAGTAAGCCCCAAAAGACCCACACACAACGCAAGTATTATTTTTCCATCGCTATCAATAGCAAGGATAATTGAACCCTCAATTTTAGTGTGGAATAGGTGTTACTCACCATTTCATTTGGAAGATGTGTTTTCACTAATATGCGTATAATACGTAAAGATATGTGTATGTAAGTATATGTGGCTGTATTTCTATAAATTTCAATTAGATTATCAAGATCAAAACAATATGTGTGAAGTACATACATACACACACACACATTTATATATATATATATACAAACCATACCTAATATGCAAATTACATCTCATCTATGTGTTAAGTATAATACACTAGGTGTTATTATGTACATAATACTAAAATGCAAAAAGGTACAAAACACCTGCATCACAAAAACTCGGGAAGCTCTACGCAGCTAGGCTTTCTCTTTCCCCTTCCTATCAGAACCTGAAATGATAAGAATGAAGGGTGCGCTACAATAAGCTCAATGAATGTTTTCTACAAGTAGCAATATACATGCATTTATATAAAATATGGTAAAAGCTCATCAAAGCGATTTCAATAACATGGTGATATACAAGATCATATACAAGCTAAACATAATGCATCATGTCAATATTCAAGACAATGCATTTTATTTTCCAAACATGTTATATGCAATCCTAGACACCTCCTGAGTAAGAAGCAATACAAGAGCCTGAATGCGAGACACTCATTGCTCGATTGAACTTCCTTACCCGTATTTTATTAGGATTTCTGGGATTGTATGAACCATAGGATCAGCCCACCAAGATAAGTACCATGTCTAGGTGATCCTAACATACACAATTCATAAAAATCTTCTACAAGGTCTACAACTAGGGATCACTATCCAGCCCAATGGAATTACCCAAAACACCATACTAGGAGATCCACCCAATTGCTAACCCAACTAAACTATGCTCAAATTCATTTCATGAATCATTAAATCATGCATAACACATATATATCAATTCAAAACATTTTATATAATACAATGTCGCATATAGAAACCAAATATAAAGAAACACTCACTATTGATTGGCTAGACTTAGCCAATCCAAATCCAACCAATACTAGGCACTTCAACCCTCAATTGGCACAATTGGGGACAATTGGATCAATCACAAACCCTGCACATAACATAGGTTCATTCATCATTAAAATCAGTCCAATTACACGTCTATTAGCCATGATTAAGCCCCAATTCACTAGCCAACATAGACTCTAAAATGGTTGCACAAATGACCTAGCCCATATAGCTCAATCAAACTATTATACACCTAATTAGATCTCATACAACCCAAAGGAATGCCTAAGGTTGATTCCCATTATCCAACCATCAATAATACAATGCATTCAAACATAAATTGGATCAATTTAGACTAATCTCATGTCAATTTAATTAATTGACTTAGTCTAAGCTAAAAGCCCCAAATTTAGGCAAAGTCCCAAATCACGGCCTTAGCTAAATTTGCACTACACCTAGGTTTTCCGACATGCAAAATCGATATTTTCAACCATCATTCATCCACAATGACCCATTTAATCAACATAGTTGACATGCAAATCAATTGGAAAACCCTAAGTCCATAAACTAGATTTAGGTCAAATACAAATAACCCCACCAATTTCTTGTTAGAAATTGGGGGTTTCATCATTAATGGGTTCCCAACAACATCCAAACACACAAATCAAACATGCAAGGTCTATCTCCAACAAGTGTTCTTCCACCACCCCTTCAAATCCGAGATTTGAATGTGGAAAACACTTCATGGATGTTGTTCTAGGTCAAGGGAAGCCATTTCTACCATAAACAAGCTCAAACGAGCACATGCAACCAAACCCTAGGTCTGAAACACCTCCAAACCATGGCTCAAACCATTACTTAGATAAAAAATGAAGCTCAAATGCATAAGCTAAAGAGATTTTTAGGAAGAAAAATGGTAAAACATGCTTACCTTAGGAGATTCTTGAGCAAGAACACCCAAAACCCTTGGTTTCTTCTATTCTCCTCTTCTCCACCTCTTTTCCCCCTTTTCCAAGCATAAAATGAGCAAGAAAGTCGTCCAATTAGTTTTATAGAAGCCAAGTTGCAAGTTGGGCCCACACTAAAAAATAGATTCCCTTCTGCAATTACTTTCACTTAGATAATCAATTTCTTAAAAGATACTGACCTATTTAACATCTTTACCGTTCAAAAGTCTTATTAGTCGGTTACCAACCTTATGGTAAAATTGCAGCTAAATCCAACAGTGGGAATACGAGATCCAACTGTTTGATCAAAACTGCGCAAGAAAATCCACAAATTTGAGCAATAGTGTTTGAAATCTTATACCTCACAGTAGACAACTCCGATCAAGATCTTCACAAGCCAAAATGAAGATCTATCAGAGAAGAATAATCTGCCAAAATTTCAGCTCAATCGGACCATGGATCTAAGAGATCGAGCCATTGATGTAATCGGTGACAGAAATTTCTTCATCTCCATATATATATGTATATTTAAAATATTTCGATGTTTCGCTCTCGGCTATTCCGAAATCAAAGAAAGACCTACCTCATATGATTTTTTTTGTAAAACACGTTCCGAAAGCAACAGTGAGGTCCGCGACACTATCTGGGGCACACATCTCAATGTCATAGTCAATTTGGCCTTTTTAATTCCCAAGGTACGGGCAACTGGAACTTTACTGAGTCGAGTCCATTTGGCTTCTAAGCCTAGGAAATTTCGAACCAACAAAATATGTGGGGTTTCTACGAGTCATACACGTATAAATTCATATATTTCAGTATCCTACGTGACAAGATGATGTCAACCTGGGGTACAGGGCATTACAGTTTCATTCCATTTCCTTAAAATCAATCTCCAAAGATGGAATACATTTTGCCAACAGATAAAGTAGATACTGAAGACCAATACAGGCATAACGATGATCATAAATGCTCACGAGAAAATTGGTAAAACCCGACAACAAGAAGGTAAAACCCCTGCAACAAAAGAAAAAACATCACTATAACAAGAGGCTAGAACCCTCATAAAAATCTCTTATTTGCATAAGAATCTAACCACTAACGTGGTTAGAAAATGGGCACTACATACTATTAAATTTCTACCTAACCTACTTCCTTACCTCTACTGCTTGAAGAAACCCCAAGCCATAAAGACGAGGTTTCTTCTTTTTCATTTCTCTCTACTGTCTTCTTAGCGGAGAGGATTGCAGCGTCAAGCTTGAAGGCTTAGAACCCTAAAAGACCAGCGGCAATCTACAAAGAAGCAGCGTGGGAAAAAACCCTAAAAGCTTCAAATCTTGGACAACAATAGAGAAACAGCAACAAAAAAACAGCTAGGGTTCCGACAAGAGAAACAACGACAACGATAGATCGTGACCAAGAGGAGCGGAGGGATTGAGAGGAGTTAATTCGCTATGTAAATAGTACAATAAATTTACTCCTCCCATGTATATATGAAGACTTGATGCATTTATTAGAATTAGATATAAAATGATAATTTTTAAAGTAAAATATTTACTAAAAGTAGGTGGAGGGAGACACCACCCTTTCTACTTCTCTTCTTCTTCTTCTTTTTCTTCTTCTTCTTTTCTCTCTCTTCTCCTCTGCCCTCTCTCTCCACCACCTTCTCCGATCTCCTCCTCTTCTTCTTATTCTTTTTCTTCTCTTTCCTCTTTCTTTTTCTTCTTCTTCTTCCGTAACACCCCGAAGTTTTAATAAAAAAAAATTCTACTTTGACTTATACGTATACTGAAATGTATAATATACGTATAATACGTAAAGATATGTGTATGTAAGTATATGTGGTTGTATTTCTATAAATTTCAATTAGATTATCAAGATCAAAACAATATGTGTGAAGTACATACATACACACACACACATTTATATATATATATATATATATATATATATATATATATATATTTAACTTAAGCATGAGGAGTTGCTTTACTAAATTGCATGAGGGGCATGGGATCATTTTTTTTAAACACTTATCTTTCCATCTCTCTCCAACGTGCTTGTGAAGGAAAGAAAAAAAAAAAGAAAAAAAAGAAGAGAGGAAAAAAAGAAAATGCCAGATTTTTTGCCGAATCGGGATCCACGGTAAGTGATTTTCACTCTATTTCTTCATGAAATCAATATTTAAGCTAAATATAATGATTTCCTCGAAATAAATTTTGCTATGGAAGCCATTCTCGGTGTTTTCAAAATTTGGGATTTTTACCCAACATGAAAAAAATTTATGGGGAAGGGTGAAAACCACCCCCTGGACTGTAGAAACCTCGAATATGTGGATAGATTTCATTTATTGGTTCATTTGAAATTTTTATAGCTGTTGGAAGTTTGATTTGATACTGGAGACCTTTGAAATCCTTAGATTTAATATTGTAGACCTTCGGAACCCTAGTAAGACCCGATGAAACTCCGGTTTGAAACTGTAGAAAAATAGATCTACTAATTCCGGACATTTCAATGTTAAGATCATGATTTTTGGATATGATTTGATATTTTTAGTAACTAAATATTTGATTTTGGTGAGTAAAATTGACTTTGGTGATCCCCCGCGAACATATAAAACCTTAGTAAAATACCTGTTGAAGGTAGTAGAATGGTAGTATGACTAATTTTACATGTGTCGATGAGGACAGAATAATTTTAGGAATGTTTTATATTTTTAATAGAAAAATAAAATTGAGAACTAGTAAAAATATGATTTGGAAATTTATTTTCATTGTTCCTTCTTATGGAAATATCTAGATTAATTGTAGAAACGGTAGAGTAGCGTTTTCAACTGCTTATGAGCTCTAAATTCAGTTGGAATTTAAATTCATGGAATGTGTACAATATTTTTCAGGTTGCTAAAGTAAGAATTAATGGTGAATGAGCAAGTCTTGGATCAAATAGAATGTATCTGAATGAATAATACAAGTAAGTATAGTTAAGTGAAATAAATTCGAATTATACATGAATTGCAAATGTTTATTGGTGATTTGAAATGAGTTGAAAAATTAAATATGTAAATGGAAATTGAGTATTTACGCGTAAAATAGATATGAATAAATGAAATTGAATTATGGAGTGGTTGTGACAGGTTGAGTTAGTTGGATTTAAATTGGAACTGGACTTGAAAGCGACGGTGATTGTATTTTAAGTTGGAAAGTCTTGTTCTGTGAGTATATTTTCTTGATTTTGGTTCTTATACGACATTGTACTTATATGAAATGTTTAAATGTAAGCATGTTATGTCTATAATTATGCATTGTGTTATATTAGCATTCATGACTGATTTTGACAGTGGGCATGTGAGACTTGCGAAAGTAGGTCAAATATGAAGTCATTTCGTTAGGAATTAGTCTTGGATGAGTGTTATGCGTAACCCCATTGTCTGTAAGACTGTCCTAATAAGGATTTTAAATCCTTGAAATGACTGTGAATTAGGTAATGGCAGGTTGTGGCTACCTTGTAACTGACATACAAGGGTTAGACCCGCTCTATTAACTAGAATGAAGGAGATTGTGGATTTCGTTGAACATGGTGCATTGTTTTACTGAACATGATCATAAAAATTTTATATTACTGGCATGTATGATACATTTGTTGAATGATGCATGTGTGTTTAATAAATGTTTTGAATGATTTCAATTACATGTTTCCCTAAATACATATGATTGTCATATCTTGATATATATTCACTGAGCTTGTGGTATGCTCACTTCATTTCCTCCAATATTTCAGGTAAAGATTTAAAAGGAAAAAGGAAAGCAAGAGAATGATAGGCACTTGATCCGAATTTTTGCTTTGTTGATGTATGTATGGAGGAGATGGTTTGTTTTTGTTTTATGTTAATATGTATACTTAACAAATACTATATGTATATTATCACATAGATGGGTTGGGTGATAATATAGAGTGTGGTTGAATATTTTGGTTATGAAATACAGGGTGACGATGTATATGATTGTATGATTAAATGGTGGATGGAATGGATGAATGGAATGAATGAAAGGGATGACTATCTATCTATATATATATCAGGAAAAATTGTGAGATGTCTAATTTATGGGGACATGTTGTCGAAATTTTGAAGAATTTTGTGTAATTCCGTTGAGGCTGACAATATATTATATACTATATACTGAGTATGTATAGTATATAGCACACTATGTCAGTCATGACGTCGGCTTACATCAGGGGCGTCATGACATCTTCTCTCCCTCTAGTCATCCATCCTCTCTCTTCTCTTTTCTTGGTTGAGTCGGGTTTAACAGACCAATCACCGCAAAAAGTTTGGGAGCAGCGATTTCCAAGATCCAGTGAGGTGAACGTGTGTTTCGATCTTAGATCCGGCCTTTATGTAGTTGCTTCGGCGATGGCAGCCCTTGATCCAGCCTAGAAGACCGAAGTGAGGTGCGCAAGATCTTTTGTAAATAAGGGTTTTGCAAGGGTTTTGCCCTCTAGTTGTGAGGGGTCTACCCTCTGGTTATCCCGTTGTTGTGAGGACCACGTCCTTTTGATGTAATATTATTATTTTTTTGAACTTTTTTTCCTTTTGTTATAGTGTTATTTTTTTATGTTGTGGGGTCTAGCCCCCTTTAGTTGTCGAGTTTAACCGTTTCCTTGATAGCATTTTTGCTCTTTTGTTGTATTTACATTAATCGTCAGTATGTTATTGTATCTGGAGACAGGTTGTACTCTACTTTTGGAGTTTTGATGGAAATGGAACGAAACTTTAACCCAAAAACAAAATAAATAAATAGGAAAGACATTTTTTTTAATCATTTATGAACGATACGTACTAATTAGGTCCCTTATTTAATTAGAAAGAAAAGAGGAAAAAAAATTAAAAAAAAAAAAAAAGAAACTATCTTTTTGAGGGCCCTAAATATTTTTCTCTTTCTACTTGTCACTATGGTTTCTCTCAAGTAAGATGGGAGAAATTCCAGCAACCTCAACTTTTCCCTAGTCCATTCTCTCTCCCCTCCCCAGGCCCCATCTCCATTTTCACTGATGCAGCTAGAACTTATTACCTAGGCATAGCTAGCCTGTCTTTTATCTTCCTGCAATATTGGCACTTGTCTCTGCCTATATGTCTAGCTTAAAAGCTGTATTTCCTTCTATCCTCATTGAATAATCATTCAGTTTTGACCCAAAAAAAAAAAAGATGGGGTAATCATGATACATTGTACCCAAAAAAAATGAAAAGAAGCTGCAGCAACTGCGAATAAAATTTACGTTGCATACCTTGAGTTGGGATCGGCATGTGTTACTGTTAGTAATGTTACCCTCAACATTTAAATTCAATTAATATTTAAACTTCTAATAAATTAGGGTAATTTAGAATGAAAAATATTAATGTAAAAAAAAAAAATACAACTGCCCAAAGTAAAAAGGTTTTATATGATAAAACAACACACAACGAGTATAAAGGTTTTATATTACAAATAGCATAGATTTATTTGATAAGGGATTGTTTGGGTGACACCTTGTGTTAGGAGTGGCAATCCGGGCTATATACCATAGGTTTGGCCCCAATCAGCCCTTTCTCCCCAACCCCATAGCGTACCACAACAAAACTAATAAAATATAGTTAATTAGTTTCCAGTGTTTCTACTGTCTTGCATGAGGATACGTACATGTAGTAGTGTTCATGATTTAAATATGTTTGTTGCGGTACGTTCTTGAACCACGGTTCATATGGGGAACCGACGTAGGTTTGCTGTGGGGGATGACAACAAAGCAAGGGTTGCACAAGATGGAGACTTTTATTCTAACTTTTTTTTTTTATATAACTTTAAGTAAAAAATATTTAAACTTAAGAAAATTACAAAAAAACTCAAATTTGATGATTTTCAATCCTATATTTTATTTATTTTTATATTAATAAAATAAATTAAATGAATAAAAAATAAAAGTGTAAAGAGGAAATAAATAAATCTGTTGGTGCCTCAGTGCCTGACGACAAAGCACCGGGATCTAAAAATCAAGCGCAGCCCAACCACGATCAGGATGTGCCTCAGCCTGTGCTGTTGCACGTCTGCGTGGACGAGATAACAGTGGTGCACCACCTACTCCCTCTGTATCGGACTCTGGACTATCCGTCTGAGGGTTAATCAGAATAAATCTGGTACTCTCGCCCAGATGGCGTCTAGTAATGTGCACGCAGTCCTAGATATGTGTCACCCACTGGTAGCAAGAGAACGTATCGTATTTTTCCCAATAAAATTTGTCTTATTTTATTTCGTGAAAACCCTGAAACTAGTCATATCAACATCTGCTCGCTTGGCAAGCAAAGTCGCCATGGCTGAGAAAAAATTGGTGGTGTGGTTTGTTACAATCCACTTTAAATAGAAAAATTATATTTTTACCCTTAGTAACTCGAGTACTTGTTTTTTTTCTCTTATGTCCAAACCCGGCCCATTTTTTAAAACCATCACGGATTTATGTCCATTATTGGTCTGCTTTTAAATATTTTTTATACTCATTTTAAAACAAGGTGGACATTACCAAACAAGTGGGTCTGAACATTGATTGCCACCCTTAAGGTAAACTCCAACCAAATACCAACTCAATATTTCAATTAAGTCTTGTTAAATAAAAATAAATATAAAAAAAAAACTTAACCCAATTAATAGACCCCCTAAGCTTAATTCAACCTAACTCAATGACTTTAGGTTGGTTGGGATGTGTTAGTCGGGTCGATGAACTCAATATATAGATTATAAAATTACACATCTACTCAATCTATGAATTTTAAGTCATTTTATAAAATTATTTCTAAGTCCAATGTGAATATTATCTATACTATTTATAAAGTCAAAACTACTTAATTTAGCATATGCTACTTTTATCATATATTTTTAAATTATTCATTATTTTTTAATATAAAATTGTTAAATAAATTTATATAAAAAATATATATTTATGGGTAATTTGGTAATAATGAGCTAAAAGATATATTTCTTTTGTAATATTAATAAATATAAGACTTATTTTAAAAATTATTCTTCTTTGTCATTTTAGCCCTTTTTATTTATTTATATTTGTTATTAACTTTCGACTAGGAGTGGCAAAAATTCAGGTTCGAATAGTATTTTATATTAACGAATTTATGTTGTGTTGGGCCTAGCCCGATTTTAAATTCAGACATATAAGGTGTGTCCGATTCTGTTTAGTTTTAAAACCAGGTCCTTGGTTTTTGTTCTGATTATAAAACTTTTAATTTTATTATAGTATTAATTGCAGCATAATTTAGCCATTAAATTTAATTTAATAAAAGAATTATTAAATCGCATCTCTTTAAGATTGAAAAACTTAAGGATGAATAATATATAAAGATGACGCGTACGCTTCATGAATAAACTTTTTATGATTTGGTTACTTTAAAGTAATAAAATATGTTTTCCCTTTAAAGCTTCTCTTATACACACAAATATATTATTAAAATTTAGAATTATCTTAAATTTCTGAATAAGATCCTAAATGAATAAAGGTAAATCAGTATAAAATCTGTAAGATAAAACTCGAATTAAATTTATCTAGATTTTTTAATCGCATCGGACCCAACCGGGATTTAAGTCCAGACATAGGGCCTTCGTTTATACCCAGCCCGATTATTTAATAATTTTGCTTTATTCCATGTCCAAACAAGTTTTGTAACCCCTATATTAAACGCCCTTTTATTCTCTCCCTTTTTTTTGTAACTTATTTTAAGATTTATTATTTTTTGCCATTTTCAGTCCCTCCCCTTTATTTTTTGCTAAGTTTAGCCAAGGTTGTCAGGATCGGAATTATACCTCATATCGGAAGGGAGCTTAAAGGATCAAATCGTAAAATCGAACCGTGAATCGAATCGTGAATCGTAAGATCCTGCCAACTGAAAAATATTAATGTTACTTGTGTATAAAGGTATCAAAAAAATATTGAAATAACACATATAAATACAAATTAAGCTAAATATTTAGAAGTGTAGCTTAAAAGGTAAAGCCCTAGTCAACTTATAAGTTACAAACTTACAAATATAATTCTCCTGCAAAAGTAATAATACAATTACAGTGTAACAAGTATAAATTTACCATTAAACAACCAAATTTATTAAAAAGAAACAACATAAAAAAAAATCTTCATATGTTTTTTTTTTTAAATCTACTTTTTATTTTAAAACCTGCGTTAACTTATAGAAACTAAAAAAAAAGGGTTTGCGATTGCACAATAAAAAAATATAAAAAAAAAAAAAAGAAGAAGAGAAAATGAAGAAGGAAGACAGAAGAAGAATAGTATAGGAAGAAGAAGAAGGCCACGTAGGTAGACCGATAGAGAACACGCCAATTTTATAAAAAAAAAAATTAAAATAAAATAAAATATAGGATTGAAGTTAGATCGCTATCTTACGCGTTGGATCACGATCCTACTAATTCGGATCCTGATGACAACCATGGTTTCTGCTAGGGGTGGTTTCTCCGGCCCGCTTTGAAATGGGTACGAACAAGATTTTTTAAAAAGCGAGCCCGATACTGACAAAAATTTGTGTCCCTTTAAAAAACCGGGTCCAAATTCGGACATTAGCTAAAAAAAAACTAGGTACCTAGTTCCTACTTAATACAAGAGGAATATTTTATATATCCCTATTTTAATTTGTCCCCTAGCACGATTGAATCTTTTTTAGTTATATTTTTAATTTTTCTTTCTTCTTGTCTCTTTTTTGTTTTTCATTACTATTAGCATGAGATATTTATTTTTTTTATCAAAAAAATATACTTCACCACTATATATTTTTGAAAAAATATTCGAGTATGGACAAAATCGGGCTATCCAATTTTTAAAACATACAAGTATGAACAAACACTTGCTATCTGTTTTTCAAACTGGGCTGGATAAGGACATATTATATGTCCATTAGTATGAGAATTGTCTGTACTTGTATCCATTCATTCCCAATTTTTTGCCATCCCTAGCTTCAGCTTCTCCCTCCTTTTTTTTTTTCAAAACTCCTAGCCCCTTTTTATTCATGTGCAACATTTTGAATATATAATTCAGTAAGTGACTATTGTCATGTAAACAATGAATAAAACAATAATTATCATTTTTAATTAGTTTGGGTTAGGTTCTTTTTTAAGAAAAAATTAATATAACCCAAACTAATCACGTTATAAATGTTTAAACGTAACCCAACTATAAGGTTAATTGGGTCGATCCCTAGGATGAACAGCTAATTTTTCCTCAAAAACTTTGATAGCTTAATGCTAGTATTTAGCTAACAAGCATATTTTGCAGCTAAACATAATATAATTAGTAACGTATTATTTTCTCGTTAAATGATGTATATATATAAATTTATTATTTATTCAACTACAAAGTTAAATTTCACCCACCTTAATGCACATATTTACAATTTATAAATAATTTTAAAAAAGTAAAAAACAATACAACTTGCAAAATTAAGTCATCATAAGTATTTTGTAAATATTTAAATGAATTAGGGTGAAGTAATGACAGAAAAGAGTCTAATCTTTAAGAACATTTGTATAATTTCATGCAAAGTTGTAAGCTTATCTTCTGCAATATTACTAGTAACTGTTACATAACATACACTATAAAAATGGAATACTCCAAACTATTCCACTCTCACTGTCTCTCTTATCTCTTTTTGTTTTTTGAATCTCTCTTCTAACCTTTTTTTTTTTTTAATATATATATTAATTCCCCTCCTGTTCAGTAAAACTTATGTTGGTTTTTTTTTTTTTGGATTTAAATTATATATTAATTTATGGTTAGTTTTTTATTTTTTAGTTTCATCAATGTAAATTTGTTAGTTTAATAGGCTGGTCATTGTTAGTTAAGTAGTTATTAAATGCATGTTTATTCACTTTGTTTTTCTTTTGAGTTGGAGATTAAAATACGTATTTTTATTTTCTAGTTTGCTTAAATTAATTAATATTAAAATTTTCTTAATGTTAATATGTCTAACGAAATTTTTTTTCAAGAGTCCGTGAGAGATGTTTTCGTTAAATGACATTTTATTATATCAAATCAATTTTAAATATACTTTTTATTTTATATTTATAAATACTAAAGACTTTGATCTATTAAAATATAAACTTCAATTGTTCAATTTTAATTTATTGTACTATTTTTTCTTCCTCTTCTATTTTTTTATAAGTAATATGTATTTGCATCATGGATACCAATAATAATTTATAAAATAGCCACACATAACATGTAATTTAAGGTTCATTGTTTATAATTATTTTTATCTATAATATTTTATGTAGTCTACCTATACTATTACTATAATCTATATTATTTATAAAAGCCAAACCTTCTTATAGATGGTGTGCGGCTTTTATCATAATCTTAATAATACCTTTTATATATATATATATATTAAAATTTTTAATTTCCCTTAAAAAAAAGAAAAAAAAATAAAGAAAATTTTATTTCTAACACATATTACAAATAGTTAAAAGGAGTATTTTTGAAACAATTAATTCTAACCAACCCACATTTTCAGTTTCCACTTTTTTCTTTATGTTTATTTCAACCATCACATGCAACCGATGAAATAATCTTTTACACACTATTAAAATTAAAATAAAATAAATATAAATTATAAAATATAATTAACTGTTAATCATAGGTAACGCACGTGCACATTCACTAGTTTAGAGTTAATGGGTCTTCCTAACAAAAACATTTAAATGTTGTATCACCTTATCAGACTTTTAAATAACCAAAATACCCTCCACACATTAACTTCTTATAAATGGTGCAAAATAAGTATTAAAGCATATTGTGGTTTCTTTTACTAAGTTAAAATTACTAATTCTAAGAAGTGTATTTCCACTTTTCATTTTTTTTTTTTGGTTCGTAAAAGTTTGTGAGGGAAAACTATTCCAGTCTAGGGCCAAGGCATGTCATAGGCCTCAAAGAGGGCTTACAGTGATTCTTATAAATTGTCCACCAACGAAGAACACTTTATAATTCTAGGGGTAAGTATAACTGGCACAGGATTCGAACCTTCGCTTGTAACAAGAAGTTGAATATCTAAACCAATTGAGTTGCTCCACTTTTCATTAGTAAAATGCTAGAAATCCCCTATTTCTTCTTTTGTTTTTGAAAGCTAAAAAAATATATGAAAATATCTACTGCCAAAAAGTTCCCTCCACTCTTACAACAATGGCTTGTCCATGGAATTTTTACTATCATATATATTTTTGAAATTATTCTTATTCTTATTCTTATTTTATTTTTTTTTGGCCTTATGATTTGTTGCTTTTTGTAACGAAAGGTTTTTCCTCCTTTATATGTGGGAAGTTGGGTCTGTCTCTATATAGCATCTACACATCTAGATACAAGGATCTTCAAGGTTAAGAATTCTTTTCTTTCAATTTTTATTCCCATCCTATATATCAGTTTTCAATTTCTTTCCAAAATGGATTACAGAAAGTTGGAAAACTAGGCCACGTAATTAATTAGGGTTTTTTCACTAGTATTTCTAACGGTCAAAAAAAAATTCAGTACAACTGAGTTGAATGTTTGGACTGGTACCCTACAAGTCTACAACTGAATCGTGAACATAAGCAGGTACAACAGGAAAAAATTAATTTGCAGAGTGATTTCTTCAAGACCCAACTACATTGGGCAACATATTTTAGCAACCAGTCACCAATAAAAATCAGGGCTTCATGAAAGTCAAAATAAATAAATAAAAAAAATTAATAATAATAATAAATAAAGAAATAAAAATACAAGTCAGAATATTATAAAAACCTAGGGTTTTTACTATTAATTTTCCAAGTCCCAGGAGTGACAATTCCTAATTCGCTCAACAAATTAAAGGCTGTTTAGAGTTTAGTAGACAAGAAAAAGAAAAGACCAAAAGTTTCAGGTGGCAAGATATGATTATATATATATATATAGCCTGCAGTGTTGACCAGGAGTGGACCACTTAACTACTGGTCAATCCCCTTTAATAGGTTTGTTCGGTAGCACTTGTATTTCCATACCTTCCCCCTCTCATCCCAACAGCTTCTTCTTCTTAAACCTTCATTTTCCTCTGCTTTCATCAACTGTTAAATCTGAACTAGTCCTTCTCTTCTCTTCATACCAGATTTTTCTTCCTTTCTTAACAGCTGCAACTCCATTGTGTCTCTCTTAATAATCTCTCTTCTATCTCTCTTAGCTATTATGGATAAACGTCGCAAGAAGCTACTCAAAACCATTAACTATGATTCTGAAGGTCAGTTTTCTATCTGAACTTACACATGGGCTGTTGTGTTTTCAGGTCAAATTAATCTGGAATAGTTTTCTCATGTTTCTTCTTCTTCATCTTGTTCTGTTTCTCTTTTTTTTCTTTTTCTTTGTGGGCTGGTTTTGCAGAGGTTAGTAGTATTGAGTGGGAGTTCATAAACATGAGTGAGCAAGAAGAAGATCTGATCTATAGAATGCATAAACTGGTTGGTGACAGGTAAAAACTGATTATACAATATGCAAGAACTCTGAACTTTTGGGACTGGTTTGTTGTTGGGTTTATTGTTCAAACTAATTTGTTTCTTGCAATAGAACAGAAGTTTCGAAGTTATTAGTTTGGTAGAAGAAGGAACATTAAGAAAAATCTAGTGCATAACAGATATTGTTTTGGCTATAGAGTCTGAAATTCAGTTATCAACTACATTACAAAAAATAATTTCTTAGGTTCTGTCTATGTAATTGTAAAAGTGAAAGTAATAGTCCTACTACTTCTACATAGGAAACTTGTAAGTCTCAAACTAACTTGTATATTCTACGGAGGAAACTTGGCAACTCTGAAACTAAATACTTGTTGCAGTTTAACTTCAACCTTGCTCTGTATTTTAATATTTTACATTAGTGGCATGTAAAGTGTGATAAATATGCTAATTGATATCCTTGAAACATGAATTTTTCAGGTGGGATTTAATTGCGGGCAGGTTACCGGGACGTAAACCAGAAGAAGTAGAGAGATTTTGGATAATGAGACATGGAGAAGCTTTCACTCGTAGAAGAAAAGAAAAGGGTGCTAGAGGGAAGAGCTATAAAAGCTATGTCCAGTGATGTTTGTTAACTGGAAGAAGAGAATTTATTTACTTCCTAGTTTGAATTCATGTAACAGAATTTCTCTCAGTTTTACTCTAGTGTTTTTCCATATCTAATACACAAATCCTACTCTTTTTTTTCCTGGGAACTATTCCTAGCTAGTGAGCTTTCCATGAACTTGAAGATTCACCAAGGGACAATAAGGAAACTCCGTGACTGTGACAGGTAGCATATAAAGAATTTCTGAAACTAATATAATATGCTCTATACATGTAAGACCTAGGTAGAAGAAAATATGTTTCTCAGTAAAATGCAGTGGATATAGCGGGCAAGGACAAGACACTGGCAGCATGCACTTTAAAAAGAAGAAAAAAAACAAAAGGCTCTGCCTGTGTGATCATACAATGATTCGGACACGGAACTAAAGTAATGTGTCCAAATACAACTTGGGAAAAAAACAATGAGAATGATGATATGCGCTGTTTCATAAATCGTAAACCAAGAGAATATATGGATTGAACACATTCAATAACATGATTTACAATGGAAAGTTCAGTTTTAACAACATATGGCACATGTTCAATGACATGATTTACAAAGAAAAGTTAAGTTCTTAGTAACCTATAGCATGAAGAAGAACAAACCTAATATGAAAGCAGAGAACATATGGAACTGGTAGATATATGACAATATGATTTACAAAAAAATTCTCAATTTTTAATAACCTATTGCATGAATAACAATAATATCAATATGAAGTCAGAGAATACACGGAATTGGTATATATTTAAAAACATGACTTACAAAGAAATTTCAGTTTCTAATCACCTGTAGAATGAAAAGGAAAAAAAGAAAAAAAGAAAAGAAAAGAATAAAAAGGAACAATATCTATATGAAAGCGCAAATTGTCATTAGTATTTAGTATGCCATAGGACCTAATAATCCTTTACAACAGAAACATATTAGCGTTCCATATGGAGGGTATTACCACAATTAAACCCAGACAATGTTCAGCAAGACGATCAATGTTCTGGGTTTAGGTCTAATCAAAAGCTAAATCTGCTAAACTTGTTAACCACAGCAAACCAGCAATTGATAGTTTTATGCTTAATTAGAGAAATAATTTTGTTTTCTTCCGCCGAGACCATGAGGGGGAAAGCAGTTTAGGAAAAGTACATGGTAGGTACAATGAGCAGAAAAATAACAGGCAAACAAATAAGAAACTAATTCTATGTCCCCTTTCCAACTATGATTTTCTGGGATTAGACACATTTGAAATTTCTAAAGTTACTGACTCAAACCTGTCAAAAGCAATAGAAATAGTGCAAACCAACTTATTTTCTAATGCATCTACCAAATTTTCTTCCTTCTTGGCAAAACTTTTAGACCTATCTAAACCCTGGAGAAGCTGTCCTGGTTTAGTAATGAAGTAGTCATAAACAGGAACAGTTGTATATATGGTGGCTTGCAGGAAGATGGGGTGGTCTTGCAGGTTTAATAAGTTTGGTTAGGTCACATATACACGGCTGCTGTTTGAAGGACTTAGTTCAAAAGAACTGTGCTTAATGTGAATGTAACATAGCAGAGAAAGGTCAGATTTATAGTCAATGATGAACCTATGATTTTAAAAATGATAGATAGGATTCCAGTTCTGTACTAGCGACCGGACATCTGTGGATTGAACTCCAACAGCTTGTGTGGACATGTCAAAGTTCAATCAGCTTGTGTGGACATGTCAAGATTTGAGATTAAGAATTGCAGGCCTAAAAACATTATGGGATTCCCTGTGAAGCAAGAATTCTGTTCAAAGTTTGCACAAATTAAATATCACAGAGAATTGCTTTTAGGTGGGCAAAACTTCTCTTTCCAAAAAAAGTTGAAAGAAAAGAAAAGAAAAGAAAAAAGAAAAGAAAAAGAGAGAGGTAGTCTCTTTTCTCCATTATAAAACTGGTTTTCTACTTAGATCACAATGTTAAAGCTAGGCCCTGCAAGCCGATGGATGTTCAAAAGTGAATATTGTACAGAGGTGCCCTCTAGAGAAAATTATAAAAAGGATTTGAGAAGTAGCCAGGGACTAATAATAATGGAAAAATGAGAAGTAGTACACATGTATTCAATCTTAGAGTTCAAGTTTCATCTTTTACATCAAGGGATAAGCTAGGCATAAGCACAAAGGCTTCATAACTAAGAATTTTCTTATATATGTAAGGTAAACATACAAGTATAAAGCAACTATTATGTCGCGTATACATGTATACAATCTAAGACTTCAAATATTAAGTACAAGGTATAAGACATCTTTGTATTGTAGCTAATGGAAGTATGATACAAATTATTAGTATACATAGCAATGTAGCATATAGGAGGAATTGGAAGTGATAGTAGAGGGAATCATATCGAAGCAATAATCACTTATTGCTGATACAGCAAGTTAAAGAGTTCAGAAAATGTATCTACGAAGATAGTCAACTCTAGCTGGGTGTTTGAGCTTCATAAGAGCTTTCACTTCATGCTTCCTGACCATCTCTCTTGAGATTTTCAGGTTACCAGCAATCTCTCCCAATGTTCTATCACCCTTTCCATCAAGCCCATATCTCTGTCTGATTACCAGGCTCTCTTTAGGCTTCAGAGAATCAAGCTGGAGACACGTAATAATAAAACAGAGTTTCTTATGTTAGTTTCAGATACCTATAAATAAAACCTAAAGCACGGTGTTTAAAGTATCACGATTTGATTTGGAACACTTTCCTAAGTACAACAAAATCAATCAATATGGTTGACCCTACTGTATCTTCGAGTGGCACACACATTTAAGTTGTATGGTAGCTTAGTAATAATGATTAGAGGTCAGATGTTACAGGTGCATACTGGTACTACCATCACATAGCAAGCAGATAAGCAGAGAACCTTAAAGTAAGCTCGCATTGGAGTCAAGAAATTGTCAACAATATGGTCATCACTCATCAGAACCTCTTAGTCTGCCATGAGTTTTCTATTTTCCAGAAAAGAAGAGAAGAAAATAACATTTATTCTTGTCACTGCCCAGAGGAAATATACCGAAAAACAAAATTGCCTCATTCACTGAAACGAAAAGAAGTTTCTGAAAATTTTTTGAGACTCTACATGGACATACTTCCATGTTCCATCATAGCCTTTATAGGTTCTAATATTGAAACTACAACCTGACACTTCAAGAGATTTTTCAGTGCCTAACATGCCTCAGCCGATATTGCATATCTGTATAACACATATATTTCCTGACGTTCATGAAGCATATCAACATTCACCAGTAATTTTCTATGTTATTCTATTAATCACAGTTGTGCATGATAATTCTTAAATAATTTTACTAAAAGTCTAAAACTAGTTTGGTATTTTTAAATACAATCATGCAGTTTAACATTATGAATCTACATTAAAGTTTTCTAATTTCTACATTATCCATGGAAATTATGCTCTTTAATCAACCTAATCTATCTGGTGGAAGCAGCATGAACCTATGTTATCCGGACCCTTTACTTTAGTCCAATGTATTCATGATATGATATGGGTATGAGGCATGTGTCCGACACATTAGATTTTAAAATATTACTATGTAGATTCTCCAATAGAAAGAAAAGAAAGCATGAAAGAAAATAATGACTAATAGGTGAAATTCATTTAAATGGGAGAACAAAACGGACAATAAATAAGTGAAAAGGAAAAAAAGGAAAAAAAAAAAACACATAATATCTGGTGGAAGCAGCATGAACCTATGTTACCCGGACCCTTTACTTTAGCCCAACGTATTCATGATATGACATGGGTATGAGACATGCGTCCACCACATTAGATTTTAAAATATTACTATGTAGATTCTCCAATAGAAAGAAAAGAAAGCATGAAAGAAGATAATGACTAATAGGTGAAATTCACTTAAATGGGAGAACAAAACAGACAATAAATGAGTGAAAAGAAGGAAAAAAAAGAAAAGAAAAAAATAACACAATATAGCCGAGTTCCCATATCCCAGAATTTTGAAAATGAACAAGTTGAGCCTTTAGATATGTATCCATATCCGACACCCATACCCAAGTCCAGGTAACATAGGCATGAACATATAGATTCTAGACGCGGAGTAAATGAACTGTATAAGAAATTGCATGTGCGTTGGACGCCATAAAACATTTTACACTCTTGTTAGCTAGTGTTTGAATAAATATATCTCCACAATACCATATGTAGCTTTGACCAAAATTCAGAAGAACTCAAAATAACCAAGTCAAATTTCTTAATTCTGTTGACTTTAGAGTGAAGTCAACTAAGAAGCCAAGTTGTATGCGAAGAATGAAATACTTGGCCAAGTTGGTTTAGGTGAATATATTAACTCCGGTAACTAGAAACAGAAAATCTTAAACCTAGGGATATGATAGTACCTATTCCTAATATACATTATATTTTAATGGAGGAAAAAAATAGTAAAACCACATATACATGGCATAGACATGGATCTATTTGAATGAGTAGAAATTGTTGAATCAGGTTTTAAGTTGAGTGCTCCAGTTACTTGACTAGATGGTTCGTTGAGTGTATTCGGGTTTTTGAGTTTTGGAATTCTAAACCAACAGCAGCAGTACCTAAACACTTTCATCTAACCATGTCATCTCAGAAGCTTAACCAGCAGTCGACTGTAAGAGGAGCTGACAATTTTTATTTTCACAAGCTATCAAAAGAAAAGAAATTTATGAAGATGAATCATTACCACATCATCTAATGCAAGTCTGAGAAGTGCAGGCTGCCTTCTCTTATCACCTCTGACATCATCAATATCAGTAATTCCGTTGATATACTCTTCCTGCGTGGTTGCATGTCTTGCATGAAGTGAAAGCACAGGTTTTGAGGCCCTCATGACTTCTTGGTACCGCTCAGGGGAGATTCCTACTTTTTCAATTATTTCTTCTTCTGTTGGCTCCCTCCCAAGATCAAATGTCAACTCTAATTTGGCCCTCTGGATTTCTAATCTAACCTGCACAATGCAAATGGGAAAGAAAAAAAAAATCCATTACTTGGAAGTTAAATAGATTGCAAAGCATAACTGCAACAAATAAATTTGTACTTTGTTTTCAGATAATTTATCATAAACTTTTTGGTGCTAAATTGCATCTGCATCACAAGTACAATGGCTTTGTACTACTTGGGAGTTATGTTCAGCAGATCAAGCATAATTATTTGCATAGAGCTTATACGTTGTCTAATTAGTGTCAAAAACAACATATACTCATAAAAGAGTGCAAATTCCAGGAAACGCTATCTACTTTCTACAGGACCAACTTAGGATCATCAAGGTTGATATTTAGTAACTGACAAGGGTATGGTTGATTATGCCAAAAACTACCACAATGAAGAAGAATAGAAATAGAAAATCAGCATACCGATTCAAGGCCAAAGGAGACACGTGTGAAACTTGACAGTGTCATGGAGCGTGTTATAGCATGCCTTATCCAGAAGAGACCATAAGTGGATAGTCGGAACCTTCTTTTTGGTTCAAAGCGGTCGATAGCTATGATGAGACCCTTAACTCCTGCTTGGCAGAGGTCTTGGAATCTTGGACCATTGGCAAACTCCGGAAAGTACTTGTTGATAACAAACAACACTAGCCGGAGATTGTGCTGCAAAAGATTTTGGCAGGAAATTTATTAGTCATTTCTCATAGTATAAGGCCACCGACTTCATTAGAGTAAAACTTCCAATCCGAGGAGATAAGTGGCTCTCTAGCATAAAGGGATAATCTACAGTCAGATAATGAAATATGAATCTCATCCAATTTCCCATCTGGGAAAAATTAACAGATTAACAGATGCATGATGCATCTCAGTGATATTTCAGACTATTGAAGGATCAAAACTGCATTTGTTAAACAGTAATAGAAAACCACTAAAATCAACATGTTGCAATATTAGACTTAAAGGAGGATCATTAATCTGCAAATTCAACAGACAGAATCACCAGGAGTAAGTATACAAGTTTGGATATTTATTGATGTGATCCATCATTCCATTGGACAATCAGTCATTCTAACTTTTCAATCTCATCCAGGCTATTTTTGGGTAACTGACAACATTTTTGGCTGTAGTAGACTGATTTTGAGTTCTTTAAGACTTTAGACACCCTTCTAATGTGTGGAAATAAATGGAACGCGCCGATATAGATACCTTGATTAGCTTGTTTCTAGCAGCACGCCCAACTTCTATCTTTCTTCTAACATCTGATACACTCGTGTCCCTCGCAGCTGCTAATTCAGCATCTGTGGGTTCTCTCCCCAAATCTTTTTGCAAGTTCTCCTTCACTTGAACAAGTGCCTAAAACATACAAAGTGCAATTAAGGGCATCATAAGAAGCATGTAATTTAGCTGATTTAGAATACTTTTTAATATCAGTCATGAACACATGAAAAATGACTTCAAAAATAAGAAAGGATATAAACAGTTTACCTTCATAGGTTGCATCAACTTGAACAGCCATGCATGCTCTGAAGAAGGAAGAACCGGTGGTATCCTCATCTTTTTCCAATCAAAGCTGGCCAGATCAGTTGAAGCAGAATATTCCCTAACAAGCCTATCGACATTTACATCCTCCACCTTGCTTTCTTCAGTCAATCTTGAATCCACAATGACCCCCTCATTCTGTTTTAATGCTATCCTCTTCTCTAGACTCAATCGTTTCACCTTCTTTCTATTGTTCCTAATCACATTACTACTTTTTCTCTTCTCATCTTTTTCATAATTTTCTTCAACCCTCTTTCTTGTTCTAGGGCTTTTTTTCACCACACAATTAGTGCCTTCGACATCTGAAACATCCATTGGGGAACTAAGCTTGTAAATATTTTCAAGTTTGGCAGCGGCTTCACTATAATTCAAATCTAGAGTGCAAGGAGAAACTTCATCAGTAGAGACAGCATTAACTCTTTTCGGAGACTTAGTCACTCTCATATGTCTTGTCTTCTTTTTAGCAGTGTCTACGGATAATGTGACAGACTCATGGGTAGTGGCCAAAGCCATATTCTTGGTCTTATCTGTTTTAAAAGCCACAATCGCAGTTCTTCTCACAGGAGATCGATGTGTTGAGAACCTTGAACTCAAGCCTAATGGAGTCCGAGATGTTGAACTAGAAACAGTCACAACTCCCATGCCAAGTTGTCTAAGCAACTGAGTCAAGTTGTGGACGAATTCTTTCTCACTATTCCAAAACCTGCATATATCAATATCAGTGAGTGGATTTCATGCACATTTGCTACACCAATTCTAACAATTTAGCTATACAAGTTATTGAGTTGACCAACAATCTATGATCCTTTTACCCAATCAGTACACAAAGAGCTGCACTACCAAAATAGAGCATAAAAATTTAAAATCAGTACAATCAGGAAATGAATATCTCTTAGGGTCATACCAAGAATGTGCTACCAATCAATGCATTTTCAAGTTTTTGTCTCATTTTAACTTTTTTTCTTACTTTATTTTTGTTTTTCTTGTTTCTTTCCTTCTTTTTATGTAAGGCATATCCCATAAAATTACATAATTTGTTAGCTTGTTAGATTTTTTTATTTGTATTGCTATGTAGGTTGATGAAGTTGAAAAGAATGCATAATTATAGGTATTTTTTTTGTTTTTTATTGATGAAATAACACTTTTTTTACGTCTCTTTTGATTTTTGTCGAATTTCATCGAATTTTGTTTTTTTATTGATGAAATAACACTTGTTTCCTCTGGTAGAAGTTAATTACACTTTTCGATTATAAATACTAGCTCTCTCTGTTTTTACTGAGCAGAGCTACACTTTCTGAAAACATATTCTTCTTACTCTCTTCATTCTCTAATTCAAATCCCAACCAATAGAAATTTATGCCCTAAAACAGTAGTAGACATGTAAAGATCATTTGATAGACATACTCTTCCCATCATCCATAATGCATATTAAGTTAGGTTGGACACATTATTTGCTGTGTAACCAGGTTTAGTTTTCTATTTCACCTTCAAAATCCTATATTCCTACCTTAAGTTTACACATCCAAACCAGTACTACTTCCTTCACATTCAAATTCTGAACCTAGTTGCCTACAATTTCGGACACTCAGAAGTCAGAACATCTTCTCCACCTTAAAACTTCTCCTATTTCTCTTCAACATGAACAATCATCATGAATGTTACATTTAAAATCAAAGCTTATAACATTTGTAACTCATATTACTCAGAAACTCTCTCCACCTCCCAAAATCAAAAACTCTTAAACTTCCTCTTTTCATACCATCAACCAAAGCTCAAACCACAAAAAAAGGCGACAAAACAGATTGCAAAGAAATTCCAAACATCAATCGATCGGGCTTTTTCTAGGTTATGATCCGAACAGAAATTCCTAATGCTTAGCATGCAAGAACATCAAAAACTTCTTCAAGCATTCGAAATAGAAATAAAAAATCCCATAATTTCAATTAAAACAGAACTACAGCTCTGCTTCATCAAATTTTCAAAAACTCCACTCCAAAAATCGAGCAAAGAAGCTAAAAATTCCATACCTTCGAGTTCGATTCGAGTTTTTGGATCGCAAAATCGATTCTTCGATGATTAAACTACAGAGAACGCGAGAGAAAATGAAGTAAAAATACCAAGTGTTTTAACTGAAGAAGAATTTTTTAGGTCCACAAGCTCTCTTTTACTATTTATGACGGACGAGATTCTTTAATCTCGGAAAAGGTACGGATACATATTAGACACGTGTGCATTTACGAAGACTGAAGAATTTTGGATGACGTGGCTTGACATGGAGCAGGGAGTGGTATCATGGGGTCTTGCGTGGAGCACGGAGAGTGGCTGGAGGATATTTTTCAAGTCCAACGTGTGGATGATGTTTGTGACACCTATGTGGTTACTATTAGAAAGTAAGATATTAGACTGCGACGTGGGGCATTGTGTGTTGGGGGCTTTGAAGGCTCCTACGTTGCTTTATGGAAACCATTTGAATTAGGATAATTTTTGTCAAAAAAAAAAATTTGAGGATAATGATATAATGTTCTAGGAATTAACTGTGTTTTTTTTATTATTATTATTTTTTAAGAGCAGTGCTATATTGCCAATAAGGGGAGATTGTACGGCGGTCAGTATAAATTTTTAAACACAAAAAGTCATGAGTTTGAGTCATAAAAAGCGCAATTGGAAATCAGTTGTAATAAGATTTATTTAAAAATATTATAATGTATTATTGATACAAGATTTGACCAACACTAAATAATAATAGATTGGAGGAGACATACTAAGCTGAAATTTGTAAAGTTATTTACTGATCTATGTGCCTCATTTGGATGTCTAGTATTTACCTTTATTAAGTGAATAGTTCTCAATAAAGCCAATCAGTTCAATCCCCAGGCTGAAAGGTAGGATCACAATAGATCCGCTTAAATACTAAGTCTTTTGAAGTAGCAAGCTGCCTCTCGTTCCCTATTTAAAGTTACTAAGGACAAGACTGAATATGGCTAACTATGTTGATTGCCGGTTCAGTAGAGTAAAGGTATAATACATTGACTCCTTGACACGGTGCATAAATGAACAGTGGTATGCAAGAATAGCTGATACGCGCTGATTCCCATTATTTCTTGTTCTTGTGAACAATACTGTATATATGAATATTATCGTATTTGTAAATAGTATCGTATGTGTGAATAGTGACATATATGTGAATAGTGTCGTACGTGTATAGGTGAAAGACTTTTCTAATGTGGAAGATCAACCAAGGCCGCAACTACAGAGCATACTAAGAATTTTTTTAACGGTTCCGACACTATTTCTTGGAAACTATATATAATATTGCACTACTAACTGGTAAAATAATGACAGTAACTGTAAAGAGTAGAGAGACAAAAGATTTACGTGGTTCGATTCTGAGACCTACGTCCATAGGCAGAGTGTAAAATCTTCATTATAAATTGGAGATTACAACTTTCCTCTTTTCTTTCAAAGAGAGAACAATAAGACTCTTTCTTTCTTGAAAACTCAAATATACTTATGATCAATCAGATCTGAATGAATTGAATTGAATTGAATTGAATTCTTAGTCCAGGAAAAAATTATGAATAAAATATTATTAAAAATAATATTTTATTCTATTTTTATATTATTTTTTATTTTTCATGGGTGGGGTTTGTCCACCATTTTATTTTTTGTTTTTGTGAAATGGGCCCAACATCTACCCCCATGTTCTGATTAATAAATAGTTGGTCAGAGCCTTTTGTTTATATATTTCCTTCTCGATAGCTAAAGATGTGGGAGGTAAAGAAGTGATCTGCCGGAAAGAGCTCTGTCGAGAATTCATCTTGCAAAGAAAGTTTTGCCGAGAGATGTCGCGACTTAACATAGATTTTGACGATGCCGAGAAGCAACTCGCCGAAGCCACTTTGAGGACTCATCAGGGGAGTGTAGCAGGATCTACTTTTTTTGTTGATCGTCCAGTAGTATTGGCTTTGCCCGGAGGTTTTGAGCGAAAGGGCACTTCTGTTGAGTTTTTCGACTCTCGTCCGGTTAATTCTGAAATGGCTAAGTTTCCTGAGGGGAATTCATCTCGGCTCCCTTCTTTCGCAGACTTTAGTACAACGCCAGGGTCGAAACGAGATAAACTCAGTGGCCTTGAGTTTTCTCTTGGCGGTTGCCGAGTTGAGTGTCTGCAGGACATCGTTGAAAAGGCGCGTGAGAAATCTTGTGTTGCCAACCTCAACTTGTGTGCAACCAATCTTGTAGGGGTACATTTTTTTTTTATTTTTTTAGCACCTCACTCATTTGACCTTTCTGCCATAGCATATTCTTGCTTAGATTGCAATGAATGTCGTGGTTGCCCTAAAGCAAGTTGAGCAAGCGGTAGCTCTCAACAGAGCAGACTATTCTTAGAATAGAGCTGAGGTTGTTGGGCTGAAGGGTAAATTGGCAAGTTGTGAAAAAGAGTTGACTGTGAAGGGAGCATAAAGAGTGTTGAAGGTGAGATTTTATCCGGATATATAGAATCCAAGGAGTTTACTTCTCTGCTGAAGGAGAACTTTACGAAGGGTGCCTACAACGCCATGCATGACGTAGGTTAGTTTTTCAAAGATCGTATTTATATGAAGACATTTTTTGCAGCTAAGAAGCAGGAAAAGATAACACAAATGACTAGGGAGACGAGGAGGCGAAGGCCAGGCAAATAGCTAAGACTAAGAGGCTTATAACATTGGCAACGAGGAAAGGCAAGACCCCAGTTTCGGGGAAGGTCGAGGGTCCAGTTATAGAGAGAACCCGGTCGCAAGTTGGGGATAAGGCCAACACCTCAATTATTGAGAAAGCCAAGGCTCCTATTTCTAAACTTCCTCGAGCACTGTCTGTTTCAGAGAGAACCACAACACCGGTTCAAGAAAAAGCCAATATGTCGGTGGTTGTTAAAACTTTACCAGGTCCTTATACAGGAGGTACTTCGAATACTGCTCCTAGGGCTTTATCGATTTCTCCCCCTCCTATTTTTGGCAAAACACGTGAAACTCACAATCTTTGAAGTCGAAGGCGTTTTATACAACTTTGGTCAAAAGTCGGTCTTTTGTATGTCTTGTTTGAGACTGACACATAGTTGATATAGAACTGATTCTTGTAGTTAAATTTGATCGGTTGATTTCGGTTGTTTGTTGACTTGTGGTCGTTGAGTTGATGGGCTAGTGGATGATTTCATCCACTTCAAACTTCTCGGTAGGGATTGTCCAACCCCCCAAGGCACTTTAGGGTATAAACCCTTCTTCTCGGTAGGTACCAAGACACTCTGGACTTAAAGTCCTCTTCTCGATAGCTAGCATTTCTGCTGCCCCAAGGCACTCTAGGGCCGAAGCCCTTCTTCTCGGTAGGGACTCGTAGAGTAGCCCCCAAGGCACTCTAGACTTAAAGTCTTCTTCTCGGTAGCTAGCATTTCTGCTGCCCCAAGGCATTAAGTTATTTGCCAGTAGATTTGTAAAAAAAATAAAAGGCGTGTAGTGCCACTTCATTGATGTACCAAAACTGTATGTCGAAACATATTGTAGGAACAATGTAGAGGTAGTCATAGAGACGTAGAAATAATGTAGAAACCATTGACTCTAAGCCGTTGCTGCTACTGGTAATACTTCTTGAGATGCTCCGCGTTCCAGGGTTTGAGTATCCTTCTTTCAGCTAGGTCTTCAAGTTCATACACTCCTGCTCGGAGTATGGCAGTGACCTTGTAGGGTCCTTCCCAATTCGCACCAACGTCTCCTACTCCTGGTTCTCGTGTGTTCAACATGACTTTCTTGAGCACCAGGTCACCGATCTAGAAGCTTTTGTGCTTGACCTTGGAGTTGTAGTACCTGGAGACTCTCTGTTGATATGTTATTAACCTGAGTTGAGCTTGCTGTCACTTCTCCTCTAGAAGATCGAGCTCATTACACTAGGCTTCTGTGTTCATCACTTCGTCAAAGTTTGTCGTCCTCAAAGTTGGTATACCGATCTCGATAGGGATGACAGCCTCCATCCCGAAAGCGAAAGTGAAAGGTGTTTCCCCTATCGCAGTCAAGGGAGTGGTATGGTATGACCACAAGACCTGTGGCATGTCCTCGGCCCATGTTCCTATCTTCTCCTCAAGTCTAGCTTTCAGAGTGTGCTTAATTATTTTATTCACTGCCTCTACCTGGCCGTTGGCTTGAGGATGAGCAAGAGTGGAAAAGAAGTGTCGAATGCCGAGTTCTTCACAAAACTTATCAAAATTGGTGTTATCAAACTGCTTGCCGTTGTCTGAAATAATGGCATATGGGACGCCAAATCGGCACACAATGTAGTTCCAAATGAAGCATGTAATTTTTTGTTCAGTAATGTTTGCCAATGGTTCGGCTTCTGCCCACTTAGTAAAATAATTCACCGCAACAATTGCGAACTTGATCTGGCCTCTACAGATCGGTAGTGGGCCTATTAAGTCCACCCCCACTGAGAAATGACCATAGGCTTTGGATTGGATAAAGCTTTTCTGCTAGGGCTCTAATGTTGATGCCATGCCTCTGACAGTTATCGTACTCTCGAGTTGTTCGTATGGAGTCCTTGTGGATGGCAGACCAGTAGTAGCCTTGGTTGAGAATCTTGTATGTCAAAGCTCTTCCACCGGAATGGTTTCCACAGATCCCTGCATGAATTTCCTCAAGGACTTCTTGAGCTTACTTCTCACGCAAGCACTTTAAATAGGGCATGGTGAAGCTACGTCTGTAGAGTTGTTCATCCACCAGTGAGTATAGAGTAGCTTGCTTTTGGATTCGTCTCGCATCAATCTTATATGTTGGAAGTTCCCTGCCTCGCAGGTACATTTCGATAGGATCCATCCACGAAGGGGTTTGGTCAACGGTACCAACCTGACCGAGCTCCCAAATGCATTGTGTCGGTAAAAATTCTACTGGAACATGTATCATGAGCTCGACCTCAAAAGAAGATGCCAGTTTGGAGAGAGCATCTGCCAGGGTATTTTCAGCTCTCGGTACCTACGCTACTTTATATTCTGAGAATTGGTTCAGTAATGCCTGTGCTTCTCTTAAGTAAGCTTGCATCCTCTCATCTTTGGCTTGATACTCCATCGTAATAGGACATGCCACGAGCTGAGAATCACAGTGGATGACCAACCTACTCACCCACCAGCTTTGAGCAAGCCTTAGCCCAGCTAAGAGTGCTTCATACTCCGCTTCATTATTGGAGGCTGGAAAACAGAAACGAAGAGCACATAAATGCTTCTAATCTTTGGGGAGATGAGCACGATTCCTGCCCCACATCCTTACTTGCAAGACGAGCCATCCACGAACAACTTCCATTCCTGAGAAGATAGGTTGGTTAGCCGAGCTGTCTGGAGTAGCTCGGTGAGAAAATCTGCGAGCACCTGTCCCTTTACAACTACTCGAGATCTATACTCGATGTCAAACTCACTCAGTTTGATGGCCCACTTGGTTAACCGACCAGACACCTCAAATCTCAGAAGTACTTGTCGCAACGGATGTTTGGTAAGTACCATAATGGTATGGGCCTGGAAATAGGGCCTTAACTTCTAGGCTAAGGTGATCAATGCAAGGTAATTTCTCGATCTCTAGATATCTGGACTTTGCCTCAAGTAGAGACTTGCTGATATAGTAGACAACTTTCTGCAAGTCTTGTTTTTCTCTTACGAGTGTTGAACTGACTGCTGCTTCTAACACTGCTAGATAGAGGAAGAGCTCTTCCCCGGGAAGGGGTTTTGACAACAAGGGGGTTTGCCCTAAGTATGTCTTTAACTCCTGAAACGCCTTGTCGCACTCTGGTGTCCACTCTACCGTTTTCTTCTTAATCAGCTTGAAAAGGGGAAGGCACCGATCTGTGGACTTAGAGATAAATCTATTTAAGGCTGCTACGCATTCAGTAAGCCATTGAACCTCTTTCACCGTCCTAGGAGGTTGCATGTCGATCAATGCCTTGATCTTGTCGGGGTTGGCTTCAATTCCCCTCTGGTTGATGAGGAATCCCAAAAACTTTCTCGATCCTACGCCGAACGTATACTTCGCTGGGTTGAGTTTTATGTTATACTTCCTCAGAATGTTGAATGTTCCTACTAGGTCAGTAGGGTGATCTGATGCATGGACACTCTTTACTAACATGTCGTCAACATACACCTCAATGTTGATGCCGATCTTCTCCGCAAACATTTTGTTCACTAATCTTTGGTAGGTGGCACTGGCATTTTTCAGGCTGAAGGGCATTACCTTGTAGTAATACAGGCCACGATCGGTGATGAAAGCTATTTTCACCTCGTCGTCCGAGCTCATCCTGATCTGGTTTTATCCTGAATAGGCATTCAGGAAACCAAGCAGCTCATGATCGGAAGTGGCATCCACCAACTGGTCGATGCAGGGTAGCGGGAAGCTATCCTTGAGGAATGCCTTATTCAGGTTTGTGAAGTCAACACATGTCCTCCATTTTCCGTTAGGCTTTTTGACCATCACTACATTGGCTATCCAATCTGGGTATAGCGCTTCCCGGATGAAACCAATCGTTATGAGTTTGTCTACCTCGTCCTGCAGACCTTGGCTCTTGTCGAAGCTGATTGGTCTTCTCTTCTGTCGAACTGGCCTTGCTGTCGGATAGACGTTGAGACGGTGCACGATCACACTGGTCGGTACGTTGGGCATATCCTCGTGTGACCAGGCAAAAATGTCTTTGTGATCCCACAACACGTCAACCAGGTGTTTGGTACCTTCTGAGCTCAGCGACGTTCCGACCTTTACAGTCTTAGTTGGGTAATCGGCGATCTGTACTTTTGATCAATCTCCCTGTGCCTCTAATCTGGTCTCCATTTCCCGCGGATAGAGGCCTGAGCTAATCGGAATTTCGGTATGCATCAGGTGCTCTTCTGTGATCCTAGGGAAGTCTGTAGTTGTAACCTTCCTTTTCATCGTCGTCGCATAACAATCTTTGGACTCTTCTTGGTTACCCCATATGACACCCGTATGACACCGACTCCTCGCTCCACTGGGAACTTAAGTGCCAAATGAAAGGTTGACACCACAGCTCAGACGTTGTTGAGGAGGGGTCGTTCAATAATGACATTGTACGCAGTAGGGCATTTTACTACCAGGAAATTGGCCATGACTTATTTTGTGCTCTGCATCTCCAGCTGTGACTGGTAAGGTGATCTTTCCTTAGGGCATAACTCTGTTTCCCGTGAATCCGATTAGAGGCACATCCACCAAGCTGAGTTGTTCCTTTTTTAATCCTAACTTCTCGAAGGTTGACCAATAGAGAATGTCGGCCAAGTTGCCATTATCGACCAACATTCGATGTACTTTGTAGTTGGCCACTGTCATCACAACTACTAGGGCGGCGGAGTGAGGTCGGAGGATATCCCGCGCTTCCTCATCTATGAACGTGATGGCAAAATCCACACGCTTCTGCTTCTTAGGTCGGTAGCCCAAATTCATCACTTCAGACCGGGCTTCTTGGATATATAGGGTTCTGTTGGAGGTACCGACCTGGTCACCTCCAAAGATGGTTTCAATTTCCCGAATTGGTTCAACTCTATCCTGCTCTGGAGCTAGACCTCTTCTCTGCTCGGAGTCTTTGGCGAACTCCCTCAGGTGGCCATTATGAATAAGGATCTCAATTTCTTCCTTTAGGTCATAGCACTGGTCAGTGTCATGATCCTGGTCTTGGTGATACCTGCAATATTTCTTCCTATCTCTTTGCTCTGTCGGCCTTTGTATCTTCTTTGGCCACCGGACATAGTCCTTATTCTGGATCTTCATAAGGATCTGTTCCCGAGATAAGTTCAGGGGTGTGTATATAGAGTGAACAGTCTGGGGTACCTTGTTGCTCTTTTGATCCTGTACATCATAGTTCGTATAGTTCGACTTCTTCCCATCCCTGTGGTCTTCTTTGGGTTTCTTAGTTTCATCCCTCTTTCTCTTTGCCTCCTTCTTTGAGCTTTTCTCGAAGTCTTCTTCTCCCCGCTTTGCTTCGCTTTGTTCATCTGCGTTGATGAACTTCTCAGCTCGATGAAGGACCTCCTTATAGGTTTGAGGCTTTTTCTTTTCAAGAGAGTAGTGGAATCTTCCTGCCCTCAGTCCTGCTATGAAGGTCGTTACTACGGTCTTGTTGTTGTAGTCATCCACCAAGACTCTCTCCGCGTCGAACCACTCCAGATAGTTGTTTAAGCTCTCACCCAGCTTCTGCTTGATGGCAAGTAGGTTGTTTACCAGTTTGATTCTCTCCTTCCGGCTAGCAAAGTGGTTGATGAACTCGAGTGTCAAGTGGTCGAACGAGTAAATGGAGCTGATTTTCAGGTTGGTGTACCACTTCTAAGTTGGTCCACCAAGAGTGATTCCGAAGCCATTACATATGGTGGCGTCATCGTAGCCTTTAAACTCCATCCAATCCTTGTACTTGTTGACGTGATGTCGGGGGTCTCTTTATCCATCATACTTTTTCACCTCCGTTGTCTTAACGTTCCTGGGCAGTAGGGTCTGGAGAATCTCGTTGATGAATGGAAATGGAAGCTCTTTATATTCCCGATAGTGTTTCGGGGCATTATCTCCGCTGCATCTAGTCAATTCAGCATGTCCAGACTTAGAGGTCTTTTTGGACTCCGATCTGACCTGGCTAGTCGCATTAGTTTGCCTCGAACGTGCCGATTTGGTAGAAGTTTTTATGGCATCAACCCTCTTCTCAGGTACTGACTTGGATAAGGCTTCCCTCGTCCTATCTGCCTTGGTTGGTACCAACCTTGGATAGGAGGATGCCGAGCTGTGACTTTTTTTGGCATCCAAGGAATGACGTAGGTCCCCAGCCAAGAGAAACTTAGGGTGGGAAAGGATTGGCTTTCGCTTTGAGATCATGCATCCATCCGCTTTCCGAAGTTGGGAGTCAGATGAAAGTAGGAAAGGAAACATCTCCTTCATCATCTGCTGTTGCTCGAGAACGACTCAGGACATTTTCTCAAGATTCTTCTCGATCGCATTCATTCGGGACTTTTGAGCAGAACCTTTCTTCTTTGGCTTGGGAGGTCTTCCTCTTTTATCCTTAGGTATTTTCGAGGTTGCCACTGGTTTCAGCTCAATCAGAATTTTTGCCTCTTGACTCGTGGTTACTGAGCTAAACTTGACTCAGAATGTCGTCCCCCCAGACAATGCCAAATGTTGATGCAAGATTTGTCCAACACCAAATAGTAATAGATTGGAGGGGACGTGCTTAGCTGGAACCTGCAAAGTTGTTTACTAATCTGTGTGTCTTATTTGGATGTCTAGCATTTACCTTTACTGAGTGAACAATTCTCAATAAAGCCAACCAGTTCAATCCCCAGACTGAGAGGTGGGATCACAATGGACCTGCTTAAATACTAAGTCTTCTGAAGCAACAAGCTGCCTCCCGTTTACTATTTAAAGTTACTAAGGACTAGACTGAATCTGGTTATCTATGTTGATTGTTGGTTCAACAGAGTAATGGTATAATGCATTGACTCCTTGACATGGTGCACAGATGAATAGTGGTATGCAAGAATAGCTGATACGCGTTGATTCCCACTATTTCTTTTGAACAGTACCGTATATATGAATAGTGTCATATACGTGAATAGTGTCGTACACGTGTATAGGTGAAAGACTTTTCTGATGTGGAAGATTAGCCAAGGCCGCAACCGCAGAGCATACTAAGAATTTTTCAGTGGTTCCGACACTACTTCTTGGGAAACATATACAATATTGCACTACTAACTGGTAAAATAAAGACAGTAACTGTAAAGAGTAGAGTGACAGCAGATTTATGTGGTTCGGTTCTGAGACCTACGTCGAGTAAAGTGTAGAATCTTCATTATAAACTGGAGATTACAACTTTTCTCTTTTCTTTCAAGGAGAGAACAATGTGACTCTCTTTCTCTTAAAAACTCAAATATACTTATGATCAATAAAATCTGAATGAATTGAATTGAATTTTTAGCCCCCATTTAGAGGAGAAGATTATGAATAAAATATTATTAAATATTTTATTCTATTTTTATATTATTTTTTATTTATCATTGGTGGACAAACCACCTTTCGTAGTTTGTCCACCATTTTGTTTTTTGTTTTTTGTTTTTGTGAAATGGGCCCAACATGTATCAATTGTAATAAGTTTTTTTTTTTTCACAATATCTTTTTTATACAAATTTAGAAAAGAAAATTTTATATTGTATATCAATTATATAACAAGATTTATTTTAAAATATTAAAGGATTTAATTTGTCATTATAAAATACTTAAAGACATTTTAAAAGCAATATAACAAATTGTCCATTAATGTTTGAAGGTGACATAGCTGAAGACAACAAAACAGAGCTAGTTTCCAGTTCGTGTTGACATGTTAGCAGTGTTAGTTAACTGTTATAGAGAGCTTATAAATCTGTTATGGTTGTTATGCCTAACCCAATGTAAGATTGACAAGTGTCCTCTAGTTGGTTACATCTACCACTATAAAGGACATTGTGTATTGTACATTGTTTCTTTTGGAGAATTAAAATCTCAATTCGTCTTCTTCTTTTCTCTGTTCTTCATGGATATTCAATCCTAATAGGTTGAATAATCCATTTATGGTATCAGAGCTATTAAACACAAGTCATGGCATCCTCTAGTAATTCGTTTTCAAGTTATCTTAGTGCGCCATTATCCATGAAGCTAGATCGTAGCAACTACTTATTGTGGAAATCGCAGATCATTCAGGTTGTGCTAGGTCACCGTCTTGATGGAGTCTTATTTGGTGAAAAGTGTCAACCAGATCCTCTGCTCAAGAATGGAGCAGCAAATCTAGATTATGTCGTTTGGATGAGAAATGATCAACTCTTGTTGAGTTGGCTGCAATCTTCAATGGTTGAGGCTGTTCTTGGAGTTGTTGTTCATTATACAACATCAACAGGAGTGTGAAAGGCACTTGAACAAAATTTTGCTAATCAATCAGAGGCTAGAGTTCTTCAGTTGAAAATGCAACTACAGACCAAACGGAAAGGCAACTTGACGATCTCGGAGTTTTATGACAAGATAAAATCGATTGTAAATAGCTTGATATTTGCACGACAACAAATAAGTCATACAGATCTTGTAATGGTTGTACTAAATGGTCTTGGCATAGACTATGATTCAATTGTTGTTAATCTTATATCAAGAATTGATCATGTGTCTATGGAAGAGGCTCAAGCTCTCTTGATGAGCCAAGAAAGCAGACTTGAAAGAATTCATAGTGAGAATGAGGTGAACATGAAGGCTTTTGTGAACATGGCAGTGAATGCATCAAATAAAAATAATAACAATAAGATGTCTCATGGAAATTGACGTGGCAATGACAGAGGTGGTTACCGTGGTGGTCATCGAGGAGGCTACAATGGTGGTCGTAGTGGAAACAAAATCACTTCTCAAGTATGCTTCAAACAGGGACATTCTGCATCAGTGTGTTATTACAAATTTGATAGATCCTTTCAAGGATCATCTTCGTAGTAGAGTTTTGGAAGGGGATTTCATGGATTTTACTTTGGTCCAGCTGCATACTAACCTCCTCCCGATCTTTTCAAGGATTCAACGTGGTATGCAGATAGTGGCGCGACAAACCACGTTACATCTTATTTCTCAAATCTAAGTTTGGTTTCTAAATATTCAGGTCCAAAAAGAGTCACGGTTGGCAATGGTAAAACTCTATCAATATCGCATATTGGTACATCTTCTTTAAGTTCAAGAAATTCCTCCTTGGTTCCTAAATTTATTCTTCATGTACCTGAGATTAAGAAAAAAACTTGGTTAGTGTTTCAAAACTAACTAAAGACAATAATGTTTAGGTGGAATTTCATCTAGATTTTTGTTTTGTCAAGGAAAAATTTACCAAGAAGGTGCCCATCTAAGGGAATCTTAGAGATGGACTCTAGATGCTAGGGGATTCTATATCTGCTGAAAGAGGCAACATACCGTGTGCATTGGTTTCTTCTCTCTTAAATTCTAATTCAAATACTATGGTTGTCAATGGTTCTCATCCTTCTATATTCTATGTGTTATGCTTCACATATGACTGTAATAGTTGTTATTCCTCTATTTTTGCTGCTGACGCAAATGAAAGAGCTAATTCTCATAATGTGTCTTTATTTGTTGAGAGTGTGGATTTATGGCATAAAAGGCTTGGACACCCAATGGCACACACTATCTTAAGTATTCTTCACAAATATGCTATCAAAACTTCGACTAATCATGTTAGTTTTTGTGATGCTTGTCAGCAAGGTAAAAATCACGTTCTTCCATTTCCATCTTCAACAACCAAGACAACACAACGATTGGAGCTTATACAAACTAATGTATGGGGTCCAACCCCTACACCCTTTAACGAAGGATACCAATATTATATTTATTTTGTTGATGATTTTACAAGGTTTACATGGATATATCCTTTGATTCTAAAATTTGAAGCTATTGCTATTTTTACTATCTTTCAAAAGCTAATAGAAAAATAGCTTGGGGCATCAAATTAAGGGTGTTCAATCCGATTGGGGAGGAGAACACTGTCCTTTTAAAGACTTCTTGGCCAACCTTGGAATCAAGTTTCAACATTCGTGTCCTCATACTCATCAACAACACGGTCGTGTTGAGTGGTCACATCGTCATATTGTCGAAACAGGACTTACTTTACTGAGCCAAGCGTCAATGCCACTTACATACTAGTAGAATGTGTTTCAAACTGCGATTTTCTTGATCAACCAGTTGCCTTCTTTAGTCTTATCAAATATGTCTCCATATCAAAAAATTCTTGGGGTAATGCCAGATTATATGTTTCTCAAGACTTTTGGGTGTGGATGTTTTCCCCATTTTTGTCCATACAATGCAAATAAGCTTCAATATCAATCTTCCTTATGTGTTTTCCTTTGGTATTCAATCCATCACAAAGGTTACATATGCTTACATCCATTAGGTTGCATCTATATTGCTAGAAATGTTAATTTTAATGAAAATGTGTTTCCTTTTGCCAATGGTTTTCCAAGCAGCCAGGTATTTACTTCAAGTTCTATGCAACGCCAACAAACGCAGTCGACTGCATCTCCAGCAGGTGTATTTGTTCCTTTGCAACTGTTATCTGCTTCACATTCACCTAATGCAAGTTTTCTTCCTCAATCAAATGTTACATTTGTTGTCAATTCACCTATGCAACCATCTTTTTCTATTTCTCCTATTGATCCTACCATTACAACTCCACCATCTACTTCCACACATACCATGATCACTCGAGCCAAAAATGGAATATTTAAGCCTAAGATTTTTGCCTCCACTAATCATTCTCTTACCCTGGTCACTTCTCTTGCTGAACCTAAGACTGTCAAAGAGGCTCTTGCAGTTCCACAGTGGCATCAAGCCAAGAAAGAGGAGTTTCAAGCTTTAATGAAAAATAATACTTGGGAATTAGTTCCATATAAACAAGATATGAACTTAGTTGGGAACAAATGGGTGTTTAAGGTGAAGCTCAATGCCGATGGTACAATCCAAAGATATAAAGCTCAGTTGGTTGCGAAGGGTTTTAAACAAACTTCGGGGATTGATTATTAAGAGACTTTAGCCCGATTGTCAAGCCAACTATGGTTCGCATTGTGTTGTCTATTGCAATCACAAATGGATGGGACATACGCCAACTTGATGTAAATAATGCGTTCTTGAATGAGACTTTATCAGATGTTGTTTTCATGGCCCAACCGGAGGGGTTCATTGATCAAATGAATCCAACTCATGTTTGTCGTTTGAGCAAGGTGTTGTATGGTCTTAAACAAGCTCCAAGGGCATGGTTCGATAAGTTGAAGACCACTCTCCTCAATTGGGGATTCAAAGACTGTAAATCTGATAGCTCCCTCTTCATTTTTCGATCACAACAACATGTGGTCTTGCTTTTAGTGTCACACCCCGAATATTCTCTCATTTTAAAATCCCTTTAATTTGGAATTTGATGGTAAATAGCAACAAAAGAAATTCCTGTTGCAACTTTTGTATTCTCCAAACTAACTTCACTTTATTATATGACTTATTTTCTATAGTACAAAAATGTCATTTTCTTACATATGTTATAATTTTTACATATTTAAACCAAAACTAACACACACGAGTGCCCACCACACTTCAACCTTTATAGACAGGTAAAGGTTGTTACAGTCGGCTTATTTGAGTATATTCACAAATATATATTATTTGTTGCTTACATTCCTCTTGTCTTTCATTCTTTCTTCATCCACTTTTTCCTTTCCCTTGACAATAATTTCCTGGAGACAAAATTTAAGGGTGAGCTATAAGCCTAGTGGGTCTCCTAACGGGTTTCCACATTTTAGGCAAATCATCAAAATAAATATTCAAACAAGAATATAATAGCAACAATTGCACACATATGCATATGTTTATGAAATTTGAAATAATAAGCTGCATTTAGCAATCTTGCAAGGGTTAGCTTCTAACCCCAAATAAGTCACGTCTAGCATTTCAGTAAGGGCCAACTTCCAACCCTAATAACATTTCACTAGTGAAAATAAAGTCGTGCACATAACCACAGTATGAATATAAAAATTTAATGAAAAGATTAGAATGCACAAACCATAGGTTCCTCCCCACCTTGAAGTGCGCAGTAAAACAACAATTCCTTGAGCTTTTCTCGAAAATATCGAAAATCTTAAAAGAGTTTTGAAAAGTTTGAATGAGATTTGAAAATGACCCTCATATTTATAGGATGAAATTTTGTCACTTTTCCAAAATGCCCTTGGACTTTTTACTTATTTATCGTCTCATCCTTTGCTCGGGTACGTTTTTGAGAATGTACTCGAGAAGATTCTTTTAAAGTAATTCCCGTTATATCCTTTTTCGTATCTCAAGAAACTTCTTTTAGATTAATACCAGTTATGTCCTTTTTTAATTTTTATCCTTCAACTTTTTCATAATACCAATCTTGTCCTTTTGTCTTTTTCTGGCTTTTTGGGTGAAAATGTTACATTTAGTCTATGTAGTAAATGACGTACTATTGACAGGTAGTGATGGTTCTTTGATTAACATGCTGGTGCATGATTTAAATATTGTGTTTGCCTTGAAAAATCTCGGGTCAATTCATTATTTCTAGGGGATAGAAGTTGATCGAACATCATCCGGGATGCATTTATCTCAATCGAAATATATGTTGGCCCGGATTATAGTCAAAGAGGGGGGGGGGTGAATTGAACTTTATAGATTTTCCAAAAACCTTAAACAACACAAATGGCAAAGATAAAAACAATATAAAGTGCAAGAAAGAAATCAAAAAGAACGATTTATAGTGGTTCGGCTTCTTCAAAGCCTACCTCCATTACTTAACCTCCCCGGTTAAGATTACCCAAACTCCACTAAAATTGATCCAACTTACGGGTGTGGATCAAACCGTTACAACCTAACTTGATTCAACTTATCGGTGTGAATCGGACCGTTACAAACACTGACCTCCGGATATGAGTCTTTCCAATTGGCTAACAAGTCAAATCAAATACAATATTGTTTACAAATGATAGAGAGTGTTCTTACCAAACAACTTTCAAAAGTTGAGTACAAATAAAATGAATACCTCCTTAAATGAATCAGCCAAAAATGATGAAGTATGAAGTATAGGCTTGTAATAAAGGTTCCTTGTTGATTTCTTAACTTGAAAGTGATGAAGATGAATCACACAAGTCAAAGAACTCCAGAACACTTGAAATCTCTTAAGAAGATGTTCTCACCAAGAGAAAATGAAAGCACTTAGAGATTTCTTTTGAAGAACAAGAGAGAAAACTTGTTGAAGAGATTTTGAAGAACTCTTTCTCTCAAATCAAAGTGAACTTTGAAAGCTTGCAAGTTTGAAAAATGTGGAGAACGATAGAGTGCACACATTGAAAATTTTGCAAAAGTTGCTCACAATGAGCCAAAGCATGTATTCATAGAAATTCAAAAATTAAAAAAGTAAGAACCATGGTTCTGTACACAAAACTCTATTTCTGTTCGAAATACACTAGAAAGCAACTTTCTATTCTCTTCACGGAAATGCGTTTCTATGGAAAAAATGTGTTTCTATGTGAATTTCCAAAAATGCCCCAAAAGAAGAAAACGTGTTTCTGTGTGATTCCAGATAGCAATATTTTGGAAATTCTGAAGGAAAGCATTTTTGCTTGACTGAGTGAAATTTTTCGCTAAGTACAAATAGGAAACACGTTTTTCTTAGAAGAAACATGTTTTTGCTTTACACAGAAACATTAAACATGTTTTCCTTGAACATATTTTACGGTCAAAACATGTTTTCTTGGTCAAACAAGTTTAAAAACACTTAAAAACAACGAATTTAATCAAATTGAAGTTCATGCGAGTATAAAACTCATTTTTGATGAAAGTCAGAATTTTGACTAAATTGAAAATCAGTTTGACTTTGCAAAAACAAATGATTTTAAAGTATGATGCAATAATTTGGCTGATCATACTAAAAAGGATTTTACAACCCTAGATTGAATCCAAGCAATTACATACATAGATTGATCTCGATTATCCATTGCTTTGATTCACTTAAAACTTTGACTTTGACTTTTTTGTTGACATGATCATTTTAAGCTGAACCAACTTAGTCAAAGTAATTAGAATTCAATGGAATGTTGTTGTAATCATCAAAACACACAAATGTGAGGGTCATTACACCAACAATATATTGCTGAGTCGTTGATTAAAACAAAGATGGATGGGGCTAAGCCAACTCCATCTCCAACTTGCGCTTCAACAAACTTGTCTCTTCAGAGTGGTGATCCTTTCCAAGATTCCTTTTTTTATTGAAGTACTATTGGTGCTCTACAATACTTATCAGTTACTCGACTGAATATTGGGTTTATTGTCAATAAACTTAGCCAATTCATGCACTCCCCTACTACATTGCATTGGTAGGCTTGTAAAAGACTATTGCGGTATTTGAAGGGGACCATTCATGAAGGACTCACTATCACTCTTGGTTCATCATTTGTTCTTGAAGCTTATTCTGATGCCAATTGGGCCAGCTCAATTAATGATAGACAGCCCATAGGCGGGTTTGTCATTTGCCTTGGGTCTAATCTTATTTCATGGTCTTCTAAGAAGCAGAATGTGGTTGCTCGTTCAAGTACTGAAAATGAGTATCGTGCACTTGCTTACACTACTGTGGAGTTATCTTGGATACAAGGTCTTCTCAATAAGTTACATATTCCTCTACAAGTTGTACTTCTCATTTGGTGTGACAACATGAATGCGGTTTCCCTTGTCGCTAACCAGGTTCATCATGCTCGCACAAAGCACATTGAGATTGATGCGCATTTTATAAGGGATAAAGTGTGTAGTACGACTCTTGTCATTCATTATGTTCCCTCTATTGAGCAAGTGGCTGACATTCTTACTAAAGCTGTGTCAACACCATGGTTTGTGCATCTCAAATTCAAGCTCAAGGTTGCTAAATCACCCATATGCTTAAGGGGGAATGAAGGTGAAATAGCTCAAGATAGCAAAACAGAGCTAGTTTCCAGTTCTTGTTGACATGTTAACAGTGTTAGTTAACTGTTAAAGAGAGCTTATAAATCTGTTATGGTTGTTATGTCTAACCTAATGTAAGATTGACAAGTGGCCTCTAGTTGGTTAAATCTACCACTATATAAAGGACATTGTGTATTGTACATTCATTCTTTTGGAGAATTAAAATCTCAGTTCGTCTTCTTCCTTTCTCTGCTCTTCATGGATATTCAACCCTAACAAGTTGAATAATCCCTTTAATGCTCCTAAACGTAGCCTCTCTAATGTCATAACAAAAACTTAATTCATATGATAAAAAAATATTATACTTGATAATGTATATAAACTTCTACTTCTATGTTTGTGTTTTATAGTTCATATATTTTGCTTAACAAAGAAGTTTATATTTTATATTATAGACTTCATTTGAAGAATCATAAATCATAGGTTGTTATGCTTTGTGATTTATAACTCACCTTTGATAAACTACAAGAAAAAACACATTATAAAATGCAATTGTAATATATGTACGTACAACAATGTGCAGTGTTGCACGTTGTTAAACATTGGGTTAAAACACAACGTTATTACACAATGTGTTTGGTACGTTATCTTTGAACAAATTTGAGTGTTGTTATATTATTTTTATTAAATGATATGAATTATTCTTTTGCTTTTCAACAATTAACTTTTGCGCTGTTATTTTAATTTAATAATAATTATTAAAAATGACCTATTTTTTAATTTATGTTTAATTTTTGTTCAAAGTATTTGTAATACACTAAATATAGAATATAAAGAAAAAGATCACCTATTTAACATCTCAACCATACATCAAAAAAACCCTTATAAAAAATAATTGTGGTCAACAAAATGATATAGTACTAAATATTACATAAACCATTATCCACAAATGTTTAGTACCATCATCCACCAATACATCTATAATATTTTCCTAATTTGCTCAACTTCATCTGTAAAAAAAAATAAAAAATAAATAAAAAGACGAGTATAACACATAAATATAAAAGCTCAAGACTAAACTTATTACTTAAGGTTAAGATTAGGCATTGCAACCTATACAAACAAAAAAACAATTGATGAGACTTAATCACTTGTAGTTCGATAAGCTATACCACAAAGACATTTACACACCAAAAAAAAAATCTTCTAATTATAAATTCAACCGAAATTTCGACAAAGTTTTTCTTGTTTTTCAACTTTTCAATATATATCAAAAAACACCCCACATCATATCATCACCATCCCAAATTACATATATAGTTCTTCTTGTCCCCATATTTCACAAACCAAAAGAATAATGCAACCAAATATGTTACATAGAAATACTGAGTCATAAAGCTAGAAAAAAAAACACCTACATCAAAGAAATTAAAAATGTTATTTACATCAAGAAATTAAAATGTTATTTACATCAAGAAATTAAACAAATTATCAACAATTATTAATCATTAGACATTTCTTAAGTGAAAGCTCTTGCCTCAATATTATGCTCTTATCTTTTAACCAAAAAAAAAAAACAATTATGCCCTTAGAAGCTCCAACAAACCCCACTGATCTTGCCAAAATGAGCACCAGAACTACGGCAGGAAAGAAGGCGTTCCTCTGGTGCTTCTTTCGAGGAAGCACATTGATCAATACCAAGTGGTGTTGCCAAGGTAATCTTTCTTTCTTGAATGTTGCTCCTTTTTAGAATATGCAACATTGATTTGAAAGCTTGCTCTTTTTTATACTAATTAATAGAGAGCAAATGAATATGACATCTAAAATCTTGGAGGATAACAAGAGAAAAACAAGTTTATTCCTAAAATCCACAAAAAGATCAACCCCAACAAAAAATAAAAAGACAACCAACATTCTCTTAATGTAATTACCAACTTCCATTAAAAGAAATTATAAAAAGAGGAGTGCTAAAACAACCCAAAAATATACCCAAGCTTATGAGGCAATAAATCACATCATCACATCATAAGAGAAAAAAATAAAAAGAAAACACTAACCTCTCACGATATACCACATCAACATAGGTAAGGGTGTTCACGGGTTGGGTTGGGTTGGGTTGGGTTTCATCAACATATGAATTCTAAATATGTTTTAAAATTATTTGTAAGTCAAATGCGATTATTATGATAGTTATTTAAATGATTTCTTTTATATTATTTACATCGTACAAATTTTGGCTAATTCAATCATAGTAAGTGTCTATGACGAAAATAATGAATAGAGTAATAACTATTATTTTTTATTAGTTCGGACTAGTTATAAAACCTTAACCCAACCCAAATACGATCGGGTTACTAATTTTAATACATATATCTCAAAGTCAAGATAGTCACTTGGTCTGTAGACTAAAAACAAATCTATATATGGACTAAAACAGGCCTCCTGAGAATAGTATTTAAAGTTTCATTATGTTATTTCCTCCTATGGTTTTGAGGAAAACATTGTTGACCAATGCACATATCTCAAGGTCAGTGGGAGAAAATACATTTTCTTAGTTCGTAGATGACATTCTGCTTGCCAGTAGTGACTTGGGATTGTTATTTGAGACAAAAGAATTTCTAACTCAAAACTTTGGAATGATGGATATGGGTGACACCTCTTATGTCAGTGGCATTGAGATTCACAAAGACAAGTCCAACAAGACATTAAGTCTGTCTCAAAAGGCCTACATTGAAAAGTTTTTAAAAAGATTTAAAATGGAACAATGTGCCTCTATAGTTGCAACAATTGTTAAAGAGGAAAAACTCAATCAGGATCAATGTCCCCAAAATGAATTGAAAAGGGAACAGATGAGGAACATACCTTATACATCCATTGTTGGAAGCCTTAGGTATGCTCAAGTTTGCGTTGGACCTGGTTTTGCTTTTGCGGTAGGGTTATTAAGCAAATATCAAAGTAATCCAAGCATGGAGAATTGGAAGGCAGCTAAAAAGGTGACGCAGAATCTTCAAGGAATAAAGGATTTAAAGTTGACTATAGACATTTAGACCATTTGGAGGTGGTTGGATATTAGGTCTCTGATTTTGCTAGATGCACTGATATTAGAAAGTCTACTCCAGGTTATGTTTTTCTACTTGTTGGAGGTATTGTGTCATGGAGAAGCACTAAACAAACAATAGTTATTTCATCTACTATGGAGGCATAATCTATTGGATGCTATGAAGCTACAACACAAGCGCTGTGGTTGAGAAATTTTGTCTCAAACTTTTGAATTGTTAATTTTATACAAAGGCCTTTGAAGATCTACTATGATAATTTGACAGCGGTTTTCTTTTCTAAGAATACAAAAGTGGAAGTCGAAGTAAGCATATTGACATTAAGTTTTTGGTTGTCAGAGATCACATGTAATACCCTAGGTTTGCACAAAAAAAAAAAAAAATTGTGCCCGAAGAACCTTCAGGCGCAACGCCCGAACCTTCTGGCGCAACGCCCGAACCTTTAGGGGCATGCCCGAACCTTCAGGTGCAACGCCCAAACCTTCAGGCGCATGCCCGAACCTTCAGGCACCATTTTTCCTATTTAAGGAACCCCTCCCCCTCCTCATTTCTCACACAAAAATCACTTCTCCTTGGGATTTTCCTTCTCTCTTTCACTCATTTTGAGTTTTTGTCTTCTCTTTTGAAACTCTCTGTGCGGTGCAATGCAGTTCTGCTCGGGGGAAGGCGCCAGTTCTCAAAGGAGTTTTTATCTGAACGTGGGGAACGAAACATAGGTTTGCGTGTCTTATAACTTTTATTAAAGTTTACATTCATTTATCATTATATCTACTATTCATTTACACTGCATTATTGCATATAATGTTTATACTTGTCATACTTATGCCTGTATATTTGGAGTTCATGTATTACACTATTGTTATGCCAGATTAGTGGTCAATCTGGCTTAACCAGACTCAGTCTTGTCCTCAGTAACTTTAAATAGTGAACGGGAGGCAGCGTGCTGCTCTAGACGATTGGTATTTAAGTAGACCTCGTGTCTCACCTCTCAACTGAAGACTGATCTAGTTAGTCTTATTTGAAAGCTATCAGCTTATACAAGTAATACTGAATGTCCTAACCTTGCACGTAGTGATACCGACCCTGATAAGGATCACCAGACGTTGCCAAATCCTGTCTAAATGTTAAGTAAAGACCGGACCAGTTCATGCATTGGCATCATACATAGCACCACCTAGGGACGTATGCGGTTTATGATTCATAGAATAGTTAGAAGCAATGCTCGCTATTCATTATATTTCTCTAGAGAGGGACGTACAATGAGAACCTGGCTACTCCTGGGGAGGGACATCTGTACGTGAATCCAGAGCGTCGTTCCTGAGGAGGGACGTACAATGAGAACTCGGCTACTCCTGGGGAGGGACATCTGTACGTGAACTCAGGCGATGTACAATCATCAAACCAATACGAGACGGTGTCATGCATACATACATGTTGGATTGATTATGATGCTCTGATGTGTATTTAAGATATTTGATTATGAAGTTTGCTTTAATAATTGTTATATTCACGAACTATTTTACCCACTGAGCGTGTAGCTCACCCCATTGTTATCCAATTTCTTACAGGAGATTAGGGTGGACTGGGTGCAGGTTTTTGGACCCACATTTTGTACCCTTTGTATTATTCATTGGGAATTTTTGGAGAATGTTCCCTTAACTATTTCATGTACAAATATATTCTGAAATTAATGAAATCGGACTTGTACTTAATAGTGTTTTCGCGCACTCTGCTATCGTTATGATGCTAATTCGCGCCCCGTCCGTGAGTATCCCGCCGGTGTAGATGCGTCCTGGGCGGGGTGTGACATTTAATGGTATCAGAGCGTAAGGTTCACGGCCCGCCCAAGTCCACCAAATTATGAGAAATTTTTTTTTATTAGATATATATATATATATATATATATATGTATATATATATAAATCTTTAGAACTATATATATATGAATTATATATAGTTGAGATTTATATTAAATATATATCTAGAAAACTATATAGTTTTTATATAGTTTAGATTCAAATATATATATAGTTATGATTTATGAAAACTATATATATAGTTATGATTAAATATATATCTATATATCTATGTATATATGAGATATATATATCATATTGCTAATGGAAGAAATGGATTAAATGATGGCATAAACATCAAGAGAAAAATAGAAAATATTGTCCAACGGACAAGGCATAAATCTTAAAAATGTTAGGAATATATTTTGTGTCTTTCACAAGTTTATTTTCCTTTCAGCAAGATAATAGCCTCAAGTGAAGGAACGACTTCCAGTAGTCTGGAACCAATTCCCACCAGACTCAAGGAACTGTTCGAAAGGGAGGTTATGACTATGAGGAGTATCGACAATAGAGATCTCCGCCTCCGTTCGATCCTTCACGAAAAACTCACAACATTGGGGTGGTTGAACATAACAAAAGTTGAGGGTTACGTCTATTACAACTTGATGAAATCCTTCTACGAAGCCATGAATTGCGTAGGACTTCAAGAAGATGGGATCAACCCAGTTTTGGAGACAATGGTCAGGGGAACAAAGATTTCTATCAACGTTGAAATTATTGCGCGACTTATGGAGATTTCGATTGAAGATAAAATCATTGATCCACACAAACCCAGACGGTTGCAGAGATCGTGAAGTCCAAAGAACAGTTGTTCAACTCCCTCGCCAAAAAGCCATACACCCAATTGACATAGGCCCACCTCTCAAACAATCTCCTTAAACCACCTCTTGTCGGCCTTGGAAAGATTGTATTCGACAACATCTTGCCAGAAAAGGTGACTAAAGGTGTTATGTCAAGGGCTCAACTTCTTGTACTATACTGCATAGAGAAGAAAATTAAGGTCTCCCTACCTCACAACATCATCCAGCAAATGTTGTGGGTGATTCAAAACCCTTTAAGAAAGGAACTCCTCGGCTACGGAGTCTTGATCATGAGGATGCTATACGAGGCAAACGTCAACACTTTTGATGAGTCTTCGAAATATATCACTAAAGCGGTTACAACATCCTCTATCTTCAAGACATTTCTCACAAGTGGAGGGGTGACTGACGAAGCAGTATTCGACGCGACTTTAGGAGAAAGTGGCGAAAGAATTAGAGACAAAAATGGACGTTGTCAACAAAAAAGTAGGCGCAAGATTCTTGTTAGGAAGGTACCAAATACCGAGCCAAACCAGAACCTTACGGCAAACCCAACCCCGAATAATGGTCAAACCGATCACCTATTCCCTGAGGAAGATTTCTTTACCAACCTAAATCAACCTCAACTAAATCAGGATGGACAAAGAGTTCCAGCAAATCCACCTTCCTGGAACATGCCAACTCAAAGCAATATTACGTACCAAAGGTTTCCAACTCCGGAGGTACCGTATTGGCCAGTTCAACAAATTCTTGTGAACCAACAACAACAAAATTGTGCGGCACCAAATTTTGGAAGATAGGACATCCCAATAAGCCCATTGTTTCGAGACTTTTCAACCCAAGCATATCCAAATGTCCAAAGGGTTCCAGTTAGGGAATCCCCATACAATCAAACCAACTACCCCACACCTATGAGTCAACCATACGGCCAATACTTTCCACCAATGCCTACGACCTACCCTCCACCTATGGGACAGTCGACCCATCAACCATCGATGTGGCAATCGACTAACCCATTCGAGCAGTTAAATGTGATCGTAGCTAGTATTGCTCGGATGGAAGAGACTCAAAATGTTTTGTTAACACGTATGCAAAACGTCGAAGAACAACGAACAAATTCTCAACCTTCTTCTAGTAGTCTTTCTGTAACTAGCAGGAGGCCTAAAATGAGCGGTAGTAGGCAGGAAAATCAGGAATGATCACTGGCTTTGTAAAATTTATTTTATATATGAATGAAAATGTTTTGTTTAAGACTATCTTTGGTGGGCCGACTTACAACCATTCTTTCTTTTGTATCACTAACTTTGGAGTGGTATGGGACACAACAAAATTGGAAGATACTAAATAAAATGTGGAAGTAAGAAAATCCACGACCTTGTATAAAAGGAAACATTTGGAGAAAATTGCATTACTAACATTATCACTAAGTTTACACGGTATGGGACGAGTAAACTTGGACGATACTATTAGTGAACTACTATTCAACCGATGTTTTATAGAGACCGTGTTCATACAACTTAACTTGGTTGACACCCTTAGGTATGGGACACACGAATTTGGATAATAGTCGAAAAGACTAAGCGAAAGTGTTTGAATACATAAGATTGCGATAGAACATTAGATTAGGATATTTACCGATGCAAATCTTAGAATTTTTATGACTCGTATGGATTTTCAATGAAATACATATGTATGTTCACAAAAAAACCAGAACCAAAACATTTGAAATACTTGCAAAGTTTTATACTTATTGTATAAAAAAAAATTAACCTTGTTTTACACAAATGCCAAACATACGAGGCACATAAGATTCTTTGATTCCTTAACAAAAAAAAAAAACCTTACTAAATTTATATATTGCAGTACTATCGAATTTGTTGCCGAGAATATCATAATATTATACTTGGCTACAGTTCCTAAATCATGGTTTTATTTTCTCCTTGCCAGCGAGAAAATGCAAACCAGGAAGAGAGGAAGGCCACGTACTGTTCATCAAGCAGAGGAGGCACCTCCTGAAATTCAGAACTAGGAATCGCCGCCTCCGACGACAGCGTAGGCCACACCCGACACTGCCACTACGTCTGGGCAGGTAGTGCCACCCCAACCCACATCCTTTGCCATGCCTTCGAGTATGGAAGTCTTTTTCGTCGGATTTATAGAGGCGATGAAAGTAACTGTTCAGACGGCCGTTTGTGAGACCACGACCAATCAGGTTGTCACTGTTCAGGCACCTGTGAGACTTGGGTCGGAGACTCAAACCGACCAGATTACAAAGTACAAGAGGTTACAACCTCTTACTTTTGCTGGCACCATTGATGCTGAAGAGGTGCAGAAATGGCTGGATGAGTCAAAGAAGGCTCTCGATGCAATGGGAGTCGATGAGGCTCGAAATATTCCACTTGTGACCTACCAACTTATTGGTGGAGCAAATACATGGTGGATAACAGTAAAGGAAGACCCAAGGGTCAACACCACGGACATGACTTGGCAACAGTTCGAGTAAATGTTTATTGATGAGTACTTCCTTGGTGCTGTAAAGAGACAGAAGCGCCAGGAGTTCGCCAAGCTATACCAGTCAGGGAGTATGTTGTCAAGTTTAAAGAATTATCGGTCTACTCTCTCTCCACCATCTCAACGGAGCAAGATAAGACCGAGAAATTCTACAATGGCCTTCGTCCTGACATTCGACAAGCCTTGTCGATCTTGGATCTCAAGATTTAAAGGGAGGTCGTTGACAAGGCCATGAGCTTTGAGCAAGAGAAGATTGTGCAGGAGCAGCGACTGAATAGGAAAAATGGCCTACAACGTTTTCCCAACAGGGCTCGCAGCAGGGCAACAAGAATAAGCCCTACTATAATCAAAACCCAACCCTCCCAACCTCTGTTCAGAAGAATGAGGCCACGACACCTGCGGCTGAACCATCTAACCCTGGCCATCAGGGTTTTCGCAATCATGGTCGAGGAGGCCATAATGGCAGGGGTGGCCGTCGAAACGGCAATGGCAGAGGTGGTGGTCAACACCATAATCAGCATGTCCAACAAAATCATCAGCAGTAGAGGCTGACGTGTTACAACTACGGCCAACAGGGCCATGTAAGAAATGCCTGTCCGCACCTTCAACAACTTGTTCCACCTATTCCAGTCCAACAAGCACCACCTACTGCTAATGCCCAACCCAGGCAGAACCAGTAGAACCAGGGGCAACAGAACCAGGGCAGAGCATTTGCTATCGCTCAACAACCCCTCCCAGACAACAATGTAGTCGAAGGTACATTTCCCTTGTTCAATACAATGGTGCATGTCTTGTTCGATTCGGGTGCTATGCATTCTTTTATATCGTCTGCATTGGTAAGACATTTTGGGTTGCATCCTGAACCCACAGACATCACAATCCATCTCACATCACCTTTAGGATCTGATACTGACGTAAATTTGTAGTGTTCTCGATGTGACCTTCGAATGTCAGAACAGATAATATATGCAGATCTTTTTGTGATGGACATTGAAGACTTCGACATCATCCTCGGCATGGACTGGCTCGCACCACTGAATGCAAAGATCGATTGTATGAAGAAGCGAGTTCAATTAACCTTGCTCACGGGGGAGTTTGTCAAGATTCAGGGAACAAGGAAATGGATACACAACTCGACTGTTGCACTTCTCAAGGCATAGCTTCGAGCCCTATCCCTTGGTGATAAAAATGAATCACCAGCACTGTACCCTCTTGAAGTACACGATGTCCCGGTAATATCTGAATTCCCAACAGTTTTTCTAAATGACCTTCCTGGTCTACCTCCGGTTAGGGAATTCGATTTTGAAATCAATCTCATACCTGGGACCGGGCCTATCTCAATTCCACTATACAAAATGTCAAATGTCGAGTTGGTCGAATTGGACAAACAACTGAAGGAATTAGAGAGTAATGGCTTCATCAGAAAAAGTTCATCACCCTGGGGCGCTCCAGTTCTGTTTGTTAGCAAAAAGGATGGTTCGTTACGACTTTGCATCGACTATCGCAAGCTGAATAATGTCACCATTAAGAACAGATACCCGTTGCCCAAGATCGCTGACTTGTTCTACCAACTTAGAGATGCTAAATACTTCTCCAATATTGATTTACGATCCGGTTATCACCAACTCCGGATCCGAGAGTCGGACATTACCAAGACGACATTCAGAACTCGGTACGGTCACTACGAGTTCTTAGTCATGCCGTTCGGTCTAACAAATGCACCTGCTGCATTCATGGATTTGATGAACCGCATCTTTAGGTTATACTTAGACCGATTTGTGGTGGTTTTTGTGGACGATATCTTGATATATTCCTTAACAGAGGAAAACCATAAGATACACCTGAGGATAGTCCTCCAGACCTTGAGAAGCCACCAGTTTTATGCAAAGTTGAGTAAGTGCGAATTTTGGGCGAAGAGAGTTCAATTCCTAGGCCATGTGGTTTCAGGCAATGGCATTGAGGTGGATCCTTCTAAGGTTGAAGCGGTTTTAAACTGGAAGTAGCCTACCACTGTTACTCAGATTAGGAGTTTTCTTGGTTTGGCTGGCTATTACAGATGATTCATCAAGGACTTCTCAAAGATTGCTGAACCTATGACCAAGCTCACTCGGAAAGACTTGCAATTCATCTGGAATCCCGCCTGTGAAACATCATTTCAGGAATTGAAGTAGCGCCTCACGATGGCACCAGTACTAATCACTTCAAGAAATGCACTTGGATTTTTACTATACACCGACGCCTCTCTCCAAGGCTTAGGTGTCGTACTAATGCAAGGAGAAAAGTTGTTGCATATGCCTCGAGGCAACTGAAGATTCATGAGGGTAATTACCTAACACATGACCTTGAACTTTTAGCTGTCGTATTTGCACTGAAGTTATGGCGTCATTACCTATACGGTGAACGGTTTGAGGTCTTCTTGGATCACCAGAGTCTTAAGTACATCTACACCCAGAGATACCTAAACCTCCGCCAAAGACAATGGTTGGAATTCTTGAAAGATTTTGACTTTAAACTCCAGTACCATCCCGGTAAGGCCAATGTTATGTTGCTTGCACTCTTAACTTCAAAATGGGGAACTTGGCTATAGAGATCGATAATTTTAACCTACATCTGATTAAGCAGGGAGCAAGATCACGACTCTCTCAATTATCAGCCAACTCTGAGCTAGTTCGAAAGATTTCAGTAGCTCAAGCCTACGACCCTATGTTAATGGAGAAACGAGAACTTCTACTCAGCGGACAGGACCTTCCTCACTGGTCGGTCTCTGAAGATGGGGCCGTTTTCTATAAAAAACTTCTCTGTCTACCGAACGATCTTGAGGTTCAAAAAGAAGTGCTCACTGAGATGCACTGTTCGAGGTTCGCTATGCATCCTGGGGGTGACAAGATGTACAAGGATGTCAAACGACAATTCTGGTTTTCTAGAATGAAAAAGGCGATTGCACACTTCGTTGCTCAATGTCTCATTTGCCAGCAAGTTAAGGCAGAACGGAGAGTTCCCTCTGGACTTCTCCAGCCGTTACCTAGAGAATGGAAGTGGGAGAACATCGCAATGGATTTTATTATAGCCTTGCCTCGACATAATAAAGGGCAAGATGCTATCTGGGTTATCATTGACAGACTTACAAAGTCTGCACACTTTTTGGCAATAAAGTTCACGGATAACCCTGCCAAGCTTGCCGAACTATATGAAAGAGAAATCGTATGCCTCCATGGCATACCACTCACGATCGTCTCTGATCGAGACCCTCGATTCACATCAAAGTTTTGGCAAAGCTTCCAGAGTAGAATGGACTCTAAGATCACCATGAGCACAACCTTTCACCTTCAGACTAATGGGCAGTCAAAGCGTCTTATCCAAATCTTGGAAGACATGTTACGGTGTTGCATTTTGGACTTTCACGACGGATGGGCAAAGTACTTACATTTAGCTAAGTTTGCATACAACAACAACTACCAAACTAGTATCGGCATGGCACCGTACGAGGCTCTCTATGGTCGCCCTTGTAGATTTCTAGTATGCTGGTTAGATATGGCAGATTGACCGCAGTTGGGGCCTACACTAGTTCAAGAGACTTCTGAGAAGATCACACTAGTAAAGGAGCGACTTCGTGTTGCAAAAAGTCGACAAAAGAGCTATGCTAACAAGTGAAGGCAACCTCTAGAATTTGATAAGGGGGACTTGTTTTTTCTAAAAGTTCAGCCCACAAGAGGTGTCAAACGCTTTGGGATAAAATGAAAGCTCTCCCCACGGTATATCGGTCCATTTCAGATCATTGAACGTATTGGCAAACTTGCTTATCGTCTGTCCCTTCCATCATCCAAGTCTAAGATTCATGACATTTTTCACGTATCCATGCTTCGAAAGTATCATCCTGATCCTTCGCATATCATCCCTCTAGTCGAGGTTCGGGTTGAGGAAGGAAATAAGTATTAGAAGAGAGCGATACAAATTTTCGATAAAAAAGCTCAAGAACTAAGGAGACGTAGCATACCACTGGTGAAAGTGCTCTGGGATCACCACGGAGTAGAAGAAGCAACATGGGAACTAGAAGCAACAATTAAATAGAAATACCCTGAATTGTTTTCTAGTAATAACTGATGATGTGATACATTGTACTATTTCACTTATCAATAAAATGATGAAACTTTGGTTACAAATATCTTAATACATCGTTTCACTTGAATAACTATGCAAATGTCTGACAATAATATCGATGGATATAGTGACGCACACACGCAATGGCCTCATTGGCCACCTGTGGCGACTCCTCCAGGAGCAGAGTCAAGTCACAACTACTTTGCATCACCAACTCCATCGCCACACAGACAACGATCCTTATCGCTAGAGTGTGCATAGCTTTTTCGTAACAATTTTGCCCAAAACAATCCTGTGCCCTCATCTTGGCAGGATCTTCTACCAAAATTGCTAGGCGGCCGGATTCGAGCTACAGCAGGAAAAAGCATCCCACCGCTCAACCTACCTCCCCTTAAACGATGCAACCAACAAAGCCCTACACCACCATTTGTTAAGCAAAGGTTGGAACCTTCTGAGGACGAATCCGACTCCATTTGCTCTCCATGGTTTCATGATGTTGAGGATTCCACCGGCCACAGTGCCATTCTGGGACAATACAGGCACTACCTTAAGCTAGCAAACAATGACGACGGCAGTGAATCTCACGCAGATAGCCATCATGACTACTTGGACTGATTTAGAGGGCGAAATCTTTTTAAGGGGGGTAGAGTGTAATACCCTAGGTTTGCACACAAAAAAAAAAAAAAATTTGCACCTGAACCTTCAGGGGCCATTTTTCCTATTTAAGGAACCTCTTCCCCTCCTCATTTCTCACACCAAAATCACTTCTCCTTGTGATTTTCCTTCTCTCTTTCACTCATTTTGAGTTTTTGTCTTCTCTTTTGAGACTTTCTTTCCGAGACTCTCTGTGAGTTGCAACGCGGTTCTGCTCTAGGGAAGACGCCAGTTCGCAAAGGAGTTTTTATCTGAAGGTGGGGAACGAAACATAGGTTTGCGTGTCTTATAACTTTTATTAAAGTTTACATTGATTTTTCATTATGTCTACTATTCATTTACATTGCATTATTGCGTATAGTGTTTATACTTTTCATACTTATGCCTGTATATTTGGAGTTCATATATTACACTGTTGTTATGTCAGAGTAGTGGTCAATCTGGCTCAACCAGACTCAGTCTTGTCCTCAGTAACTTTAAATAGTGAACAGGAGGCAACGTGCTGCTCTAGACGATTGGTATTTAAGTAGACCTCGTGTCTCACCTCTCAACTAGAGACTGATCTGGCTGGTCTTATTTAAAAGCTATCAGCTTATACAAGTAATATTGAATGTCCTAACCTTGCACGTAGTGATACCGACCCTGATAAGGATCACCAGACGTTGCCAAATCCTGTCTAAATGTTAAGTAAAGACCGGACCAGTTCATGCATTGGCATCATACATAGCACCACCTAGGGACCTATGCGGTTTATGATTCATAGAATAGTTAGAAGCAATGCTCGCTATTCATTATATTTCTCTAGAGAGGGACGTACAATGAGAACCTGGCTACTCCTGGGGAGGGACATCTGTACGTGAATCCAGAGCGTCGTTCCTGAGGAGGGACGTACAATGAGAACTCGGCTACTCCTGGGGAGGGACATCTGTACGTGAACTCAGGCGATGTACAATCATCAAACCAATACGAGACGGTGTCATGCATACATACATGTTGGATTGATTATGATGCTCTGATGTGTATTTAAGATATTTGATTATGATGTTTGCTTTATTAATTGTTATATTCACGAACTATTTTACCCACTGAGAGTGTAGCTCACCCCGTTGTTATCCAATTTTTCATAGGAGATTAGAGTGGATTGGGAGTAGGTTTTTGGACCACATTTTATACCCTTTGTATTATTCATTGGGGATTTTTGGGAGAATGTTCCCTTAACTATTATGTGTACAATTATATTCTGAATTTAATGAAATCAGACTTGTACTTAACTATGCTTCCGCGTACTCTGTTATTATAGTTATAATGCATTCGCGCCCCGTCTGTGAGTGTCCCGCCTGTTTAGGCGCGTCCGGGCGGGGTGTGACATCACATCAAGGAAAGATCAATTGTGATTGAACACATTAGGACTCATCTCATGTTAGTAGATCCAATGACTAAAGTTAATTTGCTTGCTAATTTATACAAGGATCATATTGTGAACATGAGACTTATTAGCTAAATTATTTAGTTTTTTTGGTTATTGACCTTTGCAGACAGTTGTTTGATTATTTTAGTATGTGGAATAATATTTTAATTGTGTACATAAAGTTCATTATTAAAATCCATTGAGATTTATAAAGATAGACCCATAATGACTTATGAGAAGTTCATTCATAAAAAATTTGTTTATTTAGATATTTTCAAACTTGTAATACATGGACAAAAATGTTTGTTTAAAGAACCCAACCGCATGCCATGATTCAAGTTTAATAATTTCTATCTAAATGCATAAGTTGGTTAAAATTGTGGTCATATAAGTTGAAACTATAAGGTTATTTACTAGTGAGCCAAGTGAGAGATTGTTGGACGGTTATGTGCGTGGCTCCCCACTTATAATTATCCAATAACCCACTATCTTTTAGCTTATCCTAACAACTCACTTGGGATAATGTAATATTCCAAAATTTTCATAAACTTATAAAATAGATAACCAATAAATAAATAAGTAAAAATCAATATTTTCATCACCATTACTATCTACATGTCACAAAATAAGAAAATTAGTATAGTATAAATTTATTTTGAGCCTATGTCCATAGTCAAGTCCAAAGGCCAAACCCAATATAAAGTCAAGATCAATATTAAGATCAAGCTCTAAGTCCAAGCCCAACACCCAAAATGTTATAAAGCCCAAAGCCCAAGTCTAATACTATGGGAATTATTGGTGAGCAAGTGGTCAAAAGTGGGTTACAAGTGTAAGGCCATAATTTTTTTGAGAGTTTTAATTGAGTGGTGAGGATTGAATAAACCTAGCATGAACCAACTATAAATACCCCCTCAAATGAGAGGTTTGAGCATCAATTAGCAAGTTCTCTCTTGATTGCTCTTGAGTATTCTCCTCTCTTTAGCTCTTTTGAAATTCCTAGTATGCTTTGTGGTTGCGGTATTAACTAATCTTCCACAACATAAAAGATTTTCTTAAGTGTTATCCTCCCTTCTTCCAACAACAACCCCATCACTTATATAGATCTCATTCCCTTAACTACACTCATCCTCCTCTCACTTCTAGCATACAAACAACTAGGTGAAGGTCAAGAGCTTGGTGTACGGTTAGGTGGAGATCAACACGTACCTAGGAACATGAACTACGCACATACATGTGGGTGTGATCCTTGACTTTTTTTTTCCTTTATTCTTATTTATTTCTAGCATGTTATATCCTATCTAGTTAGATGGGTGTGTATGAATTACCTTGTTAAATTATTTACATGTTACTCATTATTGTGATACATGTATTATGTCTTTTCATAAAGTTATCATGCATTTTTCATTATATTTGATATTCACTTACACCATGCCATTTATGATTGTACCATGGTATAAGAAATCCATGTGCCATACCATTACTCTACTGAATTAGTAATTGATTTAATTAACCAGACACAGTCTTGTCCCAAGTACCTTTGAATAGTGAATGGGAGGCAGCTTGCTGCTTTAAAAGAGTGGTATTTAAGCGAGACCATTGTGACTCCACCACTCAGCCTGGAAACCAGTCTGGTTGATTTTATTGAGAACTATTCTTTTGGGGTAGCCTTGTGACACGGTATTATTCACATATATGAAATGATTATTGTTAAATTATGACATGATATGAGTAATTGGATGTTGTTCAGTAATAGTTTTATAATTGCATGATATGTTAATACATTACATTAATAATGTTGGTATGTTAGTCATATGATTTGTCACACTAAAGACACACTAAAAGGATTTGTTATACATTGAAAGGTGTCTTGGCCTAGCTTGGGGTCTTCCAAAAGGCCAAGGTTATGTGCACGATGGCAAGTAAATTTCAGACTCCATTCAAGAAGAGTTCCGAGGGATAGGTGATTCCTCCTGGGTGGTCTATGACCCAAATGGATGGTTAGCGATGATACTTAAAACAAATTAATGTTGCAACATAATGTATGCACTTGTTTGAATATCTAATTGAATTTGATATATTATGCTATTAATTAATAAGAGTTCAGGAATATTATTTAAGGTGATCCATTAGGCATTAACTCACCTACTTTCTTTTTTAGGAATGAATAATGCACAACAATCTATGGGTTGAAGAGCAGTAGTAGCTAGTACTATTGGTGGCTTAGATTTGGTTGTGTATAGTGGTCATTTGTACTTACTAGTAAGAATAATAGTTCCAATAGGAACAATATTGGTATTTTAGTTTGATTTTAGTATGTCATCAAGTGTTATGCTAAGGGTATGACAACTAATTTCAATGTTATTTATGTCAAAACATGGTGGACATTGTTGGCCCAGGTATGTCCAAGAGGGGGATGAATTGGACACTTAGACAATTTAAAATTAATTACAATGGCAAAGTTAAAGTGCGGAATATAAATAAATAAGCACAATCGATTTATAGTGGTTTGGCTATTTTCCAACGACCACTACCTAACCTCCTCAGTTAGGATTTTAAACCTCATCACTAAGGGATTCTCTTATGGGTGAGAATCAAACCATTACACATTTTCTCAACTTACGGTGAGAACAACCGTTACACTGTTCAACTTGCAGGCTTAAGACCAACCTATCCCAACTTATGGGTGTCAGACAGACTTAAGCTTTCTCAACTTACGGGTGTGAGAAGACCTAACCTTGTTGAATATAAGAATATCAACTCAGTAGTTTATCTAATTACTGTTACAACCTTGATACAGTATACAAGATATGAAATTGAGTACAACTGTATCCTACGAATTATTTCTCAAATTTCTCTTTCAGCAAGAATGATATAAGTTAAAGCGGTGTTGAAAAATTTGAGTGAAAGCAGTTCAAATTCTCAAATGGATTTTTAGATAAATATATAAATTTAGCTCAGTATGAAAATCATTTGAATACGTAAAGTTTCAAAGAAAACTCTTTGAAAGAAAAATAACTTAACCATTTTCAACAAGATGAAAATTTGACTAACTTTCAAAAGTGTTTTGGCTCAGAGAATTTTTGGTAGTCTTAACAGTTGTAAAGTGCTGGTATATATAGACTTGTAAAGATGAAGTTGTTGTTCATTTGAATTTGAATTTCAAATATGAACGTTTACTCACAACAACTACAATGTATCACGAACATGGCAACTGTACATTTCATGAACATTTTGATTTTCTCCAGATTCACGAATAAGGAAAGTTTAAGAGACATGGTTCATGAATCTGAGAATATCTCTTACAAATACAAAAAGTTAATTTTTGTACAAAAAGTTGTTCTGAAAAGGTGGCTAAAAGGATGTACGTGTAACACCCCGTAGTTTTAATTAAATAAATACATTGAATTATGCGTATATCAAGGTGTATAATATGCGTATACATACGTAGGAGTCAAATATATGTACGTATGAGAATAAGTGCTAAATACATAAAGTGAAGGGTATAAATTAAATATGTGAGTTGCTATATAAATATGTGAATTAAGTTAAGTGAATTAAATATATGAATTGGAGTTAGATAAGGGAATGATTCAATTAACTTAAATAAAGATGGTAGTATTAATTGGTAAATGATTAAATGAAGTAATTTAATGAATTAATAGTTGGTATAGTTGAATAGTTGATAATGAAGTAAAAAGTTAAATGAGTTAATGAATTGGGGGAGTTGCTAAATAAATGATATGAATTATAAGATGGGGAAGTTGGTTAGCTAAGTGGCTTTGAAAGCATGGAATCACGACAACCATGTTGCTCATCTTTAAACCTTAATGTTTTAAATTTTTTTTTAAGTGAAAACGTGAATTGGGAGAAATTGTAGAGAAAAAGAAGAAAGGAGAACGGAGAGAACGTGGGTTTCTCGACCAAATTCGACGTGCCGGTAAGTTATTTTCACCATTTTTCGTTGCAAAATTGTAATTTAAGCTACGAGTGACATTTCTATCAGTATAAATTTTGCTATAGGTGGTGTTTTACCATGTTTTCAAAAATTGGGTTTGGACCCATTTTAAGTGGAAACATGTAGAAATGATATATTATGACTTCTATAGATGTATAGATACTAGATATGTGGTTTGTTTGTGTCCAAGTGTAATATTGATGTCGGTACCGCTGCCAAAAGCCAAATTTGGCACTGGGGACCTTTCGAACCATGTCAAACGCCAATGAAATCCTGGTTTGAAACATTAGAATTATAAAGAACTGAATTCTGGAGATTTTGATACCAAAATTATGATTTTTGGGTATCGATTGATATTTTTAATATTTGCCTGATTGAATTCAGTAAATGAGGCAAACTTAGATATTAGTGAAAATGTGGTAGAAATGTTTGTTTCTACTGTCCATCGCCTTAAAAATATGCGTGAGGGCCGTGTAAAATATTTGGGAAGCCTCACTTGATTTTTAGACTGAAATGGAATTATGAGAATTAATTGGAGAGTTAGATTTTAATGAATAATTGAAAAACAAATAGATATAATGATTTGAGAATTGATTATGGATTATTTGAAAATGAATTATGACAGGATTATATTGTTAATTGGATATGAATAGTAGAGTGGTCGTAGAGAGTAGGTCTACGCGGTACCACTGTGTGTATCTCTTGACTTTGGTTCCTTGTATATGACATTGTATAATATAAATTATGTGTTTTAAATCATGAATATATGTATTTATTGCATTGTTTTAAATTCATGAAAATGTTTGACTTTGGAGCATGTTTTGGACTTGCTAAAGCAAGTTAAAACATATGATCATTTCCAAAAGACAGTCTCGCATTAGGATTGAATAATCTCATGGTCCGAGTGATAGTTTCTGAATGGAATTGGGATTAGGTCCTAATTTGAAATGATTCATAGCTGAAAATAGGGTAATAAGAGGTCGGAGCATAGACTCCTTATAAATGCATAATAAGGACTGCATACCCACTCTATTACTAGCAAGAGGGAGATTGTATGTTTTTATTGTAATCCTGCATGTTTGGAAATATTTTATAGGCATGTATGTATTGTGAAAGATTGGTTATATGTTTTGAATGTATTGATTCATACGATTTTTATTAAATGCATATATGATTCTATAGTTAGGAATATTCACTGAGTTGTAGTTGCTCACCCAATTCTCAAACATTTCAGGTTCGGATCCTAAAGGCACGGGAAAGGCACGTGAAGGATAAAAAATCCTTCTTCTTTAGCAATGTATGTAAATGGTTTGAGAAAGTTTAATATTATTTTGAGTAGTAGTTATGTAAATAACACTATAATAATATTTGTATCACATAAATGGGTATGGATAGGTTTACATGGATGTGTATATATGGAAATGTGAGGTTTAGATGATGAATGAGTAATGTGAATGATCATATTTATATTGTGATTGTGTTTGACTTGTGATAATTAGGTTGTGATATGACCAATAAACAAAGGAGACTCCGTCGAAATTTCGAGAAAAATTTGGATGTGATTTTTGGATAAGGCTGACAGGGTATTATATACGTCATCACATGATGTATATCGTATCCTGTACCGGTCGTGACGTCACTCATATGGAATGGGTTGCGACAATGTTGGTATCAGAGCATAAAGTCAGGATTAAAAGCCTTGAAAGATAAAAGCCCTATTACATTAGATTTGTAGGCATGGGTATATGTTATGGGTAGCTAGTTTAACATTAAATATCCTGATCATTTGATTAATTTGTCTCTTGTATCTGTAATTTCCAGATTTGAAAAGAGATAATTAGAATTGATCATGGATTCTACTGATCGTAAAAGGATCAAAAAACTAGAAGATGCATTAGCTACCCAACAACAACATAATGCTCAGATCATTGAGATGATGGCAAAGATACAGGAAGATAGGCAGAAGCCTGCAACATCAGTGATCCCTGATGCTGGAGCCAGCAGTGTTGGCACACCTGCAACTGAGCATGTGGCTGAAGCCCAGATAGTTGATCTGGAAGTTGGAAAGAATAAAGAAAAAAAAGATACGAAGAGGTGATGAAAGCCTTTAAGAGGTGAGATCCACCCTATTTTCCTGGTAGTTTGACATTGGAAGTGGCAAAAACTTGGCTTCTGACAATGGGAGTCATTTTTGATCATATGCAAGTTTCAGATTGTGATAAAGTGAGACTAGCAAGATTTAAGTTGTCTGATGAAGCTGTGAGATGGTGGCAGACTACAGAGAGAATCCAGGGGGTTGTTGACACCTGGGAAAAGTTTAAAGTAGTGTTGCGTCCAGCCTATGCCCCAATGGCTGAACGTGACAGAAGAAAAGTAGAATTTATGGCATTGAAATAGGGGAATATGAATGTGAGACAGTACGAGCATGAGTTTAATCGACTGTCAGTGTTTGCACCAGAGCTAGTACAGACTGATGATAGCAGAATGAGGCAGCTCAAAGACGAATTTAGAGATCTTATCTGTCAGCGCTTGGGAGTATCTGGTGTACAGACGTACGAGCAGGCAGTGCCAAAGACCTTAGATTTCGAGACTGTAGAGGCAGTAGTAGCTAGGCCAGTTGTTTAGATAGCACCTCTTGTAAATCCTACACAGTCAGCAATTCCAGAACTGTATCTACCATTCTCGGGGAAGAAATAGGGGAGATGGGGTAGAGAGCACTAGAATGAGGCCAAGAAGGCTAAGACGACTGAGGCAGCCAGTGGAGGCGAGCCATTTGTGACACCTATGGCACCATTCCCACCATTTGCAACATTACCACCACCATCGGCATGCATAGGCGCATCGTCAGTAAGGAGACCTCAGAGTTAGGGTTCTTCCGTGAAACCGCCATGGCCTTAGCAGAAAGGGTCAAGACAGAGTTGGTTTCCAGTTCAGGGCACATAGTCCCAGACTACATCTTCCACTTCGCGTCCACCCCCGATATGTTACAGATGTGGCATTAAGGGCCACAAGGTCATTCAGTATCCTTTTCAATCGATTCTGAAGACCCCGACTATTCCAGCTACTACTACAGCTTCTGGCATACGAGAACATGCAAGAGCTGTGACTGAACCAGATTCGGATGCTAGCAAGTTGAAGGTATGATCAATATTTGTGATGTGATGATGTATATCTTGATTGATGTTGGATCTACTTTATCTTTTATAGCTGGTCACATGGTAGATAGATTACATTTGACTCTTGTTAGGGCTAGTACACCATTAATTTTAAGTACATCAGCAGGGCAAAGAATCTATCCAAACATGGTTTGCCATAAATGTATTGTCAGATATGAGGGAGATGAAATGACAGTTGACCTTAGGGTATTAGAATTTTTGGATTTTGATGCCATCTTGGATATGGATTGGCTAGTTACTTATCATGCCTTAGTGGACTACTTTTCCAAAAGGGTGATATTTTAGATACCTAGTCAACAATTATTCACTTATAGAGGTATGGATACCTCTAAACCCCCTACTAGAGGTAGGATTGTGACCAATGAGGAGATGGAAATATTGGTTGGTTTAAAGCCTCAGGGAGATAAGGAACAAGATATATAGTTGTCTAAGATTCCTGTGGTTTGTAATTTCCTGGAAGTGTTTCCTGATGAATTACTGGGATTACCACCTAAACGGGAGATAGACTTTATTATACAACTGATGCCTAATACAAAACCTATCTCCATTCCTCCATATAGAATGACACCTAAAGAGTTATAAGAACTCAAGGTAAAACTTGATGAGTTGATGGAAAAAGGGTTTATTACCCCCAGTATGTCACTTTAGGGTGCACCTGTACCGTTTGTGAAGAAAAAAGACGAAAGTCTACATCTATGTATAGATTACCGTCGGTTAAACAAGGTGACAGTAAAAAATAAGTATCCTCTCCCATGAATAAATGATCTGTTTGATCAACTGAATGGGGCCAAATTCTTTTTAAAGATAGACCTACGATCAGGGTACCATCAGTTGAGAATCAGAGAAAAGGATATACCAAAGACAACCTTCAGAACGAGATATGGACACTATGAATTTCTAGTGATGCCCTTTGGTTTAACCAATGCACCTGCCATGTTATGGACTTAATGCAGAGGGTATTTAAACCATATCTTGATCAATTCATCATTGTGTTCATTGATGATATTCTCATTTATTCCAAGATTCGGGAGAAACATAAGCAACACCTCCTTATTACTCTACAGACACTGAGAGAGCATAGGTTGTATAACAAGCTCAGTAAATGTGAGTTTTAGATAAATGAAGCTAAATTTCTTGGTCATGTGATCAGTGCAGAGGGAATATATGTTGATTCTGCTAAGGTTGAAGCTACTATAAATTGGCCAAGACCAACCATAGTGACAAAGATACGTAGTTTTCTGGGATTAGCTAGTTATTACAAAAAGTTTGTGGAGGGATTTTCCAAATTAGCTGCTCCATTTACTAGGTTGACCCAGAAAAATGTGTCATTTGTGTGGACTGATGGTTGTGAAAATGCTTTCATTGAGCTGAAAAAGAAGTTGACCACAACACCAATTCTAGTACTTCCAGAGTCAGGAAAAGAGTTAGTGATTTATATTGATGCATCGCACTCTGGTCTGGGATGTGTACTAATGCAGGAGGGTAGAGTGATTGCTTATGCATCTACACAGTTAAAGGTTCATGAGAAGAATTACCCTATGCATGATTTGGAGCTAGCAGGCATTGTGTCTGCTTTGAAATTGTGGAGGCATTACCTGTATGGTGAAAAGTTCACACTGTATTCATACCATAAGAGTCTAAAATATTTATTTGACCAGAAAAAACTGAACATGAGGCGGCGTAGATGGCTTGAATTCTTGAAGGATTATGACTTCACATTGGAGTATCATCCTAGAAAGGCCAACGTTGTAGCTGATGCATTGAGCAGGAAACAAATTGAGACCAGTGTGGTGGCTTGTCAGATGGCCCATGAGTGGTGACTATTGGAGAGAGTGATTATGATGAGTGTCCTCTCTATGGCACCACACGTGGATATCTGTGCTCAGATGCATATTCAGCTGACAGATTCTCATATTCAGAGGATTAAGGATCTGCTGGAGCATGTTTCCTGTAGATCCTGATTTTGGTATGTATGATTTGTGGGCTAATAGAGTAGACAAAGTTGATTGACATAGAGGTCTGGATGGTGTTTTGCATTTTCAGGAGAGATTATGGGTTCCTGTAGATAGAGACTTGAGGGTTGAGTTACTTCAGAAAGCACATAGATCTTAGTATACTATTCACCCACGGTCTACCAAGATGTATCATGATATGAAATGAACAGTTTGGTGGCATGGGATGAAGAAAAATATAGCTGAGTATGTGCAGAAATGTGGGGTGTGTCAGCAGGTAAAGGCTGAACACAAGAAGCTCGGAGGTCAGATGCAACCATTATTTGTTCCTGAATGGAAATGGGAGAATATTACAATGGATTTCATTACAGGTTTGCCCAGATCTCAGGGTAGATATGATGCCATCTAGGTGATAATTGATCGATTGACAAAATCTGCACACTTTATTCCGATGAACAGCAAGGACTCAATTGACAAACTGAGCAGACTGTACGTACATGAGATTGTGAGATTGCATGGGGTGCCTGTTTCTATTGTGTCAGATAGAGATTCGCGGTTTACTTCGAGGTTCAAGCAGAGTATGCAGACTCAATTTGGTACCCATCTTCATCTCAGTACGACATTTCACCCACAGACCGATGGATAAACTGAGAGGGTGATACAAATGCTTGAGGACATGCTCAGGTCGTGTATACTGGACTTTGTTGGGACTTGGAGTGAGTATTTTTCATTGTGTGAGTTTGCTTATAACAACAGCTATCAGGCCAGTATTGGCATGGCACCGTTTGAGGCTTTGTACGGCAGGCCATGTAGATCTCCAGCTTGTTGGTATGAAGTTGGAGAGTCACAGTTATTGGGGCCAAAAATTGTTGTGGATCACACAGAAAAGATCAAGCAGATCAGGCAAAGATTGAAAACAACCCAAGATCGTCAAAAAAGTTATTATGACAATAGACATCGGCCTTTAGAGTTTGCAGTGGGAGACTTGATATTGTTGAGGGTCTCTCCAATAAAAGGTCAGATGCAATTTGGGGTAAAAGGAAAATAAGCTCCACGTTTTATTGGGCCATTCAAGGTCTTAGAGAGGATTGGTCCACTAGCGTACAAGATTGCTCTACCTCCTCAGTTGGTCGGTGTTCATAATGTATTTTATGTTTCTATGTTGAGGAAATATCATACAGACCCGACAATGTATCCAGACCCAATACATATTTTAGATGTAGCACAGTTGCAAGTTGGGGAGGATGCTACATATGAAGAGAAGCCCATTCAGATTCTTGACAAGAGGGTTCAAAAATTGAGGAACAAGGAAGTTCTTTTGGTCATAGTCAAATGGCAATTTCATGATAATAAGGAGCAGACCTGGGAGCGTGAGGACCAAATGCGGGAGACATTTCTTGATCTTTTCACCATTTGAGGTATATTTCACCTTACTTTTAAATTTTGGGGACGGAATTCCTTAAGTTGTGAAGATTGTAACACCTCGTAGTTTTAATTAAATACATATGTTGAATTATGCGTATATCGATGTGTATAATACGTGTATACATATGTAGAGTCAACTTTATGTACGTATGAGAATAAGTGCTAAATACATAAAGTGAAGGGTATAAATTAAATATGTGAGTTGCTATATAAATATGTGAATTAAGTTAAGTGAATTAAATATATGAATTGGAGTTAGATAAGGGAATGATTAAATTAACTTATATAAAGTTGGTAGTATTAATTGGTAAATGATTAAACAAAGTAATTTAATGAATGAATAGTTGTTATAGTTGAATAGTTGATAATGAAGTAAAAAGTTAAATGAGTTAATGAATTGGGGGAGTTGCTAAATAAATGATATGAATTATAAGATGGGGAAGTTGGTTAGCTAAGTAGCTTTGGGAGAAATTGCAGAGAGAAAGAAGAAAAGGATAACAGAGAGAACACGGGTTTCTTGGCCAAATTTGACATGCCGGTAAACTATTTTCACCGTTTTTCGTTGCAAAATTTTAATTTAAGCTATGTGTGACGTTTCTATTGGTATAAATTTTGCTATAGGAGGTGTTTTACAGTGTTTTCAAAAATTGGGTTTGGACCCACTTTAAGTGAAAACACATAGAAAAGTACATCTATAAATCTTGTTTCATCTATAAAGAGATATGTTGGTGTTTGACCATTTCTTCTAATGTTTGATGAATATCTTGCTTTATTTACTTAAATTTGGTATATGTTATTTATTCTATTGTTTTTTATAGGGGCATTAGGGCTATTGATTTGAATTTTTCTTTTTTGATTGTGTTTAAGATGCTTTAGTGATTTGAATTTTTGTCTTTAGTTTAGTTTTGAAAATGGATGGTTGTTAATGAATCGTGTTGTTTTGCATGCTATCTTGTGATTTTGATTGGTTTGGCGTGAGATTTGATCATCAAATTCTGTGTTAAAAGAAGAGGCTTTTGATTTTGAATCTTTTGAAAAAAAGGATTTACTAGTCCACTAGAAGAATGCGTGAATTTGACACCTATCTAAATTTTTTTCTTTTGTTCTTAATGTTCTCTCCACTTCTTGTTTGTGTTTTAATGCAAATGACCTCTCAATTAGAAGAAAACACTTGTCAATTCAGTTTTTCAGAGTAGTAAATTTAAAAAGTGTTGATTGTTGCATATTGTGTGTACCTATGATTTTGTTCTATAACTAGGTTTGAAGTGTTCATAATGAAGATAAAGACTGTAATACCCTGAAAATTTTGAGGATATTTACATAATTTTAAACCTAAGGGTATTTTTGTAATTTTACACATCTAATTGAAATGGACTCATGTGTAACATGAGTCACGTTCGAAACATTATAAAATACATTTTGAAGTGAATTGTGTCAAGAACGAAGGAAAATGGATCCTTGATGAGACTGAACGTATATAATAACGACACATACTTATTTTAGTCAATTATATGAAACCTTAATCAAATCGACCTCATTTATAAAATCTGACTCCACGGATGAGTTTGAAATGTCGAAAAACCCTTGGAACCTAATTTCATAAATTTTTGATGTCAATACTAAAAGATGGAAAAATTACGTAGGAGCGTGGATATATGGCCACGTCCTTCCTTTATCTCTACTTTTCTTTTCAGCATTATTCTCTGAATTCTTTTATAGGAAATAACCAAATCACTCCTTAATTTACTCCAATCTTCCTTGCATACAAGATAAAATATTGGAAACCAAATCACCACCACAAAACCTTAACCTTAGTACATAAATACAAAAGTTCTTCCAAACGCCACCCCCAACATCATTTTCATCTCTCCCTTTAGCTCTCCCTCGTACTAGTGATAGAAGCACGCCGGTTACTGAAAACGGACCCAAGAAGATCTGTGAGCATCTTCCTCTCTTTCTTTCATTTCCTTTCTTTTCTTTCTTTTATTCTCCATTAATGGTGTTTTACATTAATATAACAGTAGCAACAACAATGGTGCTACTGCTGCCACATTCCACCTCTCCCCTTTCTCTTTCCCTCTCTTTCTATTTCCTTTATTCTCCTTTTTCCCGTCTTTTCTTTCCCTGCTCTCTGTCCTCCCCTGCACACCGTCACACCACCACCAATTATAGTCGTGGCGGAAATTAAACAGAGTGGTGGCACACCACCACCGCCTCCCAGCCACTTCTTTTGATATTATAATGTTATATATAAAAGAGATGATGCTGGTGCATATGTGCGTTGGTGTATAGGTTTTATATATTATGTTTTATATCTATATGGTTATATGTATGCTACCTGCGCAACTATATAATACATTATATTATAATATATTATCCACAAATATACTATATACTACACATACATTTAAATAAGTAAATATTATACCTGCAACTCTCTTGGGTTGCTACAATTACAAATGTGTATATATATATATATGTATGTACATAAACTTGGGTAGGTATACGCAGCTAATTCAAATGTAACATGTATGTCTAGGTTGAGGACGTACGTTACGCACCAAGGAATTCGGACAACAACGAACTGCGTGCGTTACAGGTGGGGAAGATTTTATGCCTTCATAATATTTTAATTTGATATATAGATAGGAACATTAAATTAATTAGATTTATAGCACTATTAGATTACTGGTGAATATGTATGATACATGGTTGTATGTATACCGTGATGTGATTATTAGTATGATGATATATATGTGTGCATGATTTTGTTCAGATCAGATGTTAATTGGATGCATGCAATTTATGTGGTAACTGAAATTCATATGTAAATTATAATGCTTGATAATGAGGCATCTGACTTGAGAATATTGGCATAATTGTTATAATAAAGTTCATACATGAATACTATTATATGTGGCATTGTGACATTGTGACATGATACTATGTGTAGTGGAGTTGATACATATCTTGTGAGTACAATTCATATCATATTTATGTTGTATATATGGTGCGACTTCATTAAAGAACACGATTAAGATAAGAATCATACGTATGGGGCAGTTATTCTAAGGAATATCGCCAATGAGTATTATGGGGCAGTTATTCTAAGGAATATCGCTAATGTTTATTAAGGGGCAGTTGTTCATGATGTATATCACCAATGAGTTCTGATTTTGGGTAGTGCCACCCGGGGTTTGATTCCCTAAAGGTACGTGATTTGGAACTTGATGAAATTCTCAACTCAAACAATCAAATGTTGCAACGATTAATGTGTGAAACTTGTTTGTAATGTTCTTGTGTATATATCATGATTAAATGTTGTGAATGATTTAGATGACCCACTGGGCTTTCAAGCTCACCCCTATTTTTCACATGCAGGTACTTAGAAAATAAAGTAGCAAGTTGTGACGTGGTTCAGTGATAGGGGTGGGTTGGTAATCTGGATAAGATTTTAATTAGTGAATGAACTAATTACTTGTTTGACTTTGTAAACTTTTTATTTGAAAAGGGTTGTATTGACACTAGAAGTTTTGATAAAACCTTATTATGATTACTGAAGGGATCGTGATTTACTTTAAATGTATATGCTTTGGACTTGAACGTGTTAATTCTACTTGATGAATATATTTAAAATGTTGTGTCCATAATAGATTAACAATAACAAGTACCCTCATGGCTCAATAATTAATTTGTGTGATGGGAATCTATAGTCCGTGGCATAGAAATTGAAAGAGTATTCTTCTATCTTAACTTGTAACCTTATTTTGAATATAAATGATATTATTAAATTTATTTTTACCTGTGTAAAGATTTTGGGTTTAAGGTAGATGGATACAATTCACACCTCGATTTTCTTTTGCTATTTTCTTGATAAGAGCAAATATTTATTCTTACTACTTAAAATTTAAGTTTTAAAAATCGGGGTGTGACAGATTGGTATCAGAGCTGAGGCTTCAGATCATGGGAAGTGTTACAACAAATTTGAGAAGCTTAGTACCAGAGAGTAGGTATCAAATTTTTATGAGATTAGGGTCCAACTTGAGCTAGATAAATATGTCAATTATAAACCTTATAACATAATATCGAGAATGAAAGTACAGTGGGTCTAACAAATTCAAAGCTTTTAGGACATCAGTTAGAGACGAGAACTTGTATGGAAATTGTTTGGTTAGAATCTGAGATCAGGATGAATCTTTTATTCTTGGTTCCAAAGCGGTATGGGACGTGGAGGAATTTAAGGGTATTTGAGGAGTCTTGAACTTGGAGACTAGCAGGCCATGTTTGGTGAATAACTAACAACTCTGGACGAGCTTGTATCGCTATGTTCAACTGGTATGGGACAACTTGGACATAGTGGGTACCTGGGAAGCCTTAGTTGGTAGGACATTTGCACATTGTTTGGGTGTATTGAAGTTTCTTTGTGGAAGCTTATATCACCGGGCTAGAGTGGTATGGGACACTTGAATACAGAGGGTATAAGTGAAAGTTTGCGAATTTCTTTATACCATTGTTGTGTGGTGTGTTGTTTGTTTGTTTGGTTATCTTGTTTACATGTATCAAAACCAAATCTTGTACCCTGTGACGATCATGGATTGCCAAAATTTTATAAACCTAGAAACTGAACCAATAGGATCATTTTGTTTTCGAGAACTTAGAATTCTGAATCTAGAGTCACCTTAAACGAAAAGAATTATCTCATGTAGTACTAAAGATGGGTTGAAATTTTATAGATGGCTGCACCTCGAAGAAGAAACACAAGGTCTGTGAGTGACCTTATAAGGGACATTGAACCAATTGTGCAGACACAACCGACACTTGAACCTCAGCAGGCGGAGCAAGGAAATGCAAATATGACAGCGAATGTTGACCCTACTGGAGTAGAGAATGTCCGACCTGCAGCAGTTCCAACCCCTGGAATCGTTTTGGGACCAGAGATGATGGAAAAATTTGTGAGACAAGTAGTGGAACAGGTGACCAGACAGATGCCTCAACGTCAACTGAATCCAAGAATTGTAGTGCAGAATGAACCAGGAGCTCGAAGCACCAGGAGGCCTGAAGAAAAGGAATGGGCAGATCAATTGAGAGACTTCCAACGTATGCATCCTTCTAAATTTAAAGGAAAACCATATTCAAGGGAAGCTGACAAGTGGTTCCAGGAGGTTAAGGAACACTTGGAAGTTCTTGGAGTGACTGGTCCAAGAATGGTGGCGATTGCGGCTCACCAATTCATCGGTGAGGCCAAACATTGGTGAAGAATGGTTAAAAAAAGTCCTACAGTGGACGTGAACACTATGACCTGGACAACTTTTGAGGAGATATTTTATGATAAATTCTTCCCCAAGGCGAACAGAAAAGAATTACAATCTGAATTTGTGAGGCTGACACAGAAGAACATGACAGTGGCGGAGTATGAGGCTAAGTTTATTGAACTTTCCAGATTTGCTCATGAACTGGTAGTCAATGAACAGATGAAAGCTAGTAGATTCGCAGAGGGTCTCATAATGGAAATTAGAAAGGTGGTTTTTCCTATGAATCTGGAGACTTATAAAGAGGTAGTTGAATGAGCTTTGTTGGTAGAGAGAGAATTGAACCTGCAATAGGCAATATGGAACAGAAACAAAAGGCCTCAAGGACAAAATTTTGATTACCAGGGTAATCACAACAAGTGGTAAAATCTGAATAACTTTGGTGGCAATGGTAATAATTGGAACAGGAACAAGTCCAACAATGGGAACCAGTGGAACAGGGTGCAGAATCACAACAACGAATCAAGATGGTCTAGTCATGATGGTGAACAATAGATGCAACAGAACAATATTTGTGCACCCCAACAGAATAAAGATTAAGTAGTAGGCACGAGACTTTGCTTCAAATGCAACTGACCGGGTCATTTGGCACAAAACTGCACTATACAAGGAGTTCGACAAAATTTTCGTCCGGGCAACTGGGAGAACAACAACAATGTGCAAGGAAGAAATCAAGCCAATCGTCCAAGCTATAATCAGAATCAAATCCAAAATCAAAATCAAGGCAGAGTCTTTGCAATGACGGAAAGAAATTCTGAGCTAGAGGTTGATGCAAACGAAGTAGTAGAAAGTACTTTCATTTTATTTCATGTTACAGTTAAAGTCTTGTTTGATTCTGGACCATCAAGGTCTTTTATTTTTGAAAACTTAGCTAGGAAACTACAACTTCCCACTGTACCTTTATCTGTTGTTATGAAGATTTCAACACTAGTAGGAGTAAACGTCCCAACAACTGAAAAATGTAGTTGTGACCTTAGAATTAATGATAAGCTGATTTCAGTTGAATTGATACTCTTACCCATTAATGATTATGATGTGATCTTGGGTATGGATTGGTTTTCTAAGTATCAAGCCCAGATCGATTGCCTTCGAAAGAAGATTACTTTGAGGTTACCTTCGGGAGAGCTGTTGAAAATCTATGGGGATAGAAACAAAATCCCATGGAATATCATGTCTACACTTCTCGTATCTGTGAATCAAAAAGAGGAATTCAAAACCCTAACAGAAGCTGAGCCTCTAAAGACCTTGAGGAATTTAGAAGAGCACTTGGTGGTTAGAGACTTCCCTGAAGTGTTTCCCGAAGAATTACCAAGATTACCTCCTTAGAGGGAAGTAGAGTTCAAGATAGAACTGTACCCTGGAACATACCCCTTAGCCATGTCACCCTACAGAATTGCCCCTCGCGAATTAATAGAACTAAGGACTCAGCTTGATGATCTTAGTGCGAAGGAATTTATCCAGCCGAGCGAATCACCTTGGGGAGCACCAATATTGTTTGTCAAAAAGAAAGATGGGTCGATGAGGCTGTGTATTGACTACAGAAAATTAAATCAAGTTACAGTCAAGAACAAGTACCCCCTACCCAGAATAGATGATTTGTTCGATCAACTGAAGGGAGCAACTTGTTTTTCCAAGATCGACCTAAGGTCCGGTTATCACCAACTTAGAATCAAAGACTCAGACGCACCGAAGACGGAGTTCAGGACTAGGTATGGACACTTTGAGTTCAGAGTCATGCCATGTCACACTCCGCCCGGACGCGCCTATACCGGCGGCACACTCGCGGACGGGGCGCACATTTGGAACAATAACAATGGTAACAACAGAGTGCGCAACGGAAATATATAAAGTACAATACAAATCTGATTTCATTTAATTCAGAATATAATTTGTACATAAAATGGTCAAGGGAACATACTCCCCAAAATCCCCAATGAATAATACAGAGGGTACAAAAATGTGGGCCCCATAGCCTGCACCCAGTCCACCCTAATTTCCTGTGAAAGATTGGATAATAATGGAGTGAGCTTAACGCGCTCAGTGGGTAAATAGTTCGTGAGTATAACAATTAATAAAGCATACTTCAATATCAAATATCTTAAATACACATGTGAGCATCATAATCAATCAATATGTATGTATGCATGACACCATCTCGTATTGGTTTGATGAACGTACATCGCCTGAGTTCACGTACAAATGTCTGTCTGGACGTTCTCCCCTGGCGTAGCCAGGTTCTATTGTACGTCCCTTCTCAGGAACGATGCTCTGGACTCACGTACTGATGTCCCTCCCCAGGCGTAGCCGGGTTCTCATGTACGTCCCTCTCCAGAGAAATATAATGAATAGCGAGCAATGCTCCTAACTATTCTATGAGTCATAAACCATATACGTCCCTAGGTGGTGATATGTATGATGCCAATGCATGAACTGGTCTAGTCTACTGGTCTGGTCTTTTCTTGACATTTAGACTGACTTTGGCAACGTCTGGTGATCCTTATCAGAGTTGGTATCACGAAATGCAAGGTTAGGACATTCACTATTACTTGTATAAGTTGATAGCTTTCAATAAGACCAACTAGATCAGTCCCTAGTTGAGAGGTGGGACACAAGGTCTGCTTAAATATCAATCGCCTAGAGCAGCCCGCTGCCTCCCGTTCACTATTTAAAGTTACTGAGGACAAGACCAAGTCTAGTTGAGTCAGATTGACCACAAATCCGGCATTATAACAGTATAATACGTGAATTCCAAGTGTACAGGAATAAGTGCGACAGTATAACATTATATGACATAATGCAGTGTAAATGAACAGTAGATATAATAATAACTGATTGTAAACTTTAATAAAAGTTATAAAACACGCAAACCTATGTTTCGTTCCCCACCTTCAGATAAGAACTTCTTCTTTTTCAGATCTGGCACTTTCCTCCCGACAGAACTTCGTCGCTCCGCACCGAGAGTCTCGGACAGAGAGTCTCAAAAACTAAAAACTCAGAATAAGTGGAAAGAGAAGGAAAATCACAAGCAAAGTGATTTTGGTGTGAGAAATGAGAAATGAGGTGGGTTCCTTATATAGCGATTTTTGGCGCCCGAACGTTCAGGCATGCACCTGAACGTTCGAGCGTTGACCCTGAAATTTTTTTTTTTGTGCAATCCTAGGGTATTACACTCTACCCCCCTTAAAGGGATTTCACCCTCGAAACCAATTCAAGTAGTTATGATGGTTATCTGTTTGAGATTCACTGTTGGCGTCATCTTTTGCGAGTTCAGGGTAGTGCTTGTATGGTCCCTGAATAGCACTGTGGCCGGTGGAATCCTCATCATCCTAAAACCATGGAGAGCAAATGGAATCGGACTCATCCTCTGAAGATTCCAACTTTTTCATAACAGATGGTGGTAGAGGGCGCTTGTTACATCATTTGAGGGGAGGTAGGTTGAGCGGTGGAATACTTTTTCGTGTTGTTGCTCGAATCTGTCCGCTTGGAAATTTTGGTAAAGGTCCTGCCAAGATGATGGCACGGGATTGTTACGAAAAAGCCATGCACGCTCTGGCGATATGGATCGCAGTCTGTGTGGTGATGGAGTTGGTGATGCAAAGTAGTTGTGACTTGACTCAGATCCTGAAGGAGTCGTCACAGATTGTCATGAAGGCCACTTCGTGTGTGCATCACTATATCCATTGATATTATTTTCAGACATCTGCGTGGTTATTCAAGTGAAACAATGTATTAAGATAGGTGTAAACAAAGTTTCATCATTTTATTGATAAGTGAAAATAGTACAATGTGTCACATCATTAGTTGGTACTAGAAAACAATTCAGGATATTTCTGTTTAATTGTTGCTTCTAGTTCCCATGTTGCTTCCTCTACGCCGTGGTGATCCCAGAGCACTTTCACAAGTGGTATGCTACGTCGCCTTAATTCTTGAGTTTTTTTATCCAAAATCTGTATCGCTCTCTCTCGACAGTTATTTTCTTCCTCAACCCGAACCTCGACTAAAGGGATGATATGCGAAGGATCGGGACGATACTTGCGAAGCATAGATACGTGAAAAACATCATGAACCTTAGGCATAGACGATGGAAGGGACAGACGATAAGCAAGTTTGCCAATACGTTCAATGATCTGAAATGGACCGATATACCACGGGGAGAGCTTTCCTTTGATCCCAAAGCGTTTGACACCTCTTGTGGGCTGGACTTTTAGAAAAACAAAGTCCCCCTTATCAAATTCTAGAGGTTGTCTCCGCTTGTCAGCATAGCTCTTCTGTCGACTTTGTGCAACACGAAGTCGTTCCTTTACTAGTGTGATCTTCTCAAAAGTCTCTTGAACTAGTTCAGGGACTAACTGCGATCGATCTGCCATATCTAACCAGCATACCGGAGATCTGCAAGGGCGACCATAGACAGCCTCGTACGGTGCCATGCCGATACTAGTTTGGTAGCTGTTGTTGTATGCAAACTCAGCTAAATGTAAATACTTTGCCCCATCCGTCATTAAAGTCCAAATGCAGCATCGTAACATGTCTTCTAAGATTTGGATAAGACGCTCTGACTGCCCATCAGTCTGAGGGTGGAAGGTTGTGCTCATAGTGATCTTAGAACCCATTCTACTCTGAAAGCTTTTCCAAAAGTTTGATGTGAATTGAGGGTCTCGATCAGAGACGATCGTAAGTGGTATTCCATGAAGGCGTACGATCTCTCTTTCATATAGTTCTGCAAGTTTGGCGGAATTATCCATGAACTTTATTGGCAAGAAGTGTGAAGACTTGGTAAGTCTGTCAATGATAACCCAGTTAGCATCTTGTTCTTTATTATTTCGAGGTAAAGCCGTAACAAAATCCATTGCGATGTTCTCCCACTTCCATTCTCCAATAGGTAACGGCTGGAGAAGTCTAGAGGGAAGTCTTCGTTCTGCCTTAACTTTCTGGCAAACGAGACATCGAGCAACGAAGTCTGCAATTGCCTTCTTCATTCCAGAAAACCAGAATTGTCGCTTGACCTCCTTGTACATCTTGTCACCCCTAGGATGCATAGCGTACCTCGAACAGTGCATCTCAGTAAGCACTTCTTTCCGACCCTCAGGATCGTTCGGTAGACAGAGACGTTTTTTATAGAAAATGGCCCCGTCTTCTGAGACCGACCAGTAAGGAAAGTCCTGTCTGCTGAGTAGAAGTTCTCGTTTCTCCATTAACATAGGGTCATTGGCTTGAGCTGCTGAAATCTTTCGAACGAGCTCAGAGTTGGCTGATAATTGAGAGAGTCGTGGTCTTGGTTCCTCTTCGTTAAGTTGTAGGTTAAAGTTCTCCATCTCTGTAGCCAACTTCCCCATTTCGTAGTTAAGAGTGCAAGCAACATAAGATTTTCTACTCAGGGCATCAGCCACAACATTGGCCTTTCCGGGATGGTACTGGAGTTGAAAGTCGTAATCTTTCAAGAATTCCAACCATCGTCTTTGGCGGAGGTTTAGGTCTTTCTGAGTGTATATGTACTTTAAGACTCTTATGATCTGAGAAGACCTCGAACCGTTCACCGTATACGTAATGTCGCCATAATTTCAGTGCAAATACGACAACTGCAAGTTCCAAGTCATGTGTTGGGTAATTACCCTCTTGAATCTTCAGTTGTTTGGATGCATATGCAACCACTTGGCCTTCTTGCATTAGCACGACACCTAAGCCTTGGAGAGAGGCGTCGGTGTATAATGAAAATCCAATTGTATTTCTTAGAGTGATAAGTACAGGTGCTGTCGTGAGGCATTTCTTCAATTCCTGAAATGATGCTTCACAAGAGAGATTCCAAATAAATCGCACATCTTTTCGAGTGAGCTTGGTTATAGGTTCAGCAATCTTTGAGAAGTCCTTGATGAAGCGTCTGTAATAGCCAGCCAAACCAAGAAAACTCCTAATCTGAGTAACAGTGGTAGGCTGCTTCCAATTTAAAACTGCTTCAACCTTAGAAGGATCTACCTCAATGCCATTGCCTGAAACCACATGGCCTAGGAATTGAACTCTCTTCGCCCAAAATTCGGACTTACTCAACTTTACATACAGTTGGTGGCTTTTCAAGGTCTGGAGGACTATCTTCAAATGTATCTTATGGTCTTCCTTGGTTGAGGAATATATCAAATCCATGAATATGCGATTCATCAAATCCATGAATGCAGCAGGTGCATTTGTTAGACCGAACGGCATGATCAAGAACTCGTAGTGACAGTACCGAGTTCTGAATGTCGTCTTGGTGATGTCCGACTGTAGCACCCGTGCCTTTAGGTGACGTCATTTTAACCCATAGTGTACCCGTAGAGTACACGTACACGTATACGTATTCGTATATGTATGTGTATATGTATTTTGATGCTCGAAGCACGTAAGTTCGAGTGTCTTTGCATGATTTTAGGTCATAAAGAGTGCGCATGAAGTTTCGATACCATCGGAGACCCGTTCGACATCAAAACATGTCGAAAACGATGTTTTGGATCCAGTGGAGCTCTCTCCATGGAGGAAGAGATTTCTGTCACAAATTATATCAATGGTTTGATCTCATAGATCCGTGGTCCGATTGAGCTGATATTTTGTCAGCTCATTCTTATATGATAGATCTTCATTATGAACGGTGAAGATCTTGATAGGAGTTACCTACTATGAGTTATAAGACTCCAAACACTATTTCACAGATTTTCTTACGCAGTTTTGATCAAACAGTTAGATCTCGCAATACCACCGTTGGATTGAGTTGAGAGTTTACCAGAATGTTGGTAACTGACTAATGCAACTTTGTACGGTTAAGATGTTAAATTGGTGGGTATTTTGCAAGAAATGGAGTATCTAAGTGCAAGTATTGCAACAGAAAACTATTTTTTTGATAGTTTTTGGGCAAATTTTAGTTGTGGGCCCAAGCTTATCTATTTAAGCAACCAAAACGTAATTTTAGGATCATTTGCTCATTTCTCAGCCAGAAAAGAGAGAAAGGAGATGGAAAAGAGAGAAAGGAGTTGAAGAGGAGAAAAGGAGAGAAAACCTAGGGTTGGTGGATTTTGCTCAAAATCTCTAAGGTTTGCATGTTTTTCCGCATTGTTCTTCCTTCAATATCTTTGGTTCATACATGCTAGTGTTGTTTTGATGCATGCATTGTATGAAACCCAGATTTGAAGGGGTAGTGGAAATCAAATGTTGCTCAAATGCTTTGCATGTTTGATATGTGTGTTTAGAGTGTGTTGGGAACCCTCTAAAGGCAGAAACCCCAATTTCTAGCAAGAACTTGGTAGGGTTTAGTACAAATGACCTAGTCTTAGTTCATTGACCTAGACTTTGACTTAAGCTTTGCATGCCATCTATGATGGACTGATCAGTATTAGGGATTGATTCATGTATTTAGCTTGAGATTTTAATGGTGAAATCATATGGTTTAGTGTAAATGGTCATTGTTTAGTTCATGGCCTTAGGCTTTTCCAAAAGTCATGCATGTCAACTATGTTGTTCTAGGTGGCATTGTGGATGATTCCATGTTGCAAGATCAGTAAAATTCATGGTTGAACATGGTGGCCTAGTGTAAAATTGGCAATATGGCCTATGTATGAAAATTTCCAGATTTGGGGCTTTTGATGCTCTTGATATAAAATCTGGAAAATTATGCAATGTAGGTCTAATTGGACATGATTAGGGTTGTTTGATGATTGAATTCAGTGGGTTCTCATAATGGACACCCTAAGGTTGACTAATTTTGATATAGGCTAAGTATTTGGTATTTTTCATGTACTTTGGTAATTTTGCATGTAATTTGGGGATTTTGCCCAAATTGGGACTTTTCATCCAAAGCAAGTCAATTTATGAAATTGACTTGGGGATTGTTTAATTGGACCCAAATGGAGTAGAATCATGGGTTTAAAATGTTAGAACCTATGTTAAATTGATATGACTAAGTTCATTTTGATCTTATGTTTTATATTGGCCTAATTGGGGATTTTGACCAAGACTTGGTCAATTGATAAAATTGACTTGATGTATAGTCTAATTGACCCTAATTATAATTGAATGTCATGTATATTAGTGGTTGGATCATGGGATCACCCTATTACATTCAATTAAGGTTAATCTCAGTTTAAGTGAGTCTAAATGATTAAGTTGAGCAATATGGAAATTGGCTCAAGGGGGTAATCAATTTAGAATCTAATTGACTTTAGATTGGGTTTGAACATGGGGTTTTGACACACTTAATGACTGATTTTCAGTTGTGTGAACCATGTTATTTCTAGGTCTTGTGATTGATCTTGAACCCGTTTAGTCAATTGGAGAGTGTTGGTGATTGGATTGGCTAGACTTAGCCAATCAAGGGTGAGTGTTCTATTACTTTTGGATTATTTATATGTGGCATTGTAGTATAGAAATGTTTTAAATGCTTATGTATGATGGTATGCATGTTTTAATATTCCATGAAATACATTTGAGCATAATTCATTGGGATGACAATTTGGGTTGAGGCTCCTGGTTGAAATTTCCTCCTTTTGGGAATTCTCGTAAGTCTAGCGGCGATCCCAGTTGTGTACCTGGCATAGGGTTTTATGGCTTGTGTATGGGTAGGTTAGTTTAGGCTAATCTTATGTGTTGCACAGCCCCAGAAATCCTATTAGGATACGAATATCGAGTGTGTGTTCAGGTACTGTGTGTAGCGCACCAGCCTTGAACCCCCGTACTCAGAAGGTGTTAGGATTGCATGAGCATGACTTCAAATGTTATGCATTGTCTTATGTATGACTTGATCCATTATGTTTGCATGTATGTAATCTATTTCGTCATCATGATATTTCAATGATTTATGATCTTACCATGTTTTATAAATGCACGTATATGCCACTTGTAAATAACATTCACTGAGCTGGTTGTAGCTCACACCTCACCATCTTCTTTCATGATCTAATAGAAAAGGAAAAGGGAAGGCTTGACTGCGGAGTGTCCCTTGTTTTTGTTTCATGTAGGTATTGTACATTTAGTTTTGGATTTTGATAACTATGTACATGATAACACCTAGTAATTGTATATTTAACACATAGTTGGGATGTGTTGGATTTTGTCTCATTTTGAAGACTTTGGAATTTTATATTTGGTAATTTGGAGAAGTAATATTTTATTTCACTATGATCATGTTAGTTGGTTGTTAAGGATGTACTTTTATTTCTTTTTGGGGATTCGTATATGTATTTTAGGCTTACGGGACGCCGGGTGTACCGACGGAGGGTATACTCGGAGGTTCCCGTGCCGGTCATGACGTCACGTATAATGGGTCGTGACACCGACTCTCAGATTCGGAGTTGGTGATAACCGGACCGTAAATCAATCTTAGAGAAGTATTTGGCATCTCTAAGTTGGTCGAACAAGTCATCGATCCTGGGCAATGGATATCTATTCTTGATGGTGACATTATTCAACTTGCGATAATCGATGCAAAGCCGTAATGAACCATCCTTTTTGCGAACAAACAGAACTGGAGCGCCCCAGGGTGATGAACTCTTTCTAATGAAGCCATTACTCTGTAATTCCTTCAGTTGTTTGTCTAATTCGACCAGCTCGACATTTGACATTCTGTATGGTGGAATTGAGATAGGCCCTATCCCAGGTATGAGGTTGATCTCAAAATTGAATTCCCAAACTGAAGGTAAACCAGAAAGGTCGTTTAGAAAAACTGTTGGGAATTCAGATATGACTGGAATATCATGTACTTCGAGGGGGTACAGTGCTGGTGATTCATTTCCGTCACCAAGGGATAACGCTCGAAGTTGTGACTTGATAAGTGCAACTGTTGATTTGTGAATCCATTTCCTTGTTCCCTGAATCTTGACAAACTATCCTGTAGGCAAGGTTAACTGAACTTGCTTCTTCATACAGTCGATCTTTGCATTCAGTGGTGCTAGCCAGTCCATGCCGAGGATGATGTGGAAGTCTTCAATATCCATCACAAAGCGATCTGCATATATTATCTGCTCCAACATACGAAGCTCACATCGCGAACACTACAAGTTCACGTTAGTACCAGATCCGAACGGTGATGTGACATGGAGTGTGATGTTTGTGGGTTCAGGTTGCAGGCCTAAATGTCTTACCAATGCCGACGATATAAAGAAATGTGTAGCACCTGAATCAAACAAAACATGTACCATTGTATTGAACAAAGGAAAGGTACCTTCGACTACATTGTTGTCTGGGAGGGGTTGTTGAGCGATGGCAAATGCTCTGCCCTGATTCCGTTGACCCTGGTTCTGCTGGTTCTGCCTGGGTTGGGCATTAGCAGCAGGTGGTGCTTGTTGGCCTGGAATAAGGGGAATAGGTTGCTGAAGGTGCGGACAGAGATATTTTACATGGCCCTTTTGGCCTCAGTTGAAACAAGTCGGCCTGTACTGCTAATTGTTTTGCTGGCCATGTTGATTGTTCTGCTGGCCTTGCTGATTGTGTTGTCGACCACCACCTCTGCCATTGCCATTTCTACGGCCACCCCTTCCATAACGATCTCCGCGGCCATGATTTCGGAAACCCTGATGGTTAGGGTTAGAAGGTTCAGCCGCAGGTGTTGGGGCCTCATTATTCGAAACAGGGGCTGGGAGGGCTGGGTTTTGATTGTAGTAGGGCTTCTTCTTGTTGCCTTGTTGCGAGCCTTGTTGGGAAAACGTTGCAGGCCGTTTTCCTTTATTCATTCTCTGCTCCTGTAAGATCTTATCTTGTTCATAGCTCATGGCCTTGTCAACAACCTCTTTGTAAATCTTGAGATCCAAGATCGACAAGGCTTGTCGAATATCATGGCGAAGGCCATTATAAAGTTTCTCAGTCTTATCTTGCTCCGTTGAGATGGTGGAGAGAGAGTAGACTGATAATTCTTTGAACTTGCCAGCATATTCCCCGACGGTCATGGTGCCCTGGTATAACTTAGCAATTTCTTGGCGCTTCTGTCTCTTCACAGCGGCGGGAAAATACTCATCAATAAACATTGACTAGAACTGTTGCCAAGTCATATTTGCTATGTTGACCCTTTGGTCCTCTTTCACTGTCATCCACCATGTGTTTGCCCCACCAACAAGTTGGTAGGTCGCTAGTGGAATTTTTCGAGTCTCGTCAACTCCCATTGCATCCAGAGCCTTCTTTGACTCATCTAGCCACTTTTGCACCTCATCAACCTCAATGGTGCCAGTGAAAGTAAGAGGTTGTAGCCTCTTGTACTTGGTAATCTGATCGGTTTGAGATTCCGATCCAAATCGTACAGGTGCCTGAACAGTGGCAACCTGACTTGTCGCGGTCTCGCTAACGACAATTTGAACAGTGACCTTCATCGCCTCAATAAATCCGGCGAAGAAGGTTTCCATACTTGAAGGCATGGCAAAGGGTGCGGGTGGGGGTGGTATTGCCTGCCCAGATGTAGTGGCAGTGTCGGGTGTGGCCCTTGTTGTTGTCGGAGGCGGCGGTTCTTGAATCTCAAGAGGTGCCTCCACTGTTGAACGAACAGTATGTGGCCTTCCTCTCTTCCTGGTTTGCATTTTCTCACTGGCAAGGAGAAAATAAAACCAAGATTAAGGAACTGTAGCCAAGTAAAATGTTATAGTATGCTCGGCAACAATTTCGTGAGTACTGTAATATTAAAATCACCTATTTTTCTAAGTATAGTGTAAGGTTTTTTGTTGAGGAATCAAAGAATTTCATGTGTCTCGTATGTTTGGCCATGGTGTAAAAACAAGGTTAGAATGTTTATATAGTAAGTATAAAACTTTGCAAGTATTTCAAAAGATTTGGTTATGGTCTTTGTGAACATACATATATATTTTATTGAAAATCCATACGAGTCATAAGAATTCTAAGATTTGCCTCGGTAAATATCTTGATCTAACGTTCTATCGCAATCTTATGCATTCAAACTCTTACTCTTAGTCTTTTCGATCATTATCCAGATTCGTGTGTCCCATACCACATGAATTTGGTAATAAGGGTGTCAACCAAGTTAAGTTGCATGAACACAGTCTCTAAAAACATCGGCTAAATAGTAGTTCACCAATAGTATCTTCCAAGTTTACTCGTCTCATACCGTGTAAACTTAGTGATAATATTAGTAATGCAACTTTCTCCAAATGTTTCTTTTCACACAAGGTCATGGGTTTTCTTACTTCCACATTTTATTTAGTATTCTCCAATTTTATTATGTCCCATACCACTCCAAAGTTAGTGATACTAAAGAAAGAATGGTTGTAAGTCGGCCCAACAAAGATAGTCTTAAACAAAACATTTCATTCATATATATAAAAGAAAAATTTACAATGCCAGTAATCAATTTTGATTTCCCTGCCTACTATTACTCCTTCTAGATCTTCTGCTAGGTACAGAACGACTACTAACGGATGATTGAGAGTTTGCTCGCTCTGCTTCGGAGTTTTGCATACGTGTTAATATATTATTTTGAGTTTCTCTCATTTCTGCCATATTGGATGCCATTTCATTTAACCGTTCAAAAAGGTTAGTCGATTGGCCCATTGGTGGTTGATGGCTCGTTTGTTCCATAAGTGGAGGGTAGGCCATAGGCATTGGGGGATAGTATTGGTTGTACGGGTGATTCATATGTGAAAGGTAATTGCTTTGAAACAGTGGGCTCATTAGGATGTTCTACCCTCCAAAATTTGGTGCCGCCCAATACTGTTGTTGTTGGGTTACAGGAACTTGCGGGAATGGTTGACATGGTACCTCAGGTGTTAGAAACCTTTGGTACGACGTGTTGTCCTGAGTTGGCATGTTCCAAGCAGGTAGATTTGCTTGAGCACTTTGTCTATTTTGAGGTTGATTTAGGTTGTTAAATGAATCTTCATCAGTGAATGGTCGATCGGTTGGATCACTATTCGGGGCTAGGTCTGATGTAGGATTCTGATTTGGTTCATTATTCAGTACTTCCCTTATAGGAATCTTGCGTCAACTTTTTCGAAGGCAACATCCATGCTTGTCTCTCATTCTCTCGGCATTTCCTATCGTTGTGCCAAATACTTCCTCGTCAGTTACCCCTCCACTTGTGCCATATGTCTTGAAGATAGAGGATGTTGTAACTAGTTCAGTGATCTGCTTCGACGTCCCATCAACAGTGTCGACGTTTGCCTCGTATAGCATCCTCATAATCAAGACTCCGTAGCCGAGGAATTCCTTTACACCCTCAACATTTGTTGGATGATGATGTGTGGTAGGGAGACCTTTATTTTTTTCTCTATGCTATACAGCACAAGGAGTTGGGCCCTTGACATAGTGCCTCTAGTCCCCTTTCTGGCAAGATGTTGCCGTATACTATCTTTCAAGGCCGACAAGAGATGGCTTAAGATGATTGTTTGGGAGGTTGGTGTACGTCGATTGAGTGTATGGCTCTTTGGCGAGGGAATTGAACAATTGTTCATTAGACTTTGCGATCTCTGCAACTGTCTGGGGTTCATGTGGATCAATAATCCTCTCCTCAATCAGAATCTCGAAAAGTCGAGCAATAATCTCGATGTTGATAGGAATTTTCATTCCCATGATTGTTGTCTCCAAAATAGGGCTGATCTCATCTCCTTGAACTCTCACGCAATTCATGGCTTCATAGAACGATCTCACCAAGTTGTAAGAGACATGACCCTCAACATTTGTTACGTTCAACCAACCCAGAGTTGCGAGTTTGTCGTGAAGGATTGGGCAAAGGCGGAGATCTCTATTGTCGATGCTCCTCATAGTCATAACCTCCCTTTTAGACAATTCCTTGAGTCTAGTGGGAATTGGTTCCCTGCTAGTGGAAGTTGCTCCTTCACTTGAGGCCATTCTTTGCTGAAAGGGAAATAAATTTGTGATAGACACAAAATATATTCCTAATATTTTTAAGATTTATGCCTTGTCAGTTGGATAATATTTTATATTTTTCTCTTGATGTTTATGCCATCATGTAATCAAAATTCTTCATTAGCAATATGATATATATATATATATGTCGTATACGTATATGAATGTTTAGATATATATATATATATTTAATCATAACTGTATATATAGTTTTCATAAATTAACTATATATATATTTGAAATTTAAACTATATAAAAATCATATATAGTTTTCTTAGATATATATTTAATACAAATCTTAACTATATATAATTCATATATATGTAGTTCTAAAGATATATATATCTAATAACATTTTTCATTCAAATTTTTCATCAATAATATGATATATATATATATATATCTCATATATAGTAAGGTATATAGATATATATATTCAATCATAACTATACATATAATTTTTAATAAATCATGATTATATGTATATTTAAATCAAACTATATAAAAATCATATAGTTTTCTAGATATATATTTAAGATAAATCTCAACTATATATAATTGACATACATATATATAGTTCTAGAGATATATATATCTAATAAAATTTTTCATCCAAAATTTTTCATTTTAATCATAACAATATATATAGTTTTCATAAATCATAACTATATATATATTTAAATCAAACTGTACAAAAATCATATAGTTTTCTAGATATATATTTCATATAAATCTCAACTATATATAATTGACATATATATATAGTTCTAGAGATATATATATCTAATAAAAAAATTTCTTCCCCTAATTTGGTGGACTTAGGTGGGCCGTGGACTGTACGCTCTGATACCATTAAATGTCACACCCCGCCCGGACGCGCCTATATTGGCGTTACACTCACGGACGGGGCGCGCATTTGGAACAATAACAATGGTAACAACAGAGTGCGCAGCGGAAATATATAACATACAGTACAAATCTGATTTCATTTAATTCAGAATATAATTTGTACATAAAATTGTCAAGGGAACATACTCCCCAAAATCCCCAATGAATAATACAGAGGGTACAAAAATGTGGGCCCCACAACCTGCACCCAGTCCACCCTAATTTCCTGTGAAATATTGGATAATAATGGAGTGAGCTTAATGCGCTCAGTGGGTAAATAGTTCGGGAGTATAACAATTAATAAAGCATTCTTCAATATCAAATATCTTAAATACACATGTGAGCATCATAATCAATCAATATGTATGTATGCATGGCACCGTCTCGTATTGGTTTGATGAACGTACATCGCCTGAGTTCACGTACAAATGTTCGTCCGGACGTTCTCCCCTGGCGTAGCCAAGTTCTATTGTACGTCCCTCCTCAGGAACGATGCTCTGGATTCACGTACTAATGTCCCTCCCCAAGCGTAGCCGAGTTCTCATGCACGTCCCTCTCTAGAGAAATATAATGAATAGCGAGCAATGCTCCTAACTATTCTATGAGTCATAAACCATATACCTCCCTAGGTGGTGATATGTATGATGCCAATGCATGAACTGGTCTAGTCTACTGGTCTGGTCTTTTCTTGACATTTAGACTGACTTTGGCAACGTCTGGTGATCCTTATCAGAGTTGGTATCACAACGTGCAAGGTTAGGACATTCAGTATTACTTGTATAAGCTGATAGCTTTCAATAAGACCAACTAGATAAGTCCCCAGTTGAGAGGTGAGACACAAGGTCTGCTTAAATACCAATCGCCTAGAGCAGCCCGCTGCCTCCCGTTCACTATTTAAAGTTACTGAGGACAAGACCGAGTCTAGCCTGCTGACATAATGCAATGTAAATGAACAGTAGATATAATAATAACTGAATGTAATTTTTAATAAAAGTTATAAAACACGTAAACCTATGTTTCGTTCCCCACCTTCAGATAAGAACTTCTTCTTTTTCAGATCTGGCCCTTTCCTCCGGACAGAACTTCGTCACACCGCACCTAGAGTATCGGACAGAGAGTTGCTCCTGAACGTTCGGACGTTGCCCTTAATTTTTTTTTTTTTTTGGTGCATTCCTAGGGTATTACATGCCATTTGGACTCACTAATGCACCAACAGCATTTATGGACCTAATGAATAGGGCGTTTAGGCCTCATCTAGACAAATTTGTAGTGGTATTTATTGATGATATTTTGGTTTATTCGAAGACCAATGAGGAACATCAAGAACACCTTAAAGTAGTTTTGGAGACATTGAGGCGAAATCAATTGTATGCCAAATTTGAAAAATGTGAATTTTGGATGAAGTCAATCAAAGTTTTGGGCCATGTAGTGTCAGCAGAAGAGATATCCGTAGATCCAACAAAAGTTGAAGCAGTAATGAACTGGGAAAAGCCAAAATCAGTGACAGAAATTAGAAGCTTTTTGGGACTAGTTGGTTACTATAGAAGATTTATTCTAAATCTTTCGAGACTAGCTGAGCCTACGACAAAGCTAACAAGGAAGGGTGCCAAATTTAGTTGGGATGAGAAATGTGAGAATTCATTTCAAGAGTTAAAGAGACGATTGACCACATCCCCAATATTGATCACTCCTGCAAGCGGAGTCGGTTATGTTATTTACACTGATGCTTCTAAGAATGGTCTTGGTGTTGTTCTAATGCAGAAGGATAAAGTGGTTGCTTATGCTTTTAGGCAACTGAAGACTCATGAACAGAATTACCCGACTCATGATTTAGAATTGGCTGCTATTGTATTTACCTTGAAGATATGAAGACACTATCTTTATGGAGAGAAATTTGACCTATACTCTGATCATAAGAGTTTGAAGTACATCTATACGCAAAAGAAGTTAAATTTGAGGCAAAGGATATGGATGGAATTGCTGAATGATTATGATTTTTAGCTGCATTATCACCCAGGGAAAGCCAATGTAGTCGCAGATGCTTTAAGTCGAAAATCTTATAAGAACGATGCAGAAAAAACCCAGATGTACCAATTGATTGAAGATTATGATTTAGGCGTACATAAAGATGAAAACCAGATTTTTTTATATAATATGAGTTGCAAGCCAGACCTACTACATCAAATTAAGGAAGGTCAAGCTCAGGATAGAAAACTGATAAAATGGGTGGCAGGTGCAAGAGCCAATACTGGAAATGCAAATTTCAAGATCGATTCAGAGGGGTTATTGAGGTTCAGAGATCGAATTTGTGTACCCAGAATTAAGGAAATTAAAAAGATCTTATTTGTTGAGGCACATCAAACTAAATACACTTTACATCCTGGTGGAGATAAGATGTACCAAAATTTGAAGAAAAACTACTGGTGGAAAGGTATGAAGAGAGATGTGGCCAAATATGTGTCTAAATGCCTTACATGTCAACAAGTTAAAGCTGAACATAAAAGACCGTCTGGATTTCTACAACCTTTAAAAATCCCTAAATGGAAATGGGATAACATAGCAATGGATTTCGTGAGAGCTCTTCCTAGAAATCAGAAAGGTGAGGATAAGGTTTGGGTAATTGTGGATCGACTTACTAAAGTGGCACACTTCTTACCTATTAAATCCACAGATCTGGTTAGTAAACTAGGTGAGCTATATGTTAAAGAGATTGTGAAGCTACACGGAGTACCCAAATCGATAGTGTCAGATAGAGATTCCTTATTCACATCTTAGTTCGGGCAGAGCTTACAGCGGGAATTGGAAACCAAAATGTTATAGATAATAATGTTATATATAAAAGAGATGATGTTGGTGCATATGTGCGTTGGTGTATAGGTTTTATATATTATGTTTTATATCTATATGGTTATATGTATGCTACCTGCATCTGCAACTATATAATACATTATATTATAATATATTATCCACAAATATACTATATACTACACATACATTTAAATAAGTAAATATTATACCTGCAACTCTCTTGGGTTGCTACAATTACAAATGTGTATGTATATATATATATGTATATAAACTTGGGTAGGTATACGCAGCTAATTCAAATGTAACATGTATGTATAGGTTGAGGACGTACGTTACGCACCAAGGAATTCGGACAACAACGAACTACGTGCGTTACAGGTGGGGAAAATTTTATGCCTTCATAATATTTTATTTTGATATATAGATAGGAACATTAAATTAATTAGATTTATAGCACTATTAGATTACTGGTGAATGTGTATGATACATGGTTGTATGTATACCGTGATGTGATTATTAGTATGATGATATGTATGTGTGCATGATTTTGTTCGGATCAGATGTTAATTGGATGCATGCAATTTATGTGATAACTGAAATTCATATGTAAATTATAATGCTTGATAATGAGTCATCTGACTTGAGAATATTGGCATAATTGTTATAATAAAGTTCATACATGAATACTATTATATGTGGCATTGTGACATTGTGACATGATACTATGTGTAGTGGAGTTTATACATATCTTGTGAGTACAATTCATATCATATTTATGTTGTATATATGGTGCGACTTCATTAAAGAACACGATTAAGATAAGAATCATACGCATGGGGCAGTTATTCTAAGGAATATCGCCAATGAGTATTATGGGGTAGTTATTCTAAGGAATATCGTCAATGTTTATTAAGGGGCAGTTGTTCATGATGTATATCACCAATGAGTTCTGATTTTGGGTAGTGCCACCCTGGGTTTGATTCCCTAAAGGTACATGATTTGGAACTTGATGAAATTCTCAACTCAAACAATCAAATGTTGCAACAATTAATATGTGAAACTTGTTTGTAATGTTCTTGTGTATATATCATGATAAAATGTTGTAAATGGTTTAGATGACCCACTGGGCTTTCAAGCTCACCCCTATTTTTTACATGCAGGTACTTAGAAAATAAAGTAGCAAGTTGTGACGTGGTTCAGTGATAGGGGTGGGTTGGTAATCTGGATAAGATTTTAATTAGTGAATGAACTAATTACTTGTTTGACTTTGTAAACTTTTTATTTGAAAAGGGTTGTATTGACACTAGAAGTTTTGATAAAACCTTATTATGATTACTGAAGGGATCGTGATTTACTTTAAATGTATATGCTTTGGACTTGAACGTGTTAATTCTACTTGATGAATATATTTAAAATGTTGTGTCCATAATAGATTAACAATAACAAGTACTCTCATGGCTCAATATTTAATTTGTGTGATGAAAATCTATAGTCTGTGGCATAGAAATTGAAAGAGTATTCTTCTATCTTAACTTGCAACCTTATTTTGAATATAAATGATATTATTAAATTTATTTTTACCTGTGTAAAGATTTTGGGGTTAAGGTAGATGGATACAATTCACACATCAATTTTTTTTTGCTATTTTCTTGATAAGAGTAAATATTTATTCTTATTATTTAAAATTTAAGTTTTAAAAATCGGGGCGTGATAAATTTTCTTTTTTTTTTCTTTCTTCAGTTGCTTATGCTTCAACGAATATTCTTGCAAATATTCAGCTCAAAAAAGGGAGTAAAAGAAAAAGGGGAAGGAAAAGGTGATCAAGCAAGGAGCTATTGGTGAAATAGTTAAAGCTGGAAGCTGATGGCATATACGAAGATGTTGGGAAGAAAGGCGTTCTTGTCCTCATGAGGAAGCTGAAAGCAAACATAAAATTAAAGAGTGTATAGTGATAATTATATGTAAAATGTAGTCATTTTTCTTTTTTTTGACAATATATATTGTTGTGATTTTGTTGTAAAACATAATAAGTAGATCAAAAGTTCGAGAATATGCAATAAAGTTAAAAAAAAAATTCAACAATTTTTTGTTTAGAAGTCTGTAAAAATTTAAAATATAATGTGGCAGGTTTATACAATTTTTTTCTTTTTAAATTTTAAAGAAAATTAGATTAATAGAAACGAAACAAACTTGTCTCTAACAAGGAAAACTCGTTGCAAAAAGTGATTAATAGCAACAAAATATATCTTTCGTGACAAAAAACTGGTTGCTAAAGGGTTGTTAACAACTTGTCGCTAGATGGTTGTTTTGTCCTTAAATTGTTCTTTGGCGACGAACTAGTAGTTGTCACTAATATGTTCTGCCACGAAATTAACGGAAGTGTCACGGGATGTTTCCACAACAATTAATTGGCAAGGAGTCGCGTGATGCAACGGGAGATGTTGCTAAACGTATTTGCGATGAAATTTTGACTTCTAGCGACGAAAGATTTCGTCGCTAAGAGTCAACTTCTGTAGTGACTGCCTCTACTCATATTTCAAAAATTTAGTGAATTGAATCTCCAAAAATGTCAAAATTATAAATAAAAATTTAAGTAAAACGTTGTCATGTTTTTTAAATGTGTATAATATAGTTCAACACTTGAAAAGATGTGTTGAACAGATAATTACATTAAATGTAGTGATTAGTTTAAGTTAAATAGTACTAGTTTCTCGGTTTTTAATTCATTTAACTGCCAAACCATCTGTCCAACAGTTCATTAGGTGTATTCTATTGGTCATGTCATGAGCTGCATTTTTTTTTTTCATTCTTTTTGCTTCTGGCACACTTATTTGCTAGCTGTTTATTCTGAAAATCCAAACAAAACCCTTAGGAACCCACACGTCAATATAAATATTGCAAACAATAGATTGATGAAAAACTTTCAAATGCTATGTATTTATTGAGAAATGTTAAAATTCTCTTATAATAGCTACAATATATAAAAAATAGTTGTAGAAAATTTGTAAAGAGAATTTAGATGCATTAAGACCGATTCATCTAGCTAAGCACTACTGAAAATAAAACATATATACTTTGAATATGATCTAGGGAGATTTGGCCCCTAAAAACTTTGGCAAGACATAGTCAATTTGATGTTGAAAACTTCACTAAAAGTTTGGCCAATTTTATTTTGCCATAATACAGAGCATCATTAGCTTGGCATATTTATGGAATAGACATTTAAATCATGTCCTTAAGCCATGTATAAGTAATTCGATTAGCATTCATTTCATCTATTGTCTTAATGCATTAGATTAGGAAGAAAAGCCTTCATTTCACATATTTCTCATGATTTCAATTAGAAAAAAAAGCTAAATCGATGCCATTTGAAACAAGGGAGGAAATTAAAACTCCCCCACTGTTAGATAATTAATGGGGAGCTGTTGTATCAAAAAATCACTAGGAAGCTAATGTGTGTGGGAAAGTTTGAGTTTCTACCGTGTTTCAAATTGTGTATCCCATTAATATTCTTTAAAAAAAAAACATTTTTTTTTTGAAAAACCACCCATGTCTCAATATTGATGCATAAACTACTCCTTGGTTTTCTCATTAGTTTAATACTACTTATCTAATTGAGATAGATTTAAATGAGTGGCATCCCATATTAAACAGAACTTTTGAAACCTATATAAATTTTAAATTCCCAACTGTTGCAATCTCCAACACTAGCTAAATATAATTTTAATTTTATACTGAAACATTATCACAACATTGCTTGTTGAGTGCTTCACATCACATGGATGACCCCATCAGCAAAAACGTAAGCCAACGAGTTCCTATGACGCAAGTGCTGCACGTCATGCCCATTTCCATCTTTCAATGTTTTCTTTTCTATCTTTAGTTTTTAATTCCTATATATCTATGTTCCAACCCGTTTGGTAAAATTGTCATTTAACATTTATTATTGACGAATTGAAAAAATAATTTGTTTGAAGAAATTATTTGATTGAGATTGTCCCATTTTTTCACAAATATTTTTCTCGGAGATTCTTTTATTTTTACAAACTATACTAAATAAGCCTTATATAGAAATTGGGACCATCCATATACAATCAAAATATTATCTTACGAAGGTGCCCAAGTCCCTCGAATTAATATACAGCCGTGTATTAAATAGCTCAGAGTTAATCAAGGGCCATAATTGTCCTTAAAGTAGTTATTATTATTATTATTTTGTGTAGGGTTCTTTATAATAAGACAAAAGGTGACAAACATTTTAAATATAATAATTGAGGTCTGTTAGATACACATCGTGTTCATATCGAAATAGGTATTGATAATTGTACTAAAAATGTATGCCATTTATGTATGTTATTTGTATCATTTTCTTATATTTTGTTTTATATATTATATTACTTTAGGAGGGTAACGCGGAATAGGTTTGAAGATTCTTACCTGGTTTGTGCTGCACCTCTTCGGCATCTCTGACTTTCCAATACTTCCTTTTCGTCCTTATTACAACTCAAAGAACCTCAGAAAACTAATGGAGTCCAAAAGACAGATGAATTTACACTGTTAAGGTTTGCGTTGAATGGGTCAGACTCACAAAAACGCTTTGAAGAGTCAGCGATTGGACTACTCTTTCTTCTTCTTCTTCTTCTTAGTATCTTTTCGTGTATATGGCCCCAAGACCAGTCTCCTCTACTCGGTTTCTTCAGTCAAACTTAACTTTTCTTCTTCTCATCATATATTCTTTCGCTCTTTTTGATCTCGTCATTCAAACCTTATAATTTCTTGTATTCAAAAAGGTGTCTCCTTAAATGAAGATCCTCCCACTTCTTATTCTCTCTCAGTAGTATTCTTCAAGATTCAAACCTATTTGATTTCTGATTCGTCCTTCAGGCTTTCTCTATTTTATTATATATGGTAGCTCTATTTTAACTCACTTGCCAATTTTCATTCAAGCAGACAATTATCCATTTGGGATTTGGTGGTTTTTTATTAGATTTAATTATATTTCATACTTTTTATGGTGGAATTTCCAGTGGAGATAATAGATTTGCAGAGAAAGTTGTGGTTTTTGTAATATTATTTTATTTTGCCTTACAAGCCCCCCCCCCCCCCCCCACCCCCAAAAAAAAAAAAAAAAATTTGTTTTGCCTTGATTTCAAATTCATTTTTTTGGGCAATCTAAGTACACAGTACTTTCATGATATTTGCAGCTAGCTTCTTCTTTTACTTAGCTGATGAGCAAATCTTTTCAGCTTCTTTTGACTTGCTTTTTTCATCATCAGCTAGCTTGGCAGCTGCTGATTTTCTCAGTTTCTTTAGAATCTCCCGCTGGAATTCTAAGGAATCTGATCCTATCAGTCCCAGCTGCCACGAACTACCTGATCCACTGCTCCTAATATAGAGTGCAATTTAATCATCTTATTTTGTACTCAAATCTTGAAATATTCCAATCAGTTTTGATATATCAATCTCTTCAATCCTTCATTTCATCACTGCTATAGCAATTTATGAACAATGGAGAACAGTAATGTGGATTGTGAGAAGTTCATGTCTTTGATCAGTGAGATAACTCAAGGGAGGGAGCTAGTGAAGGAGCTCAGAAACCATTTGAACCCTTCTGCTTCATCGAAAGGAGAACTGTTGATAGAGAAGACAATATCTTCACTTGATAAAGCTCTATCAATGGTGATGAGCACAAGTATTAGATCAAATGGAGAGCTTCATCAACAAATTGCAATTGCTGGATCCAGCAATATGGCCATGTTGGAGTCCCCACATTCTGTTAGTGGAAGCCCTCAAAGTGATGATAATGACCGTCTCGGATTTATGTCCAAGAAAAGGTGCATTATCTATATAAACTTTTTTGTGGAAATTATATATGCCTAATTTAGTGTTAATTAATATAATTATGCATTAATTCCATCTATATGTATAATTAATATTTAGAATTTTTTTTTTCTTTCTTTCTTTTTGTTTTGTACCATGTAGAAAAGGATTGCCAAGATGGTCTGAACAAATAAAGGTTAGCCCAGGGATTGGGCTGGAAGGACCAGTTGATGATGGGTATAGTTGGAGAAAGTATGGACAGAAGGACATTCTAGGAGCTAAGTATCCAAGGTATGTGAGAACTGGAAATTTAATCTTGATTATATTCATGAAGACCCACCAGAGTCTCTACATTTTTATTTATTTATTTATTTTATTTAAAAGGCTACATATCTTTTTTTTTTTTTTTTTGAAGGCAAAAGGCTACATATCTTTTTTTTTTTTTTTTTGAAGGCAAAAGGCTACATATCTAGATAGCTAAAAGTCTCAACTTTCTCCTTTCATCTAAGATAAGGAGCACTTTGCATTCCTAATTATTCAGAGACGGTTTAAGGGCAGCATATAAATGTAGCTATAAACTTTCCACTCACATAAGTTCTCTTTCCCACTAACGCGGCACACACTTTTTTTATGGTTCTGCTTTTTTTGTTTCTTTTCTTGGACACAATGACTTGACTTAATTATCCAATAATTAACTTTTATTCACGGATTCAGGCTTTCTCTATTTTATTATATATGGTAGCTCTATTTTAACTCACTTGCCAATTTTCATTCAAGCAGACAATTATCCATTTGGGATTTGGTGGTTTTTTATTAGATTTAATTATATTTCATACTTTTTATGGTGGAATTTCCAGTGGAGATAATAGATTTGCAGAGAAAGTTGTGGTTTTTGTAATATTAGTTGTGGTACTTAGAAAATAAAGTAGCAAGTTGTGACGTGGTTCAGTGATAGGGGTGGGTTGGTAATCTGGATAAGATTTTAATTAGTGAATGAACTAATTACTTGTTTGACTTTGTAAACTTTTTATTTGAAAAGGGTTGTATTGACACTAGAAGTTTTGATAAAACCTTATTATGATTACTGAAGGGATCGTGATTTACTTTAAATGTATATGCTTTGGACTTGAACGTGTTAATTCTACTTGATGAATATATTTAAAATGTTGTGTCCATAATAGATTAACAATAACAAGTACCCTCATGGCTCAATATTTAATTTGTGTGATGAAAATCTATAGTCTGTGGCATAGAAATTGAAAGAGTATTCTTCTATCTTAACTTGCAACCTTATTTTGAATATAAATGATATTATTAAATTTATTTTTACCTGTGTAAAGATTTTGGGGTTAAGGTAGATGGATACAATTCACACATCAATTTTTTTTTGCTATTTTCTTGATAAGAGTAAATATTTATTCTTATTATTTAAAATTTAAGTTTTAAAAATCGGGGCGTGATAAATTTTCTTTTTTTTTCTTTCTTCAGTTGCTTATGCTTCAACGAATATTCTTGCAAATATTCAGCTCAAAAAAGGGAGTAAAAGAAAAAGGGGAAGGAAAAGGTGATCAAGCAAGGAGCTATTGGTGAAATAGTTAAAGCTGGAAGCTGATGGCATATACGAAGATGTTGGGAAGAAAGGCGTTCTTGTCCTCATGAGGAAGCTGAAAGCAAACATAAAATTAAAGAGTGTATAGTGATAATTATATGTAAAATGTAGTCATTTTTCTTTTTTTTGACAATATATATTGTTGTGATTTTGTTGTAAAACATAATAAGTAGATCAAAAGTTCGAGAATATGCAATAAAGTTAAAAAAAAAATTCAACAATTTTTTGTTTAGAAGTCTGTAAAAATTTAAAATATAATGTGGCAGGTTTATACAATTTTTTTCTTTTTAAATTTTAAAGAAAATTAGATTAATAGAAACGAAACAAACTTGTCTCTAACAAGGAAAACTCGTTGCAAAAAGTGATTAATAGCAACAAAATATATCTTTCGTGACAAAAAACTGGTTGCTAAAGGGTTGTTAACAACTTGTCGCTAGATGGTTGTTTTGTCCTTAAATTGTTCTTTGGCGACGAACTAGTAGTTGTCACTAATATGTTCTGCCACGAAATTAACGGAAGTGTCACGGGATGTTTCCACAACAATTAATTGGCAAGGAGTCGCGTGATGCAACGGGAGATGTTGCTAAACGTATTTGCGATGAAATTTTGACTTCTAGCGACGAAAGATTTCGTCGCTAAGAGTCAACTTCTGTAGTGACTGCCTCTACTCATATTTCAAAAATTTAGTGAATTGAATCTCCAAAAATGTCAAAATTATAAATAAAAATTTAAGTAAAACGTTGTCATGTTTTTTAAATGTGTATAATATAGTTCAACACTTGAAAAGATGTGTTGAACAGATAATTACATTAAATGTAGTGATTAGTTTAAGTTAAATAGTACTAGTTTCTCGGTTTTTAATTCATTTAACTGCCAAACCATCTGTCCAACAGTTCATTAGGTGTATTCTATTGGTCATGTCATGAGCTGCATTTTTTTTTTTCATTCTTTTTGCTTCTGGCACACTTATTTGCTAGCTGTTTATTCTGAAAATCCAAACAAAACCCTTAGGAACCCACACGTCAATATAAATATTGCAAACAATAGATTGATGAAAAACTTTCAAATGCTATGTATTTATTGAGAAATGTTAAAATTCTCTTATAATAGCTACAATATATAAAAAATAGTTGTAGAAAATTTGTAAAGAGAATTTAGATGCATTAAGACCGATTCATCTAGCTAAGCACTACTGAAAATAAAACATATATACTTTGAATATGATCTAGGGAGATTTGGCCCCTAAAAACTTTGGCAAGACATAGTCAATTTGATGTTGAAAACTTCGCTAAAAGTTTGGCCAATTTTATTTTGCCATAATACAGAGCATCATTAGCTTGGCATAATTATGGAATAGACATTTAAATCATGTCCTTAAGCCATGTATAAGTAATTCGATTAGCATTCATTTCATCTATTGTCTTAATGCATTAGATTAGGAAGAAAAGCCTTCATTTCACATATTTCTCATGATTTCAATTAGAAAAAAAAGCTAAATCGATGCCATTTGAAACAAGGGAGGAAATTAAAACTCCCCCACTGTTAGATAATTAATGGGGAGCTGTTGTATCAAAAAATCACTAGGAAGCTAATGTGTGTGGGAAAGTTTGAGTTTCTACCGTGTTTCAAATTGTGTATCCCATTAATATTCTTTAAAAAAAAAACATTTTTTTTTTGAAAAACCACCCATGTCTCAATATTGATGCATAAACTACTCCTTGGTTTTCTCATTAGTTTAATACTACTTATCTAATTGAGATAGATTTAAATGAGTGGCATCCCATATTAAACAGAACTTTTGAAACCTATATAAATTTTAAATTCCCAACTGTTGCAATCTCCAACACTAGCTAAATATAATTTTAATTTTATACTGAAACATTATCACAACATTGCTTGTTGAGTGCTTCACATCACATGGATGACCCCATCAGCAAAAACGTAAGCCAACGAGTTCCTATGACGCAAGTGCTGCACGTCATGCCCATTTCCATCTTTCAATGTTTTCTTTTCTATCTTTAGTTTTTAATTCCTATATATCTATGTTCCAACCCGTTTGGTAAAATTGTCATTTAACATTTATTATTGACGAATTGAAAAAATAATTTGTTTGAAGAAATTATTTGATTGAGATTGTCCCATTTTTTCACAAATATTTTTCTCGGAGATTCTTTTATTTTTACAAACTATACTAAATAAGCCTTATATAGAAATTGGGACCATCCATATACAATCAAAATATTATCTTACGAAGGTGCCCAAGTCCCTCGAATTAATATACAGCCGTGTATTAAATAGCTCAGAGTTAATCAAGGGCCATAATTGTCCTTAAAGTAGTTATTATTATTATTATTTTGTGTAGGGTTCTTTATAATAAGACAAAAGGTGACAAACATTTTAAATATAATAATTGAGGTCTGTTAGATACACATCGTGTTCATATCGAAATAGGTATTGATAATTGTACTAAAAATGTATGCCTTTTATGTATGTTATTTGTATCATTTTCTTATATTTTGTTTTATATATTATATTACTTTAGGAGGGTAACGCGGAATAGGTTTGAAGATTCTTACCTGGTTTGTGCTGCACCTCTTCGGCATCTCTGACTTTCCAATACTTCCTTTTCGTCCTTATTACAACTCAAAGAACCTCAGAAAACTAATGGAGTCCAAAAGACAGATGAATTTACACTGTTAAGGTTTGCGTTGAATGGGTCAGACTCACAAAAACGCTTTGAAGAGTCAGCGATTGGACTACTCTTTCTTCTTCTTCTTCTTCTTAGTATCTTTTCGTGTATATGACCCCAAGACCAGTCTCCTCTACTCGGTTTCTTCAGTCAAACTTAACTTTTCTTCTTCTCATCATATATTCTTTCGCTCTTTTTGATCTCGTCATTCAAACCTTATAATTTCTTGTATTCAAAAAGGTGTCTCCTTAAATGAAGATCCTCCCACTTCTTATTCTCTCTCAGTAGTATTCTTCAAGATTCAAACCTATTTGATTTCTGATTCGTCCTTCAGGCTTTCTCTATTTTATTATATATGGTAGCTCTATTTTAACTCACTTGCCAATTTTCATTCAAGCAGACAATTATCCATTTGTGATTTGGTGGTTTTTTATTAGATTTAATTATATTTCATACTTTTTATGGTGGAATTTCCAGTGGAGATAATAGATTTGCAGAGAAAGTTGTGGTTTTTGTAATATTATTTTATTTTGCCTTACAAGCCCCCCCCCCCCCCCCCCCCCCCCCCCCCCCCCCACCCCCAAAAAAAAAAAAAAAAATTGTTTTGCCTTGATTTCAAATTCATTTTTTTGGGCAATCTAAGTACACAGTACTTTCATGATATTTGCAGCTAGCTTCTTCTTTTACTTAGCTGATGAGCAAATCTTTTCAGCTTCTTTTGACTTGCTTTTTTCATCATCAGCTAGCTTGGCAGCTGCTGATTTTCTCAGTTTCTTTAGAATCTCCCGCTGGAATTCTAAGGAATCTGATCCTATCAGTCCCAGCTGCCACGAACTACCTGATCCACTGCTCCTAATATAGAGTGCAATTTAATCATCTTATTTTGTACTCAAATCTTGAAATATTCCAATCAGTTTTGATATATCAATCTCTTCAATCCTTCATTTCATCACTGCTATAGCAATTTATGAACAATGGAGAACAGTAATGTGGATTGTGAGAAGTTCATGTCTTTGATCAGTGAGATAACTCAAGGGAGGGAGCTAGTGAAGGAGCTCAGAAACCATTTGAACCCTTCTGCTTCATCGAAAGGAGAACTGTTGATAGAGAAGACAATATCTTCACTTGATAAAGCTCTATCAATGGTGATGAGCACAAGTATTAGATCAAATGGAGAGCTTCATCAACAAATTGCAATTGCTGGATCCAGCAATATGGCCATGTTGGAGTCCCCACATTCTGTTAGTGGAAGCCCTCAAAGTGATGATAATGACCGTCTCGGATTTATGTCCAAGAAAAGGTGCATTATCTATATAAACTTTTTTGTGGAAATTATATATGCCTAATTTAGTGTTAATTAATATAATTATGCATTAATTCCATCTATATGTATAATTAATATTTAGAATTTTTTTTTTCTTTCTTTCTTTTTGTTTTGTACCATGTAGAAAAGGATTGCCAAGATGGTCTGAACAAATAAAGGTTAGCCCAGGGATTGGGCTGGAAGGACCAGTTGATGATGGGTATAGTTGGAGAAAGTATGGACAGAAGGACATTCTAGGAGCTAAGTATCCAAGGTATGTGAGAACTGGAAATTTAATCTTGATTATATTCATGAAGACCCACCAGAGTCTCTACATTTTTATTTATTTATTTATTTTATTTAAAAGGCTACATATCTTTTTTTTTTTTTTTTTGAAGGCAAAAGGCTACATATCTAGATAGCTAAAAGTCTCAACTTTCTCCTTTCATCTAAGATAAGGAGCACTTTGCATTCCTAATTATTCAGAGACGGTTTAAGGGCAGCATATAAATGTAGCTATAAACTTTCCACTCACATAAGTTCTCTTTCCCACTAACGCGGCACACACTTTTTTTATGGTTCTGCTTTTTTTGTTTCTTTTCTTGGACACAATGACTTGATTTAGATGCTTAATTATCCAATAATTAACTTTTATTCACGGATTCAGTCTTTTAAGACAAAGAAAAAATAATTCTTTTTAAAAATAAAAAATAAAAAATAAAAAGTTACCTTTGGTTTAATCTTTGTCATCAATACTTATCCTACTAACTGATGAACTGAGGTACTAAATTGCTAGGTTTGAATTATCCCATCTTACCTATGGTTTGAGTCCTTGCACAGGAAAAGGGTGGACTTTAGTACAAGGTTGCATGAATTAGATAATTAGATCCCCCTCACATTTTTCATCCTGCTTTGTCCTTAGCTTAATTTGTTTAGCTGTCCCCCTTTGTTTTGTTTGTTTGCTTATTATGTTCTTTTCTTCTAAAAGCAATTACCCATCACTGTTTTTATTTTCAGAATATTATTATTATTTTCATGGGTTGAAGAACTAACCAACAAAAAGTGAAAACAACATAAATGAAGAAGGAAAAAACTAAACTACTTTAATTAGTACAAGTTGCATGAATTAGATAATCAGATCTCCCTCACATTTTTCATCCTGCTTTTTCCTTAGCTTAATTTGTTTTGTGGTCTACCTAGAGCTGTCCCCCTTTGTTTTGTTTGTTTTCTTATTACGTTCTTTTCTTCTAAAATCAATTACCCATCACTGTTTTTGTTGGTTGGAGAACTAACCAACAAAAAATGAAAACAAAATGGTTAATGAAGAATTTGTTTGAACACGGCATGCTATAGTATAGCAAATTTAGAATTCCTCCAACATAAGTGAAGAAGGAAAAAACTAAACTCACTCACAAAAGTGATACACATTTTAAAAATCATGGTATAAAAATATATAGTACACACAAGCAAGATGATATCTTGATTATAATGTCAGTATAAGTTACTAAAGTATGTTAGAATAGCATTTTACAATCCAACATATACTGATGTTTTGACTATTATAAGAAGAGATCTCTAGTCTAGAGTAATTCAAGCTTATATACAAAAATAAAATATGCCATATGGATTTTAACGTACTCATAGCTGACATTTAGAAATGCAACTTTTTATCTTCTTGGTTCAAATCCAAAGTAGCTAGCTAGATACAATAAGAAAGGCAAGAAAAAAGCTAGCAAAATAAACAATATATATGTATTGGAAAAAAAAAAAAGTGTTGTGTGGACCTACACCTGACAAGTTGCTGGGGCCAAATCCATGTCCAAGTCACTTGCTTAATTTGTCTTTCATTTTTGTTGGCAGTCTCAGCACTCAGAGATGCTATCCATCCCAATCATGACAAGAATATATGCAATGCCATGTTGAGCTTTACCCATTTCATTTTGAGATATTAGCAGGAACTTTTACCAGCAGAATTTCTTCTTTTTTGTCCCCCCTTAGTTTCTTTAAATTAAGATTAAAATTTGAATGGAAATTAAGCCAAACACCTTTTGACAAAGTACATATATATACAGAGAAGCTGTTTAAAAAGGAGATGAGAAGGTAAAGTTAATAAATTAGGGTGAATTTAGCAGATCGCTCCTCAAGAACTTAATTAGCTAGAATGAGATTTTGTTGTTATTACTGTATGATTAATAGAATGATCAAGTCATGATTTCAATCAAAATTTTAGAAGTATTAGGAAAATATATAGCATTGATTAAAATAGCAAATGGAAGCCCAAAGTGAGATTAGTAAAAGGAATATTCATCTCTATCTCTACTATACATGAGTAAACCAACACATATACGCACAAGTTACATGCAAGATCATACTTTAGTAAAGCATGTACATGTGTCTTTTTTTCTTCTTCTTTCATTCTTATCAAAGACTTCAATTTTTGCAGAGGCTATTATCGATGCAGTTATCGCAATGTTCAAGGGTGTTTAGCTACAAAGCAAGTTCAGAGATCTGATGAGAACCCATTGATCTTCGATATAACATACCGAGGAAGACACACCTGCATTCAAGCTCTCCATCGTCATCGTCTAAATTATATTCCAATTTCATCGCAAGCCCACAACGAAGAAGATAATCCACAAGATCACAAAGACCAAGAACAATTACAAAAGCCAATGAAGAACTCTCAAGAGATTCTCTTAGATTTCAGCTCAGCTGGTACCAACTTCCAAGTTATAAAATCAGAAACCCTAGAAATCCCGCAGGAAACAACTTCTTCTTTCTCTTTCCCTTCCAGTACTGCAATTTCATTCAGAGATAATATTCCTGAATTTGATGACAGTACTTATAATTACAACATGGGCACAAGTGCTAGTTTCTCTCCTCCATTTATATCTCCAGCTACATCAGATCAGTTGAATTCCTTCTCGCCGTGCCAGATGAGCAACAACAACAATGCAGGAGTTGAACTGAACTTTGAAACTTTTGAATCTGATTTTAATGAGATCGTATCATCATCAGCTACTACTGCTGTTGCTGCTGCTGCATCTGTGTTGAATTCTCCGGTTGTGGATGTAAACTTCGCTCTTGATGCACTGGAATTCGATCCGAATTTCATGTTTGGCAGTAGTACTCCGGCCTTCCTCAGCTAGTTAGCTAAGTTTGATGTGCAGGAACTGGGTTTTAGTTAAATTAATTTGCAAGCCCAGAAACGGATATGGGCTTAGACTAATTAATACAAGGAAAGAAGAAAAGTTTCTCCTAACTTGGCCAAGTGAATTTGCTTGGTAAAGATGTAATTAGGGTTTAGAAATATAGAAAATGTAGTTTTGGTTTTGTTTTATTCTTTGTTAATTGTCATTATTATTGTTTTTCTTTTTTGGTTAGTTATGTATTGTTTCAGGATCTTGTTAGAATAAATTAAAGTAAATTTCTGTTCCTAATATAATTGATTTTAGTGCTGCTGTTATAGGCAATGTCCATTTCAAGGGCCCATATATGTATATAATTATAAAGTAACATATTTTTTCAATTGTTAATTTATTGCTGAAATTGTAGTTTTAAAGGGTCAGGAAATAGTTAATTGCCTAATTTTAACCAAGCCACAGCATTTAATGATCCCAACAACTTGCTAGCGCATGAGCTACAGGCAACCTAACAAATTTGTGGCTAGAAATGATTTGAAAAACCTAATTAATGATAAGCTTAGAGTAAAAAATTGCACAAATACAGAAAACAGTTATTCATCTTTTAGACAATACTGTCAGCCTGTTTGTATTTAAAACTTTCTACAAGGATTATAGGACAAAGATATATACAAATGGGTTTGATTTTGCAACGAAGCAGCACCTTATTATATATGCTCCCATATATCTTACCAAGATCGTGCTAATTCCCTTATCAGGCGCAGACTCCTTATTCTATCTTAGTTTCTTAGATTTTAAATCTTTTTTTATTCTTTTTCTAGTTGAAACTTTTATGCAACTTCACACAAGTGGCATATCTTTCCCTTTCACAAGTGGGGAGGATTTTCCCTCCCAACAAAATAAAAAAGGCAACCTTGGTTGTTAATTCTCCATGGTCTTGTTGGTTGCCTATGACCCTTGTCCTTGTGTCTTCGTCAGCTTCCACACGAGGTTTAATTATGTGCATACCTCGTCTCTGTAGCCCCTAAAGGGCCCTTAATTCTTCGAAACTAGAAGTTCCCAAAATTATTTATAATGTCGTATGCATGATGTACTCTAGAAATAGAGAATATTTTCTAATATTGTAATGACAAAAATAAGGAAAAAATACTAAAAGGGGGGAAATCATGAATTATTTTCCATGTGATCAACTCTTTTGTAATGACACTTTTGTCCATTCTTTTTCATTTTGTCATAGAATTTTCAAATGTTACGTGGAACTAAGTAGATTGACAAGTAGTAGTTCATATCTTCCAAAAGTGTAATATTTTCAATATATTTTTTCAATAAAATATTTACAATAAATAATAAGTTAATAACTATAGTGTATATATATATATATATATATATATATATATATATATATATATATATATATATATATATATTATTTGTTCTTTATCATTTAATGTTTTTGGGATTTTGTAACTAGTAAGAAAGAAGAAGTGAGGATATGTCAACTACAAAGTAATTAAAGCAAGATATATTGAGAGTTAGACCAATGTCTCTCGTGGTTGGAATTCGATGGTGAATTTTGATGCTTATAAACAACATGTCTATTTAACTTTAGTCTATGTCTCCAAGTTTTAATTTTTCAAACTTGATTACAAAGAATCATGGAGAGGAGACAATTAAAATCAATCCTATAACGAGATTAATCAAAGTTCAAGTTGTTGCTATAAAAGCTCAAGATCAACATCGATGACATCAACTGAAGAGCTTGAAGAGTTTAGAGTCGGTCTTAGAATGTAAGATCCACTCTTGGTTACTCCAGCAAAAGAAATTTTCTTATCTTTAGAGTAGTCATTCTAGTTCTTTAAAAATGAGCTTGATTGCATAAAATGGTTTTTCAAATGCTTTAGAATGATTTTCAATAGCCCATTGTTCCCATGTCTAGGAATTTCAGAATTTCTATCTATTTATGCTATAGCCCGCTATACCTTTCTATAGAGCGCTATTGTTCCATCTTAGAAATTCTCAACTTTTCATATCTTAAGTTATAGCTCGCTATTGACTTGAATAACCCGTTATTGATTTTCTGATAAAAATCTTATTTTTCAGTAATTTAAGCAATAGCCCGTTATAGGCTACTAGAGCACGTTATAGAGCTGTAACTGAGAAACCTAACTCTCGAGTTTTTGACACAACGCGCCGTTACAGAGACTATAGCCCGCTATAGAGGTAAAATAGTTCAAATTGCTCAATTGTGTTGTAAGTGCTACAACCCGTTATAGGACTTTATAAGGTGTTATACCAACCCTGTCAACGAAAACTTACAAGTCTGGGTTTTTGAATGTTGAGTGTACTGTTTCGTTCCTCTTTCATGTGACACCTTTTTTTCATGATTTCAAACGTTCATTTGCAAATCTAATTAAGGAAAAATGCTCTGAAGAGTTGAAACGAAAACTTGAATACTCAAATTTGATTGGTTTGTAGAAACCCTGGATTTCAAAATAGAGAAACATTTTTCTATTTAATTAAAGGGGTTTGCTCATTTTGAAAGTATGAGCTCAAAATGTTTTTGAAAGTTGGTATATCATTCAAACACAAAAAATTTCAAGTTCTCACAAGTGATTTGAAACTTTGAGAGATTTGATTTGTGTGTTGCATATACTCTGATTGTCATCATCAAATCTCAACGTTTTTTAACAAAGGTTTGCCTCATATCGTGGTAACCTCTTCAACAACTGATCATCATTTCATATTCTATTTGTTGGGCTTCAAGAGGACGATCACAGACAAATGTTGTAAGTAGAAGAGTTCTTGGTAAGAAGAACTTCTTCAAGCTACTTGTTCTTGTTTTACATTTTTACTCTCATACTTGTTGTATAATTGTATTTGTAACAAGTGATATGTGTATCATTGGTGAGCTGTGAGCAAAGTGCTTAGGCTTGGTGGAGGTTGCTCTCACACCTAGAAGTGAGTGGTCTTGTAACCGGTTTTGATCCTCACCCGTGAAGTGGGATCCATTAGTGGTTGGGTTTGGAAAATCTTGGTCAATGGAGACCAAGTCGTGGGCGTAGGCAGATTTTGTTGAACCACGTTAAATCGTTGTGTTCCTTCTCTTTCCTTTGTCTTTACTCATTCTTTAAACTTTCTATACTTTAATTTGAAAGGTAGAAAAACTTGCAACTGTCCAATTCACCCCCCTTTTGGACGTGTATCTGGGACAACATTGAGTAGAGGGTCGCTTATAGTGTATTATATAGTTAAGAATCTTAATGAAGTTGAAAGAAAATTTTATAAGTATTTGTTGGAGAATCTCACAGATTCTTTGATTTTGTAATGAATAGTTGTAGAAACTGATATTAAAGGTAGTTCTCTAGTTGGTTTTTAGTTGTTAATATTCCTAATCTGTAGAGTAGATAGTTGTTAGTTATTCCTATTTTATAGGGATTTTATGTCATAAGAATTTTAATTTGTTAAGAATTTTGTTTTATAGGAGTTGAAAAATCAGGTTCTAATTGTAGGGATAATATCTGTCGGATTTGATAACTAGGTTGTATTTATAAATACCTGTATATTCAGGTTGAAGATAAAAGTGAAAAACATATTCTTTTTCTTCATGGTATCAGAGCAATAGCTTTTTGGAAATTTTATCTAATCTCCTACAACCTTAATTGTTGGTTCCTAACCTAGAAAAGCATCAATCTTCATTACAGAGCACAAGCCTTAATAACCACATAACTCTATTTTTCCCATAAGTTTTCCTGTTTATTCCTGAGAATGTCAGACATCTTTAATGGTTTCTCAAATCCCTACTGGAGTTCCTTCATCTCCTTTGCCAAATCAATCAATAGAAGAGCTTAAAAATATGAATCCCTCATATAAATTAAATGGAAAAAACTACTTACTTTGGTCACAAATTATGCAGACAATATTCCTTAAGGGAAACAAAAAGTTAAGCCACTTGATTGGACCTCTGTTGACCTAAGTGGTTTTATACTTAAATTTCTCCTAAGTGTTTTGATGCTTACAAACAATATAATAGATGATGCTAATGATTTTATCTAGTATACTTTGGCACCTAGAGTGAAGAAGAGTCCATATAAGATCAAAGTGTTTCAAGTCCCTCAAGCAAATGATCAAATCAAATGATCAATCACACTTAGAGCTTGGACAACTTGAAGGAAAGAAGAAACAAGAGGTTGAAAGGCTTATGTGTCTAGACTTAGGTTGTAAACCTACAAGCCTTCCATTTTGCTTAGTCATTCTTTAAATATCATGCATGCATTAGATTTTCTCTAAAATCATTTTCAAGTGTTCAAACATGTTTGGTTTTTGTTCTTAAACTATTTCAAACTTGTTTGAATCTATTTTACTTTAGCTTCATCAAAATCACATGTGCACAAGTCTTTTCAAAAAGTCATTTACCTATGTTTTTTCAAATATGAGTTGCCTTTGAACCTAGACTTCAATTCTTTATTTGAAATGTTTTCTAAGGTTTTTGATCATCAACCTTTATGTATTTCAATCATTTTTTATTGTCCAAAAGTGTTCATAAAGTTTAAAATTCAAAAACCAAAGTTTTACATGTTTTTTGTCAAGACTTGTAAGTAGTCTCGGTGAGCAACTTACTTCTCCAAAGGAGTGGCTCGCTTCTCCAAGTGAGTAGGTCGCTCCTGCCTGGGTTTTGGGGGTCCGGTGCTTTCTGTCTGCAAGCAACGCGCTATTGATTTGGACCAGCGCGCTAGAGACTATGGGGACGTGATTCCAACGGTCGGAAACTCATTTTTTGAGCCCCCATCGATTAATTACTTGTGTCTAACGGCTAGTGCTTGGTTCCAAGCTATATATACACACACTTAGGCCATTTTAAACACAAGAGAGACACAAATGTGAGTCTATTTAGTGATTTCCTAAATCAAATCATTTTTTACATTTTCAAAATCCTAGAGCCAAATATTTTGAACCAAAGTCTAGATTTCAAGTCTTGTTTTTTGTGTATCAGTCAAAGCATCATCAAAAACAAATTTCTTGAGCAATCTTGATGCAAGGAATGTAATATCATTGTAAAGTCTCACTCGCTTACATTGAGCTTAAATTTCTACATATTGTATTGGTGAATGTATATATGTGATGAGCTTCATTGTAATTGTTCTAGTAACATAGAACAAACTTTACTTTTGTAATTTCTAGAGTCTTTGGTTTACTTCTAGTTGAAATAAACCAATACAAGTGATTGTGATATCTCTTGGGATTCCAAGGTTGGAATCTTAGTTAGTTTCACCCTTTACCTTGAAAAGGATCAAATGGTTCATATATCTTTAGCCCCCCAAAAGGATTTCGGCTTTACTTTGCTCTCGGAAAAAGAACTTGTGGTTCACCTTTAGCTCGGTAAAAGGATAAGTCTGTTTTGAACCTTGAAAAAGACATTGTAATGGTTTGGTTCACACCCTTAAAGTGAACTAGTCATAGTGGAATCCTAGAGAGGGTTTTCTCTAAGTGTTGATGTTGGAAAAGGTTTTTCAAACCACGTAAACAATCTTTGTGCCTACTTTTATTTATTTTCACACTTTTAATTTATGCATATTGAGTTTTAGAGCATTAAAACATATTTTTTAAAGAAGTGCATTAAGGAACTTAGAATTTGTCAAAATCGTCCATATTGTAACAACCCAAATTCTCACCTAACATCATGATGACTTAAATTGTCAGACTCTAGATGCTTGTGTATGTATTTGATGTGTATTTTATATGTATTTTGTTCGTATATGGGTATATATGAGTGTAGTTTCTTGTTTAATATGTTGTAGAAGTGTATGGGTTGAAGTGAGATATGTTAAAGTGTAGAAATTCTAGAAAATGGCATGAGCAGAGCGCTCCTTACGTTGGCCAAAAATCAAAATTTTAATAAGGCTCAGATAAGGGCGCTCTTGTATGGAGCAACGCGCTTTTGCTGAAAGCAGCGCGCTCCTCTGAGTGAAGATCAAGAGTAGTTTTTTGAAGGAAATCAGAGCAGTGCGCTCTTTGCGTCTAGACAATTTTTTTTTATATAAAATACAAAATTGTGGGCCCAACAAAAGTATAAAAGGAAACCACCCTCACTTCTCATTTATTTGTGCCAAAATCAATTGAGAAAGAGGAGAGAAGGGGATTTGGAGAAATTGAGCTAAGGTTTGATGATTTAGCTCCAAAGGTAAGATTTTTACCTTAATCTCTTCATATCTTTGCTTCTCTTGGTGATTTCTAGCTTGAGGTTCTAATTTGGGTGCCTTGCATGCACTTGAATTGGGATTTGAGTTAGGGTTTAGAAATTGGAAACCCTAACAATGTGATTATGAGTTGGATTTCCATGATGGGGAGTAGTTTTACTTGTTTGATGAAGAATTCCATGAAAATTGATGAATTAATATTGTAGTTTGGGAATTGGACATGCATGTGGGTTTTGATGGAATCCCTATGTAACATTCTGTACATTTAATTAAATACATACATTAAATTACGCGTATATCGAGATATATAATATATGTATTTTATACGTAGGAGCTAAATATACGCGTGATAATACACGTGTTTTATACGTAAGAGGCAAAGATACTAGATTTAAGGAGTATTATTAAATAAAGATGATACATATGAGATTATCCAATATGGGTGCTTACAATTTAAAAAAAAGGAGTTGAATTAAATTGATTAATTTATGGGTGAGTTGGTTAACTATTGAGCATAAGGAGCATGGGATAAAAAACTCAAATAAATATCATTTCAACCTCTCACTCTCCAATGTGTAAATCTCCAACGTGTAAAACAAATAAAAATGAAAAGAAGTTGAACGTGTAAAAAGAGAAATAAAAAAAAAAGGAAAAGAGGTTGCAGAACGAACAAAGAGAAAGAGAAAGGAGATAACGAAGAAGAACGGAGGAATGAACGCGTAATTCACGTCAAATCGGGACTCGCGGTAAGTGATTTTCACTCTATTTCTTCGTGAAATTAATATCTAAGCTAGATGTAACGATTCTAGCGGAGTAATTTTAGCTATGGGAGTTGTTTTACGGCGTTTTCAAAAATTGGGATTTTGACCCAACGTGAATGAAAATCCGCTAGGAAGGTTGGAAAACACTTCCTAGGCTATAGGAACCTTAAATATATGGTTAGATTGAATTTATGTATTCATTTGAAATTTTTATAGCCGTTGGAAGTTTGTTGGAAGTTAGAGTTTAGATTGGAGACCATTTGAATCATTTAAAATTCGATGAAACTCCAATTTAAGGCTATAGAATGGTAGAATGCACTGTTGCTAGTCCATCGATGCTAATTTCATGATTTTTGGAGACCGTTTGACAATTTTAGTAAAAATTTACATATTTCCAATGAATACAACAGTACCGTGAATAGTACTATGTTCATATCCAGTGAATAAAATAGAATTAGAATCCAATGAAACTCTGGTTTGAGATCATAGAATCATAGAGAACTGAATTCCGGACGTTTCGATACTAAGATTGTGACTTTTGGATATGATTTGATATTTTTAGTAACTAAATATATGGTTTTGGTGAGTAAAATTCAATGTCGTGACCTTCGCGAACGTGTAAAACCTCAATAAAATACCTGTTGAAGGTAGTAGAATGATAGAATGACTGATTTTACACGTGTCAATGTGGACAGAATAATTTTAGGAATGTCCTAGATTTTTAATAAAATTGATATATGTTCCAGTAGAAAAATAAACTGAGAATTAGTGAAAATATGAAATGGGAAATCTATTTTCACTATTCTTTTTTGTGGAAATATCTAGATTGACCACATAAACGAGATAGTAGTTTCTTCAACTGCTTATGAGTCCTAAATTGAGTTGGAATCTAAAGTCACAGAATGTGTATAATATTTTTAAGGTTGATCTTTATTATTGGTGATTTGACGTGAGTTGAGAAATTGAAGATGTAAATAGATATTGATAAATGAAATTGAATTATGGAGTGGTTGTGACAGGTTGAGCTAGTTGAATTTATGGATTTAAATTGGAGCTGGACTCGAAAGCGACGGTGATGGTATTTAAGTTGAAAAGTCATGTACTGTGAGTATATTTTCTTGATTTTGGTTCTTGCATGGCATTTTAAATATATGAAATGTTTGAATGTAAATATGCTATGCATATAATGTTGCATTGTGTTTTAATTTGCATTCATAAATGAGTTCTTTTTAGCATTGGAGCATGTGAGACTTGCAAATGCAAGTTGGTGTCATTTCGTTAGGAATTAGACCCGGATGAGTGTTATGCGTAACCTCATTGTCAGTAGGCTTGTCCTAACAAAGATTGGAGATCCTTGAAATGACTGTGAATTGGGTAATGAGAGGCTATGACTACCTTGTAACGGCCATACAAGGGTTAGACCCGCTCTCTTGCCTTGAAAGAGGGAGATTGTGGATTTCGTGGAAAAAAAGAATGCACTGTTTTCTTGAAAACTCATGAAATTTATGTTGTTGACATGTATAATATATGCGTTGAATGAAGAATGTGTTTAATAATTGTTGAAATGATTTTAAATGTCATATTTTCCTAAATGCATATAATTGTCATATCAAGAAATATATTCACTGAGCTTGTTGATTGCTCACTCCATTTCCTCAAATATTTCAGGTACCAAGTCGAAGGGAAAAGGAAAAATCCGTGAGTGATAATCACGTGATTGCTCATCTGGTATATGTATGTATGCTTGGAGGAAATAGGTTATATTTTTGTTATTTTGATATGTATAATTATTACATACTATATATATAATATCACATGGATGGGTTGTGTGATAATATTATATAATGCTTGGGATGATGGAATGAGATGATCACAGATATAATATTTATCAGGTGAGAATTTAATTTGTGGAATGAATGGAATGAATGTGATGATGATTTATATATATATATATATATATATATATTTGATTTAACTTGTGGTATATTAGGGAAAAGTGTGAAATGTCCATTTTATGGGGAGGTGTTGTCAAAATTTCTATAAATTTTGGGAAGTATTGTGAATGTCTGAAAAGAACTGACTTTTTTGGGTTGCGATAATGACATTTGGCACATTGTTTCTTCTTTCATACAACGTCCTTTTGTGCGGTTTTTCGAACAGGTTTTTCCCTATACATTTGTGTGAAAGAATCAAACCGTTTGGTTTGAATTTCGAAATTGAATAAGAGCTTTTCTTTGGAGATTGAAACCCTAATCTTGAACTCTTTGTTTTCCATATAAAAAGAAAATTGTGCTCTTTGAGAGACAACCAACAAACTATTTGTAAGTTTAACTGTTTTCAAAGCTTTCAAATGTTTTTTTTTTTAAGTCTTGAATTATTGTGTTCACTTTGGATTGAAACGAGCTTATTCAAATCATTCAAGTACCCCAAAGGTGTTTTCAAAAACTTTTCACTACTCTTGCACTCATACTTCATCTTTTTATGAGCAATCTCTGACTAAAGTTCAATAATCATTGTAAGCATTTTTTTAGGATTTCTAGGTAAGAAAATCCTCTTCTTAAACTCATTTGTATTTTAAGTGGCTTGCTAGCCACTGAAAAGTTCTCTTGCAAAGAACAGTGTTTGTAAAGGTCCTCACACCTGTAAGTTGAGTTGTACACAACTTTCATCCTCACCCTCGAAGCATATTGAAGTTGATTAGCACTTTATAAAGGAAAAGTTGGATAGTGGATTAATTTGCACACCCTATGTTCCTTCCCACAAGTAGTTGGCAGATGTGTTGACCAAAGGTTTAGCTAGTGCTCCTTTTCAAAAAAATTACAAGCCAGCTGGGAATGAAGAATATTTATTCACCAGCTTGAGGGAAAGTGTTGGAGAATCTCACAGATTCTTTGATTTTGTAATGTACAGCTGTAGAAACTGATATTAGAGGTAGTCTCCCAGTTGGTTTTTAGTTGTTAATATTTCTAATGTGTAGGACTAGATAGTTGTTAGCTCCTATTTTATAGAAATTTTATGTCATCAGAATTCTGATTTGTTGAATTTTGTTTCGTAGGAGTTGAAAAATCATGTTCTAATTTGTAGGGATAATATCTATCAAATTTGATAACTAGGTTGTATTTATAAATACCTATACATTCAGGTTGAAGATAGAAGTGAAAAACATATCCTACAAAACAATTGTTGAGCAATACAAAAAATAACATATTAACAAACTAAAATAACGAAAATGTTGAAATAAATAAAGATAATTTAAAAAAAAAAAAAACAATGTAACTTTGAGTTTCACCAACATTTTCTTTGTGGGCAAAGTTACTTATTTTGTATATGTATTGAAAGTTAGAAAGGGCTGATGTTACAGTTTGACCATATTTGTCATTAAACTTCTTCAATACCATTAATTACCATAACCCCTTTCACTCTTAAAGGGCTTTAGGGTGAAGAGCACATTCAACTCATGAATGTGAAGTTGCATTGTAATTACAGTTTTTTTTTTTTTTTTTGTAGTTAGACTAGCGCCACAAAGATTAGTTGGCAATTCCATGCAATGTATATGTATAACAAAAGAGGTATAAATACGCTCCATCTATGTTTTTGAGCTTTACACTACCATATACATAAGTGGGTCTAAAATAATTAATTAAAAGAAAAAGGACTTCCAAATAACACTTTGTAACTTCCAGTGGAAACAATAGATAAAAAATATCAACAGCTTCTTTTAGCATCAAACAATATCAAAACTATCTTTTATATACATATATTATCATGTAACCATAATAGTAATAATAATATATATTATTAAAATGTACCGGGACCACTCATGGTAAAGCCTTTATTTTTATTCTTCTAATTTCATCATTATAAACCTTATTGCTGTCCCTTACTTACTATATTCATTTCAATATTTAACAGATAAATACTTAAACATTTTAAATGATCTTCACTTCTTCCTACCGTTCCATCTTTCTTGCACTTGCTCTGATTTTTCTTTTTCTTTTTTTCCTTTTACTTTCACATTTTTCACTCCTTTAGTGGTACTCTTATCAAAATATTATCAATCCGTATACTTTTACTATTGATACAATGCGTGGTTGTCTCGTCACAAACATATACCTACTAGGACATATTTTAAACACCTAGGACGTAATACAAGATAGACTCTAAGAACTCAAGATGCAAATACATAAAAAAAAAACATACACAGAAACTCATAATTGGGCTTCTAGGCTTCTATTCGATTTGAGCTCTGTCTTGGAATGGCGAGAGTTGTAGCTTTTATAGAGGAATGAGTAATCATGCGGACTTGAACACATTTGGAATCCGCAAATAGTTGGATGAGCAACAAGAAGAGGCGTGCTGATGAACAAGAGTGGTCGACTGAGTGCAGATTGTCGTCTTCTTGGAATAGTGACATCTTATGACAAAAGTGTACAGTAGTGTGTCGGGGTACTGTAGATGAATAGGAACATGTTAGGTAAGATGTTTAACTTTTTACTGTTTATTGATCATGCGCACTAAGAGCACTAGGAGAAGATAAAATAGAATCTTCTGAGCTGTTCATGATGGACAAATGGACAGATGAGCTTGTGCTGGGGACAGAACCATGTGGAGCTGAGTCAGAAAGCAGTGTGGAAGATAAGCTCGAATCTTCATTGCTGGCAATGGGGACAGGTGAAGGAGAAGTTAATGTTGTCATGCTAGAATACGGAGGTATAGTTGATGCAAATGCTGATGACGACGCATACTGTGTTGGGGGAGACATGGCAAAAGACACAGATGGAGATACATGCATTGTAGAGGGAGACATGGTAGGAGATGCAACATGATGACTTTGCAAAATGTGAAATGAATCACGATACGCTTGACGATGCAGACATGGACGAAGTGCAGGGAGTTTTGTATGAACTTGCAGAGTTGAAGATTGACGACAATGATGGTTGTACAGACAATAGTACATAGCACTGAGACGAAGACGAGGATAGGAATATCCTGTGATGAGTCGAGGGTGATGACTATTAGTGGTAGCGGTTGTCGAGTGAATGCGAGGGGGATAAGTTCTCTTCTTTATTTTCATTTAGTGGGGACAAAGATTCCCAATATTGTTGAGTATCTTGATAATACTCTGGAGGTGGAGAAAAGTGTGAAGGACCTGGTAGGACACCACTCTCACTATCAGTGGCTAAATCAACTGTTGGTGCATAATGAGCTTCATACTCAACAAGTAGTTCTGCTTCTGTAAGGGGCGTGTTATCCCTGTGTTGAGTTGGGAGGAGGAGGACTGTATGGAGATAAAGATTCTATCAGGGAAGACAGATGTTCTTCATGAATGAATTCACGAGGACCTCTGATAAAATATGGAGGCTGAGTGTTTGGTTGATCATTGATGTCGTTGAGAAAATTGCAAACACCAGATAAGATAGAATCGGAGAGATGGCATGAATAGGACTGGAATCTCTGAATGTAGTGTTCTGAGATTAACCCGTGGTCTGAATCAGAATAGGGTTGATAACAAATATATATATATAGCCGTCTCCAGAGAAGGATTTTGTCGGATTTGATGAATTTCTTGAATCCATGTTGACAGTAGAGCAAACAGTTGCAAACAGTCCTTGAGTCGAGAATGAGCAGGGTCTTGAATCCTCTGTAGCAATGGTCTTGGGAGGAAGGCAATGGTGATCTTATACAAACATGAAACACACCAGATATACCAGTACAAATTCTCCGTACGTAGAGTTCGTAGATGTATAATGAATAAATACGGATGTGTTTGAGAGAATGGATTGCCATTTCGGATCTGTTCAGGAAAATCCATGATATGCTTGTGGGCATAATAAAACAACTTGGACCGGGCCAATTGATTTACTTCATGAGTCGTTTTGGGCTCTGAACAGTCAGGAGGAACAGTGATTGCACAAATGAGGGGAATGGACCCAAAAGGATGGTGTAACTGAATTGGTTTGGGCCTTGTGACAATCTTGGGCTGGAGCAAGGGATGAAGGGTAAAACAACCCGTCAGTAAAGAGGCTTGGGCCTTAGATTTTTGGATTGGTAGGGTTAAGAAATTTGCGAAGACATTCTTTTGGCCTAGAATATGTTTGACAGTAAAGTTGTACTGTGTAAACCATTCCTGTAGGCATAAGAGTTGAGCAGATGGCACCATTTTATTCTTGAATTTCAGCATCTTGGGAAATGATGAGTTATCCATTTGTATTTCAAATTTGCGGGTCTGAGGAAGAAGGCGAACTTCTGAATACCAAATTTGACAGCTAGAATCTCTTTGATGGAGATATGGTAATGAAGTTCAGCTGCTGAGAAAGCACCACTCTGATAGCCACAAATATTTAAACTTGTTCCCGCTTTTTCGAGGAGAACAGCTCCCCAGTAGGAGTCAGAGGCATCAGTCTGGAGTATAAAGGAGCCCGTAGTAGGCAGAACCAAGGGAGGAGGGTTCAGACAGGCTTGCTTTAGATGTTTTACAGCTTGAGTGTGAACATCTTGCCAATCAGGAGGCTTCTTCTTCAGAAGAGAAGAGAGACAGACGTATATTGAGATACTCGTGGCAAGAAGGAACGCAAATAGTTAACAATACCAAGAAACTGTTGTAATTGCTGTCGTGTAAAATGAGAATAAAAAAACTGCAACAGTTCTATGGCAATATGAGAACCAGGTTAATAAACTCCATTATAAAATTTCATTCCAAGAAAATCAATCTTGGTAGTGTTGAGAATGTTTTTCTTCTCAGATAGCGTAATACCTGTAGCTTCAGTAATATCAAGAAATTGATGTAAAAGTTGTTGATAATCTGCATCGTTCTTAGAGAATAAGAGGATATCATCAATATAGATCAATGCAGTAGAGAGTAAAGAAGCATAGATCTTGGTCATAGCTTTCTGAAATAATGATGGAGCAACCTTGAGGCCAAAAGGCATAACCGTCCATTGGTAATGTGCATTAGGAATGCAAAATGCTATTTTGGGACGATCATCAGGATGAACACCAAGTTGCCAAAATCCTGTTTTTAGGTCAAACTTGTTGTAGATTGTGGATCCGGAAAGGAGAGAGAGCTGGGACGAAATCTTTGGTAAAGGAAATTTATCATCGCGTAAGAAGGTGTTCAGAGACTTATAATTAATCACGAGCCTTTTCTTACCGCGTCGTTGTTCAGCTCTTTTGTTGACATAAAATGCCTGGCATGCCCAATAAAAATCTATAGGTTCAATGAGACCTTGGGCAAGTAATTCTGCACACTCTTGTCTAGCAAGAGTTAATTCATCAGGAGGCATTCCTGGATGTATAGCCTTGGTCGGATTGATATTTTCATTCAGTTTAAAGGGTAAATGGACATAATACATTTCATTCTTCCAGAGAGGATGGGGATTAGTGAAATCCTTGTGTGACTCAGTAAATGATCGTTTGAGCTTTGCTTGGAGATCATTTGTATCTTGGATAGAATATAATGTTGGCACACAGGTATAAGGAAGAAATTGTTGCTTGTATAGAATACCATTAGGTAGTATTCTAAGCTTCGTCAGGGAATAAATGTCCATACCAATTAAGATATCTTTATCAAGGAGATCACAACCAATAATGTGAGTCCAAACAATGGAATCAGGGAAGAACTTCAAACCTAGCTTCTTGGCAGTGATAAGGTTTGTCTGAAAGATTTCATTGTTGGCTGCTTTGAATAACTCTTTATGGGGCTTCCAACATTCTTTGGGAAGAATACGTGGATTCATCATACTCTTGAATGCACCAGTATCAAAATAGGTAATCACCTTGATAGGATTATCATATTTTGATGTAAGCAATGAAATATGAGCATATGGCATCATGTGAGTAGGAGTTGATGTTGGGAAGGAATGAGAAATCATCCCCATAAAGTTATCATCATCAGAAAAAATTTCAGAGTCAGCTTCAGAGTAATCCGAAGAATAATCTTGATATGCAAAGATAGTATCTTCATCTGGAGACTCTTGTTCAGAGAAAACAGATTCAATATCTTGATCTGGCAAGAGAGAATAGAATTGTTGAATTTGGTGAATAAGATGCTAACTTTTCTTCTTACCGGGACATTGCTTGGCAAAGTGTCCTGGTTTTTTGCAAATATAGCAACGAGCTTGTTTAGGAGAAGAAGATTTGCACTTGAAATATCTTAGTCGACGTTTCTTCTTTGTTAACCAAGGAAAACGTTTCTTCGAAAATCTGGAATGTTGTTTAGAAGAAAACAAGTGTTTCTTCTTATTATTCTTCTTCTTCTTGGAATATGGATCTTTGCAAGAACATTTCTTCTTGTGTTGACAACCAATTTCAAGGAACTTCTTTCGGCAAGCTTGATTGAAATTAACATCAGGATTAGACATCTCTTTGATTGACTTGCAAATGTCACATAACTTGTCAATATTTGTAAGAAGAAATTGAAAAATCTCAGCAAAGGAGATTTGATCCATAAGTCTGCCAGTAGCAAGAATAAGGCGATTAAGCTCTGCATGAGTTTCTTCTGGCAAAGAGGCAATGAAGGGTATTTGAGATCTGGTTTGTTGATCCCACCAAGAAGGTGAAAACGAAGGATCATACGAGAAAAATGCTTATGGAGATCTCGTTTATCCAAAGAACAACACTTCATTGTAAAATACTCTTGTTTGTACTGTTTTTCTACAAGAGTAATATCACCAACGAATTTTTTTAGCATGAGCTGATAGACTTCAAATATAGTCATTTGAACCATTTGAATAATGCGATATTCACCCATGCTCAATAACCAATCATGAAGAAATCCTGTACAACGAGATAAGAACATCTTCAGAGGACTTTCCAGTGAACATCTGATTACCCATCCATGCACACCAGGTAGATAACTTGATACGCCATTTTTCAACAGGGACGTCATCAAGAGAGAACCAATGACCATTGGTATTTCTGGTGGCAGATTGTGGAGTGTCGCGAGGACCAATAAAAGTAGTATCAGCTTCATCATCATCGATGATTTCAGTTATTTCAGGGTCGTGATGAAATGAAGAGGCGCCTTAAGCCATATTGATGTTTGCGACAGTAGAAAGATCCATAAGCTGAGGATCATCATCAGACTGATCATAAAGTTGGGAAGAATCTTCAACAGAGGAGATTTCTATAGAATCAAAATCAAACGAGACAAAACCTTTCATATCAGTAGCAATAGGAGAATCCAGAAAAGGAACTGAATCAGCTAGAAAAGTTGCATCATTATGGGCTATCTTCCGATCTTGGTGAACAAGGTGGTCTAGGAAATGAACTAGAGGTTTAATTGGATAAGACGGTGGTGGCTCGGGTTGGTATTGAGTTTCAATTGTAGGAGGTTGTGGCTCAGTAGGTGGAAAAGGATGTGGTGGTGTAGTTGGACTACGAGGTGGAACTGGGCTACGAGGTTGATACGTAGGTTGAGTACATGGAGGGTCATAATACTCAGGTTCATGTTCCATTGGAGCTTTCCCTTTGGCTGAACCAAAAATAGGTCTAGGACCTCTAGGATGAGGTGGTCTCTGAGAGGATGGCCTATGAGTAGGTTGAGGTTTGGATTTGAGAAACATACTGGAGAATATGAATTGGGTCGAGTCAACAGGAATTTGAGGGCTTGGGGTTGGTTGTGGTGAAGTAAACATATAAGAATCTAGGATAGTCTGATAGGGATCAGGAGGAGGTTTCTTATACTTCTGAAGATCAGCCGTAACATAAGATAACTGTTGTTTTAAATGACGCAATTCAGCTTCATATTGATGGAATTCTGGTCCAGTATACCGTTGATCAAGGTAATACCTTAGAGTAGCATCTAACTCTTGAATTTTCGTAGTGAGTTCAGTATAATACTTCTGAGCTCGAGCTGCCTGAGCATCAGTCTTATGAGTAAGACTGGTAGTAACAGATGATAGACTTGTCAACTGAGTATCTATCGTCTGCAAATATTGATTCTGCACAAGAGCATTTTTAGTCTGCCAATTCAATACTTCTTCTGGTTGAGACAATGGCTTGGAAGATCCATCAGGGCGTATTTCAGTAGGTACTGAAAATGGTTTCGTCGTTGTATGGTGGTGAGGATCTGCAACTCTTGTGAGAGGAGGAAAATCCTGGTCATAGGGACCAATAGGAAAACAAGGTTGAGCAATCGATGCTGCTGGAGGAGCAGGGGGTTCATAATAAGTTCTTCGTGCAGCAGGTCGGCAAGAAGACTTCTTCTTCTGCTTTGGCTTAGAACGAGCTGAGTCATATTGGCATGACATATCCAACCAATTTTCTAAATCTTCATCATCATATTCATCTTTGCAAGTGCAAGAAGGATCACACATATCAGGATTGCAATCCCATATAAAATGACCATTAACATGGGAGTGATAATAAGGGAATCCCGACAGTTGAAAGGAATGAATCGGAGGATTATCCTTGTGATCTTTGTAGGCTGGTTGAATCATTAATGAATGATGCACAGGAAGATGTTCTTGTGGTTGATGAGGTAGCTCGAAACTAATCTTGACAGAACCATCTGACTGCTTCTTCATAAGAGGATATGAGGTTGTAGTGACTGGTTCAGAACGTTTCAGGAACTGTTCATAATTTGTGAACCAGGTAGTCGACATCATCTAATTAAGATCTTTGAGAGGGATCTGCTTGGGAATCTGAACAATGGTAGGAACCTCATTGTCGTTGACAAAGGTCATGACTGTGCCATGAGGCTTTTGTGTTCGAAGATGGATGGCATGATCTTGTAATCTGAATGTCATTTGATGATGCAAAGTAGCAATAACGCTATCAACACAATGTCTCACACCTGAGAACTGAACTAGACTTGGACTTTGAACCTAGTTGGTAAGGTAGGATCACTAAGAAGATGTTAAAATCAGGGGCTATGGTGAACACCATTGAGCCATGACTAAGGGTAGTGATGATCGTTCCAATACAGACATGTTCATAATCCAACAAATTGGTATCCAGTAATGCGACACGGGCAAATAGAGGAACATCGCCTCGACCGTGATAAGATAAAACTAACCTGATAGCACCAAGATGGACATGAGTATAGCCATTAGCTAACTAGTGGCATATGAAATCACGTGCAAATTCAAGGGTAACATACTGTTCTTGATGTGTGAATTCAAGTTGGCAGTTTGTTAAATCTGTGCTTTGGACATACTCTTTGATATGAGGGACCTTCCTAGAAATCAATGTTCTAATAGACGAGGTAACGGACTGACGTTTTTGCTTAAATAAGGAGTAGGGATTTAACAAAGGACGTACAATTTCATTGACTTTACTATCTTCAGGTATATGGGTAATCTCTACGATCTGATCGATCTTTGAGGTCTTGTTCTTGAGACAGGACTCAAGAAGACTGGAGAAATTAAAAGACGATGACTTGAGGAAAGGAGTAGAGGTAGCTACGGAGGTAGAAGGGGTATTGGCACCAAAAACATCCATTAGATAAGGTATGCTTATAGTCCCTTACGCTTCACGGCTCTCCTGGCCTTCCTGGACTTTGCCTCTTATATCCACTGGACAAACACTGGTGAAAAACAACTAACCTTGGTAATCTGTAGATACTACGTATCCCAATCACAAGTAGGCGTCTAAGAATCAACTACAGTCTCAGAGTCACAAATAACGCAAACAAAACAAGTTCGACAGATACAAACAAGCAAAAGAAAGACGATGATTAGTACGATTAGTAACCATACCAGAAGATGATTGACTATTGAAGAAGTCATGAGGAAAATACTCTATGGTGAAAACGTTCAACTAGATAGATGAAAACCTTCAAAAGCTCACATGCACACACAACTATGATTAAAATAGTACATAACCCAAGGAGGGAGATATGGCTTAACATAAGTACAGACGTAAACACGAAAATGACTAAACCCAATACAACATATACCCGCTCTAGAAAGGTGAGAGGGATGGCTCATACCATGCGTGGTTGTATCATCACAAACAGATACCTTCTAGGACATATTTTAATCAACATTTGAAAACAAAACAATACATCCTTAATTTGAAATTTTAATTTCAAATAAGAATTTAAATTTTAACTTTATATATATATATATATCCCTTTTCAAAGACAAAAAGTTTGATTTCTTTGGCAGCACATGCCATGAATATAGATCAGCCCGAGGATGGTGAAGTGCCACTACTGAAGTAACAACAAAATAGATTCAAACTTAACTAAAAGTATTACATCATCTAAAGGAATTACAGCACAAGCTTTTGCAAAAATAATAATAATAGTATTAAAAAAAAAAAAAACAATGGTATTCCTGTGCTTATATCTACTAGAGAAGGAAAACAAGCAACTTAAACTAAACTTCAAATCCTTACTATACTTAGCAAATACAGATACAAGAAACATAAAAAATTTAACATTACTCTTCAGAGTATAGAGAACAAAAAGGCATCATCATGAGGATGTGGTTTCAAGAGAAGCTTGCTCGTGCCACACACCATTCAAGTTAGACTGCCACAACCTTACTATTCCATCACTTCCAACTGTTGCAAGAGTCATTCCACCCATGTCCCATTCCATTTGCCACACCTTCAAAAATATGTATCTAATTCAATCACCAAATATTTCACAAGGAATCATTATATCACTCTTTCATTACTGTTAAGTTTAATTTAACCCCACTTTTTTTTTCTTTTGAGTTCAAATAGATGCCCTGGTAGCATGAGATTGATAGTATGGCAGTAGCATTTTAGACCTGTAATGTTTCACATTTGAATTCGAAGACTCGTATCACATGGATTTTAAAACTGACATGAATGCTTGATATGTCATTACATAGATTTCTTTCTGTAATTCTGTGCAGTTGAAAAGTAAAAAGGTTCTGTAGAATGGAAGTGATATAAAATAACAATTTAGATTTCAGAAATATATGAGACAATTCATAGGACTCGTAATGGTATGAATGGAGAAATGAGACCTGTCTTATATACCAAATATTTAGAAGGCGGAGTAATGTAGATTCGTCACAGAAGCAAGAACTACAATACTCAAAAAGAATAACCAAAATAAATTTTATTGAATATAATACTTCAAAACATTAGATCGGTTTTCCCTAATGGCCAAAAGCCTTAATTATAATAAACTACCAAATAAAAGTCCTAAACTGACACAACTTCTAAATATGCAGCTTCATGTGTTTAAACCACTTAACGTGAGCCCATGAGATAAATAAAAATAATAGGGATAAAAAAATGATAAAACACGTTATGCACGCATGTATGCGTCCTGCATCATAGAGATCATGACAGAACTTGCTTCTCTATTACAAGAAGACATGTAGAGTTTAACATGCACATTTAAGTGCGAAGGCCGCTTGATATACAAATTGCAAAGCAAAATGTTTGGGGCATGGCCAAGTGAATCGACAGAGAGTGCATAAATTTCAATAACTATAAAAAGTTTTAAAAGTAGTAACAATGTATAGAAAAATTAATAATGATAGACTCAAAAACTTCTCTCGCATATCAGAAAGGACAGACTCTAGGATGAGTGTCCATTTCAATTAGCTAGTCAGGTGAACAGAACATGGTGGCAACTTGGGATGTAAAGGTTTACAAGTACAAAATAATCAAGAAGCAACAAGTTCCAGTAACAATGACAACTCAAGTTAGAAACTCTTTTTCTTCAAAGCAAATCGAGGTTCAAAGCATGAATAATGATGCAAAGCGCATGTATTTGCAAATATCTTATTAAATCACATCTTAAATATCTCATATTTCAAATGATATTAACATATCTATCTCATTAAACCACAATTTTAAACATCTCACTCTCATACTTGGAATGATATTAACAGTAGACTTATGAAAATAAGAAAAAACTTGAATTGAATGTCAAGTCATGTTGCAAAGTGCATGTACTTTATTCCCAGAAACTCAACTCAACTCAACTAAGCCATTTTCCAACTACATGGGTCGGCTACATATGAATCTACTTCCTCCACTCCACTCTATCTAGTACTAAATTGACATCTCAATTAAAAGTAGTTATATCCTTCTTAATTATTTCTGTCAATGGTATTTTAACTCTTCCTCTACCTCTATCGTCACCATTGATTGTTAATAGGGCACTCTTCATAACTGGAGCATTTAAAGGTTTTCATTGTATGTGTCCAAAACAACTTAATCAATCTTCTCTCATTTTTATCTTCAATTGGGGCTACTCCAACCATTTCTCAAATATGTTTGTTTCTAAATTTATCTTTTAAAATTATACCGTGTATCCATCCTAACATGCACATTTCTGTTACACTTTAGTTTGTTCTTGTGTTGTTTGTTTATTGCCCAACATTCTATTCCATGTAGCATAGTTGACCTAGTATCACATCTTAATATTTTCTTTTCACTTTAATGGGATGCATTTATCATGTAATACTCCAGAAGCACTCCTCCATTTAATCCATTCTACTTTAACTCTATGATTCACATCCCCACCAATTTCACTTTCTTCATAAATAATGAATCCCAAATACCGAAATTTTTCACTTCTTGGTATCTCTTGGCTTTCAATCTTCAATGTCTCTTCATCTACATTTCTAAAAGGGCAGCCCCGTGCACAAAGCTCCTGCCTATGAGGGGTCCCGAGGAAGGGTCAGACCACATTTAGGTCTATTGTACGTAGCCTTACTTTGCTTCGCAAGAGGCTATTTCCACAACTCGAACCTATGACCACATGGTCACACGGCTGCAACTCTTACTGTTGCGCAAAGACTCCTCTTCATCTATATTTCTACTTCCACTAAAAATACATTTAAAGTATTCGATTTTAATCCTACTAATCTTGAATCTTTTAGATTTTAGAGCCACTTTACAAACCTCTAGCTTAACATTCATTCCAGATTTAGTTTCATCCAAGAATCAAATATTCGACTTCACCCTAAACTTCGGTTACTTAAAAATAAAAATTAATTCAATGAAGTTTAGTTCAACCTAGAGAATTTTTGTAAGAAATCGCTAAATTAGAGAAGTTTAGTCAACTTTTGCACAAATGCTAAAATATCTAGATTCATTGTAATGTATGCTAAAAACTAATATAAATAGACAGTTTTAATACATAAAAATATCCATAAATGACCTAACAAAATAAATCTTCTTAAGTGGTTTGATGAATTTAAAATGGTGGCTTTTGATCTTAATCCCTTTTATATGTTTTGACTTTCAATCTTGTGGTGGCTTGCTTCTTAACCATATACTTTGTTAGTTTGACATTCCACCTTACTTAATTTATTAGTTTTTTATTCAAATGTATTGCTTTTTCATCTTGTTTTATAGGATTTTAACTAAAAGAATATGGCTTTGGAAACTCTTTCAATGTACTTTTAAGTTTTTGTTTCATTTTAACTTTCTTTCTTTTTTTAATTTTTTTTTTCTTGCTTCTTATCTTGTTCTTTTTTTTACGCAAGGCATATCTCATAAAACTAAATGAAGATTAATAGCATACCAATATTAAACAACACGTTGTCTTAACTTTTAGGGCATCATGTTACCAGTCTCCTGGTACAGCTATGTGCTCTTTTCTGCATTTGCTAGTTTCTTTTAAAAAAAAAAAAAACTACATGATTTATTAGCTTGTTAGATTTTTTTTTTTATTTGTATTGCTATGTTGATTGATGAAGTTGAAAATAATATATAATTATTGGTTTTTTTCATTGATGAAATAACACTTGTTTACTTTTCTGTCAAATTCATCGAATTTTGTCCAATTTTATCGAATTTCATCGAATTTTGTGTCAAATTTTTGCATTTTCTAATTGAAAAATTAAACTTTTTATGAAAGTTTATCAAATTTTGTTAAATTTTATTGAATTCTTTCGACGAATATTTGCATTTTTATATTACATCCACTTCGCACTTCAGTAGTTCAAATAATCGAAAAAAATTGACCATTTTTTTCAATTTTTTGAACCATGGTTTCATCAATCATCATTATATCATCTGCAAATAACATACACCATGGAACGTCTTCTTGAATATGTTTAGTCAATTCATCCATAACAAGAAGCAAGAAAGTCATGCTCAGCGTAGGGTTAAACAAATAACCCGACCAACCTGACTTAACCTATTTGAGTTCAGTTGGGTTTAATAATATAACACAGATTAATCGGCTCATTGATACGTTAACCTGAAAGTTCAGATCATTACATCAAGCTCAAATTTTTTAACCTAATATACAGCTGATTCTAATTAATTTTATTATTTTTTTAACCAAGGAATACTAATTTTTGGAAGTTGGAAACCCATTTCTTGGACTTTGCATTGCTCAACCCTCACCATATCTTTTTTCCACCTTCCTGGCCTTTCAAACATGCATGTCAATATCCTCTTCTTCACTGCACTTATATATGCATCCTTTGTTCTCTAGTTGGCAACAATGCACCTTCATAGTTCATAAAGCACTTACAGAAGTGTTCCACTTTAAGCTCTTATTCTAAATTCTATGCTTCTATGCACCATATATATCTTCCTCAACTCCACTACATTGTGGATAAAAATCTTAAAAGACTAAGATAGCAGCAAATGTTTATTTTAAGTATTTCCTAGCCGTAAGTTTTTGTGGGAGTATCCTCTCTGTATATGCATTTTCAATTGTCTCCACTCCACATACAATATACATCATCATGGAGAAGTTTATTCTAAACTTTGGACTCAAAACAGCTTCTGCATTGGCCACTTTCCTATTATAAACAAATAACATCTAGTCATTTGCACATAGCATACACCAGTTACCTTTGTCGAATATGTAGTCATAACCTCAATTGCTAAACCAAACAAATATAGACAGAAAATTGATCCTGCTGTAATGAAACCCGTTTCTCCTTTTTCTTTTTCTTTTTTGACAAGAAACGCATAGAATTGCATTAAGTATAAGATCTGTACAAGAAAAAACAACCGGAAACTAAGTCCAGGATTAAAGGTCAAAATTTTTCAAATAGGATTCCAACCCCTTAGCCAATCCCCTAAAGAAAAACCCATGGCAAGCTTACAAGCGCTAACCCAAAAGGAAGCTAAAAAAAAAAAAGCTATCCCCAACAGCCCTAGCATCTCTTTCCTGGTCATAAAAAATGCGAGAATTCTTAGGCGTTTTAGGGACTATTAATGGGTTGCTGTCTTTGCTGCTGTTTGGTCCATTTGGAAAAAACACGTTTCTCCTCTGGCTTTGTACTAATACTAATCACAGCTCTCTTCACATCTCCAATTGTTTTCTCTCCCGAACAGTTGCCCCCATTATAGCTTTTTAAAGGAGAATATCAGATGCTTTCTGTGCCATATAAGACCATACAAGAAGTTTCTATCTACTATAGAAATCAGTAGCTTCAAGTACAAAGATTGGAAGGCAAATTTTCCAGGCATAAAATAAACTAGTTCTCTGATGTCAAGTGCATAATTTTCACAAAAATCCACACTAATAATAAATGAGGTTTACTTGTATTACATTATAGACTCGTCATCCACTATATAACTTAAGGTCTTACCCAATATTTCAGATCAGTTACATAAATTTCACTGTTAAGTAGAAAACAATTCATTCCTCTTCTTCAAAAATAAAAGTAATGGTAGTTATGAAAATGAAGATCTTCCCTGGATATTGTCAAAACTCAAAAGATAAATTCATATGTTGGGATAAACCATCAAATTCAGAAGTAGAACTTCTATAGCTCCTACAATACTTGCAACCATGTATTTTTCTTACAATTGTTAAAAAATAAGATTTTACACAGAAATATAACTTCTAAGTTCTACGGGTGGGGCATGTTCATAAGAAATCCAAATTAAAGAAACAAGCATTTATCAAATAAGCATACCTCGCCATCATGTCCCGACAGCAATGCAACCTTCTCCACTGAAAGCTTTCCATCTGTGTCTGGGTTCAGTCCAAGATGCCATATTGCAATACCCTTGCAAGTTGCAACAGCAACTACCTCATATGGCCTAGAAGAAAGTTGGAAAAAGTTTTCAATCTAAAGGTCTGCCTAATACCAATGAAATGACTGCAAAAAATTCCTAAGCTATGTGAAGAGACAAGAAATATTCACTGATACTTCAAGGAAAATTGGATCCAGGCACATGTACATATCTCTTACCAATGAACCATTTAGTGGGGTTAATACTATCTTTCTTCAACTTACATTTTAAGCCAGTATTGGAAGAATAATTTTGCATAGCAGTAATTTTCATGACAAAACAAATTCACTGGAAAGAGATTGTTACCTGCCAATATTTGGTGCCCAAGCAACAGCATAAACTTGGTCTCCCCTGTCTTCAGGTAAAGACAACTCTGCAACTGGCAGCCACCGTTGGTGAGCCTCATCGAATTCCCAAACCTGTAAAAACTATCATCAGTGACTCACATTGTCCACCATTTGCAAATGCATTCAATGTGGATCAGTTGGTCAAACCTATATATATTACCTTTGCTGAATTGAATTGAGGAAGATCTGAGTTACAACCCAAAACAAAGCTTGGTTGCTGACTATCAAATCTCTGCGGATTCCAAGAAATTGTTGCAGATAGGCAAGAAAACTTCCCCGTTATTGGCAAGGAATCAATTACATTTCGAAACTCTGCCTGACGACAATACTGATACGCTTAGAAACATTCATTCAACAATGGATAAAAGCCAGCATAATATTTGAACATAAGACCTCACAGAAAGAATCATAACGTTTCCTTCTACCAGAATCTAAAATTATCAAGGCAATAACTTGGAAAATGACAAACTAAAGTTTAATCTAATTAAAAGCATGGTATGAAGCCAAGCTGATTGATATGAAATGGAATGAAAATTCGACATAATTATCAGACTTTTAATCAAATTTCATCGATTGCTCAATCATCGAATTAAAAATTGAATGTAATCGAATTATTACAAAATTTCATCGAAGTTGGGTAAATTATCGAAATAATTTGTAAAACTCAAAAAAATCCTTTAGTATTTTGTACTTTTCAAACACAAAGTAAAAAAATATATATACACATTTGAATACTAACTTTAACTTTTGCTAGAAGATATTCCTAAAGAATAAAAGCATATGAGGTTGAAGTACAATCTCATTTGAAAGGAATAAAAAGTTAAAAACATAAGAATCACTAAAGGAAGATGCTAAATAAGATTTACAACAGGTCACATCGAGAAGAGATCAAAAGGACCAGGGGCATTGCCCGTTTTGTTAGAAGTTGCTGTAAAAAAAAAAAAAAGGTGTTGAGAATGGTGTTCTGGGCGGCTCGGCGCCATTAAATAAATAAATAAATAAATAGAAAAGAGGAATACAAATCGCATTCCTCCTTTCTTCTTCACTTCCCTCATCCCCATCGCCAAATAGAAAAGAGGAATGCAAATCGTACTAGTGATGAATTGAACTCGATTGAGTAATTCATAAATTTATCCATGTGGTGACGTTGATTTCTGACCTTGTGCTCCAGAAGGTTGATTTGCTCAGACACTGATGAAGATTGTGCACATGGGTGTCGAGATGAAGTGGCACCCCTACTTGGTCCCCAGCTAGGAGGTAGCTCTGCATCCTCTTCTTTGTTCTTATATCGAACCATAGTTCCAGAAGCAATGACAGCCTGAGGATATAGTAACTCCTCATCCGAACTCCATGTCACTCCCGCCTTATGACATAAGACACATATCAATGAAGGATGAGTAAGCCCTCCAGTGGTGGGAGGCTTAATGTTGTAGATGATGGACTCTTGAGTCACTTTTCCAACATCTATTCATTTTCTAGAAACTACAGCAAACAGAAGAACAAAACGATCTTTGGTTATATCATTTTTGTGATCCCCCGGTATCATCTTGGCACTCAGAAAATTCAACCATGTCTTGCTTATGCTGGTCAACCCCTTCTTGGACATTGTGATTGGAACTCCTTTGTAATACTTCCATTCAGCCCCCAGTGGGCAAAGAGTGTTGATTATATCATCTGTGTCGATCCCATCAGAAATGTACTTGGAGTACTCATCATCCTCTATGTCCTGAAGCCCATAAAATGCATTGATAGTGGCCCTGTCAAATGAAACCATCTTCCCTCGAACAAACACTTTGCAATCATTACGCTCATGGGCATTGGCATAAAATTCTTGTACGATAGGAATTATTGCGGGCTCAGGTTGTCTGACAAATTCCTGCCAATCTCTCGCAGCAATCATGCTAGCGAGCTCAGGATTATGCGCAGCAAGAACACTAATACCCCTTTCTTTAACTAGGCTTCTCTTCACCACATATTCATAATACTGTTTAGAGGTTTCATAACTTGTAAATCGTGTATGATCATACGAGTGGGAAGATGAACCTCTAGCCCGTTTTGGTGCCATAACAACGGTATTGACTATCAACAACTCTTCAAACAGGTAATCAATACAACTAATCCAAGAACAATGCATTCAACAAACACTCAAAAGGATACACTCCAACACGGTCACCAAAATTGGATACAATGTCCACAATAATCAACCAAACTCACTTTCACTCCATTTTCACCATTTCACACCCAAAATATACGATCAAGATGATGAAATCCTCTCTATTATCACCAATAATCAACGAAAGTCTCAACTAGCATCAAAGTTCTTCAAAATGAACCACAAAACTGAAGGAGAAACTTACAAAGTAAAGGAGATGCAAGAAACCCCCAAACTTTTGATGCCATAGTTCTCCACAACTGTGCTCGCCGTGGTGGTTCTTCAACCATGGCGGTGGCAATGGCCCAAAGACGATGGAAGTGATGATGGAAGAGGAGATTTGCTTGAGAAACTTGGATTTAAAACAACAAAGGGAGGGGAAGGAAGGGTTTGGCGATGGGGATGCGAGAAGGGAAGAAGAAAGGAAGAGAAGTGAAGAAGAAAGGAATCGCATTCCTCTTTTCTATTTATATATATATATATATATTTTATTTTTATTTTTATTTTATTTTTTCAACGGCGCCGCGGCCCCCGCTCTCCTAGGGCTGCATGGCAGACCATGTGGAATGGGAAATACATGACAGGACTCAAGGACCCAAAAGGGACAATAATATATCATGTGTGGAGTGGGACAAAAAAGGGGTGAAACACCACCAAAATTTTCAACACATGAATCATTTTGAGGATATTGTACTGCAGAATAACTACTTCACTGAGAAAAACAAAAACCGGTTGAATGTGCCGCAGAATATTTTTATTTCTAAGACCATGTAAACAAGGAAAATCTCTAACCACTTTAAATAATATCTAACAAAAGTAGATCCAATAGAAACCAAAGAAGATTGCGAATGAGTTCTTGTCTTCTACAAAAGCTTCATATTTAATAGCAATTTATGATAAATAACTATATAGATTCAATCAGAAAGAAATACAAAACCTGAAGTTGCCACTTTTTCAGTTCCAATGGGTCTAGTAGCTCATAGACTTTCACATCACCGTTTGAATATGCAGTAACCTGCAATATTTCCAAACAATAAACCAAATACTTGTAAAGTATCAACTGAAAATGTAGGTCCTCTTTTTCTTAAAGTTTACTTTCTTTAGTAGTTGTATGAAGATATACAAGAAAAAAAAAATGTACCATGTGACTGATTTTTTAAAAAAAAATCAACAGGTTTCAGCAAAACATAAACCTCCCTACTGATACAACATTACAACTGCGTAGCATAATGTTTGCCTAGGTGCTAAGGAGGCAAGAACTGAATCTACAGTCAATGTAGAAAAAGTGCCAAAATTAGCATTATAAAACCCACCATGGATCATTGAAAGAACAACCAAGAGAATGATTGAACATAGAGAAGCTTCAAAAACATGCATTACTGGAACCCATGAAACTCCATGGAATCTACTGACTACGGCTACAACGAATGGAAGGGACAATAGAAACGATCAAAAAGCCAATTCAAATTAAAGAGGCAAGTTGAGAGATTTGATCTCTTTAATGCTTTACTTGCTCCCCAATAAGGCAAAGATTGTAGCCACACAACAGCAAAAAAATACAATTTTTGCTTTTGAGGCATCCACAAAGCCTGTTGAGACTTAAGAAACGACACAACAGCAAAAACCCATTGAGAAATGACTTTGAATGTGGACAATGAACCTAACATAATGTGGGAGAGATGATTAAATGTATAAAAATGTAGCAAAAAGATACTCAGAGAATCAAAGGGGAGAAGAAAATTAGCGAAAGAAACTTGGTGGTGGAACGAAGAGGTTCAAGCTGCCATGAATTTAAAAGGACAAACTATAGAAATTGGCAATAGACGAGGGATGAGGAGTGTCTTAAAATCAACGAGATACAAAGAAAATCAAAGCATAAGATGATTTATGTATTAGTTAGGTACAATACATATATATATATATAAAGATACATATATGCTTGGCAATTGCAAAACTAAGGGCAAAAAACCAAATGATCTTAGCCACATTAAAGCATATTAAAAGTGATGATCAAAATCTGTTATGAAAGGAAGAAGAGAACAACGAATGGTAGAAACTTATTTTGAAATCTATTAGATGAAAATCATTAGAGAAACTAAATTTTAGAAGAAGATAAAAACTCAGGTAAAATTATTTAATAAAATTGTATCAACTAAAAGGAAATTTGACGTACAATGGAAAAGCACTTTAATACCTATAGATAAAAGTATAGGGAATACTCAAAATTGTGCAAATTATTATTGATGAGTCATATAATGAAATTATGAAAGAGAGTAAGTAAAATTCAAATAAGAGTCGAAACTCGACTCAACTCGACAAAGCCTTTTCCCTACATGAATTTGCTTCCATCACCTCACTCTATCAAGGTTTGAGTCAACAATTATATTACAAATAGTTATATCTTTTTTAATTATCTTTGTTTATTTTACTCTTAAGTCTTAAGAGCTGAAACTGTGGCGCTCCAAAAAATGGATTTAACACTAGGATATCAAATACAGAACCAATTACTTATTAAGGAGGTTGATGAAAACGTGTAACAAGAAAAAGAGGGGCCTTCACATGATTTTCATCCATTCATTGATGACTTGAACCTTTCTATTTAGCCTAGGATATCAACTATGGAACCAAATGCCAATATTATAATCTTCGTTTCTTAACCAAAAAGAAAAAAGAAAAGAAAAAATATTGACTTATAATAAGTCTATCATAAGATACCCAGAGATATAATACAGTGAATCTAGGAACAATTACGTACATTGATTCAATAAAAGATATGTATGATAATAAGTGACAACTATACTAAAAAACAACAATAGGAGAAATTACATTAGGGATCAACCTTAAGTCATTATCTTTTTGAACTAGTAATGAATGAGAGTATAGACTAAACATATTCAAGATATGTTCCAAGATATATGGTGTTGACGATGATATCATATAAATTAATGAAATTAGATCATAACTTAATGCTAAGCCAGATATTTAGAGAAAAACTTTATAATCCAAAAGTTTCAATATTAGGACTAAAACTGAATACATTAACTATTGGAGGTAGAGATAAAGGTGGAAAGAGTGCAGAGCCAAGAAAAGCCAAACAGCAATAGAAGAAGTCCTAAAATAACATGGATATAGATAATTAAGAAAGATATAGTTATTTGTAAAATTGTAGATTTGGCCAGTGATGTAGCAAAGTCAAAGAAGAGGCTTTATGTAGCTAATCGCATACACTTAAAAGTTTTTGTTGACCAGAGTTGAGTACAAGAACTATGCTCCAATTTGAACAAACTTTCAGCCAAATATTCCAATTTGAGAGATTGAAGAATTTAGAAAATGTAGTACGAATTATGTCAAACAAATAAGGACAATCAGCAAGTGATTGAGCAAGCAAGAGAAACAAAGAGAACCATTGTGTTTGTTACGGTTGTATTGGAGTCTGATAATGGCGTGAAACATTAAAATGATTGCAGATCGAGTCAGTTTGGTTTTGTTTGCCTACATGTTCTAACCGCAATAGTAACACATTAAACGTAAGCAGAGATAAACTGTTAAGCCTACCCATTATATTGTGATATTTCTTTTCATTTGATCTACATAAAAACATTCAGAAATGTAGTCTATTATCAAAAGCCATGACCTGGCGATTGAAACAACCAACTGCTAGTCAGTCATCCTTTGAGCCAAGGTATGCTCTAGCCTCAAAAGTTTGATTCAAAGCCAGCAGAAAAAATTTTACACAAGTAGATTATTTGAAAGTAATTGACGTATTAGAAGAAACTACAAAATGCTGGAACAAAAAGCTGTGGTGAGGAAGAACATTTGCAAATCTTTTTATGAAGTCACCAACAAAACATAAATTAATAAAAAGCACCTTTTGCACTTACCATTTTTAAACTTGTCAAGCAAACCCCAAACTGGAGATCCAATACTCCAGCAGCACGGATTTCGAAGTGTTTGCATAGAATCCATTTAATTGACTGAGCATCTAAAATAGTGAAATATAAAAATTAGTTCTTTCTAAATTATCTCTAAATATAAGGTTTGTCATTAATCCACACCAAGTCATTATTTTTAGCATAAAAGGTAACATACAAAGTAGTGGATAAACTACTTTTTTATTATTTTCTTTAGCAAAATGGATAAGATAACAACATTTTAAAATATGAGAAGTCCATATAGCCATGAATCAGTCTTTCATAATATTTCATTTTCTAGGTTTTTTTTTTTTCTGGACCAAAACAAATATTTAAGTTGAACGTAATTGAAATTTTCAACCTCTTACTTCACGTGGTACCAGTGGTTTTGGATTGTAGACAACAAAAACAAATAAAACCATTACATATATATATATATATATATATATATATATATATATATATATATTTAGTCACTCTGACCAATTTCTGTTCTTTACTACCAATCGAACTCTAAGTGAACAAATGAATATGGCGGAGAGAGAAGGAGAAAAACTAACGGCTGGCTTAGTTCTTCATACTAAAATGGAATTACAAAATCAATATCAAGCCCAACAAGGAGATGGTCAAACATTCATCCATTTATGAGTCCAAACATATAGGTTACATTGCCAAAAATGAGAAATCATTTGGTGATTTAACCAACAGTATGTGCAATAGAAATAGGACAGGCAATAAGTAAAAGACATGGCACATTGAAAAATATTTAGGGAAGCAAAAGAAAGAACTTTCAACATACAAACACAAGGAAGAACTTTCAAATAAACTATGCATGGCAAAGTTGATTATCATACCTTCAACTTCCTCCCAGATTGAGTAAGTACCATCATCACAAATGCATGCAACTGCATCACCATATTCTGGAGGGACCCATACAACCTTCAATATACTGGCATCATGTACCTATATGGTAGTTGGAAATTTAATTAAGAATAGCAATTATCATAAGGTCCAACTCATAGTCACGATGGCATCATTGATCAAATAATAACAGCTGTTCACCACAAAGAATAATACAAGAAAACCATGATGAGATTAAAAAATGAAAACTATTTGGAAGAGCAACTCATAAAAGCTTCTCGCAATCTATTTAGAATTTGAAAAAGAGCAACTAAGCATCATGAATTTTGACAAGTATGCCCACAAACAACATTACGGAAGACTCAAAGTAGCATATAAGTGTGTGAAACAGGACATTGTAGACCAAAATTAACCAGTTACTCCAACCATCATAATTTGAAACATGCATGTGTTTTAATGTTTTCTTATTTACTTGTACGCTTTTACCATTCAAATGAATTTTATATGGACTAGTTTTGGATGGTAAGAATTCAGCTTTAGAAGATAAGACAAGAGCCAAACGAGTGCTCCAACTATTATATCAGAAACCAAGATTGTACTGCCAAAGAAATTTAGCCATGAATCATGATAAAAAGTACCGAGCACACCCCTAAACACAACATGTCCATATACCCAAAAGGCATGCTACCATCAGCATGGCCAAAGGCCACCCGCTGGGCCACTCCTGAGCATGGCCAAGGCCTCTCCCCCTCAGCCAAAAAAACATCGGTTTCCAAGTGATTGCCTGTGTGGCCAGCATCTATTAACTCCTAACAACATTGACAAATGTATTTATCTATCAGAAATATATAAATTGTAATGGTCAAAAGCAGAAGTATAAAAAAGAGACCCTCTCAAGGGTACATTCTCTATTTAGACTCTTGCATAGTTGCATACTTGTTTTTACATTGCCACAAAAGTCTAACTTAGACATCAAAATGTCTTTGATGAAACCCTCAGTATCACCTTTGTCTTACAAGTCTTCTGTTGAATTAAGGTAGAGGAAGGGATCGAGAGGCTAGGCATGTAATTCAAGGTTGAGGATGAAAAATCATATCAAATGTATATCTATGTTTCCTGTCAAAAAAAAAAAAAATCATATCAAATGTTTGGCATTGTCAGTGTAGGGGAATGACTAGCTTAATGGTTAGACTAAAATCACTACTTCAATTCAGTGGGATGGATCTACTCATTGGGAGCCCAAGTCACATGTTAACCACGCGTAAAGGAGTTGAACAAGGGCAAGCTTTTCCCATTAGCGCAAACGAGCAACCAAAATGGGTTTAGAAGCATAGAGAGAAAGATGAAAGACGAACCAGAATGTAAACAATGTCAATTGAATGATTATGATCATGGAAAGGTCAAACTTCAAAGCAAGCCCAATGAGCTCCACCTTGAATTCCTTCCATTTCCTCTCACAACAAACAACAAGCTGAAAATCAGGATCATGAAGTGCTCAAAGAACCAAAATTGATGAAAACCGATGAAATCACATTTTTTGTATTTCTTTTCCCTACTTTTACTGCTTTTATATTAGGAAATAAGGGAAAATAAAGAGAAAAAGTGAGAAAATAAAAATAAATCCTTTTAAGTCACATTTTAGAGTTTTTAGGTCAATTTATGCATTTTTTTAGGCTATTTTAAAAGTGCATTTAAAAAATAATAATTTTTTTAATGTCACATTTTCTTAGGAATTGTTTGGGTTAGGTTGTTGATTTTTTTATTTTTTTTATCTTTTTAATTTTTGAGGGTCAAAAAAAAATTTAGATTTTAAAGGTCCTATGCATCATTTTCTCATAGAACATTTTTTGGACAATTGTTCAGAAGAATTTTAATTCATTTTTATAAAATATATGTTGATGCCTCACATGGTCTTTCAAGAGTTCCTTGAGGTATTTTCAGGTTCAAGGATAATTTTGCAATATCAAATAAAGACTTTTGAAGCTCAAGTCCAACCCATGGAATTGTTTTCAACTCAGTTGCAGCCAAGAAGAAGGTTACACATGTCACGAGGACAAAAAAGACAATATCAAAGTTGAAGAAATTAGAAAGATTCTCTCTTAAGATAGCACCATCATTATTTCCTTTCTTTTAATGTTTATAAATTTTTTGAAATTTTTTTGTATAAAGAAGGTGCTTAATGATCCTGATTATATAGAAGGTCTGGGAAGAATTGAATTTTTAATTAAATTGTAAAAAGGTTGTTTTGGAAACAACTAATAGAGAAGCAACTATATAAAAGAAGGCTCTCAATGGACCAAGACATCTCTTCTCTCAACACTTCCTTCCCTGACATTTACATTTTTCTTTTTTAGATTAAGCTTCATTTTTAGCAATTCATCAGGCATTGGATAAAGTGACATTGCTCAAAGGTTTAGAGTTTTGTAAGTTTTCTTTTTTCCTTTATATTAATAAAGTTATTTTTCCAACAAATTCTCTTTCTCTTTCTTTCTATTCATTCATTCCTTGTCATTTATTGCTTTCTTTTCCTAAGTTTATTTAATTGTTTCATTTTCATTACTAGTTGATTTTGATTTTAAAATGATTAGATTATGTGTTTAAATTGTTTTCAATTTTTATTAATGTTTTTTATTGCTTTCATAGTAGGATGTTAGAAATCAAATCATTATTTTTCTTTGACTTCTAAAGTATTAATATTTTTAATTTATTTTCTAAACATTTAAAGTGATTCGCCCAATCCTTATGGATTGACCTTATTAAATGCTACAACTTACCTTGTACGCTTGCAAGTATATTTTTGATCTATTCAAAAGATCGCATCATAAACTTTGCAATCTGAAAAAGTCCAAAGTCCCTTACCAATTGGGGATTTGCAAAATTTATTGAATGCTTGCAAACATGAACATAAACAAGGCAACACAGAGATAGTTGACAAAGGTGGTTTGGAGGAAAGATTGCATCAATGTTTGATGATAATCAACAAGGATAACCGAATGCAAGTTTAACCAACCCAATTCCTCAGCAAAATAACCCAACTCAAGTAGCATTGACTATTAGTCCACAGTTGGTAGCATTTAGCACCAAAACAAAAATGACCATTGATTTCATCACGGAAATGAAGGAAGTTCCTCTCTTAAAAGAAACCCCCAATGCACGGTTACCTTCTATGGTGAATACCCATCAAAAGGAGTTATACGATGGGAAAGAAGATCCTATCAATCATCTTATGAAATTCACATTGTGGATGCTCTACATGAAGGTTTAAACACCACACTCTATAGGGCCTTTCAATCAACCAACAAGTTGCCAAAAGAGAACATCTCAATCAACAAGCAAGTTGCCAAAAGAGTAAAGACTTATGTTGGACCAGCATATTCAAAGTGGGCAAGGATCTGAAAACCAAACCATCTGATCCATTACAAGCCACACAATTACACAAGTCAATAATGTATTTTTCCTTCAATACCAAGTAGAAACTCAACTTCTAGAACAACTATAGTACAACTCACAATAACTCAAGACACCATCCCAGAGCCAGATTCTGCCAATAGTGAGAGAGCACCATAAAAGGGTTTAGTTAGTGTACCAACTAGAAGATTTGCTTAGCAAGCAGGTACCACATGATGCATTCTCATATCAGACGAGAGTTACACAATGGCAACACAATACAATAGGATTGTAAGAACAAATATTTCCCAATTGTCATAGGATACTTGGTAGAGACCCACAAATATAAACACAATTATAGTGTCCTTCCAAAAGGTTTGACATCACTCCACACTATCCATTAACTATTTATTCTCTATTAAGCTCTATTTTGACTTAAGCATCAAAGGACATTTTGCCAACATCACACTAATGTTCCTTCAAGATAATTATTGTTCTCTTCTCATTTGTAAGCCGCAACTAACAATGTCATATTACCCTTTTGAAGCATTGTAAGTAAAACTCTACTCCAAAAAGGCCCGTTGTTCAACTTGCATTTCTCATATCTCCTCCTTTTCAATAAACTTTCCTTATCCCTTCTTATTGCTCTACAAATTGAATCTCAAGAGCCCGCTAATACAACCCTCTTGGACCATTCCAATTCTAAGACCAGCCTATAAGATATAGAATCCTATTAACCAAATCTTCCTAAATACAACAAGTGGAATCAATATCTTTTGTTGTAAACCACAAAACCACCTCAAACAAAACTTCGTTCACTCACCAAAGAAACTAATTAATTCATGGGCACCCAAAGAGGCTGTAATTTCAACGTCGAAAAATCTCACCACCAATGAACGCATTAGAGGGAGCAATAACTACAGAAATCAACTGAATAGTTAGTATAACAATCAATCACTTATCAAAGAATGCCCCAACTGCTTCATTCCATACATAAAGATTAAAAGCTTCAGAGATTCAGTCGAACAAAAACCAAAACCTAGATTTTCTGAAAAACCAAAGAAGAAGAAGAAGAAAAAGAAGAAGTAAGTAACCTTAGCTTTCCAAGTGCGGGTAAATGAAGAGGAACAAGGGTCGGAAGAATCGAAGATGGAAAGAGTTCCATCAATGGATCCGGCCGCGAGCCTCTGACCGCAGTAATTCCAAGAAGAGCAATTGGTGCCCTGATCGAGCGTCACAAGAGGTTTCTCCATCGCAGTCTCTTCTACAACGCGCTCTGAACCAGGGTTTAAGACTTTATGTTGAACCTCGTAAGCTTTACCAACAAAAATAAAAATAAAAATACAGACACATGGTAATATATTAAAAGATAATATATTTTTTGGTTAGTCCCGCGTCGCCCTCCCGATTGCTTCCCCGCTTCCCCTTCCCCTTATATAGACCTACGGTCACTACTCATGTTTTTTAGCCGTCTTAGAATTTTTCTAATAGAATGAGTTTGTGAGTGTAGAGCGTGCGAGTATTTGAAAAAAAAAATAAATAAATAAATTAATTAATTAATTAATTAATTAAGGTGGTTTATATATATACAATGAAGTGTAACAATTTAGGTCGAAGAATATCTAAAATAATATAGACAAAGATAATCAAAAGAGATTAATTTTTTATAATTTAAATACTGACTTAGTCTTTGATGAAGTGGAGTGGAAGAATTGTAATTCATGTGCGTAACTCATGTGCAGACTCCATATAGCTGGAAAAAAAGGCTAAGTTGAGTCTAGGTGAGTTTTGTACCATATTATTGCTACATAATATGTTTAGACTGTTGTTAAATAAATCACAAAAAACTCTTTTTCTACCGCATCTGATTTTTACAACAAAATTTAAAGGGCTCTATCCTTACTTCATTGAGTTTTTCAAAACACCTTTCTCATAATTTTTTACATTTCAAACCCTTCCAACCCAACCCTAGCGCCCTCTTCAACTCCCTCTCTAATATTCTCACATTTTCAATATTCAAAACCTTAAATCATTATAAAAATCTTTTACTCCGTTGTTATAATCTCCTCTTTAATGAAAAAACTAGTAGTTTTGGTCCGTGTTTTGTGAGATTCATCGTTTGAAATTCAAAATTTTAAGGGTAAAAATCATAAATCGCTAAGAAATTTGTTGATTTTTTTTTATCATATTTAGTATTTAGACACTACAACAAAAAGGAAAATTAGCTACAAATTTTTTAGTTACGAAACTCATTTCGCAGCTAAAATGTGCATTTAGCCATGAAAAATCAGATTTCGTAGCTATTAGTTCTATCTTTTTAGGCACGTACCAAATTTCGTTGCTAAAATCTACATTTAGTTATAAAAATCTAGGCCCGCAGCAATTACCTATGTGGTTTCAACTGCAAAACCCATTTCATAGCTAAAATGCATATTTAGCTAATGATATTCAAATTTTATAGCTACTACTTATATGCTTTTTGACACACATCTCACTTGCATAGCTAAAATTAATCTTTAGTTACAAAATTATGGAGCGTGGCAATAACTTATATGTTTTTTTAGCTACGAGATTGTTACCATAGCTAAAAATAGCTTTAGCTACAAAATTAAGATTTCATAGCTATAAGCTTTGAGTTATTTGGCCACGTCACTAGTTTCTTAGCTGAGGGCCCATAGCTAAATGTTGAGCTCTTTGGCTACAACAACGCTTTCATGGCTAAAGCTTTATCTTTTGCTATAAAATTCATATGATTTAGCTATAACACTTTTTTTTGTAGCTAAATTGTATGACAAATACTAGATAAGAATTATGAGAATTCATAAACAAAAGATAAACCCAAATGCCAAAGCCCTAACTCTGAGATAAAATGATTCAGTAAATCACCTAGTAATGAAATTGAGATTTTAGATGATCAGAGAATAGAGTTTGAATAGCAAACATTGCTACAGAACTTCACCTTCTTTTAACCACAAATCTTTGAACTTCGCAAATGATTCACTATGTTCGACCAAAACCTCTTCACTAAACCGCAAATCTCTAAATCTCTCCTCCTTTTCTTTCCTCACCAATCTCTGAATTTCACCTTTGCCTTACACCATTTTTCGGAGGAACCATTGATTTACTCAATCATACTCGCATCAACAAAGGTAAAATCTCACTGCCAAAGCGTTCAATTTCATCACATTGCTCTTATATCGCTCAATTGCACTTGCACTAGTACACTACAAGAAATTGTGCTTTTGGGTTAGATGACGTAAAATTGAATGTGTTTGGTGTTTTTGTTCGCAAAAAATGTCACCAAAAGCTAGAAGAAATCGACATGGATGAGAAGGAAACTGCGATCGGTTTGGACCTGCAATACCGAACAGATCGTAGTCGGTTCGGTCAAAGATGATAGAACCTAATGTTTTAGGTTCGGCCGGACAGGACAAAACCGAATGGTTTTGTTCTATCATCTCTGACCAAACAGTACAAAAATAGGTGGTTTGGTATCATGTCACAGAACCAAGAGACCTCGGTTCTATCACACAGGATCAAACCAAACGATTGTGTTTTTTTCAATTTTTTTTTTAATAATTCATAAAAAAAAATTGAAAAAATACCTTAGAATGATGTCAAAGATGAATATTATACCTTTAAAATGCTATTTGGAATGAAAAAAAAAAAAAAAAAAAACATTGAAAGAGTATGGAGCATTACAAATGGAAGATGAATGAAGAAGATGATGGTGGATTTGGTGGTGGGGTATTGTTAGCAAATCATTTAGATAAAATTAGAAAAGAAAAATAAGATAGGGGCATTTTGGTTTAATCACATGAAGGTATTATTGAAATTATGAATTTATGATTTTTTTGTGATAGAAAAAGAGTTTTTTTTGTGATTTATTTAGCAACCCTCTTTCTTTATAATCTTAAATGTAGATAAAAGCTTTTAAAAAAAAAATTAAATTTTAAAAAAATAAAAATAAAAACTCAATTCAACAAGCTTTGTTTGAAACAGCTTTTATGTTTAAAGGCAAAAGTTTTCTTTTAACGCACCTCTCAATTATAGAAGTGGCTAGGACCTGCTTTGATAAAATGCTAAAAAGTCCATTTTTACGGCAAAAGTTGATCCCCCAAATGCTATCAAATCTACGCTTTGTCAAATCATTACCACACGGCCATAGCTCCAATCGTATAACCCAAACAGGGCCAAAATCTTTTCCCTGCTACCTAATTTTATAATATGATATTTTTTAGTAAGTTTTTTCTATTAAAAAAAATTAGAAGTGAAAAAAATTTGTCTTAATCTATTTGTTATATTTTTTCTAGCCCAATGTTCAAAGATATTAGACAATATAATCTTAAAATTAAGTTGGTAAGACATAAATATCTGCCTGCTTTTAAAATAAGGTTATGAGTTAAGTAAAAAATGAGTATGAATACTAGGGGTGGAAAAAAGAAAATTCACTTTCAATTGTCTAAATAGTCAAACCCTTCTCAAACGTAAATTCCCTAATTCTAATTTCTTTTCAACTAATCAATAACTCAAATCAGTTAGGAGCATTCTTGGTCTTGATGACTAAAGATTAAGTCCCCTTAGACATAATAAATGTTATGGCAACATGGTGAGCCTACGAGCCCTGGTTGCAAGTGTATTTTGTCCAAAGGTCCATTTGATTCTTAGGGGTCAATATATATATGGATAGGTTTCCAGTTTTTATGCTCCTATGGGTGTTGGATGTAGGGGTGAGCATGTCACCCGCTCACCCGACACGACCCGACCCGACGGACCTGATTAAAAAATGTCCGATCGGGTCGGCTGACCCTCATACAATCGGGTCATAAAAGAAGAGACCCGATCCTATCGGGTCGAGTGACGGATTTAGGAAAAACCCAACCCGACCTGCCCAATTAAAACCCTAGGTTAATCACTAATGCATACCCATAGTTTAGAATGACTTCATTCCATGTAAGTTATTTTTCTACATCTATTTATATTTGTTTGTATATCATTTCCATCATATACCAATGCTTATCATTTATTTTTTTTTCCAGCTTTGACTCTAGGCACATGGAGAAATAGATAGAGAATTGGAGATTATTGTATCATTAGATATTTTGAAAAAGTTGTAAGATGGAAAAAACTAAGCTTTTTGAAGTGGTATTTCCTTTCCTTTTTTTTTTTTTTTTTTAAATTGTTGTGCATTAGACTTGTATTTGAAGTGTGGATTATATTATCTTGTTGAGTGCTTTGCTTTAAGCTTTAGGTTTATTTAAGTAATGATTGGTGATGGATTAATGTGAACTTTATAATTATGACTTAATATTGACATGCATTTTAGGTTATTTTTGAATCCACCCAAAAAGGGTTAATACATAAGCCCAATCAACAGTAAATTGAGTTGTTGACCCACCAAATAAAAAAAAAGGCCTCGGGTGACCCGACCGACCCGATTTGCCCACCCCAAAAGGCCTTGTTGGGTGACAGCGGGTGCCATTTTTTGTCACCCGACTTAGGTGGGTCGGGTAAAAGTTGGGCCCAAACCTGATCCGAACTCGACTTGAGCCCACCCCTAGTTGGATGTGCTCGAGGCTCAACTTATGTGATTGAAAAAAAAAATCCTTGTTAACTAAGAACACCTTGTGTACGTCCAACCCAGCGACCAAAGCTACAAAGATTTCAATGTTTCATTACTAATGACTAACAATGACCTTTTTTGTCATTATCATTTTCTTCTTGCATTCTTTATTTTTTCAATCTAGCAAAATTTCATTGTTATAGAGATTTCACCTAGCAAGACATGTGAAGTCATGCCATACAGTACAATTAGATGTCAAAGATATTTGAAGCAACAATTAATAGTTAGAAGAATAATAATTCTTCTTATAAATAATTAGAGTTAAGACCCTATGATATATAGTTATAGTTTCTACAAGGCTTCCAATAATAAGACAAGACCCATGTGCTATTCTAATGAAACCCTATGATGGTTATTTTAATGATTACAAACCACTCTATTTGTTAATCTAATCAGTCTTTTGAGTGTTTCAGTCACATATTCGAAAGTTAAATCAATTTGAGTTGAACCATTTCATCCCAAGATGAATATTGGAGAATCAAATCAAGCTATGGACAGTGTTGCTTATTTTATGTGCACACTTTTAAGTGAAGAAAAAAATGCAAGAATGCACTGTTTGAATTATAAATCAATGAATTGCAACATAAATATACCCTAGACATAAAATAGATGATGCGACAAATTATAAGTGTAAACTAGGGCAAATGATGTAGTAAATACAACAAGTAATAAACTTGGAAGAGTCCTAAGGTCGAACTACAAGGATTGGGATGGGGTCATAAAATTAAGGTTTGCTACAAGCGATAAAACATGAAAAATGAGAAAAAGATAAAATATGAGTTAAGTGAGAATACTTGTAAATGATGAAAAATAACGTAAGGAACAATAAGAAGATGGAAAGTTAGGGCATTAGAGTAGGCCCAATTTTTTTTTTCTCTTGTCCTTCTTGAGTAAAAATGACTACAAGTGGAAATAACTAAAGAGTTTTCTCACCCACAAAGATAAATCTTTTAAGCCCAAATATATTAAAAAGTAGTGTTCTCTTACAAGAGGTATTTATCATGAAAATACAAAATAAAACTAGTGTTCTAATGTGTGTGAAAGCAAAATGTGAATTTTAAGCATGTGAAATACATGTATGACACATCAAAGAAAACTACAAAAAATCACATTACAAGATGAAAATGAAATACCTCAATCTTTCATTAGATTTTGCAAAATTAACTATACAAAATACATGATATAATGTATGAAGCTTAATACAATATCTAACAAAAGCATGAGAGATCACATATGCCAAGTAAATCAAAATATAAGTATTACCCAAGAATTCCCAAGAAGAGAGTAGAGAGGGCTTCCTCTTAGCCCTAAAAAAAAGACTTAGCCTTCCATGGATTTTAAGGCCATAAAAGAACAAAAAATAAAAATAAAAAGTGAAAAATGAAAAGAGGAGAAGTAGGGAAAGCTCCTAAGTGATCAAGGAGAAAAATGAAAATAATGGACACATCTCAAGTGTGGATTTGAGGGGTTTAAATAGACGATTAAAGGATAGGATGAACCAATGGGAGATCGTCTAAGGGTGATGTGGATGAATGGTTCAAATGGCCCATTGCCACGGGCATAATCATAAGACCGACAAATTACCCATGCGACACCTCGAATATTCATATTCTCGGTCAGCCATTCACACGTATACTCATGTTATAGCGGAAGACACGAATATCTCGCTTGTGCGTAGCACCGGATAATCACTCAAACGGATCACTTGGATACCTTCGATAGCAGTTCTTGCACAATGTTGCCCTGAACCATGCAATACAAGTAAGTTCCATGGATAACTCACTCATGAGTATCCCCACAAGCACACTCTAGCACGTAGGCTAAAGATAGCTCAATGCATTTAACTCGATAACGGGTGGCATAACAGTGTCAGATACCCAGCCTTGCATACCGGTGAACCCCGCACTACTAGCCCGATAGTAGTGTCCAATAACCTACCCAAATGCCATGGGAACTACCATTACCCCCTTCAAGATGATGGTAGTCGGCCCCTTGGGTTGCGCCAAGGGAATGTCCTATGCATGGCTAAGTATTGACCATGAGGGAGAGTTGGACAACTACTCCTCCCCAAGGTAGATGTTAAGCTTTTGGCTTGTTTCCAAAAGGAAACATCAGAATGTGAGTCCAATCATACTGAACGGGCCATGCTTACGAGATTTTCACATCCGATTGAGACGAAACTTCACGGACCCTCTTCTTAAGTGACGGTGCATGTCTTGACATGACCGTGACACTATGCTCTACTTACCCTTCTTGCATGAGATGGTAGAAAATTCAAATTAAGGGTGAAAAATAGCTATGCATAGTAAGAAGCATGAGGAATATCATGTGTAAGAGAAACTTTCCCTAAATATGATAATGAGATAAAAGAGAAATAAGAGGGGTTAGGACTAAGCTGAAAAGGAAAATGAAGCATGTGGGATTCTTGGGATACCACTTAACATGTCACTATATATTTATCTCGGTTCTCTCATAAATTCAAACTCATCCCTTGAAATTTTCTCAAGATCTGCTACAAGATGATGATGTATGATGAAGATATCTCCATGTGTGTCATGTGTCCTTCTTGACTTGAGATTGCTCCAACTTTCCATCGTAACTGTAGATGCTCATCGGGATTCACAAAATTTTTACTCAAATGATGAGTGAATGGGATGATGTCATGTGTCATGAAACTAAGTGGGGTGATGACTTCTTTAAATAGATGATCTCGAGGCTCCTAATGCTCACATGCTCCAATATAATCAATGTCACACCCCGCCCGGATGCGCCTAAACCGGCGGTACACTCGTAGACGGGGAGCGCATTTGGAATTATAATAATGGTAATTACAGAGTACTCAACGGAAATATAGTACAGTACAAGTTTGATTTCATTAATTTCAGAGTATAATTTGTACATGAAATAGTTAAGGGAACATTCTCCCAAAAATCCCCTATGAATAATACAAAGGGTACAAAATGTGGACCCCATAAACCTGCACCCAGTCCACCCTAATTTCCTGGGAGAAATTGGATAATAATGGAGTGAGCTTAACGCGCTCAGTGGGTAAAATAGTTCGTGAATATAACAGTTAATAAAACACACTTCATAATCAAATATCTTAAATACACATGCGAGCATCATAATCAATCAATATGTATGTATGCATGACACTGTCTCGTAATGGTTTAATGACTGTACATCGCCTGAGTTCACGTACAGATGTACCTCCCCGGGAATAGTCGGGTTCTCATTGTACGTCCCTCCTCAGGAATGATGCTCTGGATTCACGTACAGATGTCCCTCCTCGGGAATAGTCGGGTTCTCATTGTAACCAGCGGTCGATCTGCCATATCTAACCAACATACAGGAGATCTGCAAGGACGACCATAGAGAGCCTCGTACGGTGTCATGCCGATACTAGTTTGGTAGCTGTTGTTGTATGCAAACTCGGCTTATGTATACACAAGGCCTTTTTGTCACACTTGGGTTGCACACAGTGCCCCCTACCCAGGGTGATGAGTACCCCCGCAGGGCATACTCTAGCCATAGCACCACATAATATTGTCCCATCCCAGTACACAGCCCACTCAACAGTGTCTAGTACCCCTCAGATCATTTGTCCACGCTATTCATCAGGGCCTCCGCCGGATTCGAACCTCAAACCTCATATAGGTTGATTTCGCAATCCAAGTAGCCACTGAACTAAGTGGCTACTTGGATTGTGAAATCAACCTATATGAGGTTTGAGGTTCGAATCAGGGGGCAGTGGCTACTTGAATTGCGAAATCAACCTATATGATCCCGGGGGTACTAGACACTGTTGAGTAGGCTTTGTACTGGGATGAGACAATATTATGTGGTGCTATGGCTGGAGTATGCTCTGCAGGGGTACTCATCACCCTGGGTAGGGGGCACTGTGTGCAACCCAGGTGTGACAATCAATTTTTTATTACATCTATTTTTCCTACAATTAACACAAATATCGCGTAATGAGAAATAAAACTATAATGAACTTGTATTATGCATGTGATTTGAAAATTAATATATATGCTTATTTGAAAATGTATGAATTTATGTAATGAAGAAGCCAAACATATTTTATACTTAATTATTAAATCATGAGCCTTAAAATATGATAATGCTCTATTATAAGATAATAATTTAATGTCAAAATAAGCATTATCAGACAGTCAAACATCAAGTTGCATGTGTAATTGTTTAGATTGAGTTTAGATTTGTAGAACCTACTCAATTAGTTGCTCAACTTGCTCTCTATCATGTTTTTCTCAAAAGGTTTCTTCTATGTTTGCAAAAGTTTTGATTTTTCATTTGATTAGAAAATTGTTGTTTCTCAAGTCGTTTTAATCATTTTCTAAGTATTCAATTTGATCCAAAGTGATTTGGAATGATTTTGAATTGTTGGTTTTTCAAAGGAAAAAGAGTTTAAAACTTTCTCAGTTTGAGCAAGACGCTCAAAGTTTAGTAGGATGCTCATGGTAGTAGTTAAATTACTTAAGTCCATCTGGCCAAGTACGTCAAAACACTCCTACGATAGTACGACGCTCAAACTGTGTATGAAATTTCTGGCCAATTAATGCAGGACGCTTATTGAGCAGCAGCTCCCTCACCAAATGATTGAGAATTTTATTTGCTCTCGGTTCACATCCTTCAAGACGCTCATTTTGTAGCAGGACGCTCATTCTGTAGCAGTACGCTCATTCTGTAGCAGGACACTCATCGATGACTTTACTTCTTTTAAGTCATATTGCAGTAACGCCCTCATCCTCTATCAGGACGCTTATGGACTTTATGTTAGAAACCTGACATTTTTTCAATTTCTTAACAAGATAAATTTCTGATTCTTTCTTCTTTCATGTAAACTTCTTTTTTATCAGAATTCTTCAACATTTCCTTACATACCATTTCCATGAAAGAATCGACCCGTTTTACTTGAATTTTGAATTTCTTTCACAACGGTCTCAAGATTTGAAATTCAGAATTGGCGCTATCTTGAATTATAAATAATACTTTGAGCAAGAGATTTAGAGACTTTTAAAATATTTGTTTTTCACCATTTGAAAGTTAGTCATTTTTTAAAATTGTTTTCCAAGCTATGAACTCTGTGATTTTAAACTTTCTTTTTGGATAAGTCGAACTTCATTTTACATCTTTTCAAAGCATCCAAATAATACTTTACTCTTCTTAGCTATTTTTAAACTTCATTATCTTACTTGGCATCTACTGAGTAAATGTTCAAAGATTCAATTGTAAGTATTTCTAAAATTGTCTTTGTATAGGAAATCTCAATTTTTCAGTTGTATCTGTAACTTGAAGCAGCTACTTAAGTTGCTTATTTATCCTTAGAGTAAGGATAGCTTAGGTTGATTCATATGCATAAGTTAGGTGATTTAGGTTTATTCACACCCATAAGAGAACCCAATAAAATTAGGTTATCTTGGTCAATTGGACCAACGCTCTAGTATAGAAAGTAGCACGGTAGTCCAATTCCTAGAATTTTGATTAGTGCTCTCGAGTTTCTTGCCCAACGCGCTAGTACAGAGTGCCAACATGGTAGTTCTTTCTATCGGAGCAAACTGATATTTTTGGGTTTTGAAAATGATGTTTTTGTTTGACTTTCTTCCATGCAACTTGAACATGTCTAAGATTTACAATGGATTTGTCCCCTTACATTTCCAATTCAAAACCAGGTTCTTTAAACCAAATTTGAAATTCAAGTTTTAGAGTATTTGGGTGATTGAAACCCTAATCCTTGCATTTCTTGTAAAAATCTTATATAGAGGATAAGATGACCCATCAGAAGTGAACTTTGAACACTCTTTGCACGTTTTCTGCATTTTTGCTAAGTCATTTAGAACTCAAAACGAATTTCTTGACTTGCTTTCAAAAACTCATGGGGTTAAACTTTCGTTTCAAACTTCATTCAAATCTTTTCAAGCAATCTAAAGTAAAAGTCTCCTCATTTTAGCTGTGCATTATCTTAATGATTCTTGGATGAACATTCTAGAAGAGTATTTGAGCTTTATTGTAAGTAAAGTGAGGTTTTTCTAGTATGAACAACCTTTAATCCCTTTCATCTTGTATTTAGTGGCTTGTTAGCCATTGAGAAGTTTCTTGATTAAGGGATAGTGTTTGTAATGGTTTTTCATACTTGTAAGTTGAGAGTTAATCGATTTTATCACCAGTCTTGAAGTATGATCTTATAGTAGGCATTAAAAGCCAAACCATGTAAAATGTCCCATGTGCTTTACATTCTAGTTTTCCTGCATTTTAATTTTTGTGTTCAGAAAAAAAGATTTAAAATCCTGTGATAGTCTAATTCACCAACCCCCCTTCCCCTTCTTGGACTCTAATATGGGCCATCAAGTGATATCAAAGTAAGTAAGCTATTAAGGATCTAACAATCTTTAATATTATGGCAGGAAGCACTTCAAAAGGTTGTACATTCGATGAAGGTCATTCTATCAATCAACCACCATTGTTTAATAGAGATAACTTCATCCATTAAAAGACTCACATGAGGTTTTATCTTAGAGCTCAAGATGCTGAGATGTGAGAAATTGTGGTAAATGGTTACCAAGCTCCCTTTAAGAGTGTAGAAGGCGTTGTTGTTCCCAAGGAAAGGGATGAGTGGAGTGTTAAGAAAAGAAATGATCAAGCCATCAACATCTTATTTTGTAGTCTTTCTAGCAACGAGTTTAATAGGGTTAGTGCATGTGAAACCGCCAACGAAATATGACATAGACTTGAGGTGACTCAGGAGGGAACCATTCAAGTGGAAAAAGCCAACTTCAAATGCTTGTTGAAAAATATGAGACTTATAAAATGCAAGAAGGTGAAACCATAGCTGACACTAGCACTTGTTACACCAAAAATTTAAATGAGATGAAGACACTTAGCAAAGTTTATGACTAAGAGAAAATTGTGAGGAAGTTCTTGAGAGGCCTCCCATGATGTGGGATCCCAAATCCATAGCCATCAAAGAAGACAAAAATTTGGTTAAATATACCTTTGGTGGGTTGTGTGGATCTCTTATGGTCCATGAACTTTAACTTAAAAGCCATAATGACATTGCTCCACTCAAAATGGAAAATAAGGGTAGAAAAGTTTAAAAATAGTTAAGAAAAATAAGAAATAGGAAAAAATAGAGTTTCTATAGTTTTTGAGTCATTTTAGGTATTTTTAACCAAGTCCTCAATGAGTTAGGATAAGAACTTATTAGTAAATTATATAAACAAAATAAAATGTCCAAATAGGTCAATAAAAATTCAAAGTTAGGTTTTAAAAATAAGTTTAAATAAATAAAAATAAAATAGGCTAGCTAGGTTTAGTTAGAAGTTTATTATAGTATCAATTTAGGCAGGGAGTTGTTTAAGTTAGTTGCATCTAGTTTCCTTTAGTGTTAAAACTTATTTCAAAATAGGATTTATAATTGTTTATAGAATCTTTAAATTTATTTTAATAGGTTATATACTTCCATTTAGGTCGCTTTAGTGAAATTAGGGTTTTAGAGCCAGTTTTCCTTCAATTAGGGTTTGAGGTTAATTGGACCCACATAAAATGGTGAAACTAGATAACTAAGGTGTCAAACTTGTTTTAATGATTCTAATAGGTGTTTTCTAGTGCTTTAAGTCTTATGTTTAGCATAGGTTGGAGATGTTCGAGTTGCTTGATTGAACTGAGAATATACAAATTTGCAATATCCAAGATACAAAAGATCATTGTTGCTGCAAAATAGTTATTCCCAGAGTTTTTACTAGTTATGTCATGTATCAATAGAAAGAGCTCGTGTTCGTTTGCCCTAATTTAAGACTATTTCTAGTATTTGCCCTGTTATCTGATGAGTGTATGAAGCTTTAGCCCAAAATTTAATAGAGGAGTTTCCAACATATTAGAAGCCAATTAGAAGCCGTGATACGAGGACAAAAGTTAGAGGATTAAAAAAGCCCAAAGGAATGAAAAATGGATAAACTTGAAGACTATGAAGTTGAATCAAACTCATAAAAATCAAATCTCATTTTTCTATTTATCCTTATTAGAAGTTGGTTCAAACTTGTTTTCTTTGGCTTAAAAAGGTTATAAATAAACCCCTAGACATCTACCTTTGATATCCATCTTCTTTTTCCTTTTTTTTTTGTTATTTAGGTTAGTTTATGTTTGCATTTTATGACTTTGAAGATAAAAAGGAGAGATAATGATAGTCTCTAATCTTTGGTGCTTTTACGATGTATAAATAAAGTTCTTTGTCGATTCTTTGGTTTCTTTCTTTCAATTCTTACTCCATTTTATTTACTTGCTTTTCATTTACATTCATTGTCCTTAATTCCAACGTTTAAGTTATTATTATTATTATTCCTTTCAATTATTAAGATTCCTTAAAATATTTATTTTTTTGTTTTGTTCATAAAAAAAATCAAATTGTATGTGTTTGGTGTGAAAGTGGTTTTCACCTCCAAAGAGTTCGGTGTTGCCAGTACACCGATGAAAGTCAAGGCCACTCACTAAAGAGCATACTAGTGAAAGAGCAATAAACAACAGGAGAACAAAAGTACTTTCAGAGCACAAAACTTGATGTGTCATTGAGCTCAGTATCTGATAGAGCCCTATGTGACAGAGCTCAGTGACCATTGATTGTTGTACGAAAGGCATAGTTGACAACCACAGTGATAAGCAATCACGATCTCCAACAATTAGTAAAAGAATGTCATGTACGACACGTCTAGGTCATGCTCCATCATGACAACATAAGTCGTCATACTAGTGAACTAGTCACCATGACTCCCCCCATGTTGGATCATGCTTACATTAAATTCTTAAGGCATTAGATGGGACAAAATCATCATTAAAGGAATGAAGTAATATGGGAGGGAAACCAACCACTATAAATAGTCGAGTCTCCTGCAACATAAAAGGAGATGTGCAAAAAACTACATAAAAACTAGCCAATACTAGGGGTGTTCACGGGTTGAGTTGGTTTGGGTTTTAGTTTAATACCAACCCAACCTAATCAAGTTCGGCTTGGAAAAATCCTAAACGAACCCAACCCATGAATACCCCAAACCCAACCCAACCCAACCCAACCCAATGACTTTGGCTTGGTTTAGGTCGGGTTGATGGAGTTGGTATACTTTAAGGTATTGATTCTAAATTCTAATTTATAAGCTAATTTTAAGTTAAATATAAATATAACTAAAAAATCTCTAAGTCAAACATGAATATAACTATAAATTTATATAATGTTTTCTTTCATGTTATTTTATTTATGAGATGTTATGTGACTCAATTATAATAGGTGATCAAATAAAAATATTAATTAAAGCAACACTTAATATTCCTAATGAGCTCGAGATGGGTCAGGTTGATTAGGTTTTGTTTTGTAAAACCTTGACCCAACTCAAACTTGTTGAGGTTGCTACTTCCTAACCCAACTCAACCCAATTTGATTTACGAACCCTAACCCACATGCTTTGGGTTGCGTTTTTCAGGTTACTCGGGATAGTTGATAGAATGAACACCCGTAGCTAATACTATACCGAGCTTGTCTCCACTAGATCGGTAACTAAATGAGTGTCTTGTGCTTACACTTTCAAATAGTTTTTTCCTACTTTACATCTTTTGACTTAAGCATCAAAAGCTTTTTGGTTGGCACCACACCAGTGTCCCACTGAACTTTTAGTGCTCTTTCACTTAATTCATCACAAGAACATGGAATGTGGACCTCGGTGCACTGACCAAAAACCCTCTTGTGTGTCATACTCTTTTTAGCGTGTCACTCACAACTACAACTTGTGTTTGGCTGATAACGACAAATCAATTGAAATAGTTGGTGTCATTTGTAGGGAACTGTGTATGACAAGTCTTTGTCTTCTTAAGTTTGGTTCAGAGAAACGCCCACATTGCAAGAAACCACCCTTGCGTGCGAAAAACTATCCTTCAGCATAAAGCTGCTAAGCATATTGCCTAAGCTAGGAGCAAAAGCTAAAAACGCCAATTGAATAGCATGAGCCACACAGAGTGAGTTTTTGAGCTCCTTGGTGTCAATTTCTACAAGGAAGCAATCTATAAGGCCATGTGTTTGGTTAGTAAACCAACATCATGCGTCGGACACCATGAAATGAGCTTTTGAGTTCCTTAGTTTCCACGCCTATAAATAACCATTGATAAATCCACTTGCTCGGTTAATAGACCAGTACCATGCATTGGGACACCATCAAGTGAGTTTTTTAGCCTGTGGTATCCACTTCTACAAGGAAGTGATCTACAAGGCCATGTGCTCAGTCAGTAGACCAACACCATGTGCCGGGACATCACAAAGCAAGCTTTTGAGCTCCTTGGGTACAAGTTTACAAGGAAGTGATCTACAAGGCCATGTGCTCGTTAGTAAACTAGCACCATGCGCTGGGACATCACGAAGCGAGAATATGAGCTCTTTGGAGTCCAAGTCTACGAGGGAACAACAAGGCCATGTGCTGGATTTGTAGACCGACATCATGCGCCAAGACACCACAAAGCAAGCTTTGAGCTCCTCAGGGTCTAAGTCTACAAAGAAGCAATTTACAAGGCCATGCACTTAGTTAGTATACTGGCACCGTGCGTCGGGACATCACAAAACTGTTGACCTAAGTGGTTTTCCACTTAGTTTTCTCCCAAGTGTTTTGATGTTAACAAACAATACAACAAATGGTGCTAATGATTCTATCTAGTATATTTAAGCACCTAAAACAAAGAAGTGTCAACACAAAATCGCAATACTTCAAGTTCAAAAAGTCCCTCAAAGCAAAGGATCAACCAGGTTGGACAACTTGAAGGAAAGAAGAATTATGAGGTTGAAAATCTTTATATGTCTAGAATTATGATGTAGCTTTCCTTTGTTATAATTTGCTCATTTTCTCTGTTAAATTCATGCATGCATTCATCTCTCTTTAAAAATGATTTTTAAATGTTCAAACATGTTTGATTTATACTCTTAAACTATTTCAAACCTGTTTGAATCATATTTGTATATGCATAAGTTTTCTCAAATCATATTTGGCTAAGTTTTCCAAAAATCAATGCATATGACTTATTTTTAGATCTTAGTTTTCAATCCATCTTTGAAGAGTTTTCAAAATGATCTTTAAGTTTTTAATGATCAAATTATGTATATTTCAATCATATTTCATCACCAAAATATTTTCATAATGTTTGAAATTCAAAAATCCAAGTTTTAAATGTTTTTGGTGAAGGCTAGCGTGCTAGTACGATGGCTAGCTTACTGGCACTGTCACTATCACTCTAGAGATGTCTCACTATAAGAGTGCCAACGCGCTAAAGCGTCAGTGTACTGGAGTCTAGGTTTTGCAAAATCCAAGTTTTTGGATTTACCAGTGCGCTAGTACAAAGTGCCAGTGTGCTAGGGACTGTTTGAGCTCGATTCCAACGATCATATTTTTTTTATGTTTGAGCCCCCAACGGCCAGTATCTTGTGTCTAACGACTAGTGCTCATTTCTAAACTATAAATATATGCATTTAGGCCATTTTTAACACAAGAGAAACAACTATGTAATTCTCCAAAATCAAATCATTTCTCATATTTCAAATCCCTAGAGTTCAAATGAATTGATTTCGAAGAAGTTTTCAAGGAAAACTTTCTAGGCTTTACTCAAATCATCATCAAATGCATACATGAGCAAACATAGTTACATGGAAGGTAAAATCTATAATTGTAAGGTCTCTCTTATCATGAGCTTAAATTTCATATCTTGTATTTGAGTATTTGTATTTTGAGCGTCACTTGTAATTGATCTATTCACTTAGAACAAACATTAAAATCATTGCACTTAGTCTTTTTGGTTTATTTCTAGTTGAAATAAACCAAGTAAAGTGATTCAATATCACTTGTGATTCCAAGGTTGGAATCAAGATCTAGTTTCACCCTTTATCTTGAAAAAGGTCAAATAGTTCTTTCTTATCCTGTGAAAAGGATTCCGACTGTCGCGACTCGCTCCGTATGAGTGACATCACGACTGACACATAATACTATATACGTTATATGACAACATACGTAGTACCCTGTCAGCCTGACCTCATAATTATACCCAAATTATTTTTCAAGATTTTGACAGAATCTCCTTCGTTTATTTATGGTATCACAACCTAATTTTCTCACAAAACAAACCAATCACAATATATATAATCATCCATTTCCATCCACACATATAAACTTCAAAAACTCATATATAATTCCATACACAACTATCCTTAACATTCATACCCATCTATGTGTTATTAATACCATAGATAGTGTTATATATTTAATTACAACTCAAACTAATACTTAAAATATTCTCAAACATATATATACATAACAAGATTGGAAGGAGCTTCCATCCTTGCCTTCTCCTTGCCTTTGGGGTCCGTACTTGAAATATTTGAGAATAGAGTGAGCAACCACAACTCGGTGAATATTTCTAACTATGACATCATATATGCATTTTAAAAGAACATGTGGTTAAACACATTCAAATCTCATTCAAAACATATAAGCAATCTTTCACAATACATATATGCTTATAAAATAATTCAAATTCAATAAATTTCTAAATCCATGCACATTTCAACAAAATCATATACATCTCCCTCCTGTTGGTAATAGAGTGAGTACTCACATCTTATTATGCATTTAGAAGGGGTCTACACATCGAACCTTTAATTACCCAATTTCCTGATATTTGATCATTTCATATTAGGACTTTATTCCCAATTTCATACGAAAACCATCGCTCGGTCCCTGAGTTTACTCAATACTCATGTAGAACTATCTTCTGGAAATGATCTCATGTTTTAACTTACTCCAGCAAGTCTAAAATATGCTTCAGTGTCAAACATTTTCATGAATTCAAAACAATGCATATACATATATATGCTCAAGATTCATAACACAATTTTTTATCATACAATGCCATACATAGAAAACAAAAGTTGAGAAATACTCACAAACTACGCACAGTCTATTGTTCAATACACTAGCTGCTCACTCACAATATGCCCAAATTACCAAATCAACTGTTCGTTGTAAATCATACGTAAACAATAATCAATCATTTCATAACTAATTCTCAGTTCAAACACACTAAAAAATACTATTAAAACTGCTCCCAGACCGTCAGTCGATACAACAGCGAAGGTGGGGCTTTTTGCATTAAAACTACATAATGTTTTCCTAATTTTCGTATCAATTTACTTCCAAATCATTAACAATACACTTACCTTTCAATAGCACATGAAAATCCACACATCCCAGCTAAATTTTCGTTTATTCAATCCACTAAACAAACCATTGAAAATCTACAAAAAAAAACATATGTTATACAACTTTTCGCAACGAACAAATCTACACAATTTTTATCCAAATCAGAGCAAAATTCACCTTGGAATCACAATCCCTAGCTCTTGTTTCCTTTTCCCCTTCGTTTCCCCCTTTTCATACGCTGAAATGAGCGAAAATTAGGTTTTAAAACAAACTTACCGCCTCACCGACCATTTAAAAAAAATGTTGCCAGGCTTTAAGGAACGCGATTCTCTGTGCAGGAGCACATTCCTACTTTGCCCAAAAAAAATTTCTTCTCTGTTTTTCCCTTGAGGAACGCGTTTCTCCTTGAAAGAGCGCGTTCCTTAAGAAAACTAAAAAATCATGCTTTCTGGAATTCACCACAGGAGTGTGTTCCTTGCAGTCCAATTTGCAATTTCTCTAAGTATGAGACATTTTATGACACAACTAACATCCTAGTGTATCAATGATTCTACCATACTTGTATTTTTACTATTCTAAGGTCAATATACATACGTATACGGGTATAAATATGTCTTACAATAAGTATAAGTCAACATATGCATTTGACCAATTTATGGGGCGTTCCACCGACTTTTTTTTGTCCTCGAAAAGGAACTAGTGGTTTATCTTTTAGACCGTGAAAATGATAGGTTTGTTTTGAACCTTCAAAAAGATATCGTAATGGTTTGGTTCACACCTATGAAGTGAACCCAGTATAGTGGAATCCTAGAGATGGTTTCTCTAGGAGTGGAGTAGGAAAAAGTTTTTTGAGCCACGTAAAAATCCTTGTGTGCATTTGAATTTTAATACACTTTAAATTAATTTGAGTATATAACTTAATTTAATCAAGGATTTCCACTAAGTACTTAAAAATTTTCAAAACTGGCCATTACACCCAATTCATCCTCTCTTAGGTGTCCAACAGAAACAAGTTATGGAGCTCATTGGCGTCCAAGTTTATAAAGAAACAAGCTATAAGGCAATGTACTTGATCAGTAGACCAACACCATGTGCCAGAACACCACGAAGCAAGTTCTTGAGCTTCTTGGGGTCCAAGTTTACTATAGAAAAATTCACAAGGTCATGTTCATGGTCAGAAGATCAACACCATGTGCCAAGACACCACCAAGCAAGCTTTTAGCTCCTTGGTGGCCATGTTTACAAGGAAGCAATCTATAAGGCCATGTAGAAGATTCGTAGACCATCATCATGAGCCAGAATAACATGAATTGAGCTTTTCAGATTTCCAGTGTCTACATTTACAAGGAAGTAATGTACAAGGCCACATGCTTGGCCAACAAACCAGCGCCATGCCCTCAGTTAGAGGACCAACACCACAAAGCGAGCTTCTGTGTTCCTCAGTATCCAACGCTAAAAACGTTATGTGCTTAGCCAATAGACCAACATCAAGTTTTGTAAGAGCTCAAATCTACGTCAAACAAATTACGAAGCTTATCAGATTAGGCCAATGCAATATAACAACATCATAAATTGAAAATGATCCAATGGAGATGAACTAAGTCGACATAAAAAATGAAATTTTATTGAAATAGTGCAATCCTCACTACAAATTCGTCGGTGAGGTACCAACCTTACAAGAAAAAGTGAGAAATGACAATAACAAAAGAAAATGAGAAGGAATATCCCTAATGGGGTCTCACCCTCCTTGTCGTCGTTCTCACCAGCCTCTATAAGTTCGTTTAGCTTATTCAAGTCAAAATTGGGCATATACTCGTCTATCTTAATTGTGGCGTCCCTGCTTCGCTTAGCCTCATCCATCGTTTTCTAGAATTCAGGGGAGAATGTAAAAACTTCAATTGCATGAAGGTACCCCTCCTTGGCCCTTGCTTTTTCCTCTTCAATCATCCTCGCCCTAGCCTCCACTCAAGCTCGCTGTACTTAGAGAGAAGAACTGTAATGCCCGTACCTTAGGATGACGTCATTTTGACCTGTAGAGTACCCGTATATGTGTACGTATACATAAATTATGTTCGCCGCATGTTGGTTCGAGGGCCTTTACATGAAGTTTCGGAATGATCGGAGGCCCGTTCGACGTCGAAATGTGTAGAAAACGGTGTTTTACATTAGTGGAGCTCGCTCCATGGAGGAAGAAATTTCTGTCACCAATTACATTCATAGCTTGATCTCCTAGTTCCGTGGTCTAATTGAGATAAAATTTTGTCAAATTATTCTTCTCTGATAGGTCTTCATTATGAACGGTGAAGATCTTGATCGGAGTTGTCTACTGTGAGTTATAAAGCTCCAAATACTGTTTTTCAGATTTAAGGATTTTCTTGTGCAGTGTTGATCAAACAGTTGGATCTCGTAATCCCACCGTTGGATTGAGCTGATATTTTTCTAGAATGTGGTAACTGACTCATTAAAGTGTGTAACGGTTAAGATGTTAAATTGACAAGTCGTTTGAAAGAAATTAATTATCTAAGTGAAAGTAATTGCAGCAGGAAACTGTTCCTTATATTTATTAAGTGTATTTTTAAGTTGTGGGCCCAAAATATTTCTATAAATACAACCAAAACGAGATTTTTGCTCATTTGCTTGTTTTTGGACTTAGAGAAAAGGGGATAAGGGTGGAGAGGAGGAAAAGAGGAGAAAAACCTATGGTTCTTGGTGTTCTTGGTGATTTTTACTCAAATCTCACCTAAGGTAATGAAATTTCTTAATTTTCTTCCTTGAACCTCTTTGTGGATGTATGAACAAGCTTGGTTTTGAGCTAGGAAAGGGTATGGAACTCGAATTTGGAGTGATTTTCATCTCTTTTAGCTTGTTCTTGGTGAAATCAACCCTCTAGGACTTAGATATACCCTTGAGAAGCATTTCCTAACATTTCCAACTCATTTTTGAATGGGTTTGGAGTTAGGGTTTCGTGTGAAACTCATAGGGGAGACTAGCAGGCCACTAATTTGGGTTCCTTGAGTGATTTGGAACCCAATGACACCATTTTTCCAAATTTCTAGCAAGAAATTGGTAGATATAGAAATTTTGATCTTTGCTCGATTCATCGACTTAGAGTTAGAATTGAGTCTTGCCCTTTAATTATGTTGACTTAGGGACCATTGTTGAGGAAACCATGTTGCAAGATTAGTGTCTGGCGTTGCCGAGCATGGTGGTGTAGTGTAAAATTGGCCTAGGGTTGAATTTTGGGATTTTGCCCAAATTAGGGCTTTTGCCCCAAATCAAGTCAAATGATAAAATTGACTTGGGGATTGTTTAATTGGACCTAAATGGAGTAGAGTCATGGGTTTAGAATGTTTGAACCTATGATAATTTAGCATGTCTTAGTTCAATTTGGCCTTATGTCATGTATTGCCAAATTGGAGATTTTGACCAAGATATAAATCAATTGATGAAATTGACTTGATAAATAGTCAACTTAACCTTTGCATTATAGTGGTTGTGATCAAGGGGATCCACCTATGGCATTCAATTTGGGTTATGTGTAGTTTGATTTGATGTTAATTGGTAAAATTGAACAATGGGGATTAGGCTCATGAGTTAGCCATTCTAGAATCATTAGTTAACTTTGAAATTGGGATTTAACATGGTTATTAGCATACTTTGACTGATTTTAATATTGTATGAACCATGTATATATTGTAGGGATTCTAATTGATTCGAGTAACCCACGGGGGATAGTTGGAAGTCTATGTATGTGAGGTGATTGGTGGTCGTACTAGTACTTCATTTTGAATTGGAAATTGGATTGCCTAGACTTAGCCAATCGAGAGTGAGTGTTATTTTATTTGTTGGTTTTCATATACGTGGCATTGCATTATATAACTTGTTTCAAATTGATGTATATATATATGGATATGGCATATGAATGTTTTAATTTATTCATGAAATGAAATTTGAGCATATTCCATTGAGTTATATTTGGGTAGAGTCTCCTAGCTTGATTTTCTTTTGGAAGTCTTGTAAGTCTAGAGAGATCTCGAGTGTGGACCTGACAAAGGGTTTTATGGCTTGTCTATAGGTAGGCTAGCTTCGGCTAATCCTACGTGTTGTACGACCCCAGAAATCCTATTAGAATACGAGTAAGAGGTCGTTCGGCGCCGATTTCGTGCACTCGTGTCCTCGAATTTGATTTTTACCTAGGAGGTGTTAGGATTGCATTGCATGTTGATTAAATGGTATGCATTGTCTTAATTATGACATGATGCATTATATTAGCATGTATATAATCTTGTTTTCATTTCCATGTTATCTCATATTATTTCAAATGTTTTAATGATCTTGACATGTTTTGCATAAATGCATGTATATTGCCACTTGTAGAAGACATTCACTGAGCTTGTTGTAGCTCACACCTCATCCTTATCCTTTCAGGTTCTGATAGGAAGAAAAAAGGGACGGCTTGATTGCGGAGCATTCCCTCCAGTATTTTGTTGATGTAGGTGTTGTACAGTTTAGTATTTTGATATTATGTACATGATAACACCTAGTACTTGTATTAATAACACATAGATGGGTTATGTATGTTTTATATTATTTGAATTTTCGGAATTTTATACTTGGTATTTTTGGAGATATAATTTGTAATTGTTGTTGATCATGATTAGATGATGTTATAGGATTAATTGTATTTGAGATTTGTGTTTATGTTACGCTGTCAGGACGCTGGGTGTATTGCCGGAGGATATAATCCGTGGTTCCGTACTTGTCATGGCGTCACGTACAGTGGGTCGTGACAAGAATCCCACTGTCAAAGTTCCTTATTCGTTTGACAATGCTACCGCGCTAGCTACTGCAGGGCGGCGACATCATTATTCAAAGTTGTCACGGTATCTTGGAGCTTGCGCTTAGTAAAACGAAGGGCCTCAAGTTCTTTATGTTGCTCATTGATAGTCTTGTGAAGGTCATGACTGTCCTTTGCTTGATCATCCACGACCTTCTTCTAGTGGCGCACTCACATCCACTAAGATACCAGGGAGAACACCCTACCAAACAAGCAATGAAATGAGAAACCAAGACTAATGACGATAATGAAAAATTCCTGAGGATTAATGGTATATCCAATAGATACCACAACAACATCATTAGATGCTTTGAATAGGATGTTTTTCTCATCCTATCCCTGACTTTCGAAGAAACGTTTAGTCTAGCCAAAAGGTTCAGCGTCCTTGAAAACACCAACGGTAGGACCATCTCGGAGCAGATGGATGATGGGAGGTAATGCATGCAGATGCCTTAGAAGGCTCCTACGTCATCGATGTCCAAGCACCTCCAGATTGATCATGTGTGGCCACTAAGCCAACCATTTGCTTCTTCTTCTAGGTCTCTAGTCTGATACCATTTTGCCTAAAACTTGACTTTTTCAAAATTTAAGCTTTGTGAACTTGTTTGGGCAATGAAATATGATTGGGAAAAACAATGTTTGATGAGCAAAAGCCATTGAAAACATTTCAAACAAAGAATTGAAGTCTAGATTCAAAAACATGTCATATTTTTAAAGCTTAAGCATATGAGTTTTTGAAAATATTGTGCATATGTAATTAGTAAAACTAACGCAAATATGATTCAAACAAGTTTAAAATGATTTAAGAACATAAATTAAACATGCTTAAATACTTGGAGTACATTTTGAAAGAAAACTTAATGCATGCATGAATTTTAGAAAAGATTTAGCAATATAGATGTAAGTAGGCTACAACCTAAGTCTAAGTCCATGAAGGTAAACTCTCATCTTCTTAACTTCACATCAACTCGTCCAAGACTCCAAGCTTTGATTTTGACTTGATTGGACTTGAAATCGCTTGAATCTTGTATTGGCTTTTAACTTAATCATTACCGTTGAAACATACTTGATTCAAACATTACACCAATAGTTATATGGTTTGTTAAATCAAAATGCTTATGAGAATTCTAAGTGAAAAACTACTTAGGTCAACTAAAAGATTAAAGAGTTGTCGGCATTGCCCTATGTTGACCTAAGTGGTTTTTCACTTAATATCTTCTTAGTGTTTTGATGCTTACAAATAATACAACAAATAGGTGCGAAGATTCATTACGTCGACAGACAGATTTACAAACGCGGTTGTTCATGTAGTGTTATAGGTAGAGGGGCTAGGGGGAGTTCATGTTGTTGGTGTGGGATTAGTCTGTCCCTAAGGGATGGGATACCCACAAGGGGCGAGTTTGTAATATACTTGTTTCTTCTCTAAATAAAAAAACAAAACTTGAAATTTTCAAGAAAAACCAAGTTTTTGCTGTTTGGACACATAGAAACGCGTTTCCTTTTGAAGAAACATGTTTCCACTGGACTTCAGTAATTTTTCACTTAAAACAGGCATAAATGGGTTTTCACTTCCTGGAACGTGTTTCTACATTTTTGTCTCGAAAACAAGTTTTTGCACTCAAGAGCAGAAACACATTTTCCCCTCAAAAAACGCATTTCCTAAAAAAGTGGCAGAATAGTGAAAAACGCGTAGAAATGTGTTTCTTTAGGCAAAAACGTGTTTCTTTAAAAATTGGCAGAATGTTATCTTTTACTATTTTGAAGAGAAACGAGTTTCCATTTTATTGAAATGAGTTTCGTACGTTTTCAAGATATTTTCTCTATAAATACATGCCTTGGCTCAATGCGAACAACTTGTGCACATCATTTTGTCTCCACATTTTCCCAACACACACGTGTTTTCAAGTTGAATTTTTTGAGAAGAAATCATTCTAAGTGTTCTTGAATTTGAACAAGATTTTACAAGTTTTCAATCAAGTGTTCCATCACTTTAAAGAAATCTCTAAGCTTTTCATCTTCATCTTTGAGAACATATATTGCAAGAGATTTCAAGTGATAAAGGGTTTTTGATTTCAAGCTTTATCTTCATCAACTTTAAATCAAGAATCTGAAGAGAACCCTTCGTTTTATCGGCTTGCACTTTAACTTTTGCATCAATCATTCAAGCTTAATATGGGTTCAAAGAAAGGTATATGGTTGTAAGTTTTTCTGAATCCTTGAGCTTCATTTTAATTCATATCTTGTATTGATTGAAATTGTAATATCTTGTGTTTCATTGTAATTGTTCCAAGGATTTGGAACAAATTAACATTTATAATTTAGTTTCTTTGATTTATTTCTAGTTGAAACAAGTCAACTAAAGTAATTATTAATCACTTGTGATACTAAGGTTGGAATCAAGTTTCTAGTTTCACCCTTTATCTTGGAAAGGGTTTATAGGTTCCTCTTTATTCCGCAAAAAAAAGTCGTAGGTTCATCCTTAGCCCGTAAAATGATATGTTCGCCTTGAACCTGTGAAAAAATATTTCTAACGGTTTGATTCACACCCATGATGTGAATTCAAGATAGTAGAATCCTAGAGAAGGTTTCTATAGGCGTGAAGTAGGAAAACGTTTTTCGAACCACGTAAAAATTCTTGTGTCCATTATTATAATTTCTGCACTTCATTTTTGCACACCATCTATTTGATAAATAACTTAAACCAATTCAAGGATTTTAATTTGTCTGATAAAGGCATATAAATCAAAAAGAGTTTTAACTTGCACAACTTGGCTGTAACACCCAATTCACCCCCCTCCCCCCTTTTGACCACCAACACCCTAAAGTGACGATGAAAATACTAGGTTGCTCTTTGGTCCTCAAAAAGCATGATTGACACTAACCTTTGAATCATTCTTGCATCCCCAATAATCTAGAGGGAAGGCATGGATGTGATAACACTTCTCAATTGTGTGACCAATCTAGCCACAATGCTCACATTTCGGGTGCTTTTTTTTCTTCCCCATATTCTTGTGTTCTTTGCCATCTTGTGTGTTTAGGTATCTTTTCATCGCAAAAGTTGTTATTTTGGAACAACACTATTTCTTAAGAACATTGCTCGTTAATGTTATTCTTGAAGGATAAGAGAATATGCTTTATTGACAGTCGACAACGGATCTATCAATAAAATATGCTCATGTATCGCTAAATGTGACTCATTGAGACCCATCAAAAACTTTATTGTTTTTCGACTTTTGTTGATATTGAAGAAGCTCCTTTGCCACACCACAAGACCAAGCATGTATGGAGCAAAGTGCACCCAAGTTTGTCCCAAAGCCCCTTCAATTTGGTGAAATATGTTGCCACAACATAGTGTCATGAATCTAGTTGTGTATTTCACTCTCAATTTGATAAAGGCGTGGACCATTCACTTGTGCAAACTTTTCCTTTAAATTTGTTCAAATCTAACGTGCTACATCACAATAAATAATAGTATGAGAAATATCCTTTGACAAAGAATTGTGCAACCGTGACTTTACCATATTGTTGTAGCATGTCCATTGTTGAAGATCATCATGTAATGAATTAGGTAGCTTTGAGATAGTTCCATCAATAAAACCAATCTTGTTCTTAGCGCTTAGGAAAGTTGTCATAGCACGATTCCAAGTGTTGTAATCTTCTTCTATTAATTAAGAGTTGAGACATTAACACTATCCTAATTGATCAAATTAAGTGATGGAGAAACAACGGACGTACTCTATGGATCTTCATGATTAGAAGATGAATTTTTTTTATCCTTCTACCATGAAATGATGACAAACAATAACAAGTGATTATGGGTTTGCTTGTTGAATTGAACGAACAAAATAGATGAAGGAAGAGATTGTTGGAATAAGCAAAAGAAATCAGGCCACAAAAAATCGGTGCTCTGATAACATAATAAAACTAGATGGATGAGAATGATTTCTCTGTATTATTTTTTATAAGAAGTTTGATATATATACATACATACATACGTTATACATACATACATACATACATACATACTTATTTATATATATATATGCACACACACAAAAGAAACCCCAAATACATCCTGTAATTGGGGAAGAATTACAGGAAAAGATTCAAAGAATTACAAGGAAAAAAAAAATACAAGAAAGATTTTAGAAACCATATATGATACAAGTTAATTATTTTCTAAATTAGACCTTTCCTTCTCAACAAATTCATTCCCACAATTGTACCACAATGTCTCTTTTATGTTAGACATGCGATGTATTATAATTTACTTTTATTATAGACTTATCGCCCCCGTGACAGGTTGAGAGACAACATACACACAAATCAAAACCCACTTCCAACCTACATATATATTACATGTTTTTAATAGTGTGCATTAATATACATATACTACCAATTTGTCTCCTTGTTCATAACTTGGATCATGTCTATCTATAGTTCCCTATTAAATTAATTTCCAGAATCTGAACATGTTTGAATTAGAACATTTATATATATATATTAATTAATTAGAAAAGTGTTAACGTATATATAAGTCGGCCTCACATTATTCACTCTGTTAAAAAAGATAAAAAAACAGCAAGTCTCATAAAATATACTGTCTGTAGAAAGTGTAAATTAATGCTCATGGGTAAGTTAGTCCTCATACTTTTCATTCTCATATTAGTTGAAAGCAGACAATGAGAATGTTGAAATTTGAAAACCTAATAATCTACACCTCTAGACCTTTGATCATTATGGAAGCTAGAAACTCTATGCAAAATTTAGTTTGGACCCAGAAATTAAAGAGCACTCAATTATTTCTACTGCAGATTTCAGTATTTCCAGTCTACAATATCTAGGTTGCAAGGCATATATCTAATTAGACCCTACATGATCTTCGTCTCTCTCTCTTACACAAACTTACTTGTTGAACTTAATTACTAAAACTAGTAGCTAGCTCATAGCTCATAGTTTCATACAATATATATATATATACAGTGGTCTTCATTTACTAATTGCTGGAGAGCAAGGAAATCATGACAACTGATTTTCCCATTCTCTCTTATGGAACTAAGTCGCTAGGTAGCCAGTAGCCTTGCGTATTACGCAGTAGTTCTTTTAATTTATTAATTACAGGTGGGCACTTTAACCCTTATTGAATCCCTGTATTTGATCAATTAGCTAGCTACCAAATCTATATACATGAACAAAGCTACACATGAACGGGTAATTGTGTGCTGAAATTGACTGTTAAAAAAATGTATAACATAACATTAGACTCCATGGTGTATATCCTGTAGCTAGATTTGTTAGAGGAAAATAACTCCGGTGCATTAATTCCCTGCAGAGGCAACTAAAATTGTCCGTCTCCTCCGTTTGAACAAATTTTTATATGTATTCAATAGTGGATGAGAAATGCTAAAGAGATTAAAAATAACACACAAATTGCTATAAATCACTGATCATATCAGATTTATGACTTTAATACACTTAAATATACCCTTTTTAACATAACTACAAATATGATGTGGAGGTCCTCTACATCATATTTGTAGCAATTAGTGTGTAATTTTCAATCCCTAGCTAAGACATTTTTCTTAAGAAAAATGTTAAAGTGACATGCAAAATGTGTATCATTATTACATATTATTGAATTGCCTCGAATCATATATCAATATATAATTTGAGGCAAGCCAATGATATATAAAGGTAATGTATACTTTGAATGTACATTTTAGGTGTCAATGTAGCATTACTCTTCTCTTAATAGATACCTTTTTACCTTACAAAAACACTAAACTCTATGAAAAATAATTAGTGTACACATTTTAAGAAAATAACCTTACAACATGTTCGATCCTTTTGAATAGCACATTGATGTGTAATTTGAGGGTATCTCATGTATTTCATGGAATTATATACTAAAATTAGGCGTTGAAAGAAATAAATAACATCGTTAAGCAATTGAAGAGCATATATGAAAGTAGATGATGAAACAATTATTATATAATGGGCAGGCATGCATGAGAATCAATAAATTAAATTGCTTCAAATGGAAATCAAATTCTTGCTTGAAATTAAATCTTGAGAGTACCATCAATTACAAGTACTGTTTCTCTAGCAACTACAGGTCATCATCAATCACTACCACACTACTCTAATTACGTACGTTGAATTAAAAAGAAAGAGAAATAAATTAGAAGAGAAATTAAGGATATCTAGCAAGTTCTAGTCGTGCTATTATTAGGGATTTGAAACTGCTTGTAATAAACATGGTACTTTTCCTTCATCAGAAGAGAGAGAGATGGTTAGGGTTATACTGAAGCCATGTTCTAATTTAGTAGCCTTAGCAGAACGTTTGCTGAACTTCATGAGCTAATTCCTCTGCACTAAGCTTGCATTCAACTCCAATCTATTAAAAACACAAACAAACATTCAAAATCATAATCTTAACCTTGCAAAAAAAAAATAAAAAAAATAAAAAAAAATAATTATCGTAGAAAGATATGAGGAATTATTGCCATATATGTACATCAACATTACTTCAAGAGGAAAAAAGAAAGATTTCTTCTTAAAATATCTGCCTCAAAACAATCAATATATAGCTTCTTTACTTTAGATGAGCTAGTTAACGTCTGACGGGGGCTTCGAGGTTGATTCCTGCCTCAATATGGGCGTTAGTGGCTCATTTTAGATTATTGATGAAGCAATAAAATAAAATAAAATAAAAATAAAAATGTTGCCCTCTATAGGTTGTTTGATTTACTAAATTACTAAATTATTTTTTTTAGAATTACATGATGAAGTCATGATTTCAAGTAAAAGATAAAGATGATATAATCAGGTACAAATAGTTGGAACTCTTTAAAGTTAACTAAGTGAACAGAGGTATATAATTAAAATTTACTATAATATTTAATCAGCAGTTTTAATATGGTAGCTGGTAAATATTTCATAAAAGTATATATATACAAGATATATGCAATGATATGATTTTTACCTTGATGGTGAATGAGTTAAGCATAGTTTCATCAATGGTACTGATGCTCACATGGAGAATTTCAAGAGCAAGGCCTTCAAGAGCAGTAATAATCTTAAAAGCTTGGCCAGGAATTCTTGGTGATACTGTCTTTAAAAGAACATTTGGGCCTGAAAACTTCACCTCTACATCAGCAATTGAAGATTTAGAGTTTGCAGCAAGCTCCATTACAATATTATTAATACTGTCAAAGGAGGAGTTACAAGATGTTGAAGAAGAATTATTGTTAGGTTCATGTACTGAAGCAGCAGATATTGTTGGGGACATGTAACCATGTTGCATTCTAGGCTTATAAGGGCTACTTGGTTGTGGGGTTCTTGGGCTTATAGGCAAGCTTACTCTAGGGCTAAGTGGTGGTTTTCTTGGACTTAATGGTGAAGGTCTTGGACTTGAAGAAACACTGTTATTAAGCCTAGGGCTCAACACTTCACTGTAAACTTTCCTTTGTTTCTTTGCTTCTAGTGACTGAAGAACTTGCTGTAGCTCCTTGATGTAATCCACAACTCCGCCTATAATTGAAGCTTGATCTCCCTAATAATAGAGAAATTCAAAAAATAAAATAAAATAAATGATAAAAATATGTAGAAAATATCACGTAATTTCATACCCAGTTCACCGAGGCCATAGCTATTGCAGGTCTAGGAAAAGTACCACGTAGGCAGCCTTACCTCCGTATTATAGAGGCTGCTTAGGGTTTAAGGCCATTTCTACACCTTAACCCGTCACCATGGAACAACTTCAATAGTTGTGCCAAGGCTTACCCTTCAAAATATCACATAAAATATTTTAATTAAATTAAATGCTTTAATTTATTTTAAATGTTCTTACCCTTTTGACATAGAAGCATGGCATGAGGGTTCGAAGAACCGATAAGTGCTCATTCATCTGCTTTCTCCGGTTCCTCTCTACGGTAATGTGCATCATTCTTTGTTGGCCATCAGCGCCGATAACAAGTTCTTGATCAGAAGAAGGCGCAGTTGAGGTCGAAACCTTCTGCCTCTTGCAACTTGGAGAAGGTTCAGGTTCTGTTTCAGAGTCCTGAAAAGCACTTGAAGAAGCAGAGTTCTGAGAAACTATTCTTGTGGGCATGAAAACTGCTGCTTCCTGATTCAATGGTGAGAATGGAGGAATAAGAAGCTCTGGGTTATTACTACTGTCTAGAGTTTCCAGCATGCTGAAGAGATCATCAGGAGAAACAGCTACGCCCAAGTTGGGATCATCTAGAAGCCCTTCTAAGTTATCTTCCATAATATTGTCCAGAAACCACCTTTTCTTGCACTGAAAACCACTAGTTTTTGCTGATAATTCAACAGGATTCAGCCCCTCCCTCTAAGTTATTATATGATTAAACTGAAGAAAAAAAAAGAACAGGAAATTCCATGATGATGAGTTGAGGTGATCAAGAAAGCTAATTAGAAATAAATCACTTCTAAGGAAGAAATTAGTTCATATAGATTGAAGCAGCTAACTTTGAAAATGACTAATTAAACTATCACCATCAAGGAGTCTTCTGTGATGGGTGTCATGTAATCTGTTCTTACCAGCCGTTAGATTATACTAATGTTTTAGGAATGGCACTGAAAATCATGGAGAAATGACCGCAAGATCAGAATCCTAGAAAAAATCAAAGAAAGATGAGGAAAAGAAGAAGAGAAGAAGAAGAAGAGAAGAAAAACAGAAGAAGAAGAAAAGAGAGAAGCTTTATGAATACAAAACAAAAGATTGGACAAGAAGAGAAAAGATTATATAGAAAAGCTGCATTCATGGTTCACGTAGAAACCAAAACGCAGGGGTGGGAGCCACTTATTTATTTATTTATTTTGTCAGAAAGAGTTTGGTTAAAAGACCTTATTTTCCAATACAAACAAGAAATTACCAATGTACTTATTCCGAGTTTTACGTAACGAATTTTCTTTCAAAAAAAAGTATTTTATTTTATTTTATTTTTTTTTGACAAGAACCCTTAGAAAACTATTATTGTTGCTCCAATGAAATTTAAAGCTTTGTCGCATGTTCAAATTAGGAAACAACCTCGCATTAATATCAAGACAAGGATTGAATACATTAACCCTTTTTGAAATTTAGTATATTTATATATATATAATCAACTTATACTAATGTATCAAAGTCGACTATACATATATATATATATACACTTAATAAATAAGGGTCCGTTTGACATATGATTTAAAAACTAATTTTTAATTAAAATGTTGTTTTCAGTGTTCATTTTTAAATAACATGAAAAATACCTTTAAGTTGTACTCGTATTTCTTTTCATAAATTTAAACGTTAAATTAAAAATAATTTTTGAGTTTTATGAAAACAATTCAACCAAATAAGTTCTCTTGGACTGGATCTCCCATCCAAAATGGTGATTGATTCAGCAAACTCGAGTGATCAAACCATTAAGAAAGGCACATGGAAACGATTGGCTCGTGCCTCTACTATTCCTCCAAACCAGGACTACAATTTTGAACTGAAGGAGAAATGGAAGCATTTATAGGATTCCATAACAGAAGCTACTAAGCAAGAGAAGAAACTACGCATTGAGGATGTATTATCGACGAAGGCTAGCTCGACCCAGCCCCGCCAGGACCAATGATCCTTTTGTTTTGTAATGTCCGAGGTATCGGGAATCCTCGGGCATTCCGAGCACTACAACAGATGGTGCTTTAGGAGAAACCCAATGTTTTGTTTCTTATTGAAACAAAGTCTTCTAATTCTCAGGCAAATGGTATTAAATTTAAGTTGAAATTCAATTTCTGTTTTACTGTTCCAAGTGAAGGAAGAAGTGGAGGCCTTATGCTTTTATGGAATGATCCTTTGATGCTCTCCATACAATTTTTTTCCAAGGGTCACGTGGAGGCTCTTGTCAATGACTCCATCAATGGGGATTGGCACTTCACCGACTTTTATGGCGACCCCACTATAGCTGAACGTCACCACTCTTGGCTCCTATTGGAAAAGCTTAACTATGCACATAATTACCCATGGATATGTGGGGGTGATTTTAATGCTATTCTTCATGATCATGAGAAAATGGGAGGACAACCCAAGCCTCCACATGAACGGGATAGCTTCTGTGATGCAATAGACATATGCGATTTTCAGGATCTTGGTTATATTGAACCAAAGTTCACATGGCACAACAAAAGACAGGAAGAGCAATATATCACATAACGAATTGATAGATGGTTTGGTAGCCTTGACCGGATAAACAATTTCCTTAATTCATGAGTCCGCCATCTCGATTTCTGATTCTCAGATCACAGACCAGTTCTTTTATCAATGGATAAAACCATGGACCAAAGGCACAATCGACCGTATTGGCTTGAAGAAGTGTGGCCGCGTGAACCTGATTTCCAGAATGTTGTAGCACAGGCATGAGAGCATTTGTCACACCCTGGGTTGTACAGCGTGCCCCCTACCCAGGTGTGGGCGCACCCCCTCGGGGGGAACGCCAGCCATTATGGATCCATAATACTGTGCCATCCCGGTACAGCCACCACCACATAAGGACGTCTCTTGTACATGGGATCATTTGTCCCCACACCTGGGTAGGTGGCACGTTGTGCAACCCAGGGTGTGACAGCATTGTTTTACAAATACTGGGGCAGTCACTGAAAAAATTCAAGCTTGTGCACATAAACTCCAATCTTGATCGAAGTGGTTAATGAAACAGAATAAGGAAGAAATAAAAAAGAAGCAAGTGATGTTAAACTCTCTAAACAACTCACTGGCTAGCACCCTGAGAACGCATCCAATCTAGTAAATTAGAAAATGAGCTGGACATTCTTTTGGAGAAGGAAGAAACATATTGGCATCAAAGGGCCAATACACTATGGATGGAGGCGAGGGACCGCAACTCTAGTTATTTCCACCACAAAGCCACTCACCGGAAGAAAAGAAACTACATAAAAGGCATAACTTCTCAGTCAGGAGTCTGGACAGAAGAAAAGGATGAGATGAGTTCTACTTTCATTTCTTATTTTAATTCTCTTTTTCAGTCTATGAATTCTTCCTCTTGTAATATTTCTGTGGTAACTGAGAAAATGTCCTCTACAGTCACTCCATAAATGAATGATCTGTTGAACATGAAATTTGTTGATGAAGATATCAAAATAGCCTTGTTCTAGAAGAATCCATCTAAGTCACCAGGTGCAGATGGTATGTCAGCAGCCTTCTTCCAATCATGTTGAAATACAGTGGGGAGAGATGTTACACGTTTCTGCCTTGATGTGCTCAACAATGGGAGTTCGGTGGCTGATATAAATCAGACTCATACGACATTGATTCCCAAAGTCAAGAAGCCAAAATTAGTGTATGAATTCAGGCCAATCAGTCTTTGCATTGTGATCTACAAAATCATTACTAAAGCAATGACAAACAAATTGAGATCCTCCATTGGCTCCATTATCTCATAATCCTAGAGTGCATTTGTCACACCCCGCGGATGTGATGGGTACCTCCTACTTGAGAGTACCCCAGCCACTATGATCCCACAATATTGTCTCCATTGGCCCACTCAACAGTGTCTAGTACCCCAGGATCATTTTTTCACACTATTCATCATGAATAACACAGGGCCTCCCCTGGATTCGAACCTCAAACCTCATATAGGTTGATTTGGCAATCCGAGTACTAGACACTGTTGAGTGGGCTGTGTACTGGGATGAGACAATATTATGTGGTGCTATGGCTGGGGCACACTAGAGTAGGAGGTACCCATCACATCCATGGGGTGTGGCAACATTTATGCTAGGACGCTTGATTACTGATAATGTTATCATAGGGTTCAAAAGTATTCACCTTCTCAGAGACAAAAGTAAGAGAAATATCAATCATATGGCAGTGAAGTTGGATATGAGCAAGGCTTACGATAGGGTTGAATGGGTCTTTCTTGAAAAAATGATGCTTGTTTTGTGATTTAGCACGGATTGGGTGAATCTCACCCTTAGATGTATCTCCGTAGTAACGTACTCGGTCCTTATTAATGGAGAGGTTCACGGTAACATCATCTCGCAGAGGGGTCTTAGACAGGGCGATCCACTCTATTCCTCATCTGTACAAAGGGTTTATCAACACTAGTTCACAATGCGGTAAATGAGAATGCAATCTCTTGTCATATATGTCAAAGAAGAGGCCCCTGCTTATCCCACCTCTTCTTTGCAGATGATAGTCTCATTTTTCTCAAGGCTTATACATAAGAAATCCATTATTTGAAAAAAAAATCTTGGATGAGTACACCGCTGCGTCGGGCCAAGTCATTAATTATAATAAATCAATTCTATCTCTCAGTGCGAACATAGAGGCCAGTGTTCAGACCACTTGTCACACCCTGGGTTGCACAGCGTGCCCCCTACCCAGGTGTGGGGGCACCCCCTCGGGGCGAACGCCTAGCCATTATGGATCCCATAATATTGTCCTATCGCCATGTAGCCATTCAACCGCAGCTGGTCTACATCGAAACGATTATTTGTCTGCCACTATTCCCTTATGAATAGTGCAGGGCCTCCCTAAGAATCGAACTCGAGACCTCCCTTAAGGAGTCTAATTTCGCATTCCTAGTACCCATTGAGCCAATGGCTCAGTGGTTACTGCGGTTGCGACGGAGGACTCCTCGAGGGGGAGGTCCGGTGTTCGAACCGTGGGGAGGCCCCGCACTGTGCTATGCACTGTTGTGGACAAAGGGTGGTTGCGATCCGTGCGCCGGGTGGCCAGGAGACAATATTGTGTGGTACAGTGAGGGGTAATCCTTCTGTATATACATAAGGCCTTTTTGTCACACCCTGGGTTGCACAGCATGCCCCCTACCCAGGTGCGGGCGCACCCCCTCGGGGCGAACGCCTAGCCATAGTACCACATAATATTGTCCCATCTCGGCCAGCCACGCCACACAAGGACGCCAGTCACCGAGATCATTTATCCATATTATTCACACTCCCATGAATAATATAGGGCCTCCCCCAAGTTCGAACTCGCAACCTCTTCCTCATAAGGTTAGATTTCGCAACTTGAGTACCCATTGAGCCATTCCCTCCCTGTGCTGTGGATTGTGCAGGGGGATAAATGATCTCGGTGTCCGGCGTCCTTGTGTGGCGTGGCTGGCTGAGATGGGACAATATTATGGATCCATAATGGCTAGGCGTTCGCCACACGGCTGAGGTCGTGGTGGTGCGCCCGCACCTGGGTAGGGGGCATGCTGTGCAACCCAGGGTGTGACAAAAAGGCCTTATGTATATACAGAAGGATTACCCCTCACTGTACCACACAATATTGTCTCCTGGCCACCCGGCGCACGGATCGCAACCACCCTTTGTCCACAACAGTGCATAGCACAGTGCGGGGCCTCCCCACGGTTCGAACACCGGACCTCCCCCTCGAGGAGTCCTCCGTCGCAACCGCAGTAACCACTGAGCCATTGGCTCAATGGGTACTAGGAATGCGAAATTAGACTCCTTAAGGGAGGCCTCGAGTTCGATTCTTAGGGAGGCCCTGCACTACTCATGAGGGAATAGTGGCAGACAAATAATCGTTTCGATGTAGACCGGCTGTGGTTGGATGGCTACATGGCGATAGGACAATATTATGGGATCCATAATGGCTAGGCGTTCGCCCCGAGGGGGTGCGCCCACACCTGGGTAGGGGGCACGCTGTGCAACCCAGGGTGTGACAAAAAGACCTTATGTATACGTAAGGCCTTTTTGTCACACCCTGGGTTGCACAGCGTGCCCCCTACCCAGGTGCGGGCGCACCACCACGACCTCAGCCGTGTGGCGAACGCCTAACCATTATGGATCCATAATATTGTCCCATCTCAGTCAGCCATGCCACACAAGGACGCCGGACACCGAGATCATTTATCCCCCTGCACAATCCACAGCACAGGGAGGGCCTCCCCCAAGTTCGAACTCGCAACCTCTTCCTCATAAGGTTAGATTTCTCAACTTGAGTACCCATTGAGCCATTCCCTCCCTGTGCTGTGGATTGTGCAGGGGGATAAATGATCTCGGTGTCCGACGTCCTTGTGTGGCGTGGCTGGCTGAGATGGGACAATATTATGGATCCATAATGGCTAGGCGTTCGCCACACGGCTGAGGTCGTGGTGGTGCGCCCGCACCTGGGTAGGGGGCATGCTGTGCAACCCAGGGTGTGACAAAAAGGCCTTATGTATATACAGAAGGATTACCCCTCACTGTACCACACAATATTGTCTCCTGGCCACCCGGCGCACGGATCGCAACCACCCTTTGTCCACAACAGTGCATAGCACAGTGCGGGGCCTCCCCACGGTTCGAACACCGGACCTCCCCCTCGAGGAGTCCTCCGTCGCAACCGCAGTAACCACTGAGCCATTGGCTCAATGGGTACTAGGAATGCGAAATTAGACTCCTTAAGGGAGGTCTCGAGTTCGATTCTTAGGGAGGCCCTGCACTACTCATGAGGGAATAGTGGCAGACAAATAATCGTTTCGATGTAGACCGGCTGTGGTTGGATGGCTACATGGCGATAGGACAATATTATGGGATCCATAATGGCTAGGCGTTCGCCCCGAGGGGGTGCACCCACACCTGGGTAGGGGGCACGCTGTGCAACCCAGGGTGTGACAAAAAGACCTTATGTATACGTAAGGCCTTTTTGTCACACCCTGGGTTGCACAGCGTGCCCCCTACCCAGGTGCGGGCGCACCACCACGACCTCAGCCGTGTGGCGAACGCCTAGCCATTATGGATCCATAATATTGTCCCATCTCAGCCAGCCACGCCACACAAGGACGCCGGACACCGAGATCATTTATCCCCCTGCACAATCCACAGCACAGGGAGGGAATGGCTCAATGGGTACTCAAGTTGCGAAATCTAACCTTATGAGGAAGAGGTTGCGAGTTCGAACTTGGGGGAGGCCCTATATTATTCATGGGAGTGTGAATAATATGGATAAATGATCTCGGTGACCGGCGTCCTTGTGTGGCGTGGCTGGCCGAGATGGGACAATATTATGTGGTACTATGGCTAGGCGTTCGCCCCGAGGGGGTGCGCCCACACCTGGGTAGGGGGCACGCTGTGCAACCCAGGGTGTGACAAAAAGAACTTATGTATACGTAAGGCTTTTTTGTCACACCCTGGGTTGCACAGCGTGCCCCCTACCCAGGTGCGAGCGCACCACCACGACCTCACCCGTGTGGCGAACGCCTAGCCATTATGGATCCATAATATTGTCCCATCTCAGCCAGCCACGCCACACAAGGACGCCGGACACCGAGATCATTTATCCCCCTGCACAATCCACAGCACAAATGGCTCAATGGATACTCAAGTTGCGAAATCTAACCTTATGAGGAAGAGGTTGCGAGTTCGAACTTGGGGGAGGCCCTATATTATTCATGGGAGTGTGAATAATATGGATAAATGATCTCGGTGACCGGCGTCCTTGTGTGGCGTGGCTGGCCGAGATGGGACAATATTATGTGGTACTATGGCTAGGCGTTCGCTCCGAGGGGGTGCGCCCGCACCTGGGTAGGGGGCACGCTGTGCAACCCAGGGTGTGACACCACTATTCAAAAAATTGTAGAGATCTCCATCGTGGGTTGCCATGCCAAATAGGAATGGCATCCCTAGTAACCAGGAATAAATGAAAATCCTTTTAATGCATTAAGGAGAGAGTTTGGAGCAAATTAAAAGGATGGAAATCAAATCTTTTCTCTATGGGTGGTCGTGAAGTCTTGCTGAAAGCTCTAATCCAAGCGATCCCTACGTATCTTATGTCATGTTTTAGACTGTCGAAATGTATGTGGCATTACATTGAAAGCCTGATGGCGTGATTTTGATGGGGTGGGGCTTCTTTTGCCAATAAAATTCACTGGAAAAAAAATTGAAGGATTTGTGTAAATCAAAATTTCATGGTGGAATGGGATTCCGAGATATGGAACTATTTAACAAAGCATTAGTGGCGAAACAAAATTGTAACGCTCGTACCTTAGGATGATGTCATCATGACCTGTAGAGTACCCATATACTTATATGTATACGTATTTGATGCTCGACGCGGGTTGGTTCAAGTGTCTTTGCATGTTATTTTAGAGAATTATCATTATTAATATTGTTATTCATGTGCTAATGACATTGATGGTGATAATAATACACATCACTAAAGTAATATATTAATAGTGACATTAATATTAATGTATGTGTTATTAATTGTATAATGGGGCCAATTGGACCATGATTTGAAATGGGCATGTATTGATTAAATAAATGAAAAAAATGATGGAATTGTTGGAATTAGTGGATTGGTTAACAACTCACATGTGAGGGCTAACAAATGAGTCATTGAGCAAACACTTGGTATGGTGTTGGAGCATGATCAACACTTCTCAAAATAGGTGCATGTGGGTGTAACATGTATCTCAATCTCTCATTTTCTTGATTGGGGGACGTTTTTGAGAGAGTAAGGTTGAGAGAAAAGAAGATGAAAGAAAGAGAGAGGACGTTGCTTAAAGGGAAGTCTTAGCAATGTTTCTATCAGAGGATTGATCTCTTAGATCTGTAGTCGGATCAAGCTGAAAACTTGTCAGTCAGTTCGTCTCTTATGGTTCTTGATTGGAGTTTTCTTCTGAGAGATATAACCTCCCAAACACAACTGGTCAAAAAGTATGGATTTCTCGCACAGTTTAGATCAAGCTGAGGAATCTCCTAAATCTATCATTATATGAATGTGATACTTCATCAGATGGTTCACAACTGAACGTGTTGCATTATGATTGGTTAAGATGTGGACTAGTTGAGTATTTTGGGAGATATAATCGTCTGAGTTCAAGTATTTGCAGCAGGAAAGGAGAAACCGTTCAGTTGGAGCTGTCTTAATCAAAGCGTCATATCTCTTTAATCTACCATTAGATTTAGTTCCATTTTGGACAGAAGGCTTGTCTCTTGATGTTATTGAATATGAATGGTTAAATTAGTTATTGAATATTTCTTTTGCTAGTTTGTTACATCCGAACAGTTCATTGAATTAAGGTGTAATTAATGTTTAGCCATGTATTTGATCTAGACCTAGGTTATGAACTTAGGGTTTTTCATTCAAGTTGTATGTCATATATGTTGATCTAAGGAATAAATGTGGATGATTGATGGTTCAATTTACTGATCTTGCTTGCTGGAAACCCTAGATGTAGTGCAAATTTGGCCTAGGCCATGAACTTGAGGATTTGCCATGAATTTGGGGATTTGCCCAAATTTGGGAATTTTGACCTAATTGATGTCATTTGGTCAAATTGACTTGCAATTAGTCTAATTAACCCTATTTATGATTGAATGTCATGTATTATAGTGGTTAGATCAACCTATTGCATTCAATTGGGCTACATGTGGGTTAATTGGGTATCAAACGATTAAATTGGGCAATATAGGATTGGCTATTTTAGAATCTTAATTGGCATTTGATTTGGGTTTAAACATGGTTAGTTGGCATACTTGGACTTATTTTTAGTTTTGGCATAAACCATGTATGTTTCAGGATTTGATAATGATCTAAGTTAACCAAATAAGCCAATTAGGGATGGAGTTGCATTGGGTGATTGTGACATCCTAGTGCTTCTTGGAATTGGAAATTGGATTGGCTAGGTCTAGCCAATCAAGTTGTGAGTGTCTCTTTACTTGTAAATTCTATATGTTGCATTGTAGTATAAAAATATTTTTAATGCTTGAATAATGTAGTATGCATGACTTATTGAATTCATGAACTGTATTTGAGCATAGTCAGTTAGGGAAAACAATTGAGTTATGTTGCATTCCCTAGGCTTGGGATTCTTATGGAATCCCATTGGGCCGACCGGGAATCCTCAATTGTGGACCTTACAAAGGATTTTTATGGGTTGTGTATGTTAGAATTTGCCTATACATGGTACTTGTCTTGGTAGGCAAATCCTATGGTTCATACAATCTATAGGAATTCTGATAGATACGGGTAAGAAGTCAATCGAGCATGGGTTTCACGCACACATGGCCCTTGTATTGATTCTTACTCAGGAGGTGTTAGGTTGCATATGCATGTTTATAAAATGGTATGCATTGTCTTGTTTATGACATGATACATTATATTGACATGTATGTAATATTGCTTACACCCATGATTATTTAAATGGTTTTAATGATTCTTGCAATGTTTTATTTAAATGCATATATATGTTTCTACTTGTATAGAACATTCACTAAGCTTGTTGTAGCTCACCCCTCATCCTTATCTTTTCAGAATCCGATATGAAGGGGAAAGGGAAAGCTTAGCTGCGAAGCGTTCCCGTACTGTCGTTGACGTAGGTGTTTAGTAATTTTTCACAATTTATTTTGATAAATTGTACTATGTAACACCTAATGATTATACTTAACATTTAGATGGGTTTATACTTATGGTTAAGTATATTTTGTACTTTTGAACACTATGGACTTGAAGAAAAAAAATTTCTGGTTGTCATTTTGGAGATGTTTTATATGATGATCTTATATTATGTCCATGTGTTTATTGTTGTGTATTTGAAGATTATGGTATGTGTTAGAAGGCTTATCGGGACGTTGTGTATGTCGAGGGATGATGTACACAGGGTTTCGTGCTGATCATGACGTCGCGGATAGTGGGTCGTGACAAAAGTTGGCGACTGCTGACAATGGAAGGATTCTTTTCTTGCGAAGGTTATGAAAAGCTAGGTATTACCCAAAGAAATCATTCCAAAATGCAACTTGTGGATCGGGATAAGGTGGCGAGTTGGGAACAATAGTCAGATTAAGGTTTTTAAGGATAATAGGATACCTAGGGAAATGACTTTCAAACCAATTTATCCTTCGTCTCCTCCCCAGGACTCTAGTGTTGCTTCACTTTTCACTAATGAGAGAGCATGAGACACTGATTTACTATACCATAACTTCCACCAGGACGATGCTGTAGCCATTTCATCCATCCCGATTAGCTCTTCGACGATGGTCGATTCAGTTCTATGGCATTATGAGAAATTTGGTGAATATTCAGTCAGAAGTGGATACAAATTGGAGTTCAACTGTTTGCATTGTTCATCCACCTCTTCGATAGGCCCCTCAACAGAAGGATGGAAGAAAATGTGGAATCTGAACATTCCCAATAAGGTGAAGATTTTCTATTGGAAAACAGTCCAAAACTACCTACCAATGGGGGAGAATCTGGCAATTAGAAAGATCTTAACTCATCCCAAGTGTGTGATTTGCTCCTCATCCACAACCTCTTTGCAGCACATCTTTTGTACTTGTAAGACAACAAAGGAAGCATGGAAACAACTACTATTCATGTTAGGGAAAGATGAAAAATTAGTGCATATGAATCAAGTGTGTACTCTTGATCCCACCTCAGATCTTCCAACAGTTGAATGAGAGTTATTCATATGCCTCATGTGGTCACTATGGGGAAATTATAATTAGGTTAATCATGGTGCTAAAGGTCACTTGGGTACTGCGATAGCAAATTGGGTTTATGAATATATTAATATGTTCAAGGAGGTTCGAGCACTAAAGTTCACCTCTCACACACCAGGTTGCATGCCAATACTCCCCCAAGATAAATGGCAGCCACTGACTCGGGTTGTTTTCAAAATAAATACTGACACAGCAGTAGCTAAAGACGGACTCTCTTTTAGCATAGGTGCAGTTATCCGTAATGAGCAAGGCAAAGTCATTTTAGCAGGAGCAAAGCAGATAAGAGCTAAGACTTCAGTTGAAATGGCAGAATGTTGGGTGTTGAGGATCAGACTATAATGGGCAAGTGATATTTTATGTTCCCCTATTCAAGCAAAAATTGATGTGGCTTCAGTTGTTGCAAAGATAAAGGAGAAAAGACATCCTCGTTCATAATTGCAACCAATCTTACAAGACATTTTCCATTTGATTGATGATCTCCAAGTTGTTAATTTACAATATGCTTCTCGTAGATGTAATAATGTCGCCCATGCATTGGCAAAGTTTGGTTTATCTTTAACAAATGAACTAGTGTGGATGGAAAAAGTCCTAGCTCGTCTTCTGCATGTCACCCACAAGGACCTTGTTTTCAGTTAATGTGACAAGAATTCCATTTTTCTTTCAAAAAAAAAAAAAAGGGTTCTCTTGGAATCTCAAATTAAACACAAAAAACCACTTTTGAATTGCATATCAAATGAAATCTAAGTCTTTTCTCAACTAAATAAAGTGGAATACATGAAATTGTTTCTTGCACCCTTTCATGCTTTGTGCTTTCTAATTGTACTTTTCCTATATATATGAGTGTGCCATGAAAGTGACATTCTTGCAAATGTATATTTAACGCTACTTAATTTTATTTTTTTTCACCGAATATGTGGCAATGATTATATATTAATTGTAGAAATATATCAAACCAAACAAAATTACTTAGGGCTTGTTTGATAGTTGAGAATTTTTTTATTTTTTTTCTCATGATTGTTTGGTTGTGTATAAAAAAAAATGTTTTTTTGATACTTTTATGATGGAAAGAGAATGAAAAATGAAGAGGTTCATTGAATATAAATTGAACATTAACAATAATGTTAAAAGTTTTTTAATGAGAAAATTATATTTTCTTACCTTTATAGGTGAGACAATTTGGATGAGTAAAGGGGGTTGAAAAAAAAAATTGAAAAATTCTGACAATCAAACACATAAATATTTTATTTTCTTGAAAAAATCTTTCAATTTTTTTAAGAAAATAACAATTTTCTTACCTAGGAGTGTGCATGAGTTGGGTTGGTTCGGTTTATAGCCAAATACAAATTGCCCAACCCAATTAAGCTGAGTGAAAAATTAAGTTTCAACCCATCCCAAGAACATCGATTTGGTTTGGGTCTAATTGGTCGGGTTGGTCAAGTTAGTCTATTCAATTTATAAATTATAGAATTGTATGATCTACTCAATTTTTAAATTCTAATTGTCATTAATTATAAAATTATTTAATTCTAAGTCAAATAAGACTATTATAATACTTGTGAATTTCTTTCGTGCTATTTTTATTATAATATTTTGAATAATTTAATTATGATAAATGACTATATTAAAAATGATAAATATAAAGTAATAACTATCACTTTTAATTAGTTTGGATTGGTTCAGGTTCATTTGAGTTGATTATGTTACTTTTTATAAAATATTGACCCAACCCAAATCAATCGGGTTACAAATATATAAACCCAACCCAAATCAATTTGATATATAAACCCAACCTAACCTAATCCATAAGGTTCAGGTTAGTTGAGTTAATCAGCTTGGTCAAGTTAAACAACATCCTTATTCTCACCTTTCAAATAGACCCTTGAGTTTTGATTTTCGTTAAAACAATGGAAAAATCCCAAATCACTTGTTAGTTTTCAAAGTAGATTACTAATTAAAAATATACTAATTCTTCTTAAGAAAGAAATTTGTTGGTACTTAATTAAGCCTTAAATATTAGAAGGAAGGAAGGAAAGAGATATCTCGGCATCCATGAAATTTTAGAGAGAAATTAGGGTTTCTTGTGAAGGCGGCAGGCTTGAATGTTTGGATCAATTAAAAAAAAAAAACAAAAAAATGTCATGAGGGTTCTTTATGAAGTCCAGCGCATGATACATCTCCATCTCTCATATTGATCAGCTTTCTTCACACCCATTTAACGGTTGGTATCCACATTTTCCCAAACACCTCCAACGGTCACTTTGTATTATATAATCCTGCCTTCTGGAAAGATGAATTCAATTATGGGATGAGCCGCCACCTTATCAGATACATTTATTTATTTCTTCTTTTTTTGTTTTTTGTTTTTCGTATGTGCAACATTATTAATTTTCTTAGTGAAATCACCACATTTAGATGGACCACAAAATCTGATTGATCAAAGAAATAAGGGAAGGAAATTATGTTTATTAGAGAATCACTTTCCCATTTTTATTTTTGTCAATTTAATGGAAATAGAAAGTAAAAAAGATCTCTAATATATATCTATTATCTCCTTTGATGATTCCTATTATGTTATATATACTTAATTAGGTAGTTAGGAGCATGAAATGTGATGTATTTATACTATATATGATGCAATACCACTGAAAACTCATGGTGGAGCTTTTTTATTTTTAACTTCCAATATTATTACTAACAATATTATTTTTTCTTTGTTTTTGTTTAAAAATTAGTAATAATATCATAAAAGATATAATATCTCATAAATAAACTTTTAACCTTTTCTATCAATCATGTAACTTTAATAGTCTATTTTATCCTTTTCATTCTTAAGTTTTCAATTATCTCCATCTTCCTTTCATTACCTTTTTAATCTTATCATAAGAGACATCAACCTATTTTTTTTACTTCAAAACAAATTTTCATACCTTGCTGTGGATAATATTAAGTTATCTCTATTATATATTTAATTAGCAGTATCTATATGTCCAAAGGTATATAAGTTTCTAATATTACTTGTAATGTATGCGTTAATATGAAAACTATATATTGGCATGCAGTGAGAAAATGCTAGTATTTTCCAATAATGTATAAGCTGAACTCAAATAATAGGAGCTCAACTAAAGAAATGTCATTAAAAATGGTGAAAGGAGATCAAGAAATATAACTATTAGATTAGTTTCAATTACAAAACTATATATTCAAATTAATTAGCTGGACAGTAAAACTTTATTTGACATGACAAGGCCTACAGAGAATATATATTAAGGATGAATTTATAAAAATGTTATTTACGTGTGTGGATACATCCCAGCCTTAATTTGGGGTCATAAATTCGAATCGTACACCATTGTACCATTGTAGCATCAAAAGTTGGAATCAAATTAAATTAAAGGGAAAAAAAAATAGAAATTTGACCTAATTATTAAGTTTGGAGTCAAATATATAATCCAGCATTTTTTATGAGCCATGATCTACTTCTAATTTTCTGATGATTTCAACCAAATTCTTAGTAAATTATCTTAGATATCCATAATCCAAGCATAGGTTAAGGAAGTTAACTGGGAAAATAGAGATAAAATGAAATAAAATCAGTATAAATATTGAAAACTTTCTTTTGATTCTAATGTATAACTCCTTATTAATCTTATTTTTCAAGGGAACTGACTAGTGCATGTCCTTGAATTTGTCTTTTTATATTTTATTTTTTTTTCCTTCCAATGCCAAAACAACAAGAGAAGAAATAGATTGTAAAACTACTTGCAAAAAAATAAAATAAAATTAGTATGTGTTATCCTTTCTTTTTTTTGGATTACTATTTTTTTGGCATCCGAGAGATGTCCTCCTTCTCCTAAATTTGGGTATGACAGAGGTGTTTAGGCTGACCCTCCCAACAAGAGGCGGATAAATGGAGGCAAGTTAAGGTTCAAACTCGAGACTTGGACCTCAACCCTACTTATACTCAGTTCTTCAACCAACTGAGCTGTCAACTATTGGTATATGTGTTCTCCTTTCATTCTTCAACATTTTCCTCCCAAACATATGGGGTACGGCTTTTCTGCTCTTGTGCTTCACGTAGCTGTTTTTATACAATTAATTCATTAATCACATGTGCCATGCATGTATGTGTGCACCATCTTAAATTTTTGACCTTAGACAGTATTTTTCTTTATGAAGTTCAAATATTTTAAGGTGTTTAATTAGCTAACGAGGATTAGTTTTTTCCCTTGATGTATACAATTAATCTTTACCATTTATTAGCAGCGTATGCAGAATCAAGCAAAGTAATAAGCTAATAATTTGATTTTTTTTCTTTTTCTTTTGAAACAACCTAACAAAAACTTTCTGATTACCTTATAATAAGCATAAACAAATTTATGTAAAACACACATTCGTCACCTTTTTTTTTTTTTTTTTAATTTACGAGTCAATTAAATAGAAATTCTTTCACTCAGTACAGGGGGTTAATTACGCAAAGGAAAAAGTTAAACTAACTATAAAATGTTATAACTATATGTACAACTATACATGTTTATCATTAGATCATTTATTACACATTTTGAGATATATAAAATATTAAGATCCGATGAATATGCATATGTAGTTGAACGTGTAGTTATAAAACTTGCAGTTAAATTAATATTTCTCTTCCATGAATATGTTTCTTCAACTAAAATCTTCTGTAAAAATTCTTCTTCTCTTGTAATCATTAGTAATATGAATTATATATGAAAATTAACTAATATATAATAACATGGTAATCAACCATATATAATTGGATGTTCCTTGTGACTTTCAAAACTAATAACTGCGCGCCAAACCTTACAAACTGCACCAACAAAATCTTAAACGATGTGACCTCTACTTGATTGATTCTATATATTTATGCATCCAAGAAATATAATTAATTAATTAATGGTAAGTTTCTTTATATATAATTAATCTTCTAGGTATATACTTCATTAATTTTACCATCTCTTCTTCTTTCCCTCCCTCCATGAATAAGTACACACAATTTGAAGCTTCATTTAATTTTGAATCAGAGAGGGCATTGAATGGCACCACGAAAGAGGTATGAAACTGAGATACACATTTACCATACCACCGTCCACGAACTGCTTTGCTTTGCCCCACCACCTTATATATGTACGTACCCCTCCAATATATACATATATAAATATAATGGTGCTAGGAATACACCATTTGAAACACGTATGAAAACTCAAACTCCCCAACACCGTTGGATCATAGAACTGTACATATACATAATACATACATATATATATATACACCCATATATATAAAACATGTATGAAAACTCAAACTCCCCAACACCATTAGATCACTGGAAAGCTGATGGAATACACATCAGGTCCCCTGTGATCCAACAGTGTGGGAGAGTTTTGAGTTTTCATACGTGTTTCAAATGATGTTGATTTAGCATTATATTGATATAAACGTCATACACCGGGCAGAAATCCCGGGAGTTCCGGTGACTGTTACGTTCAAAAAGGTATATATATGTAAACGACAAACTCCAGGCTGAAATCCCGGGAGTTCCGGTGACTGTTACGTTCAAAAAGGGATGTTCTGGTGCCGGAATTAAGCACCAGGGTCCCACAGTACCATTGCATCATAGATTTCTCATATCTAGCTCTCATGTTGTGTCACCATCCAACACCCCTCACTCTTAACCGTTGAGGATTATCTGAGGTGCATAAGTCCCTTCTTCAAAATTAAATGATACCTTATAAGACAAACATTTAAACTACCATATTTAATGCAATACATAATGGGTCTCTATATAGTACTACTCCCTTCAAAGCTAGCTAGATACATTGTTATTTATATATGTGTATATGTTTTCATAGACAATAATGACGGAAAAGATTTTAAGGGTTTTTTTTTTTTTTTTTTAAAGTAAGGTTAGGGAATATTGTTGATGGTGTTGGGGAGCTTTTGGGTACTTTGTCGTTGGTTTTTGTCATTTGCTGTCTCCTTTTACTGTGCTTAAATACGATAAATTATTTTTAAGAAAATATAGATATTTTTCTTTTAATATGAATAAAAGGGAAAAAATGACACATTAATTAAAATAGGATCAAATTAGGGTAGATAAAGAGTAAAAATTTGGAAATTATAATGACATAATAGGAAAATTTAGATTTAAAAATGCCCAAAATTATGTAAAAGAGTGTGCAAAGTAGAAGTTAGTCTAATGGTAAAATTATTGTTTACCTTTCGAATTATTAGTAACTTTCTTCAATAAAACTTAAGAAGCTTTTGAGGAACAATTTTTGGAACTTAGCAAAAATTCACCTTGATGAGTAAAAATATCTTTAACTCTATCTAGTATAAAGTTTATTCCTTCCTAAGTAATTTTTTGTTTTTTTCTTGTGGGCCATAGGAAGATGGCTCTATCGGCAAAGAAAAATTGGACCCCCCATGAATACATAGGAATACTATGAGACTTATGAAGGCCTGATGAGCAAAATGACTTTAAGGACAACCCAATAGAGACCCATAAGGATCGAACATATAACTATGCTTACAAAAAACTATATATGAAGTAATAATTTATCATTAATTGCACAACGATTCTCCGTAGCCTAAATCTTTACCATAAAGCTAAGTGGTGATTGACTTCTTTTCAATTTATTTTGATGGGCCAATTTTTCTGAGTACTTGTCTCTCTCTTTCAAAGGAACTGCACATCTATAAATTATAAATTAATTAACTTTATTTGTACATGGAATAAAATTTATTAATTTCAATAGTATAATATTCAATGTTATCATCATCAGTTATTATGATTGTTTAGAAGAGTGTTGTGACTCCTTAAATTATTATTTAAATAGACTTTTTTTCTTAACAGAAATAATTTGTATTAGTATATGATACCTAGCTAGTTTTTAACTATTACTAATTCCTAAATTCTCAATTTGTAGTTAATAAAAATAAATAAATTATATGAAGTATTGGGTTCAAATCCCACCGCTTATCTTTCATAAAAAAGAAAAGTAAATCATGTTTGCTTATTTTGTGGGATCAAAATCATACACAGAATGCTTGTTAATTATAAATTTGAGAATGTTTTTGTTGAGAATTTACTTGTACATGGTTCAACAAAACATACATCTTGGTTTTAGAAGACATGCATAGTTTAAAAGTTCTTAGAATGATACTTAATGTGGGTACAATGTATCAAGTTCCACGATTCCCATAACAACAATTGTACATGTCCCAACACCAAAATGAAGCACAATTGAAAACAACACCTATGTTTTAACATATAAATATCAAAAAATATATAAGCATGGATGGAAAATCTCTCTATCACATGCTAACAATCAGGCTTTCTAAGTCTCAAGAGGATTTGGACCAAAATATACAGATTAATATATTAAACTTGTCATGCTCTCAAAATCTCCATCCCAGTGAATATTTGAACTATTTGTTTTGTCTATATAGAGGAAAAACAGTAACTTGATTCAAATCAAGGCTTTTTCAATCAAGGGGGGTTAAATGACAATGATCAAGGAGGTAGATCTGGAGGAATTAAAGAGGTGGTTTCACTAAAACCAACCTATCAATTAGTCTTCCTCGATCATCTTCATCTAAGCTAAATCCAACAAGGTTGATTATACCTTTGATTCAAAAGGTGAAAAATGCTTGCTGCTTGATTTTAGCTTGGTCTTTGACTCATATTGTTAGAAAAAAAAAATAAAAAAATAAAAAAGCAGACTGGGTTGCTAAACATAATTAATAACTCCTCTCTTGAGTGTGGGTATAATGAAAAAAATGTTCTTGAGAAATTGGGTTTTTTAATTGATAAAGTCTCTTCGTAATTTAGTTCTTTAATCTCTTTGTATTTTCCCCCTATTTTAGTCATGAATTTATTATTTGCTTACTTATCATTAAAAAAAAAAAAAAACATCAGTTCAAAATGCAACATCGAGGGTCATCCAACAAAGAAAATTCTATGGCTTTGCTGGTCAAGGTTGTAGATCGACAAATGGCACCACCATTAAATGCTATTATATATGCTATTATACTTGTGGTTAGAGGAATGCAAAAAACCATCAGTGGGTTGGTCTGCTGAGTGAAAGAGATGCCTATAAATTTTTGCATAACTTTGAGCTTTAAGAGGACTAGTCTCGACCCGAAGGATAAGAAAACACCCCTAAAAGGTCGAAAAACCAGTAAACAAAAAAGGAATTCAAAATGAACTAATGGAAAATTTAACACCAAAACGACACAATTCTCCACATTAGAATTACAATGCTCCATGCAAAATAAACCGAAACAAGACTATGCAATGGCATTTATCGTAATTTAAAAAACATTAAAGGGCTCTAGGGAAGTTTTACTAGCTTACATGTGGGAGCCGCTTTTTGCACCAGGACCTTTTTCTCAATACACTGTAATAAATAATTTTTAATTTATTTTTATTTTTACTCCTTTTATTTTTCATGTTTGCCCCTCTTTTAATGCCTCTCACTCTCCTACACTTCACCGTATTCTTCGATGGGTTTCTATTATTATGGTTTATATTTTTTTTTGAGTGTTTTGTTAGAGAAGATTAAAGAGTTGCAGTGATGATAATTGTTTATAATCCAAACATTAAAAAAATAGTTCAATCTTGAGCAAAAACAAGAACAATGAAATGGCGTTCTTCACATCTTTAGTATCAAGAAGGCTCTCTCGTTCCCTTCTCTCCAAATCAAAACTCTCTCCAACAATTTCAACGAATCTCTTCTCCACGAACCCCGAATCAAGATTGAACCTTTTTTTTTGTAAGGTTCTAGTTAGTTCATGTCTAGAGTTTAAACATGAATTAATGCACATACATGTACTAATTAAATGCAAATACATAAACCATATGCAATACATGAATCATGTTTAGTATAAATTACTAACATCCCCTCTTAAACATGATTCATGTTTATATCAAAATTCCCCTCTTAAACATGATCACTTTGTAGAAACACCAAGTAGAGACCTTAACTTGGTAAAAACATCAAGCCGAAGTGGTTTGGTGAAGATGTCTGCAATCTGATCTTGAGACTTCACATATGTCAGCTGGATCTCCTTTTTTGCAATGCAATCTCGAATTAAATGAAACCTTGTATCAATATGCTTGCTTCGATCATGATAAACTGGATTCTTCGACAATGCAATTGCTGATTTATTGACAAGAAAAACTTTCGTTGACTCTACTTGCATGAATCCAAGAGCCTTTAACAAATTTTGAAGCCAAAGTACATGACAAACACAAGAAGTAGTTGCAACATACACCGCTTCACATGTTGAAAACGTCACAATTGGTTGCTTCTTTGAGCTCCATGTGAAAGAAACATCCCCAAAAAAGAAAACAAATCCACTAATACTTTTTCGATCATCCAAATCACCAGACCAATCACTATCACTATAGCCCACAAGCTTGAAACTCTTAGAAGGTGAATAGAACATTCCAAAAACTAGTGTACCTTTGAGATATCTAAGAATATGTTTGGCAGCTTTGAAATGTGTCATGGTGGGAACTTCCATGTAACGGCTAACTAGCCCAACCGCATAGAGAATGTCTGGCCTTGTACAAGTCAAGTACCACAAACTTCCGACTAGACTCTTAAACAAGGTTGAGACCACCTTCAGTCCTGAATCATGCTTCGACAACTTCAATCCATATTCAACTGGAGTACTAGCAGCTTTGTAGTCACTCATGTTGAATTTTTGGAGTACTTCTGCTGCATATCCAGATTGGGAAATAAAAATCCCTTCTTCCATTTGCTTCATCTCAATGTCAAGATAGTATGCCATGGCCCCTAAGTCGGTCATCTCAGATTCATGAGTCATTGCCCTTTTGAAATCTTCAAACATGCTTACATTGTTCCCTGTAAATATTAAATCATCCACACACAAACAGGAAAACAAAATATCATTGTTAATTTGCTTGACATAAAGGGCATGTTCATAGGGGCATTTGGTGTATCCATTCGTTTGGAAGTACTTGTCGATTCTTGTATTTCATGCCCTTGGTGCTTGCTTCAAACCATTTAGGGATTTCTTCAACTTCAAAACCTTGTCTTATTGGCTTGTCACAATGTACCCCAAAGGTTGTTGCACATAAATCTCCTCATCAAGAAACCCATTCAAAAAAGTGAATTTGACATCCATTTGAAAAATCCTCCATTTCTTATGAGCAGCCAAAAAAAATGAGAAGTCTAATGGTTTCCATACGAACAACGGGCGCAAAGACTTCATCATAGTCGATGTCGTGATGTTGAGTTTTCCTTTGCCACTAGTCTGGCTTTGTATCTTTCAACTTGGCCGTTAGCATTCTTCTTCACCTTGTACACCCATTTGACACCGATGGCTTTGTGACTTGCCGGAAGATTTGCAAGTTCTCATATGTAATTCTTCTTGATTGCTTGAATTTCTTCATCCATTGCATGTACCCATTTTTTTTTGTCTTGAATAGCTTCTTCAAAGCGTATAGGTTCACAATCAGCAAGAGGACAACAAATGGTTAATTCACCTGCTTTTTCATAGATATCATGCAAAGACCTCATATGCCTTGGCCCTTCACTTGAACTTGCTTTTGGTGATGTATCCACATAAGTAGGAGTTAGAGTCAATGGCAAAGTGAAAACCTTTGGAACAACTTCATCCTCTGCATATTTATAGAATGGAAGAAAATCAAAATCTTCGTCAAGCTTGGAACGATGTTGGTCAGGTACATGGGCATAAGCAATGCTGCCAAATACCCTCAAATGAGACACACTTGGCTTGTGTCCGCTCCATGCTTGTTGTGGTTTCTGGTTCCACAAACGTTTTGTCAGGCACCAATTTGATAGATACACTGCACATTCGATAGCTTGTGCCCAACAATCTTTTGACATGTCCTTGCTTTTCAACATGCTTCGAGCCATGTTGAGAATGGATCTGTTCTTTCTTTCAGCAATGCCGTTATGTTGAGGAGAGTATGCAACCGTTAAGGGAAGCCGGATTCCATGAGTTTCACAAAACTAATTGAATGCTTTTGATGTAAATTCTCCTCCTCCGTCAGATTACAAGGATTTGATGTGGTAGCCACTTTCTTTCTCTACAAGTGCTTTGAATTTCTTGAAAACTTCAAAGGCTTGTGACTTCTCCTTCGCAAAATAAACCCAAGTCTTGTGACTATAATCATCAATGAACAAAAAAAAGTAGTTATTCTTACCAGAAGAACTTGGCTTGATTGGTCCACAAAGATCAATATGGACAAGCTCTAGTGATTATTGGGCTCTTGTTGTACTTTCTTTCTGGATTGCTTTCCAAACAAGCATCCCTCACACAGCTGCTCGGGGTGATAAAAAAAAGGTAAACCTTTCACCATGTGCTTCTTTGCCAATAACTTGAGTCCGCCAAAGTTTAAATGCCCAAGTCTTAAGTGCCACATCCAAGATAAGTCTTTGTAGCAAGTCTTCAAACACTTGGCCACATCTTTTTGAATATTCAATAAGAACATTCGATTTTTGGTCATAGGGACTTTAGCAATCAAATTGTCACTCTTATCTCTCAGTGAAAGACTATAATATTTGATAGCAACATGATAGTCTTTCTCTAAGAGTTGACCCAAACTTAAGATATTACTGGTCATACTCGACACATAATAAACATCAGAAATGAATTGATGCTTTCCAGACTTTAATCGAATCAAAATGTTACCTTTCCCTTCAACAAGAATTTTGGATGAATCACCAAAGGTATTGTAACACCTCGTAGTTTTAATTAAATACATACGTTGAATTACGCGTATATCGAGGTATATAATACGCGTATACAAACATAGGAGTCAAATGTATGTACGTATGAGAATAAGTGCTAAATACATAAAGTGAAGAGTATAAATTAAATATGTGAGTTGCTATATAAATATGTGAATTAAGTTAAATGAATTAAATATATGAATTAGAGTTAGATAAGAGAATGATTAAATTAACTTAAACAAAGGTGGTAGTATTAATTGGTAAATGATTAAATGAAGTAATTTAATGAATGAATAGTTGTTATAGTTGAATAGTTGATAATGAAGTAAAAAAGTTAAATGATTTAATGAGTTGGGGGAGTTGCTAAATAAATGATATGAATTATAAGATAGGGGAGTTGGTTAGCTAAGTGGCTTTGAAAGCATGGAATCACAACAACCATGTTGCTCATCTTTAAACCTTAATGTTTTAATTTTTTTTTTAAGTGAAAACGTGAATTGGGAGAAATTGCATAGAGAGAAGAAAAGGAGAACGAAGAGAATGCGAGTTTTTCGGCCAAATTCGATGTACCGGTAAGCTATTTTCACCGTTTTTCGTCGCAAAATTACAATTTAAGCTACGTGTGACGTTTCTATCGGTATAAATTTTGCTATAGGAGGTGTTTTACCATGTTTCCAAAAATTGGGTTTGGACCCACTTGAAGTGGAAACACATAGAAATGATATATTATGACTCCTATAGATGTGTAGATACTAGATATGTGGTTTGTTTGTGTCCAAATATAATATTGGTGCCGATACAGCTGCCAGAAGCCAAATTTGACACTGGGGACCTTTCGAACCATGTCAAACGCCGGTGAAATCCTAGTTTGAAACCATAGAATTATAGAGGACTGAATTTCGGAATTTCGATACCAAAATTATGATTTTTGGGTATCGATTGATATTTTTAATATATGCGTGACTGAATTCGGTAAATACGACAAATTTGGATATTAGTAGAAATGTGGTTGAAAGGCTTGTTTCTACTGTTTATACCTTAAAAATAATCATGAGGGCCGTGTAAAATATTTTGGATACCTCATGTGAATTTTAGACTAAAATGAAATTATGAGAATTAATTTGATAGTTAGATTTTAATGAATAATTGAAAAATAAATTGATATAATGATTTGATAATTGATTATAGATTATCTGGAAATGAATATATGACAGGATTATATTGTTGATTTAAAGCGAATAGTAGAGTGGTCATAGAGAGTAGGTCTACAAGGTACCACTATGAGTATCTCTTGACTTTGGTTCCTTGTATATGGCATTGTATGATATAAATTGTGTGTTTTAAATTATGAATATATGTATCTATTGCATTGTTTTAAATTCATGATAATATTTGACCTTGGAGCATGTTGTAGACTTGCTAGAGCAAGCTAAAACATGAAATCATTTCCAGAAGACAGTCCCGCATGAGGATTGAATAATCTAATGGTCCGAGTGATAGTTTCTGATTGAAATTGGGATTAAGTCCTAATTTAAAATGATTCATAACAGAAAATTGGGTAATGAGAGGTTCGAGCGTAGAGTCCTTATAAATGCATAATAAGGAGTGCATACCTGCTCTATCACTAGCAGGAGGGAGATTGTTTGATTTTATTGTAATCTTGCATGTTTTGAAATTATTTATAGGCATGTATGTATTATGAAATGTTTCATGCATGTTTGAATGAGATTTGAATGTATTGATTTATATGATTTTTATTAAATGCATATATGATGCCATAGTTAGGAATATTCACTGAGCTGTGGTTGTTCACCCAATTCTCAAACATTTCAAGTTCGGATCCTAAAGGCAAGGGAAAGACACATGAAGGATAGAAAATCCTTCTTCTTTTGCAATGTATGTAAATGATTTAAGAAAGTTTAATACTATTTTTAGTAGTAGTCATGTAAATAACACTATAATAATATGTGTATCACATAGATGGGTATAGATAGGTTTACATGGATGCGTATATATGGAAATGTGAGGTTTAGATGATGGATGAGTAATGTGAATGATCATATTTATATTGTGATTGTGCTTGACTTGTAATAATTAGGTTGTGATATGACCAATAAACAAAGGAGACTCTGTCAAAATTTCGAGAAAAATTTTGATGTGAATTTTGGATAAGGCTGACAGGGTATTATATTCGTTGTCACATGACGTATATTGTATCCTATGCCGGTCGTGACATCACTCATACGGAGTGGGTTGCGACAGTAACGTTGCCGGTCACTGAGTCATCAAACTCCACGAACATCGATTTGTTGACGCACATATGATTACTGGCACCAGTATCCAATTACCAAGTATTGTTCTTTCCATCTACATCTCCTTTGAGTGCCAAAAGTAATGTTGGTTCCATAACTTCAGTGTCATTCAAAGCATAATTGGACTTCTCCTCAACATTGTTAGTATATCCACACTCCCATGAATAGTGGCCATATTTCTGACAATTGTAACATTGAACTTGAGAATTGTAATATTTTCTTCGATATGGCCTGAAATTATTGTCTTCCACGTCCTCTTGAAGAATTTAAGACTTGACTATTTTCATCTTTGTTGAAGGACTTTTCTCTACCTCTTCCTCTTCATTGACCATGACCTCGACCATGACCATTTTTGAATCCACCTCATCTTCCTCTTTCTCTTTGGTTCTGCTTACTATGGCTTTCATTGTCTTTCAAAGAAAGCTTTGTCTGCAAGACATGCTCCACTAGCTCTTTCTTCTTCTTCAACATCTTTTCTTCATGGGCTTGTAAGGAACCCATTAGTTGATCAATAGTCATAGCCTCCAAGTCTTTGGATTTCTCAATTGCTACAACAATGTGATTAAACTTCTCTGTCAAAAATCGAATGATCTTTTCAATCACCATGGTGTCACTCATGGCTTGTCCATATCATTTCATCTCATTCACAACTGCTAATACTCTTGCACTATAATCTGAAAATGACTCAGATTCCTTCATGTGCAAGGTTTCAAAGTCGCCTCTTTTTGGAGGCACACTTTCTTCACTTTGTTCATAACATATAAAGTATGGTGAAGAATCTCTCATGCTTGCTTGGAGGTGGTTGCTGCATATATCTTCTCAAATGTCCCATCATCAACTGCTTGATGAATGAGGGTAAGAGCCTTCTGGTCTTTCTTTTTAGCCGCTTGTAAAATGTCTTTTTGATTTTGAGACAGAATTGCATCATCTTCTAGTTCATCATAACCTCTGTGTACTATTTCCCACACATCTTGGAAACCAAGCAAAGCCTTCATTTGAATACATCAATTACCAAAATTATCTTTGGTAAATCGAGGAACTTGGAATGGAACCAAGTTATTCGCCATCTTGAAATGATTTGTTCCTTCAACTTGATTTCAAATGTCATGGGTACATGGGTTTATTAGTGCTCAACATGAGCATCCCTCGATCAACTAATTAACGACATTTAAACTACATACATAAATTACTAAATCTAGACACATACATGTATGTACCCATGAACCAATCTCATAAATGTATCATTATAAATGCTTATACATGAACATGAGTTAATGCACATATATGTACTAATTAAATGCAAATACATGAACCATAAGGAATACATGAATCATGTTTAGTATAAATTACTAATACAGAGATTCAATTCTTTGAGGAATGTATCTTGTTACTTCTGAGGGAACTAGTCATTTATTTTTTATTTTGTGTTGTTAATTTTGATTTTGATTTATCTTTTCCTTTCCCTTTTCTTAATCATTAGATTTTTGAGAAAATTATTTTAAAAAAATGAAGTTCTATTTTATGTTTTGTGCTAACTCAAAACCATGAAAGTTCTTGACAGTCGTTCGCTCGTTGATGAACAATGCAAGTTATTCACTTTGCTTTAATTCTATGATGGCATATGGTATTTAAAGTTAAATTGGTGTAGACATATTTAAATGAAAGTAAACTCTCGCGCATCTCGATTTCGTTAGTTGGAAGCTCGTTCATGGCATCTTCGTTGCTACTTAGATCGCTCAAGCGCATAGATGACTCTGTTGCTTCTTTGTCTGCCTACAGATGCTTGCTGGAAATGCCAAAACGTCATGGGCTAAAGGATAGGTAGGCTTTTGAAAGTGCCTAAAGTGAAAAGGAAAGTGGGTGTGGAGAGAATATTTTGGATATAAGTGTTATTTTAAAAAAAAAATTATATCTAAAGAAATAGTTTTTACAAGAGGTTATTTCAATAATTATATATATATAAAAAAATTGGTGTAAAGAGAAGAATTGGGCGGTGCATTCAGCCGCTCCCCTTACATGTGGGTGCTTCTTCTCCCACCAACCAGTCAAACTCACTTTACTCGTATAAGCAAACATAATATCGCAAAGCTTTTAATCTTTTTAAAGCTTTCAAACCTAAAGCTCTGATACCAACATTATCATGACTCATTTCCATGACGTCACGACCGACACATAATCTCAAATATGTTATACACTGACATACTTAAAATCCTGCTGAGCCTCACTCAATACTTCTCAAATACACAAAAACACCCCCTGAACATACATACACACCCAACTGGTGTAAACATGTACCCTACTCACATCAATCAAAATTTCCATTAAAACCTCAAAACCCAATTACTATTTCCACAAAGTTCAAACCACAAAACATATCTCAAATGTCATCTATCACAAATTACAACTCCAAGCTTCTACTATAATAGTAATTACTACATACATGTTAATATATACATATTAATTACTACATGTTAATATATACATATATTCCAAAATAACAACTTTATAGTCCCAAACCACCACACACACATACATCAACGTGTTCAAACTCCGCTACCGCTCCTTGGCCACTATTTTCCCTTTTCAATCAAAACATGAAGAAATTAAGGAAAGAGTGAGCTTAATCCTATTCTCATGTTTGGTTACCAACTGGATAGGATTAAAAATAATCTTATCCATCCTTTTTATCCCGCCCCTCTTCTTCTTCATCATCATCTTCTTCTTCTCACTCTTCTTTTTCTTCTTCTTCTTCCTGCATCTTTCTTTTTAAAAAAAAAAATAAAAAATAAAAATTCAAAACATCGCTGGTTTTGCCACTTGCAAAACTAAGATTTTGTTTTTTTTAAGGTTTATTGTAATTTTAAAGAAAAATTAAGTTTTAAAAAATATTTAATTACTTTTTATTCCAATCCCAAACATACCACTAAACATTGGATTACTCTATTTTTAATTCTATCCAATTTAATCAAATTCAATCTCATAAAAATAGTCCTATCCTATCCTGCGCACCAAACGAGCCCTAAATTACCGAAATTTAGTCCTCCACGCAACAACATCATACCATTTACATCATTTCCCAGCTGAGTTTTTAACACTTAAAAAAACCCTAAACTAGTTCAACTCACCGGGGTTTACATAACCCGTAACATAACATGAAGAATTCTCTATTGGGTTCACCAATTTTGACAATTCCATGCAAATCTATCACCTTGCAATCATAATTACACAAAATAGGTCAAATCTATCACCTTGCAATCACAATTTTCACATATGTTGATCTACCCAAAACAAAATACAAAAATTTATAATCTTTAAACTCAAACTCTACCTTGGCCTTGTAAATCCAAACCCTAACTCAATCCCCCTTCTTCCTGTCTGTTCTCCAGTTTCTTCCTTTTCCTTTGGTGTAATGTAGCTCAAATGTGAAGGAAAGAACGAGAGAGCCCTTTTTATAAGTGCCTAAATTGCTATACTGACACATTTTTTACTCTCAAATACTGTGAGCAGTGTGCTGCTTCTTGCTTAGAAACAAGACTGTATTCAGTCATCTGCGAGGAGTGCGTTGCTCCCCTATCCAGACACTAACTGCTTTCTGTTAGTAAGGAAGCACGTTACTCTTTCACAGGAGTGCACTCCCAGTACCCCAGCATGAAAAATTTGACCTTTTTTCACCCTAATGTCCATACCTATGCTTTTGGTACTACTCCGACACTGAAACACAACCCAAAATACTCGAAACAAGAAGAAATACAACATAGGACGTATACATGCTCACATATACGCGTAATATATGCCTTATAATACATACAAGTCAAAGGAGGGTTCCGACTAACGGTATGGGGTGTTATAAACTCCCCAACTTAAGGAATTTCGTTCTTGAAATTTAAATCAAGGGAATCATACCTTAAGTATTAAATAAGTCTGGGAATTGCTCCCTCATTTGATCTTCTCACTTCCAGGTTTGCTCTTTATTATCATGGAATTGTCATTTGATTATGACCAGAGGAATTTCCTTGTTCATGAGTCTTTGAACTTTTCTAGCCAAAATCTAGATTGACTCTTCCTCATAAGTAGTGTCCTCCCCAACTTATAATTGTGTCCATCAAGAACATGGGTTGGGTTTGGATAATATTTTCTAAAAATAGACATATAAAACACATTATGAACTCCTATAAGCTGAGGTGGTAGAACAAGTATGTAAGCTAAGGGGCCAATTCTCTCAAGGATCCCAAACAGTCCCACAAATCTCGGATCAAGTTTCCCTTTCAGTTCAAACCTCATCTGACCCTTATGTGGCGAAACCTTCAGTAGAACTTGGTCACCCACAACAAATTTTAGCAACCTATGTCGATTATCGAAATAACTCTTATGTCTATCTTGGGTTGTTTTTAATTTCTGTCGGATCTACTTAATCTTCTTTGTGCGATCCACTATAACCTTTGGCCCCAAGAATTGTGATTCCCAGACTTCAAACCAACAAGTCGGAGATCTATAGGGCTTACCATATAAAGCCTCAAAGGGTGTCATCCCAACACTAGCCTGATAACTATTATTCTAAGAAAATTCAAACAGATGTAGGTATTCACCGCAACTTCCATCAAACTCTAAGATACAAGACCTGAGCATGTACTCAAGCATTCAAATCACTTTCTCAATCTGTCCATTAGTCTGATGCTCAGCTTTTACCTACTGGCACATCCCACATTTCTACACATAGTCAGCTATATCCTTTTTCATCCAAACTGTTATCTTCATATCATGATACATCTATACTTTGCCCCATTGTTATTGCTTCCCCACCTCCCAATTTCCCACGTGCCAACACTTACCTTATGATCACTCGTGGGACAGGCGGTGCTATTAAACCCAAGTTGTTTCTTGTTGCTGGTTCAATCTCTACTAACATCTATATGATTAAACAAACATCTTATAAGAAAGTTGTGGCTCATCCACATTGGAAAGTTGCCATGTGTGCTAAGTTTGATGCCCTTATAAAAAACAATACTTGGTCATTAGTTCTTCCTCCATTGGGTGCAAAGATTATTGGTTGCAAGTGGGTATATCGAGTTAGACTCAAACCTTAATGGCTCTCTTAAACTTTACAAGGCTCGCTTGGTTGGTAAGGTGTTTCAGCAAGCACATGGCTTGGATTATTTTGAAAACTTTTAGCCATTTCGTCAAGCCTACAACTATTCGAGTGGCACTCAGTATTCTTATATCTTGTAATTGAATGTTGACAATGCCTTTCTCCATGAAAACATAGTAGAAGATGTGTTTATGCAAGGCTTTCTTGCTATTTCCTATCCTTCTCATGTCTGCAACTTAAATAAGGCATTATATGGCTTGAAGAAAAGTCCTTGTGCTTGGTTCACTAATCTTAGCAATTGTCTATTGAAATTGGGCTTTCATGGTTTTTAAGTTGATTTTTTTGTGTTTTTTCTTCACACTGCATCAACCATTATCATCTTTTTAGTCTATGTTGATGATATCATCGCGACGGGTAGTGACACCAATCTTCTCCTGAGCTTGATCTGACGACTGCATTAGCGTTTTGCACCTAAGGATCTTGGTTCCTTTATCTTTTTTTTTGGGGATTCATGTGATGCATGATAATTTGACTCTTCATCCATGTCATCAGAAGTATATATCAAATTTACTTTAATAGGTTGCCTTCACATACTGTAAACCTGATGCTACTTCCATAACTACTCATCCACCACTTTCTCGTTTTACACTTTCAGACCCTACCTTTTATCGGAGTATCGTTGGTGCCCTTCAATATTGCAATATAATCAAACTGCATATATGCTCCGTGAACAAAGTATGTCAATTTATGCATTATCGTACCTTGGTGCATTGGCAGGCTATAAAACGCATCTTGTGTTATCTTAGAGGCTCTGTTACTCATGGCCTCACCCTTCATGCCTCTACTGACTTCTCGTTGACATGCTACACAGACGATGATTGAACTAGCCGCCCCAATGACAAGAAAAACACCTTTACTTATTGCTCTTTTCTCTGCCCAAATCTGATATTGTGGTCTTGCTCTAATCAGAAGGTAATATCTTGTTCTAGTGCAAAATCTGAGTACCATGCATTGGCAAATGCTACAGTTGAGGTGATATGCTTGAAGCTCTATCGAAGGATCTTTATCTTCCTTTTCCTTCCCCACCATTGCTGCTTTGTGACAATCTAAAGTGCCACATATCTTGCAACCAACCCAGTTATGCATGGTCACACCAAACAAGTCAAAATTGACTATAATTTTGTGCGTGAAAGGGTTGTAAATCATTCTTTCGTTGTTCAATTCACACCCTTCGAGGATTAGTTGACAGATATCTTAACTAAACCTTTTTCCACTTCAAGATTTCTTACATTACACTCCTAAGCTCACTGTGCTTCCCAACCCCATGAGCTTGCAGGGCTGATAGATCATGTAATTAGTTACTTTGTGTTAATTCTAAGCATGTAATTAGTTACAATATTGGTCATTGGATCAATATTGATGCTCTTCCCTTAAAGAATATATTTTGAAGGGATAAGGAAGGCATTTCACTCTATTTTTGAAAATATTAGTCCCACATCGAATAAGTCTTGAGAGATATTCTAGGCTAAATATTGAGTTCCTGCATTCACGCATCGAGGCCTTTTGAAACGCCAACAAAACTCGGCTGGGGTTGGAACAATATTAATGTGACTGCACAAGGAAGTCTAATAATAGTATCATAGCCAACTTCCAACGGTATCGTCAAGGTGCTGTTGTTGGGCAGTAGCCCTCAGAGGGGGGGGGGGGATATTAGTCCCACATTGAACAACTCCAGAGAGAAATCTTGGGCTAATTATTGTACTTCCTCGCTCACATATCAAGGCTTTTTGCGAATACAAGCAAAACTAGTTAAGATTGGGATAATATCAGCATGGTGGGGCAAGGAGATTCTAACAAAAACCACCTCACATGTGATATAATATTATTCTTTTAGAACATTAGGTGTTTAATTTTCTCTAGACTTTACTTTTTTTACTTGCAAAAAATCTTATTGTTCCAAGAACAAGGGGGCGAAGATACTCGAAAATTAGCTGAGAAGTCTAGTAGTCAATGTGAGACTATTCAACAAGGAAATCCAACAAAAAGTGAAATATTTTAATTTTTTTAAAATAAAAATAAAGGGTGCAAAAGGATAAAATAGGGGATTGTAAATAGTGTAAAATCAACAAAATAGAAAATTTAAAGATCGAATTTCTCTTTATATAACTCAACTCAACTCAACTAAGCATTTTTTTCAACTATATAATGTTAACTTCCCCCACTCTACTCTATTGACGGCTAAATTGGCATTCAACGGGGGCATATTTTTCCTTCGCATAGTTAGATTAGGATTTATGTTTATAATTGATCTGACAAAGTTTTACATTAGCTGTCAGCTACCTAACACAACCCGCCTCCTTTATCCGATTTTAGGACCGACCGAGTTAAGTACTTTTTATATATAATATCAAAAACAACTTTATAAATAATAAATAGTTATAATTTACCAAAGATTTTTTTTTTGAAAAAATAACAAAAATAAGTACAATTAGAGATGAATATTTGAAATATTTAAAAATCATTCCAAAATAACTTATTCAAAAGTAAGAAACAGAGACATATGGCATATCTATGGTTTGGAAGAACAGCATTAATTTTAACGTGACATGTATATAGGAAGAGGGAAAGGGGGCACAAAGGGAGCAAGAAAAATAAATACGAGAGAGGGAAAATTTGTATGCTGGGCAAGTCATGACGACTAATACATGTTCCTTCCCATATGTTATTACTAACGCGGCATCTCTGATTCTGAAACAAAGGCTATTAATGCGCAGACACGGCAACTTCATGTCCATGATGATTAATATTTAAAACGCTGGCTCTCTCTAGACAATACATAGATGGAGCTAGCCATGCATGAAGTGCCATATAGTTAATTAGCAATTACGTCCATGCAAGCCAAGTTGTGTTTTATGTGGTGTGTGTGCGTATGAATGATGGTAGGCTACAAGTAAATAAATGAAATGTAAGGTAATGAGAGGAACTGGCAGTACTAGTACTGCATGGGAGTGCGTTTCAATTAATAGCGTGTGTCGTTGCAGGCGGCTATGTACGTATAAGGTCTATCATTGGAATCTCTTTCTTTCTTTTTTCATCCATCTCTCTCACCCCTTCAATTCGCATTTACGTTACTTAACCAACCATCCCTGGCCCTACTCTTCTGTTTCTATTTTTTATCTATTTGGTCCCAAGTGCCCTCCAAAGTTACAATGGAACGCGTGTATATATATCTTAATATTTTCAGACTTCCACTCAAAAGAATAGTCTGGTATTACTAATTATATATTTTCAATAAACATATATAGTGTGTATATATATATATATTCTTGGCCTTGGATCAAAATTTAATTATTTTAAATTATTTATTTAATTTAAAAGTTATAATTAATAAATAAAGGATCAATTATGTGTTTCATATTAGAAATATTTGTATCAAGCAAACATAGATATATATTAACATTATACCACCAATAAATGACAAAAAAGTAAATGCTCAAAATAAGGTTTCGTGTCTTTCAAAAAAAATAAAAAGGGATTTCATGAGCACACAATACTTCTAGAATAACCAAGCTTTGATATTACGTTAGAAACCACCTCACTTTAAAGTTACAACCAATAAGCAAAAATTTGAACTTTATATATCAAACGAACATGAATATTGCCAATAAGGCATTGATTCGATGGTTCGAGTGACTAGTCTATTACACGGGGTCGGAAGTTCGAGGCGGGACTTCGGAGGGACGGATACTATATTTCTTTAAATTCTTTCATTGACATAGAGTGGTTGTGTGGATTAACTGTGGGCCAACTTTGAGGGGCTGTCAGGTCAGGTACTGTTGGTATGGGTATTAGTCGAGTCTTGCGTGACTCGAATTTTTCACGAGTGAGATACGTATTGGGTTATACTTATTTTTTTTCAAAAAAAAAAAAAAATAACATAAATACTAACAGTTAGTTCATAGGATACTCATTTTTAGTTCTGTAATAACAACCCAACTAAACACGATTCAAAAATCTTTATTTTGAAAAATAAAAATAATTTTGGGATTTTATGTACCAAGTACTTCAGTTCACGTTGCAATGCCTCGGCTGCTTAATCATAGGATACTCATTATTATTTATGTTCCTCATCCAAATATTTGGTGATAAAATTATATATACAAAAGATATCTTTTAGATAAACGTTTCTAGAGCATCATCATAGAGTAAACTCTTTCAAGAAGATCGATATGTCGTTCATCGAACTAAAAAACAAAAGGAGAATACAAAATTTAACATTCTCTAGGATACAATTGGATTTAATGGTACTCCAACTCCAACTTTAATCCATGCATATTTTACTATGAAAAAAAATGCTTCAATTATTCAGCACTAAGAATCTAAGATTAAAAAGAAAAGAAAGATAGATTGTTTGAATCTTAACATATATTCCATGCATATTTTGGCTGTGAGACTATCATGAAGAATTTACAATTTGAAGGCTTCATTAATTTGTCTTGTTTTATTACTAATGTCAATCCCTTTCCTCCTTCTTAAAAAAGGAAAAGAAAAATCTAGCTATATATTATAATAATTATAACAATACTTCCTACATATGAAAAAATAACTATATAAATTAAAGCTTCATACATTTAAAATAATTTATTACAAACCAAATACAACTAACATTGAAATAAATGAACTCATATAAATACACGCAGTTTGAACTTCCATGAATTCAATTTGGGGGCATTGAATGGCAGCACGAAAGAAGTCTGATATTGAAAAAAATTACACATATATATACACATACACACATACATACATTGTATAACATTTAGAGCCAACATACGTAGCTTTCGATGGTGCAGTTAACCCTATATATGGCATGCTTTGATTTAATTTCATATAAAAGCTCTCTATAGTAATGTCCCCATCTAAGCCCCCTCCCCCACCTTCTCAACTATTACTATCTCTTTGTCGTTGGCGCTGCAGCTTGTCCAAGGCGCAAATAAATGGCGTCTCATATACAAGACAAACGTCTAATCTACTGACATCTCCTCAAACTACCTTATTCAATGTTGCTCATGCTTTTAAAATTTCAGCTCCGTGCATAGCAAATATTTACTTATGGGACCCTTTGTTTATATTATGTATCTTCTTCCATAGATCTCTCTCTCTCTCTCTCTCTCTCTCTCTCTCTCTCTCTGACTCTCAATGTATATATATTGCATTTAGGAATATGGGTGTGCATGAAGGGGGTTAAATATATATATATATTTAAAAAAAAAACTCTTTAAAAATATGTTTTTAATTTCACTTTGTGGCAGCTATTTAACTTTTGAAATTAAAAATGCTCTTTTGATTCAAAAACTTTAATGGCTCTATTTTTTAATATAATTATTTATATATAAATATAATCTCAATTAAGGAAGTATGTTTAAGCATAGTAATTATTTGATTGAAGTTAAATTGCAATTTTCTAATTTGATTTAGTTAAATCTTAAAGTACATATTGATTCAACTTGATTACCATCAATAGAACGATATATGTCTTTAATAGCATTGCAAAAATGGACTTGTATTTACGGACGGAATACATTTTGTATGATCCAACTAATTCAACTACTAATGAAAATATGATAATATTTTATGTGAAGTGTTGGTGTAGAATTTGACCAGCACCGAATTTGTTGATGTGCGGAGAAGACGAGCCGACCTAGGACCGTGAATCACCAGAATCTAAAATAGTATAAATGAAAGAAAAAAATAGCTCTCGTAAGGAACACCAGTGTGGTGTCTGCCAAAGATCCTCTGATGCTTAAGTCAATGCTTGTTTCAATAAGAAATCTTGCACAAGATTTAAGGTGTGTATTTGCTTATACCTTTAGAAAGAGGAATAATGGGCTATTTATAGAAGAGGTCTTCTGGCCGGAGTGGCTAGTTGCCCATTAAGTATGTGCCACGTGTCGATTCCTAATTGTTTGATGGTAGGCAGGATGAGCTGTCAAACTCATCTGCTCCGAGATTATAGGTTTTCCCATCCCAGATGAAGTAGATCTCATCTCAAGTTGCGGATTGTAATTTATCTCTGATTTGTCGTAGTTGTCGTGTACGTTTCTATCTCAAATATCTCGGGATCCTCTTTGAATTGTACTAAAACACATTTACACTGGAGATCGACCTCAACCTCATTTTCTTATTAAATTGAGGTGGCCGATATCCAAGCTACCGGTGATCAAACATCCTGCAAGTTTACGTCGGGTCTCTTCATGTAACACCCCGATTTTCAAAACTTAAATTTCAAGTAAAATAATTAATATTTTAATTTTATCGAGAAAGATCACTGAAAATCGAGATGTTAATCGTATCTGTCTATCTTAACCTGTAATCATTATATAGATAGTAAAATTTGCAACACTATGAATTTGTATTCTTCTAACTAACTTACTGGTTCAGATAAACGAATACCCTTTCATCTTCATACCCATCTTCATCTTCATAAAAGGGTACTTGCCCTTGTCCATCCATTATGGAAAGAACATTTAAATACATTCATCAAATAGAATTAATGAATTCAAGTCCAAGGCATTCACACGTGAAATAAATCACAGGGTCTTTACTAACCGTAATAATGTTCATTGAATTTCGATTATCAATACAATCCGTTCACATAATAAACTTTTTTAAAAATCAAATAAAAATATTCAATTCTATCACCATAATACTAATAAATTAACTAACCCACCCCTACTACTCTGAACTACATCACGAACTCGCGATTTTATTCTCTTAAGTACCTGCATATGAAAAATAGGGGTGAGCTTAAAAGCCAAGTGGGTCATCTAAACAATTCACAATATTTTACCATGATACATACACAAGAATATTACAAACAAGTTTCACATATTAATCGTTGCAACATTAGATTGTTTGAGTCGAGAATTTTATCACGTCATAAATCACGTACCTTTAGGAAATCAAACTCAGGGTGGTACTATCCAAAAATGAGAAACTCGTTGGCGATATTCATTATGAATAACTGCTCCATAATAAACATTGGCTATATTCCTTAGAATAACTACCCCATAATAATCAATGGTGATATTCCTTAGAATAACTGCCTCATATGTGTGATTCTTATCTTAATCGTGTTCCTTAGTGAGGTCACGCCATACATGCGATATAAGTACGATATTAAGTGCATTCATAAGACATATTCAAACTCTACTACACATGGTATCATGTCACAAAGTCAATTATAATAATATTCATGCGTGAGCTTTACTATGCCAATATTCCAAGTCATACGTTTCATTATCAGGCATTATAATTTATAAATAGGTCTCAAATATCACATGAATTGCATGCATCCAATTATCATCTAATCAAAACAAGAAGTCATGTTGACACACATATCATCATAGCTAACAATCACAACATGGTATATATAAAATCATGTACAATAGGCATGCATAAGCAATCTAATAATACTATAGATCTAATTAATTTAACATTCCTATCTATATATTAAAATAAAATATTATGAAGGCCTAGAATCATCTCCACCTGAATCGCTAAATTCCAAAAGTGTTGAGATTCCTCGACGTTGGGCGTTATCAACCTATCCACGCATAAATCATACGTTAATCAATTGTTTTGTATTATATTATATTAATATAATGAGCATACATGTCTATGTTGTATAGTGGTGGTCACATTATACATATAATATAACTTAGCTAATAAACTTTCACATGATATAATATGATAATCTAGATAGTAAAAACGTAAAATATGATATACCATAATCTAATATATTATATGTGGTATTGTATGTATGATATATATAAATATATTATATAACATATCGGTTGCTCTGTTTAAAAGAAAAATAAAACTTGAGTTGCAGAGAGGTGGTGGTGGTGATGTGCCGCGGGGAACAGAGCGAGCAGAGAGAGAAAAGAGAGTTTTGGGTTTTGAGAGAGGGTTTCGAGCAAGAGAGAAGAGAGCGACGAGATTCAGAGCGAGAGAGTTGAGGAAGATGGCGGAGAAGAGAAGAGGGAAGAGAGAAAGTTGCAAAAAAAAAGTCGCCCAAGAGAGAAATTACAAGAGAGATTGAGAGAGAGAGAAGAAGAAGGAAGAATCGAAGTTGCAGCGGCGATGAGCAGCAACGGTAATGAGCGGCAGTGATGAGTAGCAACGGCTACAGACGGTGGCTCAACAGCGTGCGATGGCGGAGGAAAGAAGAGAGAAGAGAGAAAGGGGGAACGCCGGCAGTTCACCGGCGTTCGTGAATCGAGCAGCGATTTTGGTGAATATCAGAAAGGGGTTTCGTATTTTGGAGTTTGGCGATTTTGGAGAAGAGTTTCGAGCTTGAGGGTTTTGGGTTTTGAAAGAGAGAAGCGCGATTGGGTTTTGAAAGAGAGAGAGTTTCTAGAGAGAGGGGCTTGTGCGATTGAGGTTTTGAGGCGATTAGGTTTCAGCGATTGGGGTTGAGAGTCACGGCGAGAACGAAGTTGCAGAGCGAGATTGCAGGCGAGATTGTATGGAGTCATGGCGATTAGTTTCCTTGATAAGGAAGGAGAGCCCGGGATGTGCGCGCGGAAACAGATCGCCAGCTCCGAAGAACAAGGGATGTTCTCGATTACGATTTGGAACCCGTAGAACGCGCGAGCTTCGGCGACTTGGACTTCTACATTTTCCAGATTTGAGGGTAGTGGATCGAAGGTGAGAGATTTTAGGTGTTTTTTTTTTTCAGGGGATTATACTTCATGGCTAGATCGGAGTGGGTCGAGCTGTCGTTCATTGGATGGTCCGACTTTCCATTCATTGCGTTCACGATATGCCAAGGGACGATAGCTCTGTCAGGCCGAGCTACCATTATTTGATATTTCTCGCTCTTCTTGGTCGTCGAACCGGGGTGTTGCCTATTTCGATCCAGACATTGCCAACTCAGCATCTAGTCAGAGCCGTCTGCCAGCTCGTGTCGTGCCGAGCTGATGGCCCAACACCAAGTATCCTAACTACTTTATTTATATATATATATTAGCATGTGTGTATGTACATTTCATGTGTTTTTTTCTATTTTTTAATAAAGTTTTTCATTCTATAGTTTTTTTTTATATTATTATTTTTGTTAGAAAATTTGTATCTTTTGATAAAAGTTTACCAAAAAAAAAAATAAAAATCTTCTTATTTAATATACGGTAAAATGTTGTGACTAAAGAGGGCTAAATTGGAAATGTCAATTAAGCCTGAAAAGGTGGGACAAGTGTGGGAGTATTAGAAAAAAGGTTTCTAGATACTTAAATTACTATGATACCCTTTGTTTTACTAAAACCATACTTAAATACAATTATAAAGTTTTTTAGGGTATTTTTTTCAAGATCGGTAAAAATGACCTCACGGCGAGAAACATTTTGCGTTATGTATAGAATAAAATAGATATATATTCTTTTGAATCGATAAAGAGTCGTGTTGATTAATTAAAGGAATGCAATATGCAGTTGCATTTTCATCTACGTCCCATACTTATGTCCTATGGAGATATGGGACATGCAAATATATGATATACATATATAATATCAAAATGCAAAAGTATGATCAGATAACAAAACCTAAAATTTCCTTGAGATTGAGACAAAGATCAAGATTTATGAAAATCGTATGTATAGTCTGTACAATACACATGAAAGAGTAATTAATAATAATATACTTGGAGAATCAAATGCCATGGTATAATAACTAAACAAGCGATATTATTTCTGTTATTTTTTTTTTTTCAGAATTTTTTCGCTATTGTAACTAGTGCATATATGGAATTTGGTTTCAGCCCCACATGTCGCATAAAAAAAATCCTTAACATTGCTCTTTTATAGCGAACATACACTTTTTATTCTCATTCTATTAAAATATATTATTCACAAGTGATTCATGGTTTTCTTTCTATATATCAAATAGGCTTAAGTGGAATAATATTTATGTACCATCGCATTAAATAGAAAGGAGGCGGGTCTGGATGTCAACTAGTATCGATATTGTTCTTATTTAATTACTTCTAGATCCATTATTAGGCCCAAGTGTAGGGTTTTACTTCATTTTGATATCTCATACGATAAACTCTTCTTCTTTTTTATGTAATATTGTTCTTTCGATCTACTCATGTTTAACATTCTCCATTTGGGCTAAAATCCAAGGGTTCATTTATTACTATGAGTAAGTTGGGTTCCTAATAAGCTCACTCTAGCTCAACACACAATAGTTGGACTCCAATGAGCCAACTAAACCACTTATCACTTTAGCCCCATTTGGGAGAGCGTTTATTTTCGAGAAGCGCCTTTGAGAAAAGATGGTCTCACCCTGCTTCTTTTAAAAGTAGAATTCTTTTTTTCATCACAATTTAGCTAAAAGCTAGCAAGTGATGTTAAACACCTCCAAAATTACTTTTGGTTCAAAAGCACTTTAAAAAAAACCCCTCTAACGAGGGCTTTAGGAGGGCTTGGATCTTAAGTAGAACCAATATTGTCTCCACCTAATCATATCTAGGCCCACAATTGGGCTAGACGTGAGTTTTACTTTAACAGACTTCAATAATAATGAGGGAGACATATTCATACTTATATCTCATAAATGATCTCTTTTCCTTTTAATGTAGGATTATTGTTTCGGTTCATACATGTTTAACATGAGATAATAAAACAAAAAAAAGAAAAAAATTACAAATCATAATTAAATAAAAACTAAAACAATAACTTTATTGCCTAAATAAAAAAAAGTATACCACAAGCATGCTGGACAAAAATCAAGGTATAATTATGAATATACAAACAAAAATAACGAAAACCTAGAAATGTACATCATTTTTACATCATTGCTTAAAAAAAGAAAAGAAAAGAAAGGTACATCATTTAATAGATTATTGAATTGAGTAGATACAAGGCCGTACTATTTTGGCTTAAAAAAGGTAATGCATCTAGTAAAATTAGTTATGGATGAGAAATTCACATATGTTCTGTGAAGAATAGAATTATAGAATTGAATACCATAGTTCTAGTAGTATATATGGATAAGGAAAAATGCTAATGTATGCTTATTAAACTTGGAAGTTTAACTCAGCAGATAATTGAGCATGATGTAATTTTTTTAGAAATTTACAGAAGATTTTATTGCCTTCATAAGTAGTATATTAGGAGCTACTAAACTCTCTTTTAAGTCGTGATCAACAATTAATGCATTCCTAACTAAAACATATGATAGGTTACTAAAGTCATTGCTTTTGAAACTAAATATGATATTTTTGCAATATTTGTGATTAACCATGGCATCCCTTGACATTAGATCGATCTCATCCACTATAAGAAAAAGAAAAAGAAAAAAAAGTTATAAATTCAATTTGAATATGTAAGACCAGTTTTAATGAATAATAGATATATGGAAGTAGAAGATCCCAAATCAACAAAAAATCTTTAAGAAGTTTGTTGAAGCTCATTTTGGCTCGCTCATGAGTCGCAAGATATTGTTTATGTGCCTTTAAGTTTGGTCAACCTTTAAGTTGAGTCATCAGGCATGTGAGTGTTTATGTAAAGCGTATCATAAAGACAAGTCTTAGGGAGTGCTTGTGTGACGGGTGAGCCTTCTTATGTGTCTTAATTTGAAAGAACACGTAATTGATGTGAGATTAATTTCTTGAGTTGAACCCATCAACAAAGTTGAATATCTTTAGGCTGGGTTTTGTTAGTAACTCTATGTTTGAAGTTTTTCACAATAAATCTATGTTTGAAGTTATTATCTTTAAAATTGTTAATGTTTTAAATCAATAAAATTCACCGCGTCGACTCCAAGCTATAAACTTGATTAAAATAAAGGTAGTATTGATAAAGTAATGTGAGTTAAAGATCTAATGGGCTGGATGCCCAAAGGAGATGCTAGATTTTACATATGTATTGGGCCTTTCTTTGATTGAGATTTGTGGTATTATGGGCCTCTTTCATTTATTATTTTATCAAAACATGTTTGTTTTACATATAAGATTAATAAATAAATTCAATTTAAATAATTAATTAATAAAGAATATTTATTTATTTATTTTATAATTAAACAAATCTTCCTGGACGCGATGAGATGAGTCTGAAAAATCTCATCATATTAAAAATCATTATTTATTTAAATTGAATTGCTATATAATTCAAAAAATATTTTGTATTAATTGTCCCCCACTAAATTTGAGTGGCAACAAATTATTGTATGTGGTGGATTGGTTATAAACCATTTTTAATATAATTGGTTTGTCCTTTTTATTTTAGAGGCTTAACCTATTATTTGTCAACCTCTATTTTATTTAGAGGCTGACAAATTATTTTCAAATGTTCTAATTTTTTTTAATCTATGTTTCAATTAGAGTTTGGAGAGTTAGATGTTGAAATTAGAGTTACCAAACACTATCAAGCTTAACCTAGTGCAACACAAATTGTCGAAAGTCTATGCTAAAGGTGATTGAGGTCTCAGAATCAAAATTTGTGCTCACTTAGTCGCGCTTACTTGGTGCACTCCCCTGTAATGTTCGAACGCGGATTAGTCTCGCTCAAAGGATTGTGACACCACATGATAAACCAAAAAAAGAAAAGAAAACACTACCAAACTTATATCAATCATGATTTAAAAAAAGGTTAAAAAGAAAAAACCTCGAAAGGAGACATTACAATTTGCAACAACGCCTTTCAAAAAAAAGAAATTCGCAACAACGGATAAAGTTATAGTAAAATCAGGCCAATGTGAAGATCCAAGCCCAATAACCAATGGGCAACATAATGGGCTAAAAATAAAGTTCAAATTTACATTTTATTTTCATCCTAATTAATTCAATTTTCTTGATTATAAAAGTTTAAATTAGAGGGCTTGGCAAAGATTTTTCAAGAAATACAAGTTCTCAAAATCACAATCATTTCAAAAACTTTAATATACGAAAATGATGATTTCAAAGTTCTTTTAGAAATATTGACAAACAAAAAAGTTCTTTTGGAAGAAAATTGAAAGTATTAAATTAAAAGTTTATGGATCAAAAGAAGGAATTCATGTAGGAATGAAAGCCAAAGTTTTAAGTTTAAATAAAACTCATTTTTCTCATGAAGTTGAAGAATTAAATAAAACCATAGAAAATTAAACTCAGTTGATTGAAACAAAGTCAAAAGTAAAATACAAAATGTTTAAAAAATTTAAATTGATTAAACCATACAATATTCAGTCAAATGAAAGAAAGTCGAAAGACATGAAGTTGAAGAATTAAAAGCAATAAACTCATATTTCTAAACCAATATAAACAAGTTTTTCTTGAAATGTTTCATTAGCTCAATCAATAAATGTTGAATGTAAGGTGGCAATATTCACTGAACAATAGCTTTCAAAATAATCAACTAAATTAGTCTCCAAACTGAGTGGTGGAGTTACAACGGTCTTGCTTAAATATCATTCTTCTAAAACAACAAGCTGTCTCCCGTTCATTATTTAAAGGTACTAGGGACAAGACTTAAACCAGATCAATTATAATTTCGGCAGAGTAACGGTGTAGATTAAGGCTAAAGTGTAACTCTATCTCCTTAAGACAATTATGTCCCGCTTAGGTGCTCACAGTGTATGACACTTGTCTCTCAAGATACAGTAATCTTCTTCTTGTGATAACAACACTTCAACTCACAAGAATATTCGAACCAAAATTGGTTGTACCCACTCACAAAAGAATGCTAAAAGTAGAGAAGAGAGAAGAGAAGAAAATTCAAAGATTTTGAAAATTTTTGGGATGATTTTTTGATTTGTGAAAGACTCTTATTATAGGCAAATCATGGCCGTACGTGGTGCCTGTTTCTGCACCGTTAGATCGAGTTTGATTACCTCTAGACGCGATCTGACGGATTTGATTGACGCACCCGATCGTACACAGTTGGATCGTATCCGATCGATTTAGGCGCAATCTAAAGGCTCTGCTCGTCGCAACTGATCCTGCACCGTTAGATCGCAGTCGATTCAATTGGTCGCGATCTGACAGTCCTGATCAGTTCATCCGATCCCACACCGTCGGATCTTCGTACATCACACCCAGACATATAACTACATTCATCGTATCTGGACGTTCCAGATCCGATTTTCCACGGACGCATTTCATCCGTTCGATTTGCCTTGATCTCCGAAAATAAATAGCTTCCCAGCTCCTTGGGACGATGAGTACGTGCGAAGTGCAAAGTGTTGTGCGCCCAATGCGCCCTAAGTAGCCCAATCGCCCTCGCACACGCTTTCCTTGTGTGTGTAAGCTGAAATTCAAGTGTAGTATTCTAACTACACTTATAAGTAAACAATTAGAATTCTATTTATCCTATGTGGGACTAAAAGATTGTTTCCAAATTTCACCATTTTACACATATCAAGTAGGCTACTTTAGACTCAATTTCTCATTCATATATAAATGGGTATAGCTAAATACTTATATATTCTTAATCTTCATATATCAAAGATTAATAATCAACTTGGTCCCACCCAAAATCACTTGTGGGTCCCACTTTAATATTTAGCTGAAAATGGCGAAAAATCATATTTAATTACCCATTTTCCAGCAATCCCCCACATGAATGGAAATTGAACTAATTGCACTTTCTATCATCCCCCCACATAAATAGATTTTTTATGCAATTTTGAATTTTTTTTAATGTAGACACTAGAGAGAGTACTAGTAGAACGAGTTGCATTAGAATAAGTAGCTTGTGGCTTTAAACCTTCCCTAGTAAAACACTATCGAATTTGCTAGCTAATCAGTGAACACGATGTCTTGAACTATTCAGCCATTGATGCAAACCAAGACAATAATGTACACACAACTCAATTTCAAACAATTTTGGTTCTCAAGGTTGTGCTCATTTTGGCCCTGAATAACTCCCGGATTCATGAGTGCTTTAGAGAATTCAAGCCTTAAAATCCTCATAGAATTGGCCCAATTTTCACTCACATAGGTGATGTACTATTAAGAGTATCCTTGCTATACCTCACATAATTAATATGTCATAGGAATTATTAAAAGCAATGCTTATCCTTACTCATTTTGCAGGCAACACTATTATATTATAGGAATGGGTAGGTGTGTGGTTTTCCTTAGTGCTACACCAGATTTCATAATTTAGTTATCTCTTTTGAACCTAGTTCTTGGGATCTGCAGTCATCTAGGTTGGATTTCCACTTTGAAACTCTATTTAATAGGCTTTAACCCCATTCCCCTCGATGAGCAGTGTACTTGATCTCTAGGCAAACCTTTAGTTAGTGGATCCGCAAGGTTGTCCTTTGATTTGATATAATCTATGAATATTACTCCATTTTCAAGTAACTGTTTAATGGTGTTGTGTCTTTGACGTATGTGTCTTGACTTACCATTATACATCTTATTCTGTGCTCTAGCTATAGTAGACATACTATCGCAATGAATGCATATTGTTGAGACAGGTTTGGACCAACACTGAATATCCTCTAAAAAGTTACGAAGCCATTCTGCTTCTTCTCCAGCTTTATCTAAAGCTATAAATTCAGATTCCATAATAAATCTGGCTATACATGTTTGTTTTGAGGATTTCTATGATATTGCTCCTCCTTCAATTGTGAACACATATCCATTCGTAGATTTTGTGTCCTTGGAGTCGGATATCCGGTTTGCATCACTATATCCTTCTAGAACAGCTGGATATCTTGTATAATGCAATCCATAGTGTTGTGTGTACCTTAGATATCTAAGTACCCTAATCAAAGCTTTCCAATGAGCCTTGCCTGGATTGCTTGTAAACCGACTCAATTTATTAATTGCACATGCTATGTCAGGTCGTGTACATACCATAACATACATTAGGCTGCCAAGTATACGTGAATATTCTAATTGATTTATGAGTTGCCCTTTATTTTTGATAAGATGTAAATTCACATCTATAGGTGTTTTTATAGGACTAGTATCATATTTATTGAACTTAATCAATATTTTCTCAATGTAATGAGATTGAGATAATACTAATTCATTAGATATTTTAGAAATTTTAATCCCTAAAATAACATCAACAACGCCCATATCTTTCATATCAAAATTTTTAGTCAACATTTTCTTGGTAGACTTGATTATGGTTTTATTATGACCTATAATTAACATATCATCCACATAAAGGCACACTATGACATAGCCCTTTGGTGTGTTTTTGATATATACATATTTGTCACATTCATTGATTTTAAAACCATTGGACAACATGACATTGTTAAATTTAATATGCCATTGTTTTGGTGTTTGTTGTAATCCATATAATGATTTAACAAGTCTACACACCTTATGTTCTTGTCCAGATGCAACAAATCCTTCAGGTTGTTGCATATATATCTCTTCTTCTAATTCACCATTTAAGAAAGTTGTCTTAACATCCATTTGATGAATTTTAATATTGGTTATTGCAGCAATTAACATTCTTATAGGTGTTATTCTAGTTACTGGTGAATATGTATCGAAGAAATCAAGGCCCTCTTTTTGTTTAAAGCCCTTGGCAACCAACCTAGCCTTATATTTATCAATTGAACTGTCAGCCTTTAATTTTTTTTAAAAAAATTCATTTGCACCCTAAAAGTGTCATACATGATGGTAAATATACAATTCCCAAGTATGATTGTGCATGATTGATTCAATTTCACTATTTATTGCTTCCTTCTAAAAAGAAGCTTCGGGTGTGGACATCGCCTCTTTAAAAGTTTGAGGCTCACTTTCTATCATATACGTTAGAAAATCAGGACCAAAAGACTTTGAAACTTTAGTCCTTTTACTGCGTCTAGGTTCATCCTCTAAATTTTTATCTGAAGGATTACTACTGCTATTTGTAGTGTCATAAGTTCTTTTATTATAACTTAGCTCTTGCATATTTTTATTTGAAAAAATATGCTCAAAAAATGATGTATTTCTAGATTCCATAATTGTATTCACATGTATATCAGAAATATCTGATTTGTATACAGGAACCTATATGCACTACTGTTATGAATATACAATCAATGGTTTTAGGCCCTATCTTGACCTTTTTAGGTTCAGGTATTGCTACCTTAGCTAAACACCCCCACACTTTGCAATATTTGTAGGAAGGTTTCCGACCTTTCCACAACTCCTAAGGAGTAACATCATTCTTTTTACGGGGTATTTTGTTAAGAATGTAGTTAGCGGAGAAAATTACTTCCCCCCACATATTCTGAGGTAACCCAGAACTTATCAACATGGCATTCATCATTTCTTTCAATGTTCGGTTCTTGCGTACAACAATACCATTTGATTGAGGCGAATAAGGAGCGATTCTTTGATGAATAATGCCATGTTCTTGACAGAACGCACCGAAAGGTGTTTCATATTCACCACCTCTGTCACTTCTTATTACCTTTATCTTTTTACCAAGTTGATTTTCAACCCCATTCTTATAATGTTTGAATACTTCTAAAGCTTCATCTTTGCTTTTTAGCAAATAAACATAACAATATCTTGTATTGTCATCAATAAAAGTAATAAAATACTTTTTTCCACCTCTAGTTTGTACAAATTTTAAGTCACATATATCACTGTGAATTAATTCTAGAGGTTCAGTGTTTCTTTCAACTGAATGAAATGGTGTTTTAGTTAACTTTGCCTCAACACATATTTCACACTTATGATTTGGATTAATTTGATAGTTAGGTAATAATTCTAAATTCATCAATTTTTGTAATGAATTAAAATTAACATGTCCTAATCTATCATGCCATAAACAAGAAGACTCAAAAAAAAAAACAGAAGATGAATCTTTATTATCTTTAAAGTTGCAGATTACAGGCATTGTATTCATTTTGAATAATCCCCTTTCTAAATACCCCTTTCCCACAAATACACTATTTTCGGAAAGTACAAATTTATTGGAGTCAAAGACCATCTTAAACCACTTTTGCTCAACAGTGAGCCAGAAACAAGATTCTTCCGAATGTCAGGTACATGCAGCACATCGATCAAGGTGATTTCCTTTCCTGAGGTCATCTTGAGAACCACCTTCTCAAGACCCGTTATTGCTGAAATTGCTGAATTGCCCATGATTAGATTACGTCCTCTTATTTCTGTATAAGAGGAAAACATGTTCTTATCAGCACAGACATGTCGAGTAGCTCTAGTATCAATCCACCACTCTCTGGGTTCATCAACCATGTCGGCTTCAAAAACCACAACAGATAGCATCATGTCAGTTACATCTTCAGGCTTCTCCTCAGTTATATTGACTTGATCGTTCTTGGACTTGCCTTCTAATCGACAATCTTTGGCTTTGTGCCCTTGTTTTTGGCAATTATAGCACTTGCCATTGAACTTCTGGGCTTTGCCTTTCTTTTGGGCCTGACTATCACCAGTATGTTTGCACTTCTTGTTCTTGGTGTGATTTCCCTCCACAAGATTAACTTTAGGCTCTGTAGGGTCTCTAGTTTTCTTGTCGTGACTTTTATTGTCTTGTTCAATCCGCAGTCTGACAATAAGGTCCTCAAGTCCTATCTCCTTACGCTTGTGCTTGAGATAGTTCTTGAAATCTTTCCAAGTAGGTGGCAACTTTTCAATAATTGCAGCCACTTGAAAAGATTCACTCAAAGACATTCTCTCAGCATGAATCTCATGGAAAATAATCTGTAACTCTTGAACTTGATCTGGCACAGTATTTGAGTCCACCATCTTGTAATCAAGGAACCTATTGACCACAAATTTCTTATGGCCAACATCTTCAGTCTTGTATTTTTTATCTAAAGAATTCCAGAGTTCCTTGGCAGTACGGACTGTACTATACATATTATACAGTGTATTTTCCAGCCCATTCAGTATGTAATTCTTTCATAGAAAATCAGAATGTCTCCATGATTGAATTGCAGCAATGACATGTTTGTCAGTCTCATCATCTCTCAGTTCATGTTCATTTTCATTCAACACCTTGACCAAATTAAGGGTGGTCAGGTAAAATAACATCTTCTGTTGCCACCTTTTGAAGTCAGTGCCAGTGAACTTCTCTGGCTTCTCAGGTTTCACAAAAGCAGTAGTTGGTTTAGGAGCAGAGTCTATCTCCATTAGCAGTAGTTGAATTAAGCGAGACCATTATGATTCCACCACTCAGACTGGATATTAATCTAGTTGATTATTTTGAAGGCTATTGTTCAGTGAATATTTCCACCTTACAGTCAACAATCTTAAGAAAATTATGTCCCGCTCAGGTGCTCACGGTGTATGACACTTGTCTCCCAGGATACAACGATCTCCTTCTTGTGACAACAACACTTTAACTCACAAGAATAATCGAACCAAAAATTGGTTGTACTCACTCACAAAAGAATGCTAAAAGCAGAAAAGAGATAAGAGAAGAAAATTCATAGATTTTGGAATTTTCTAGGATGATTTTCTGATTTGTGGAAGACTCTTTTTATAGGCAAATCGTGGCTGTATGCAGTGCCTGTTTCTGCATTGTTAAATCGAGTTGGATGGCCTCTAGACGCGATCTGACAGATTTGATTGACGCACCCGATCGTACACTGTTAGATCGTATCCGATCAGTTTAGGCGCAATCTAACAGCTTCGCTCGTCACAACCGATCCCGCACCATTGGATCGCGACCGATACAATAGGTCGAGATCTGACAGTCTCGATCAACGCATCCAATCCCACACCGTCGAATTTTCGTACATCGCACCTAGACAGATAACTACATTCATCGTATCTAGACATTCCAGATCAGATCTTCCACGGACACATCTCATCCGTCCGATCTGCCTCGATCTCATGCGCGCGGGGTGATTTCTATAGTTACTTGGAAATTCCAACGAAAATATAATTGTTAGAAACTATCAGATAAGGGCCCAACAATAGATATCAAACTATCATTAACATTCTCCTTCACGTTGAGAGCCATAAGAGAAATAGAAGAAGAGAAATATCAATTATGAAAATGGATAATATGCAAACACCAATGACGAGACTTAAACCTAAGACCTCTTGCAAAATCAAGGCTTTGATACTATGTTAGAAACCACTTAATCTAAAAGCTATAACTATCAAATAAGGGCCCAACAATGCATATCAAACTATCATCAACAATAATGTCTCAATTAATAAAAAAAAATTGAAGCATTTTCTTATTGTTATTTTATTTGGACTTTTTTTTTTTTCGTATGTTCATTTTATCTGAAAAAGTGGGAAGAATTTATTTAATATAAAGCAACCAATAATATTGTAGATTTAATCTTGAGTTAGAAAAAAAAAAGTAATTAACCTCTTTATAGGTGGGAAAATTTGGATAAAAAACAGGTGAGATCGAAAATAATTTTTTTGAGAAAATCTTGACAATTAAACTCCTTAATTTCTTATTTTTTTTTTCACAATTCAACGAAGTCTAAGGTAGAAACAAGTGAAAAGACCTCTACTTGTCAATATACAATGGTGTGGGTTAACAGACGTAGACAAGTCTGTTGAATCACATAAGTCTAATGTTCTTTTGTGTCTCTATTTATAAATATGCTATCATTTAATAAATTGACTCTTGCAATAATAAGCAGCCAAATTCATCCCCTTGGATGTTTTTCCTTTTCCTGTGCTACAATTAATGATTGGACTTTCATCTTAATTAACTTATGTATTATTTTTCTTCCATATATCATGCAATTTATTTCTTTCCTATCAAAAAATAAAAATTCATAATATTTTTTTTTTCTGATTGATGTTTATTTAGTCATGATAATTCTATATTTGATAAAAGCTCCATTAATTAGTAGGTGCTTATTTCGGGCATGTTTAACTAAAAATGTCTCTCATATTTTACAAAATAAATTAATTGATAAAGCTAAATAAAAGTTAGTCGCATCTGCTTTAAATTTAAAAATGTAAGAAATGATATGGGCAGGTGGTTTATAGAATAATAATTGGAAGACCATGAAGATGATGAAACGAGAGAATTATTCATCATCAATAGATAATGTTTTCTCTTTGGAGAGGCACTATGACCTGCTTTCTGCCTGAAAAAAGTACTTGCAACTAGTGCTTTTAAAGGTAAAATAGTCTCATACGATAATGATTTGAAGTTTGAAAAGAAACATAATGGTGCTTTTTCTTAGTAGCACCACTTTATTTATAACGAGTTCAGAAAGATAGATGCTTTTCAATCATGGAGACTCCATATGTCTGGTGGCAAATGATGGTTTGATGATACCATTAACTAATCTAAAACCTTTTTATTTTATTTTATTTTTTTAGATTTATATAGATCGTTGTGTCCGGCAAAGATTCATGTTGATGAAAAGGATATGAGTGTGTGTATATTTTCATCTATCTTTCATGCACTTTTTATTTTTCATTATGAATTTTTTTTTTTTACTAACTAGTTAAAGAAAGGGGGGAGATAAGCAAAGAAAGAGGGAGGGGGAGTTCCATTTTATTTTGAACTCTCTTAAATTATTTCATGTTAATTAAAATATAATTTTAATAAATAATAATATTTACATAGAAGGGTAGTCATAAAATTTAGTAAAAATAGTTTCGTTGCTAGTATTTCAAGTGTTTATACTATAACTATATAAATCTTTAATTTTACAAAGCTTAATTCCTCTAAAACTATGTTTTTTAATTGTTGGTTCCTTTCTGCTCTTTCATTAACAGTTCAATATGTGTATATATATAATACAACTTATTAGAATATGTATATGGGTGTCTCGTAGAATACAAAAATTTTCTTATCCACAAACTTATTCTTTCACTAAATTGAGTGATATACTATTTAGTGGTACTATGGAGATGACAGCAGTGAAGTGTTGCCATAGTACTAGTAATAGTGGGGGCTGCTGGTGCTATGATGGTGCTATCGCTGAATTGTTGATAGGATAATTGTGGAGTGGGCTTCAGGTAGCTGTACTTCTATAAGTGATAATATTAATATTGACAAAAGTATTATAATTAGTCGTAATATGATGACATAATGAGGACTGCTGCTTTTTTTTTTTTTTTTTTTTCTAACCTATTTGTAGAAAATAAGAAGTATTTCAGATTGAATTTCTTCTGCAGCCCATTTTCCTCCACTATTTAATTTCAAGCCTTCTCAAAGTATTCGGGGCCTTAGTCCCAAAAAAAAAAAAAAATCTAAATTAATTAGGACTCTCTTGTGAAATAAATTAAGAATTATTACAAATAAACAAATAAAAAAAGACATGCTTAAAAGAAAAAATAGAGAAATAGAGGAGAGACTTTATTCTCATAATATTCTAGACTTGTATAAGCCTTGTGTGTATCTTGTGTAATTTAAGTACCTCCGTATATAGGCTCATGACCATAATAAAATATTAAATTACATTAACAATATTAATAAATTTAAAAGTTACAAAAATTAATTCCATTGGTTATTACAAAATTAAATCCAACACTAACATAGAGGTTACCAAATTCTTGTAATAAATTGGAGATTATGTTGGTATTCAAATACATTTACAACACTCCAATTTTAAATACCATCATACATAGAGAATATGCCTTGTTAAAACATTACTAGAAAAAATTCAATGAAAACAAAATCTAGAAGGAAAAAGAGTGCAATATTCTCTTTGAGTCTTATATTGTTAAGACTGCCTCATTAAAATTCTTGCAAGGAAAACCCAGTGGCATAAAACCTTAGCTAAGGGAAAAATAGTACAATGCACTAATTAATAACTCTTCTTCATAAGAATGTTCCCCCTTATGTTGACATCATTGAATTTTTTTCAGTAGTTTGACGCTTCAAATACCTTGCTATCTCTGTATGCGAATATTGTAAATTAGCTCCACAAATATTGCAATTGACAAAACTTTAGCAAAGAAATTGGTTAGAATAATGCATGATCATATTTCCACAATACTAATTTTATCATTTTTTATAGCTTATAGATTTTAATGAAATATGCTTATTTAATAAACCTTTTGAACTTGTTACATATCCAAGTAATTGTGATCTTAATTTTCTTGAATAAAATAGATCTATATTACTTGTCATATGAAAATATATCATTTTAATGCTTCAACTTAATGTAACGTTGTATATTGTTAGCTAACAAATTACTTAAGGACATAATATAATATATGTTCTTTATATAATTTGTAAGATACATAAGTACATCAATGCACAAAGATATGGTAATTCAAGATCAAGTAATTTTCAATCATATTCATTATGATAAAAATGATCTTTATTGATTTTAAATCAACCATTAAAGATTTCAATGGATAAAGGGATAAAAAATTCACTAGAAAAAATATGCATATTAAGACATATTTATTGTCTTTCTCAAATCTTAATTGCATATTTCCCTTTTAAAGACATAAAAATATAAATTCTTCAAAAATTCTTGTAAAACTCAAATAATCAATGTATACCCTAATAAATACAAATCTATAAATAAATTTTTTTACTATTTTTTCATAGCATGCATATATAAATATGAGATCACTAATAATTACTAAAGCTATTACAAAATATACATGCATAATGATCATATAAATATGAATGTAGTACGTACTATATAATTTTGACTCAAGCAATTTTGAATCATCTGATCCTTTTGCTTCGAGCATTTTTAATTCTGAAAGAATTTTTATAAATATATATCATCATTCATGGATCTATTCATTTCCTTGAATAGTTTTATATAAATAATCATTTATATTTAAAATAATTTACGCTTCATGCGTTTGAATTTCATTTCAAATAGTTCTCGTCCATCAACGAGTTTAGCTAATAATTTTTCACTTTTGCTAATAATTTCAACATTGACATTCTACACACAATCTATGGTGTGGGATCCCCATTTTTTAAAAATATCAATTGACATATCACGAGCAATATTATTTTCATCTCATATCTATCATATATATATATATATATATATATATGTATGGAACTTTATGAGATTCCCTCATATAAATTTATTCTTCCTTGATGAATATTAATTCTTGAAATTCATATATTTTCAAGATATACTTATGTCCCTTTATTGAATATTTATATTAAATTTATTTATCTTCAGAGAATATTTATTTCATATTTTATACATCTTCAAGAGATTTTTGTCTCTTTCAAAGACATTCATTTCTCAATTTATTCTTCTTTATGGAATACATATTTCTCAAACCATAACTCTTGAAGAGATAATCATATATGTTTCTTTATTAAACATATATATATTTTTCCTATCAAAGGAATATTTAATCGTCAATCTATACATCTTCATGAGATATTTATTTCCCAATAATTTATTCCTCTTTAGAAATATTTTATTTATATCTTCGTAGGAAATTGTGTCCCTTGATTTCATTTGATCGGTCAATCACTTCAAGCATCACATATTCATGTGTTAGCACAAATAATTTTTCCTTCAAGGACTTCATCAACAAATGCATCAGTTAACTGATCTGCAATTATTTTGCATATGATTGATCATGTGAACTTATAATTTATTTTGGTTTCTCCATTGAGTCTTTAGTTCACATAGCCTCATATTACATTCTAGCAATTTGCACGTCAAAAACTTGACTGATCCATATTGGCTCATATTGCATTAATAGTTTTATATGTCATTATTTTGAAATTGCCTTTCCTCCCCAATGGGAAATTGATTCACATGGGCTTATATTGTATCTAACAATTTTACATGTCATTATTTTAAAATTAGTTTTCCCCCTAATGGCAAGAAAATTGCTTCACTGAACCTTGGTCAATTATGTTATTATTCAAAATATCATTGAGGTCCCTCAAACTTGGCCATCCATATTATTACTTAAAATATAATTGAGGTGTCTCAAACTTGACCAATCATGCCAAAATATAAATATATTTGTGTCAAAGAACTCATGGTTACTCATCACAATATAATTTCAATTTACCTCATAATTTCATGATATAATAAGCTAAAAATTAAAGAAGGTAGCCCCTCTAAATTTCTCTTTTTGCCTAAAAATAAATGAAGCAATATAAAGATGTCTTTTAATATGTGATATCTTTTTGTTGATATATATTCAAAATTAAGCAAAATCTTTTGTATCACATAAATTATAAGGCATTACTTGCCTCTATAAATTTTATTTCATTTGACAATATAGTAATTGCTCTTTAAGAGCCATAAATAAATTTTCTCAATCTCTTTTTCTTTATTGAGGCTTAATAAAAATCAATCATTTGGTGATACAACATGTATCCAACCAATGTCATTTTATTCCATACACAATGCAAACACTTTATACTTAATCATTGGTTTATTTCATAAACCTTTTCACTTTCTTTGTGTTGCAATAACGATATCATTCCACTTTAGAGGAATACTAAATATACTTGAAATATATATAACCATAACCATATTTTCAAGAATTATAACCATCATGGTTCTCATAATAATCTCAATTATGGATTTTTCATATTAATTTTGTTCCAAGATCACGACCTTTATTTTTTTTTTTCATATATTCCCATGGTCTTTACCATATTCATTTCTCATCTATAATTATGCCATTTACCACATTTATTTTTCACATCCATGATCATGGCCATATTTATTTCTCATTCATGATCATTACTCAAAATATCATTCATTTTAGGGAATGATATGTATAGAACCAGCTAGACAAGCTTGGTAATTCTTCATCATATTTATTTTCTTGAGAAGACATCAACACGTGATTTTTCATCATAAATTTTTCTCAACATATGATTTTTCATCACAAATTTTTCTTTTTGAGAAGACTTTAACACTCTATTTTGCTACTTCAGGAACATATTTTACGTGTAAAATAATGTCTTCTTCATTTTTTCTTCTCATAATTTTGATATTGCAACTTCAAGTGGTTTCAATCATATAATAAACTTCTCAATCTAGTTTCTAGCTAAAAAATTTTATGTCTAGCTTTGAGCTATAAAATATTTTCTCCCTAGCCTTTTGCCATATGAATCAAAATATAACAATAGCTTCAAGCATATGATCTTTCTATATAAAATAATGACAATATAAAATAACTCAATATCAAATAATATCAAATAAGAAAAAATAAGATTCACAATCTTACCACCAATATACCTTCTTCATTTAGACAAACAATCTCCTTCAATTTTTAAAGCTTTCGTGTTGATAACGTGTTGTAAAATAAATTAAGGACTATTACAAATAAACAAATAAAATGAGACATGCTTGAAAGAAGAAATAGAGAAATGGAGGAGAGATTTTATTTTCATAATATTCTAGACTTGCATAAGCCTTGTGTGTATCTTGTGTAATCTAAGCACCTCCTTATATAGGCTCATGGCCATAATGGAGGATTAAATTACATTAACAATATCAATAAATCCAATAGTTACAAAAATTAATTCCATTGGTTATTACAAAATTAAATCCAACACTAATATAGAGATTCCAAAGTCCTTGTAATGAATTGGAGATTATGATGGTATTCAAATACATTTATAACAAACTCTTATATTTAAATTTAAAATAAGTCATCTTACCTCTAGTAGGAGGTTTAGAGGTGGCCATCCCTCTATATACAAATGACAGTTGTTTGGGTATTTGATATATCACTCTCCTGGAGAAATAGTCTGCATGGGTATGATAGGCAGCCAACCAATCCATACCCAAGATAGCATCGAATTTCAGAAATTCTAATATCCTAAGGTCAACAATCATTTCATGGCCCTCATATCTAACTATGCAGCTCTGATAGACCATCTTAGGGTAGATCCTCTCTCCTGCTGTTGTACTCAAAATCAAAGGTGTACCAGTCTTAACCGAAGATAAATGCAGTCTATCTACCATACTACTAGGTATGAAAAATAAGGTCGATCCAGCATCAATCAAGATATAAATCATAATATCACATATGCTGATCATACTTTCAATTAAAGTCTTGTTGGCCTCTGGGTCTGGCTCAGTCACTTCTCTGGCCTGCTCCTTGATCCCAAAAGGTGTAGCACTGGATGGAGCTGTCAGGGTCTTCTGTATCAATTGAAAAAGACAATAGCTCATCTTGTGGCCTTTCAACCCACATATGTAGCAACTAATAAGAGGATGTGGTGTAGAAAATGCGGTCTGTGACTCAGTCCCTAATATAAGAAACCAGCTTTGTTCATTAGCCGATCTTTTCAATGTAACCATGGTGGTTTAACACTAACTCAGAGGTCTTACCGCAATCTGTGTCCCTCTGTCTGCAGCTAGTGGAATCAGTGTTGCTGGAATGGGAGCCACAGGCACAATAGGGGTCATTTGAGTCTCAACCCCACTAGGTACTTCTCCTATCTTTGTTTTCTTCATTTCTACTTAGAACTTTTTGTTCCATCTGTCTTTCTTTTTCCCAAGGAATGAAAAATTATGCTTTTAAGACTGTGGTTGTGCTAGTAATACTAGCAGTGCTGACAGTTTGCCTGCAGCCTGACTGTCTCAAAGTTCAATGCCTGTCGCATGGCCTGATCATAGTTTTGCACTTCTGCCACTGCCAAACCCTGCCTGATCAAATCTCTGAAGCCATTTCTAAGCCTCTTCATCCTCAAGGTAGCTGTCACCACCATCTCGGGAGCAAACAATGCCAGCCCGTTGAACTCATGTTCATACTCCCGAACAGTCATATTCCTTTGTTTCAATTCAATAAACTCATCACGTTTCTTATCACACTCAAGCTGAGAGTAGAAGGCTTCAACAATTATCTAAATTTATCCCATGTATTTATCACCTTATGGGCTCTAATCATGGCTTCCCACCATCTTTCTGCATCGTGAGTTAGGTTAAACCTAGTTAACCTAACTTTGTCCTTCTCCGAGACCTGCATGTAGTCGAAGATGGTTTCTATTCTGAGTAGCCAGTTTTCAGCCACCTCCAATATCAAACTACCAACAAAGGTAAGAGGGTCTCCTCACTTGAAAGCTTTCATAACATCTTCATACCTCTTTTTTTCATTTGGCTCCTCTCTAACTCCTTGTACTGGAGTCTCAGTCTCAGTTGTATTTTTCTCAATAGAAGCTCCCACACTTATAACACCCACATCTTGAATTGTTGGTGGTTCAGGCTTCTGCCTTTTGTCTTGCAGCTTCACTACCAGCTCCACGAGCTGAGCATTCTGCTGCTATTGGGTAGCTACCATTTCCTCTAGCTTCCTAATCTTTTTTTTATCAGTGTTTTCCATTATGACTAGTTTTAACTGTTGTCTTCTTCAAATCTAAAATTCACAAATGTAGACAATTATCATTCAAACTAGCATAATGGATTAAGCCTAACATAATAGTACTTCTCATACATATACCCTTACAACCAAACATAATATCATAAAACTTTTATCTTTCTAACGGTTTTAAACCTTAGGCTCTGATACAAAAGTTGTTGCGACCCCCTTTATAGAATGACGTTGTGACCAACACAGAGTATCACATGACCTGACACATCTGACACCTTGTCAACCTAACTTGTCAATGTAACCTGTACACATCGTCCACATATCACAATATACAATGTCATTAATGTCATTCTATCTCGTAACATCCACATTGATCAAAACTATTAATTCATCTTTATATACATGTCCACAAATCTAAGATATGGTACACAATAAGTAGAGTTATATAACATGTATATATCAAAATATACAAAAGGTTTTCCCAACATTTCTCAACCACATACTTCAGACAGCAAAGTCAACATCACTCCTCACGAGCCTTGCCTTTGCCTTTAACGTTTTTTTTTCTGAAATATTAGAATTTGGGTGAGCTACAACTAGCTCAGTGAATATTCTACCTATGACATCATATATGCATCAATAAGCAAAACATGACATTTAAAATAAGTATAACCAACATTACGCAAGTAAGCTGGTCAAATATGAATACATGCCAAACATATATTTCATCACATGCAACCACTTGCAAAACAATGCAAGTCTTAGTGAAAAACCATGCAATCATCACCATCATCCAAGTATTAGAGTGGGACTACACCCTCATCATGCATACATGAGGGTTGCACCGAACCTCTCAATACTCATTATCAAGTAACCATTCTTGAGTTTCCATTCTTACCTAGGACAACACCAATGACCATAAGTGCTTATCAGCCACTCATGCGAGTCTCAATCCTAGTAGTTTCCTCCAAAGAGAAGGTTACTCATGTCTAGGACCAACATAAACAAATCCAAGACATGCTCCAATTCAAATCATTTCATGCATTCAAAACACAAAAGCAATAACAATAACATGCTTACATTTCACAATGACATTATATATATATATATATATATAATGTCATACATAAAACCAAAGGTAAGAAATACTCACAACAAGTTTCTATCACAATTCGCATACTCTACAACCAATCCTTACACGAGTAACTCATGCCAACTACAACTGTTCTCGCCAAAATTTACAAATTCACAACCCAATATATGTAACATCACAATGAAACTCAATTCAACTAGAATCTTCTACTAAAACACACACAAAACAACCCGAAAAATTATCAAACCCTCAGTTCCTTCAACTGAAGCAAAGTTTGATCATCTCCTCCAACTCAACCCATGTTTCCTACAAATTTTTACATGCTCTAGATCCATTTTTCATCAAGAATCCAATTAAAAACATAATTGAGCAACAACACCCACGAATTTGGCCAACCTTAGCTCGTCCCCAAATTCTCGAATCATCACCAAATCAACCCAAATTCACATATGTTGAACAAATAGAAAAAATGAATAGGAATTCATAATTTTGAGCCAAGAAAACTCACCTTAGCTCCCAAATCAACCAACCCTAGCTTCGTTCCTTTTCTTCCCTTTCGTTCTCCCTCTTTTCTCTACGAAAATCCAGCTCAAATGAGCTAGAATAAACGAGAGAATGCTTTTATATGCATGCAAACCGCCACAACGACTTATGTAAAAAACCTCTCAGAACACCCAGGAAAGCGTTTCTCCTCTTTAGGAGCGTGCTCCTCCTTGCTCAAAAACAGATCCTGTCTCTGTCACTCGCAAGAAGTGCGTTTCTCCCCAATTGGGAGCGCTTCTTTGAATTACAAAGAGCCCAGTTTTGTCTACCACAAATAGAAGCGTGTTGCTCCTTTTTAGTAGGGCGTTTCCATTCTAAAACCAGAATTTAGCCATTATGTCTGTCACCACTAGAATGCGCTGCTCCCCTTGAGAGAGCGCTCCTAGTGTCCAAACTTAAAATTTTCTAACTTTTTACACCCTAAGTGCCAAGTTTAAGGTCCCGAGGTTCCTACAACACTAGGATACACACAATTACCCTATTCTACGGCCATCTACAAACGTATAGTGTATAAATACGTCTAACAATATG